>CM070615.1:15711356-16415712 GCA_036346395.1 Hsuehochloa calcarea | reverse complement strand
TTAACACAAGCATCACAAGTTTTATTCATAGATTTCTCCTTATACAAACCAATTTCAAGCTTAAGAGTGGAACATGAAGCACAAGTAGTATTTTCAATATTGTCCTTAAGCTTAGCATATTTGACTCTAGCGACTTCTAGGATATCTTTGATTTCACGTTCTTTTCTAAACATGAAGTGCAAGGGCTAGAATCAAAAACATCAAAAGCAATCAATTTACTAGATTCTAAACATTTTTCACAAGGAGCACTTTTAATTTCATTTAGTTCGGATCTAGCATTCTCAAGTTGTTGTCTGAAATATTATGAGCAGATTGTAACTTGGTAATTTACGAATGCATAGCATGACAAGATAAACATTCATCGAGTTCAAGAGTCTTAGCATTTTAAGCTCTACTTTGGTTTGCTAATTTTTGACTCTAATTTCTTATTTTTGTCATGACAAATTCTAGTGCTTCATCTTGACTAAGCAATTGCTCAACTATATAATCATATTTAGCAGAAAGCTCATCATAAGAAAAAGATACCTCATTATCATCAATGTCGTCGGTGTCAGTCATGAAGCACATGCCAGTGAAGTCTTTGGCCTTCCCTTTCTTTTTGCCTTGAGGATCTCCTCCTCCTTGTCCTCCTCACTCCCGGTATCCACATCGCTCAAGGATTGATCCTCAAAGCGGCAAGGACCGGTGGCGACCTTCACAAGCTTATTAGCCTCATACCTTGATTTGTTGAAAGGAGGATTCTTCCAAGCTGGCTTTCCTTGCTTATGATTGCTCTTACCTTTCAGCTTGGGGCAATTTGCCCGGATATGATTGAGCTCACCACATTCATAGCATGTCAACGGACCACCTCTCTTTTGTTTCTCACATTATTGTAGGCCGTGTGAATTTTTTAGCTAGAAGAGCTAACTCTGTTTGAAATACTTTCAAGCTCCTCTTCATGAATAGCGATAAACAAGCAAATGAAAATCGGAAGAACATTCAAAAGAGTCATCAAAAGCCTTTTTGAGAGGATCTGCTACCAAAGCTAAATTATCTTTCTTGGGATGATCAACTCTTTTAATTTCATGAGTCTTGAGTTTACTATAAAGCAATTCTAAAGTAAGACTTGAAAGATCCACATTTTCCTCTATAGCGATAGCCTTCATCTCCCACTCCTTGGTGTTGATTGCACCAAGAGATGGGTGGCATTTTCAGATTGAGAATATTCAATATCAACGACTTTCATCGATTAATTACTTTATTAAGCGATGAAAATGTCATCGATGCTCTCTCGGGGCGCATCTCGAATTTATTGTATTCACGCTTGTAAAGCTGTTTGGCGCACCTTTTTGATTTGGGACGAACCCTCATGATATGTTTGAGAGTGTTCCAAATTTCATCTTGTGATTGAAAGATTGCAAATTCTATCATATTCTTGTCTACCAAGTGCACCATATAAAAGATTCTTAGCCTTATTGTTGTTAGCCAAAAGAATTGCGAAGTAGGTGTAGCAATTTGGGAATGACAGTGAGGCTCTAACAACATCCCAAATAGCTTGTCCTCGCTCTCAAGAAAGACAGCGCATACGATTCTTCCAATAGGCATAGTCGTGCCCATCGAAGATATGCGGTTTAGTAGAAAACTTATCCATCGCCAAAGTTCGGTGGCCGGTTAAGATCAAGATTGAACTAACAAGGCTCGATACCACTTGTTGGGCCAGTAAAGGCGACTAGAGGGGGTGAATAGGAGCACGCTCACTTTTTCACAAATTATGAACTCAATACAATTTCACTCCGTAGCTATTAGAAAGCTATGAAGATCAATATACCAAGATCTGATGAAGACTAGTATTGAATCCAATTAAATCCCTAAGCAAAATAACAAAATCAACTAAGATTGCAAAGACTCACGGCATGGGCGGTCGGACCTCTCTACCCAACCGGTCGGACCGATTGCTTGGAAGCGATCGACCGGCGTTATCTTTGGCGGTCGGACCGCTCAAAATCGGTCGGACCGGTGATGACAATGATCGGCCGTGATCTCTGAACCGTCTGAAGCAATAAATCACCCATAGCGAAGTTGCAATTAGGTGAAACTTTTGATTCTCAACTCAATCTTTATGAAAATTTGCACACACCTTCTATATGCTATTGAGAACCTATTCAATCGAATATTATGATAATTCTTGGAGCGATCTTGAGCAATTGCCAATTGATTAACGAAGGTCTAAAAGCGGGCAAGAGCGAAAACTTGATCCTAAAGCTTGTTCGTGAGAGATTGATGATCAAGATGATGCTAGATAGATTCACACATATCACAGCAAGCTAATTTCGTGAAAGAATCAATCACAAACTCGCGGATCAAAGAAAGCCCTAAAAACACGAAATTGAAAGCAAGAGCGAAAAGAGACTTATCTCAAGCAAACCTTGCATAGATTGATTTAAGTGATTGATCTTGGATTACATCCACACCATCATGGATCGATGGACAATCAAAGATCACGAAATTCACCACAAACCATCAAGAGCCCTAGCCTCCACCTCAACTCCCTAAAGACAATTAGGGTTTTGAAACATAAAAGGCGAGAGAGAGAGAGTGCGACCACCATCTCCTCCTATTTATAGTGGAGGCCTAAAACTCTTAGGGTTTGACTCTCTTGTGCTCCGTTAAGGCCCACTAACAAGCGGGTCACACGCGCTTCAAGCGGCGCCGTCTTTAACTTTTGACCTAAGCCGCTTCACCATGCATGTCGGACCGGAGTAACACCCGAAATCCTCTGTGCATTTACGAACTAGTCCCATGATCGATAGCTAGTTCACGATGTGAATATGATAACATCCATAAATCGCACAACTTTATTAATAAATATCGAGTTGATTACAAGAAAGGCTTACAAGCCAACATTAAACAAACACGTGGAAGGCGAAGAAGTAGTGGAGTCGGTTGATGCGCCACGAGCAATCGGTAGGGTAGCGGCCTAGTCGTTGAGATCAGAAGTCCTTCTCCTCTGAAATTTATTTGCATGAAGCAAGGGTGAGCACAACTACAGTGCTCATTAAGTTACACCAATAACGAGTTAATGCATGTATGGATATATCAAAGGAATGCTTATTGGTTGAATTTGCATAAAGCAATGTTTTCTTTAAATATTTGTTACTAAGTTCCAGCGGTTATTCTATAACTAGAATTTATTTTATAAATTCTCAAGTTTTATAGTAGGATAACCTCCATATGAAACATGGTGATGGATACCCTCCTATCACATGGCTAACCGCGATTTTACCACAAGGATTAACCATCCTCAAATCATTTGCAAAAATCATTTTAAAACAAAATCAAAGTCTAACTTTGAGTGGCTTTGCTCGGCATGTCCATGGCCAGTGGACACGGCTATTCGAATAGTTTTACACTCTGCGGAGGTTGTACAACTTTACCCACAAGACATGAATTCTCTAGTTTGTTTGGCATCAAGTCGATCCCACTTTGCTCACTACCTTAGGTAAGCGATCTAGAGCACGTGTCAAGGCTTTACAATCGCCATCCCACCGTAGCCTTGCCTCGCTAAGGTTTCGCTTCCATTGGGCTAACCACCCGCCGGATTCAAGCCCTCTTGCGCCATGTGGGAATCTTGTCTAGCAAACACCCACACACAAAATGGCACAACTACGATGGAATGTTACAAATTATTTAGCAGTCCCGCCCATACAGGACATGTGGTAGTCTGATGTGGCTTAGCAAGATGCGGCTCGAAGACCGGTCCTTAAGCGACTTGGCGACTTCAATATAACCCCGGGCCTCAAACCTACGGATTGAGCGGTGCATAAACTCGCACCCACCAAGCATCCATTTCGCCCAAGTACAAACCAACTTTTCATTTTGTTTTCAAAGTCATTTGTAAAATCTTCCATGACAAACCAATGTCATAGGCTTTTAAACAATAATTGATTATTTGGGCCAAATTCCCGGAACTGAGCATTTTTGGTCTAAGCATGTCTAAGCATAATTTTTCCCAAAATGTTACGGTTCATACTCTTTGCATAAACGATTTTTATCTAATGTGTCAAGGTATGTTTCATTCAACAACAAAGTTGGCTATACAATAGCAATTGGAATAACTATAATTTAAAAGCAATTATTTAAATTACTTGAATAGAAATAGCATGCAATAATAATTTAAAGCGAATTTAAATAATTTGAAATATTGGGATCAAATATGATCAAAGGTATAACTTGCCTTGCTTGGTTAAATGATGTTCTCAAGCGGTGTCAATTCGATTCTCAAAGTCGTGAAATCTATCGTATAAACGATCTAAATTCAAATAATATTCAAATAAGATCCAAATAAAATCCAAATAAAATCCAAAAATTATAAGATAAATACTGGAAGGAATATATCGACTTTATAAGAATATAGGAATTTGAATCGATGGAATCGGAGTTAAAATGCGAGGAGAACAAATTTAGGAAGGTTGAAAGTCACATGAAAAGATTAAATTCAATTTGAATTTAAGAGATTGATTTTCAAAGATAAAGAGGAAATATCACATGGCATGACATTGCTATTGATTTGGAGAGATAAAGTGAGGTGTGACTTGGGTGGCAAGTATGTAGTATATGGTGATGTGGCGGTGGCATGCGATGATTTGGCGCTACGTAGCGCGACATAAGCGGTCTTGAATTATTGCGAAATTCAAAATTTGGTTTGAATAGAAAGGTAGATAATATTGAAAGAAATATGTAGGTAAAAGGGCTCATGCAATTACCCAACAGATGAAGAGATCGGGCTCGACGGAGTTCTCATGGGACTTGGGAAGAAGATGTGGCCAGGTGGTGAAAAAGTTAGTGAATCAAATTCCACTTGAATAGAAATATGAATAATCTCAATAGGAACTCACCAACAAATTTTGGTACATAGTAGATCAACGGATGAGGAGATCGGGCTCGTCGGAGTTCTCATGGAGTTGGAGAAGAAGGCCGTCGGTCTTTCTTGTGGCGAGTGAAACAATATGTAAATAAAAATTCGGTTTGAATAGAAATGTAGAGAATCTCGAGATGAACTCACTTGGTAAAATTTGGCCTAACGGAGCACCGGATGGGAGATCGGGCTCGCCGGAGTTGTCGCCGGAGTTGGAGAAGAAGAGCTAGCAGAGGGAGCTCCAGGAGGCTTTTCGCGAATCTGAGCGAGTGGGATGTGGGGAATGAGGAGGAGGGCTACGGTTCATTTATAGGCACAAAGGAGTAAGCGGTTTGGCGGGAATTGCTCGCCGGAGTTATGACCGGATTTTTGGGCTGAATTTTGGGCGCGGCACTGTAGCAGCCGGAATATTCCGAGGAATATTCTTTTTCAAAATTCGAAAAGCATTAATTAATTCCGGAAAAATAGCAAATCAATTCCGAAAAATCCCAAATAAATCACAGATATTAAACACCAGATTCTGAACGTAAATAAAATAATAAAAGTAAAAATAATAATTTTATTATTATACAGTAATTATTTTTATATTGCTGAAAATTATTTTTAATCTTGAAAAATAGTAATATAGGTCTAAAAATTCTATAACTTTTAGAGTAGTTCAATAGGGTATTTTATCTTAAATAAAATAGTTTCAACAAAAATTTCTCTTTTACTTGCGAACGGCAATTCATTTTTATGTGCTAGATAATACAAAAATCAAATAGAGATTTTTAGAAAATAACAAACAGTGTTCAAAAATTCTAGAAAAATTTAGAGAAATTCCTTTATTTATTTTGAACTTAATAAAAATAATTAATAATTAAATTTATATTTATTTTTGTACAGTAATTAAACTCATTTTAAAATATAGGAAAAGCATTTTTAAATACCAGGAAATTCAGAAATTAATTAAAACTTTATTTTTCAATTTAAATCTAATTAAATAGCAGAAAACTCAATAAATTTTATTTTTAACTTTTAGAATTTAGGAAATTCAAGAAAAGCGATAAATCTCTTTTAAATTTCATAAAATCAAATAAAATAATAACTTTATTAATTTTATTTTGGTATGTAACTTTGGGATGTTACAAACTACCCCCATAAAAGGAATCTCGTCCCGAGATTGGAGAAACTAGAAAGAAGGAATATGCACATAGGATAAATGAATTGAGACAGCAGATACATCTTCAAGTTGGCTTAAGTCGAGGGTGTTGAATTGTCGATGTTTTGAAGCATCAATTAGTCCTTCAAGTTCAAAGCGCATCGATGGGTTAGAAGTCAATGGATTGTTAGAGAAGAGATAATAGCAAAGGATGAGAAAGAAAGCTATGAGGAGAGAAGATTACACATTTAAAGCAAGCGTTGTACACAAGATCAAAAGATCTATATACGACGTACCAAAAAAAACATACGATACAAGTTAAGAAACAATACAACGTTCTACTCGATCGATACTCGTAAGTGGTGAAAGGACTCAATACAGAATGAGTCTTGGCAAACTTAGACTATATGGTTAAGTGAAATCGCAATCTTGATAAATCTTGCATGTTGTCCTTGAATGACTTGCGATTTTCGATGTTTTCTTGATAGTTCGGATCTTGTGGTCTTGAGCGTAATGGTAAACGTGTTGACCATCTATAGAAGCTTTTCAAGGAAAGAGGTCCATTTAACATTATAAAGCGGTGAAGAGAAATTAGGTAAGAAAGAATACCATGAAGGAACTAAAGATAGATAGATGACCAAGATGAGGAGAGAACACTTTATTTTCTTGTTATATAAAATAATTTTGAAGTTTCTCAACTAACGTCCATTCTAACTAGGTCACGACCTACGATCGATATGGCTCGATACCATTTACAGTCGGACCGGAGTAACACCCGAGAATCCTCTGTGCATTTACGAACTAGTCCCATGATCAGTAGCTAGTTCACACAGTAAACAGATATGATAACATCCATAAATCGCACAACTTTATTAATAAATATCAGAGTTGATTACAAGAAAGGCTTACAAGCCAACATTAAACAAACACATGGAAGGCGAAGAAGTAGTGGAGTCAGTTGATGCGCCACGAACAATCATTTGAGGTAGCGACCTAGTCGTTGAGATCAAAGTCCTTCTCCTCTGAAATTTATTTGCATGAAGCAAGGGTGAGCACAACTACTGTGCTGCATAAGTTACACCAATAACGAGTTAATGCATGTATGGATATATCAAAGGAATGCTTATTGGTTGAATTTGCATAAAGCAATGTTTTCTTTAAATATTTGTTACTAAGTTCCAAAGCAGTTATTCTATAACTAGAATTTATTTTTATAAATTCTCAAGTTTTATAGTAGGATAACCTCCATATGAAACATGGTGATGGATACCCTCCTATCACATGGCTAACCGCCAGATTTTACCACAAGGATTAACCATCCTCAAATCATTTGCAAAAATCATTTTAAAAACAAAATCAAAGTCTAACTTTGAGTGGCTTTGCTCAAGCATGTCCATGGCCAGTGGACACGGCTATTGAATAGTTTTACACTCTGCGAGGTTGTACAACTTTACCCACAAGACATGAATTCTCTAGTTTGTTTGGCATCAGTCGATCCCACTTGCTCACTACCTTAGGTAGCGGTCTAGAGCACGTGTCAAGGCTTTTACAATCGCCATCCCACCGTAGCCTTGCCTCGCTAAGGTTTCGCTTCCATTGGGCTAACCACCACATGGATTCAAGCCCCTCTTGCGCCATGTGGGAATCTTGTCTAGCAAACACCCACACACCAAATGGCACAACTACGGTGGAATGTTACAAATTATTTAGCGAGTCCACGCCCATACGAGGACATGTGGTAGTCTGATGTGGCTTAGCAAGATGCGGCTCGAAGACCGGTCCTTAAGCGACTTAGGCGACTTCAATATAACCCCTGGGCCTCAAACCTACCCGGATTGAGCAGGTGCATAAACTGCACCCACCAAGCATCCATTTCGCCCAAGTACAAACCAACTTTTCATTTTGTTTTCAAAGTCATTTGTAAAATCTTCCATGACAAACCAATGTCATAGGCTTTTAAACAATAATTGATTATTTGGGCCAAATTCGGGCCAGCATTTTGGTCTAAGCATGTCTAAGCATAATTTTTCCCAAAATGTTACGGTTCATACTCTTGCATAAACGATTTTTATCTAATGTGTCAAGGTATGTTTCATTCAACAACAAAGTTGGCTATACAATGGCAATTGGAATAACTATAATTTAAAAGCAATTATTTAAATTACTTGAATAGAAATAGCATGCAATAATAATTTAAAGCAATTTAAATAATTTGAAATATTGGGATCAAATATGATCAAAGGTATAACTTGCCTTGCTTGGTTAAATGATGTTCTCAAGCGATGTCGAATTAGATTCTCAAAATTAAATGAAATCTATCGTATAAACGATCTAAATTCAAATAATATTCAAATAAGATCCAAATAAAATCCAAATAAAATCCAAAAATTATAAGATAAATACTGGAAGGAATATATCGACTTTATAAGAATATAGAATTTGAATCGATGGAATCGGAGTCCGTGCGAGGAGAACAAATTTAGGAAGGTTGAAAGTCACATGAAAAGATTAAATTCAATTTGAATTTAAGAGATTGATTTTCCAAAGATAAGAGGAAATATCTGCATGGCGTAGCATTGCTATTGATTTGGAGAGATAAAGTGAGGTGGACTTGGGTGGCGGTAGTATGTAAGACTATATGGTGATGTGGCGGTGACATGGCGATGATTTGGTATTCATGTAGCGCGACATAAGCAGTCTTGAATTATTGCGAAATTCAAAATTTGGTTTGAATAGAAAGGTAGATAATATTGAAAGAAATATGTAGGTAAAAGGGCTCATGCAATTACCCAACAGATGAAGAGATCGGGCTCGACGGAGTTCTCGCCGGACTTGGGGAAGAAGATGTGACCGGTGGTGAAAAAGTTAGTGAATCAAAATTCCACTTGAATAGAAATATGAATAATCTCAATAGGAACTCACCAACAAATTTTGGTACATAGTAGATCAACGGATGAGGAGATCGGGCTCGTCGGAGTTCTCGCCGGAGTTGGAGAAGAAGACCGTCGGTGCTCTTGTGGCCGAGGTGAAACAATATGTAAATAAAAATTCGGTTTGAATAGAAATGTAGAGAATCTCGAGATGAACTCACTGGTAAAATTTGACGCACAACGGAGCACCGGATGGGGAGATCGGGCTCGCCGGAGTTGTCGCCGGAGTTGGAGAAGAAGAGCTAGCAGAGGGAGCTCCGGGAGGCTTTTCGCGAATCTGAGCGAGTGGGATGTGGGGAATGAGGAGGAGGGGCTACGGTTCAATTTATAGGCACAAAGGAGTAACGGTTTGGCGGGAATTGCTCGCCGGAGTTATGACCGGATTTTTGGGCTGAATTTTGGGCGCGGCACTGTAGCAGCCGGAATATTCCGAGGAATATTCTTTTTTTCAAAATTCGAAAAGCATTAATTAATTCCGGAAAAATAGCAAATCAATTCCGAAAAATCCCAAATAAATCACAGATATTAAACACCAGATTCTGAACGTAAATAAAATAATAAAAGTAAAAATAATAATTTTATTATTATACAGTAATTATTTTTATATTGCTGAAAATTATTTTTAATCTTGAAAAATAGTAATATAGGTCTAAAAATTCTATAACTTTTTAGAGTAGTTCAATAGGGTATTTTATCTTAAATAAAATAGTTTCAACAAAAATTTCTCTTTTACTTGCGAACGGCAATTCATTTTTATGTGCTAGATAATACAAAAATCAAATAGAGATTTTTAGAAAATAACAAACAGTGTTCAAAAATTCTAGAAAAATTTAGATAAATTCCTTTATTTATTTTGAACTTAATAAAAAATAATTAATAATTAAATTTATATTTATTTTTGTACAGTAATTAAACTCATTTTCTGAAATATAGGAAAAGCATTTTTAAATACCAGGAAATTCCAGAAATTAATTAAAACTTTATTTTTCAATTTAAATCTAATTAAATAGCAGAAAACTCAATAAATTTTATTTTTAACTTTTAGAATTTAGGAAATTCAAGAAAAGCAATAAATCTCTTTTAAATTTCATAAAATCAAATAAAATAATAACTTTATTAATTTTATTTTGGTAACAGAACTTTGGGATGTTACAATGCACCATGGATTTGCCAATAGGTCATCCTTGTCCATCTTGTGTCACGCTTGAGTCGTTGACCTCACCCGGCATCGTCGATCGTTCTGGACCTCAACTCTCCAAGTCTAGTCCCGATTCTCCTCGCCGGATTGACCGTCGTTGACCGCAAGCTACTGCACAACCACGGACAAGCAAACACGTATTCGGGAACAAGTTCTTCACAACTTGACCCATGTTAGTCAAAACATGCATCATGCAAATCATATGCCATGAAACCAATGACTTTGACCTAACAAACAACATCGCCACGAAGTTGGCCGGCGTTCAAGTAAAACCGGTCGGCCGCTCCTGTGAGCCGGTCGGACCGCCTTGAGACTTAGCGAAATTCAAGCCACAAATTGCAAACCTTACGAAATTAAAACCAATAGAACTTTTCTTGGAGACTCAAAAATCATGAGACCAAGTGCATTGGGATCCCCTCACTACTGCAACACCTATTTTTGGCCCGACCCATTACGAGAACTTTTAGGTCATTTCGGTCCGAGCGCCCCATGGCGGTCCGACCGATTTGGGCCGATCGAGCCATGCGTCTGCGAGGCCGGTCGGACCGCCTATCCATGGCGACACTTTGTCGGCAGCGTGAAACGACAAACCGTAAACGCCATTGCCAATTGTCACATCATCCTAAGATCTGGAGCATATCCCCATGAAATCCACAATCGCTCTCTCAATGAAGTCACCATCAAGAACAAGTACCCATTGCCCAGAATTGATGATTTGTTCGACCAGATGAAAGGAGCCGGAGTATTCTCTAAGATCGACCTACGATCAGGTTACCATCAGTTGAAGATTTGTCCTAAGGATATACCTAAGACCGCTTTCTCAGCCCGGTATGGACATTATGAGTTTTTAGTCATGTCTTTTGGTCTGACTAATGCCCCTGCCTATTTCATGAACATGATGAACAAAGTATTCATGGAATACTTGGATAAGTTTGTGGTAGTATTCATTGATTATATTTTGGTATACTCCAAGTCAGAAGAAGAGCATGCTGAACACCTGAGATTAATCCTAGAAAAGCTCAGAGAACATCAGTTGTATGCCAAGTTCAGCAAGTGTGACTTTTGGAAGAAGAAAGTTGATTTCCTCGGTCATGTGATGACAGTAGAAGGAGTAGCGATTGACCGGAAGGTTAAGGCGTAATGAATTGGGAAGCGACCAAGACGGTTACTCAAATTCGTAGTTTCTTGGGAATGGCAGGATACTATCGTCGTTTCATTGAAGGATTCTCAACGATTGCTAAGCCTCTTACGCAATTGTTGAAGAAAGAGAAGAAGTTGATTTGGACCCCAGCTTGTGATGAAAGTTTTCAAGAATTGAAGAAACATTTGACTTGGCGCCGAGTGCTAGTTTCTTGGGATATCGATGAGGATTTTGATATCTATTGTGATGCTTCGCGTCAAGGATTAGGATGTGTCCTTATGCAAGAAGGAAGAGCTCTCGCTTATGCGTCAAGGCAATTAAGGCCTCATGAAGAGAATGTAACATCCCAAATTGGGTTTATGTTTCAAATGTAATAAAAATGAGGATAAATTAAAACTTTTGCTACCTCATGTATTGTTACAATGTTTGGAACCTCTTTCTTTAATTGGTGGGAATTCAAACTCCAAATTTCCCCAATTAAACTCAAGTCATAAACCTCCTCCATGAAAATCTTGTGCCCAATCTCTGGAAATAATTTTCTTTGGGCCTAGAGTTGATGTTTGACACCTCAGAATTATCTCATGATTTTTAGAAATTATTTGATAATTTTTGGAGGCAAGTCAAACTGGTCAAACCCCATTTTCCTCTCTTCTGGAATTTCTGTAGAATAATTCAGTGCATGAAAATCCCTGAAAATTTTATGGAAAGCTCCTCCTGCAGTCAGCAAGCTCCAGTTAAAATTTCATGAATTTTGGAGTTTGTTTGCTACCTCAAATAATTCCTCAAAAATCAAATGTTTAAAACTCAAATTCTAAGCTGGTTTGCCTTTGTTCCTCGGGTTCGAGCGGACTCGGGCTCGAGCCACTTGACTCGGTCGAACCAACTAACCGCATGCCGTAGCGGCGCAATCGGCGCGAGGTTGTGAGCCGTTGGATCAACATCGCGCGGTCCGAGATCAAGCGGCGTTGAATCGTTTAATCGAGCCGATCTATTGCGGCCGTTCGATTTCAATCCAACGGTCAGCGCATCGTCTCCTTCCTCCGTCCGGCTCGCGCGTCAGCAAAGGCCATGGCGTCTGCGAGAGGAAAAGTCGCGGCGTCGTCCCTTCCCGATCGCTTTTCAGCGTCTTTCTCTGCGGCGCATTTATTGCTCGTCGTGCTCCTCCTCGGCGTCCCCTCCAGCCGCTCCGTCGCTCTCGCTCAAGCGGCCGGTTTGACCGAGCGGGTTATCGCCGTTGCCCTCTGCCATCCCGGCTATTTAAGCTCCTTGGTTTCTCCCTTAGCTTCCTTTAGCCACACCGCAGCTCTAGCTAGCACTCTCAAGCCAGCTGGAGCCACATTCTCGGGAAGCTCTCGGCGCCATTGGCGGTTTTGGAGCTTGGTGAAGTCGGTGCATGGGTTTTCTTCCACAAATCTTTGCCCCTCTGCTCTCCTCTACTCACTGAAGCTTAACCCTCTGCCAATTTGGCTTTTGTGAGAAAGGGCGGCTCAATTTGGACTTCCCCTTTTAGTAAAAATCGCCATTCTCCTTCACCCGGCGACATCGACTCTTCTCGGTGCATCCTTTGCGCCAGGTAACCCTCTTTAGCCCCTAGTGGCTGGCACGGCTCCGTGGACCCTTGGTGAGCCATTTCTTTGTTTCGTTTTCGTCACTTTGCGGTCACCTCGGTTCTCTCGCTGCGGCGTTACGAACCACCTCGGTTACTTGGCCGTGGTACCATTGGGTGCGCAAAGTATTAGGGTCTCGTTTTGGCGTTTGCTCACACCGCGGCGAGCCGCCCGTGGCAGCCGTTCTTCTCGTCGTTTTTGCGGACGAAAGGGCGGGCGTTTTGGCGTGGGTCGATGCGGGCCGTCGATCTGTATCTCGGCCCACGATCGCGAGAGATTTGAATTCGTTGGCGTCTCGGCACGTGGACCGTTGGATCCAAGATCAGCGGTCCCGTCTGAGGTAGCGTGGGCGTTGGATCCCGGATCCACGGCTCGAGTCGGCGTGAGCGTTCGGACCGCCGACGCTCCCATCCACGTGGGCCGTTGGATCCGAGATCCAACGGCGGACGACCGATGTCGGATCGCCCGCTTCCGACCAAAGTGGTCGTGGGCCGTTGGATCTGATCAGCGGTTAACGACGCGAGTTTAGCGCCGCGCTTGCTATGGCGTCGGTGACTGGGGCGCGGACCGTTTGATCCAAGATCGGCGCTCCTCGTTCGGCCACGTCGTTTTAATTTCTGAAATTCCCGAGAGGATTTATTTATCAACTGAAAAATGTGATAACTTGTAAAATGCATAACTAATTCATTTCAAATCCTTTTCGGTTGATTCAAATTTTGTTGGTTATGTTTTTAACTAGACTTTAGGTTAAAAATGTTTCCAACCTCAGTATAGCTCCAGAAATTTTTGCTATGAACAGTAGCATTTTTGATTTATAAAAGCTGAGCAAACTTGTCTTGGTCATATCTTTGGCATTAAGAATCCAAATCAATTGGTTCTTGTTGCTAAATTCTTTATAGATCATTATCTTGCTACTGTAAAAATTTTGGAATTTTTGGAGAATGTTTACTGTTGGGTCTTTGCATTTTATTCGTTCTTATCGGTTGCTTTTGCTTTCTCGTTAGGATCCGAAGAGCACATTCATAATATTGTTGATCCTCAGCAACACCTTGGCCCACAGCAAGCAGGCAAGATGTTTGATCATAAATGTTCCATTATTTTCCCAGTCTAATATCTTGTTTACAAATTATATGTATGCATTGCTTTTGTGTCCAATTATTTTGGCCCTGTTTAGAGTAGCTATTCCTAATGCATTGTTGCCATGAAAATGTTATCCCTCGCCACAACCATAAGTTATTAATATCATTGGTGAATTAGAGCCGGTGATTTAATTATGCTCTTTTCTTGTTTTTGCGATGTCATGCTTAGAAATGCTTAGCTACAGGTAGAATTGGCGGTTATCGACTTAGTCGATGACCTTGATCACACAAATCATTTTGTTTATTTTGGTTCAGCACCTTATGCTTTAGTTTTGTAAAAAAAAAAAATGAAACAAAATGATTTGACTTGGGCACAATGGCATGTTGGTGTGATTGTTGGGTGTGACAAGGAAAGGTGCCTGTGTCCTAAGGACCGAAAATGTTGCTGCGCCATTGATCCAAGTACTTTTGCGTACTAACCACATGAGGTTATATGGGACCCCTCTTGACTTAGTACTTTGGCGTGGGTTATCTCAGTCGCGGGAGGGGTTGTGTGTGTTGTGTGAAACATGATATGTGTTCTCGGTGTTCTTGTGTTGGGTGTGCGGTGGTGGAGATTAGGGTAGGCTCTCCACCTCGAGGGCGTCGTAGTTGTCAAGGCTTTACAGGGAAGGGTAGTTGTCAGAGGCTTTACGATGACTCAGACACAGCGTATGGGTTTCTATCCATACAGGCGGCTCGTGAATAATTCACAATATTGGAAATGTCTCGTAGGACTTAGCCGTCTTGGCATACCTAAGGAAGTGTGCTTAATAGCTTGGCAAAAGGCGATCGACATGTGGGTAAGTTGGTACACCTGCGAGGATAAAACTATTCGAATAGCCTCGTCCTAGGTTATGGACACGCTTGGTGATTTCCATAAGATCTAGACTTCAACAACTGTTTTGTTTTAAAATTAAAACTTGACATGGTTGGCATGAATGGGTAATTCATGCTATTGTTGTGGTGACTAATGGTTTAGTCACTTCGAGGATTTGTTCTTGTTGTTGATACTTGATTACTCTGTTTTTATCAAATAAAATCAGATTGCAAAATTGCCTTTGATCTATTACATTATTGCAAATAAAACTTGCTTTATGCTTACAAATTTGAGTCCTATCTGCTCCACTTAAATAAGCTTGCATGTAGTTATTGTATAGATCATTATCATTCTTATATATCTTGCAGTACATTCAAAGTACTCACCGATTTTCTTTGAAATTTGCTTTTGTTCTGAGAGGAAGAAGGTGAGCCCCAAGGGCCTCACTTTTGTGAGTTGTCTTTGTGGATTCGACGACTAGCTTTGGCGGTCCTGTCGGTTGCCTTGTGGGTTAAAGGCACACCGATTGGCTCTTTTGTTTATAGCCATCTTATGGCACTTTTGCTTCATTGTTAAATTTCTTTATGTATTTGTCATTTGGTAGGTGGGCCTCTCTTTTATAATGACTATCCTTTATTTATGTTATATTTTGGTTTGTTGTTTGTGTTTCGGTTCTATGTGAATGAATGGAATTGATACATGAACTTTGTAAAGAGGTGTGTATACTGCACTCTGGGAAGTATACATGTCTCGAGTCTCGGATTATCTGATTTGTGATGCTAGGACCAAGTGGATGGTTAAGCATTACAAGCCGGATAAACCGGTCTCTAAGGTTTAGTATCGAGCCATCTTGTAGTAGTAACCCAAGTTGGTCGTCTTTAGGATATTTTGAAAAACTTAATTTCAAAGTATCAAATGATTTTTGAAAGCTTAAGGAATTCTCAGATTTTATTCCTTACCTGTCTTAGCTTTCTCCTCTCATCTTACTCTAATTTGAGTTTGAAAGTTGTGTTCCTCTCATCTCCTTTTCAAAGATAGTGTTATCGATTAAATGGGTTTTGGGAACCACTGAGTTTGGCAAATTGAAGTTCTTAGGGTTTTGAAGTTTCTGGACTGAAGGTTTCGGCTAGAGGCTTGGATGCGGAATCTGAGCAGCCGCGCTTCAATTTCAGACAACAAGCTCAATGGTTTACGAAAGGACCAGAGCTTGGCAAATTGAAGTGTGCGAGTTTTGAAGTTTCTAGAATGGAAGACTTGGTGGAAGCTTGGATCTTGAAATCGCTCTGACAACCTCAATTTCGGACAGCAAGCTCGATGGTTTCTAATGGGGTAGAAAATGAGAGGATAATCAACTAAAACTTGTGGGGTTAAAAGGGTAGGATGTGATACTAGTTGGCTATGTATCTAACACTATTTTATTGATTTAGCCTTGAACTTAAGTGGTATTAGATCTTACCTTGACCTTCCGATTTTTATCTTCTCGAACAATTACTCGTTCATTCAATACGGGTTAGTTGCATTGGGGAGTTGAGCTTTGGTTTTATAATTCCTTGCCGTTTTGGAGTCTTTTTATAAGCGAGTTTAAGATTATACACATAATGTTTTGGCTTTCGGTTAGGGTGATATTCCATTCCCTAGTCGTTAGCTTTTAGCTTTCTTCGGCTTTAATCTTTGAGTCTAGTTTTAACCAAAGTTTCTTGTAACAGGATGGCCGGGCCTTTTCGTAGCGGCCAAGGCGATCGGTGGTCGGGGCGAGATCTTCCTCCTCCTCAGACCATGGCGAGGTCCTTCTTGGATCGGCGCAGCCGTGCGAGGAGGGCGGAGGGTTCTTACGGGCGTCATCACGCGCAACACTTCCGCCCTTCCGGTGCTTCGAGATCCGGGCAAGGGTGGACACCGGCCGCGTGGGGACTTGCGGAGTTTCTTTGCACCCGACCCCTCGTTCTCAGTCGAGGACCGCTTAGCCTTGACGACCGCCGTCACGGTGGGCGGAAGCCGCATAGCGCATGCGGGAGCACGAAGGCGCTTGTTGCATCACACCACCGGAGGTGCGGCTTTGTCTTGGTGGGAGAGCTTTCGCCATGCGACTGGCGGCCACACCGTCACTTGGGAGGAGTTCCGACGCCTTCCGTCGAGTCACATTCCTTCCCTAATGAGGTGAAGAAGAAGGAATTCTTGTCGCTCGAGCAAGGCGTCGTTCGATCCGCGAGTATCTTCTGAGTTCAACCATTTGGCTCGTTATGCTCGGAGGAGGTGGCCACCGATGAGGCCAAGCGGGAGAAGTTCAAGGATGGTTTGTGCGAGGAGCTGCGGGACAAGCTATCCATCGTTGACTTTCGGTTTCCGGGCCTTGGTGGACAAGGCCATCGTTCTTGAGCACGCGGGAGAGCGCTTGTGGATTCCCGCAGCGCAAGTGGGAGGCCCACAAGTCGGCGCGAGCCGGCTCTTTCCGTTCGTGTTGGGCGGTCTCGGGGTCCCGTCCTCGCCTTGGCACCCCGAGGCCGTCGGCAGACTGCTTTCGCCCTTCGCAGGCCGTGCCCCAATCGCGTGCACTGCGAGTCGGCCAGAGGCCTCCGCACGGCCGCGGATGTCACACGCTATCGCAACAACAAGGGACATTATGCGAATCAATGCCCCAAGAAGGCGAGGCGACCCCTCGTCCTAATGGAGGGCGGGTCGGAGGTGGTTCTTCTCGGGACACGAAGATAGTCCCTACTACCCAAGGCGTGGGTAGTGGTCGCGTCAACCTCATCTCCGCAGAGGAGGCACAGGAGGCACCGGCGTCGTCTTTGGTACGCTTTACTGTCAACTCTCATTACCATCTTTGTTTTGTTTGATTCAGGGGCATCTCATTCTTTTGTTTCTGAGTCTTTTGCTGCTATTAGTGAGCTCCTTTTTACTCCATTGTTGGTCCCATTGCTCATTCGCTCTCCGGGTTCGGAGTTGAGAGCAGAATTAGAGTGTAGGGATGTTCCAATTGAGATCGAGGAGTGAGATTCTTCGCAAATCTTATTCTCCTCCATTCAGCAAGTCTAGATGTAATTCTTGGTATGGATTGGTTGTCTCAGCATAAGGGACAAATCGATTGCGCCAAGAAATGTGTCTCTCTATCTAGCCTTTCCGTGGCGGGTTAAGCTTTTACCGAAGCCGCTAGGTCCGCATCTTTCGCGCAGGAAGCGAAGCTGTTCTAGATATTAGTGAAGTCCCCACGTTCGTGACTTCATTGATGTCTTTCTGAAGATCTTCGGGATGCCACGATTCGAGATCTCGAGTTTGTCATCGAGTTGGTTCCGTGCGCCCGATTTCAAAGAGGCATTATCGGATGCCACCGAACGAGTTGGTGGAGTTGAAGAAGCAATTGAATGAGCTGCAAGAGAAAGGATTCATCGCCTAGCTCATCTCAGTGGGGTTGTCCACCATCTTCGTAAAGAAGAAGGACAATACCTTGCGCATGTGCGTTGATTACCATCAAGCTTAATGAAGTAGCGGTAAAGAACAAGTATCCATTGCCCGCATCGATGATCTCTTGATCAATTAAGCTGGAGCCGAGTATTCTCAAGATTGATTTGAGGATGGGATATCATCAAGTTCGGATCGACGAGGATATTCAAAGGCGGCTTTCTCTACTCGCTACGGCTTGTATGAGTATACCGTCATATCATTTGGCTTAACCAATGCTCCGCCTTGTTCATGAACCTCATGAATTCGGTATTCATGGAGTATTTGGATAAGTTTGTTGTGGTCTTCATCGATGATATTCTTATCTACTCTAAGGCGATGAGGAACATGATGAGCATCCGAGACTCGTGTTAGGCAAGCCGTGAGCACCACCGTATGCCAAGTTCAAGAAGTGCGCGTTCAGTTGAAGAAGTGGCCTTCTTGGGTCATGTTCTTTCGGCGGGAGGCGTGGCCGTTGACCCTAGCAAGGTCGCGATGTTCTTTCATGGGTTGACCTACTTGATGGCGAAGTGCGGAGTTTTCTCGGTTTAGCGGGATATTATCGCCGTTTTATCGAGAATTTCTCCAAGATCGCGGCCGATGACGGAGTTGCTCAAGAAGGACAAGAAGTTCTTGTGGTCGATGCTTGTGAGAAAGCTTCCAAGTACTTAAGAAGCGTTTGACCACGCTCCGTCCTCGTTCTTCCGATATTCATCGAAGCTTGATATCTTTGCGATGCTTCTCATCGAGGACTCGGTTGTGTCCTTATGCAAGAAGGCAAGGTAGTGGCCTATGCATCAAGACAATTGAGACCTCATGAACTCAACTACCCTACCCATGACTTGGAACTAGTGCGGTGATTCATGCACTTAAGATTTGGCGACATTACCTAATCGGTGTCGTTGCGAAGTGTATTCGGATCACAAAAGCCTAAAGTATTTGTTCACCCAACGGATCTGAACCTCGGGCAAAAGAGATGGTTGGAGTTGATCAAAGATTATGACATGGGTATTCACTACCATCCGGCAAGGCTAACGTCGTTGCTTGACGCGCTCGATCGCAAAGCACATTGCAATGCCTTGTTACTCGGGGATGTCAACCCACCCTTACGGAGGAATTTCAGCGTCTCAACTTAGGTTTGGTTGGCGTGGTTCCCTCATTGCCTTGGTTGTGCAACCAACCTTGGTAGATCGGATTAAGGTCGCTCGACAATCGGATCTTTGGAATAAGCGCATCAAGGAAAATGTCAAGAACGGAACGACCAAGTGCTTCTCGAGGATGAGCATGGTGTTGTAAGGTTCGAGCAAATACCTTGTGGTTCCAAAGGACATGGAATGCGGATTTGATTCTCCGCGAGGCCCATGATTCGCCTTTGTCTATCCATCCGGGGCCACAAAGATGTATCAAGATCTCGTCGAGATTTTGGTGGACCGAATGAAGAGGAGATCGCGAAGTTCGTTGCGAGTGCGGCGTGTGTCGTCGTGTCAAGGCCGAGCATCAACGTCCAGCGAGCTTGCTTCACCTTTGCCTATTCGAGAATGGAAGTGGGATTCGATCGGGATGGACTTTATCACGGTGCGCCACGTCACAAAGGGAATGATGCTATCCGGGTAATTATCGATCGATTAACCAAAGTGGCACATTTTCTTCGATCAAGACCAAGCTTCGTGCCGATCGTCTAGTGAGCTCTACGTCTCGAGATTGTGAGTTTGCATGGTGTACCAAAGACGATCATTTACGACCGTGGTTCACTATTTACCTCCGGTTACGGAATGAGTGCGCAGAAGCTATGGGCACTCGTCTTTCTTCGATTCGACATATCATCCTCAAGCGATGGCGGTGAAAGAGTCAACCAAGTGTTGGAAGACATGCTCGTGCTTGTGTTCTCTCCTATGGAAAGAATTGGGAGAAATGCTTGCCATTTGCCGAGTTTTCCTATAACAACAGCTTTCAGGCCAGTCTCGGCATATCACCTTTTGAGGCCTTATACGGGAGAAAGTGCAGAACCCCGTTGAATTGGTCGGAGACGGGCGAGAGACCTTTCTTTGGCCCGGACTCGATCAATGAGGCCGAGAGTCAAGTCCAGCTTATTCGTGATCGTTTGCGCACACTCAATCCGAGCAAAGAGCTATGCGGATCGCCGTCGTCGTGAATTGAGTTTTGAGCCTGATGACTTTGTGTATCTCAAAGTCTCTCCTTTGAAGGGTCATCAGCGTTTCGGTGTCAAGGGCAAGTTAGCTCCTCGATATGTCGGTCCTTACCGTGTTATCGAGAAGAAAGGGGCTGTTGCCTATAAGTTGGAGTTGCCAGCTGCACTTGAAGGGGTACATGATGTTTTCCATGTGTCCCAACTAAAGAAGTGTCTCCGTGTTCCAACTGAGGAAGCTCCGTTGGAAACTCTTGATGTTTAGGAAGATTTGACCTACAAGGAGCACCTGTTCGCATCCTTGAAGAGGTTTGAGCGAAGGGCGAGGAATCGTGCCATCAAGTTCCTTAAAGTTCGGTGGTCGAATCATTCCGAGGATGAGGCTACTTGGGAAAGGAAGATCGTCTCGTGCGGACTATCCATCTTTCTTTGCTTAGTGAGCCAAATCTCGGGGCGAGATTTTTGTAAGGGGAGGTTTTGTAACATCCCAAATTGGGTTTATGTTTCAAATGTAATAAAAATGAGGATAAATTAAAACTTTTGCTACCTCATGTATTGTTACAATGTTTGGAACCTCTTTCTTTAATTGGTGGAATTCAAACTCCAAATTTCCCAATTAAACTCAAGTCATAAACCTCCTCCATGAAAATCTTGTGCCCAATCTCTGGAAATAATTTTCTTTGGGCCTAGAGTTGATGTTTGACACCTCAGAATTATCTCATGATTTTTAGAAATTATTTGATAATTTTGGAGGCAAGTCAAACTGGTCAAACCCATTTTCCTCTCTTCTGGAATTTCGTAGAATAATTCAGTGCATGAAAATCTCTGAAAATTTTATGCAAAGCTCCTCCTGCAGTCAGCAAGCTCGATTAAAATTTCATAAATTTTGGAGTTTGTTTGCTACCTCAAATAATTCCTCAAAAATCAGATGTTTAAAACTCAAATTCTAAGCTGGTTTGCCTTGTTCCTCGGGTTCGAACCGGACTCGGGCTCGAGCCACTTGACTCGGTCGAACCAACTAACCGCGACCGCGCCACGCAATGCGCGCGGGGTTGTGGCCGTTGGATCAACATCGCGGTCGAGATCAAGCGGCGTTCGAATCGTTTAAATCGAACCGATCTATTGCGGCTTCGATTTCAATCCAACGGTCAGCGCATCGTCTCCTTCCTCCGTCCGGCTCGCTCGCGTCAGCAAAGGCCATGGCGTGCGTAAGAGGAAAAGTCGCGGCGTCAGTCCCTTCCCGATCGCTTTTCAGCGTCTTTCTCTGCGCGCATTTATTGCTCGTCGTGCTCCTCCTCGGCGTCCCCTCTCCAACCGCTCCGTCGCTCTCTCGCTCAAGCGGCGGTTTGACCCGAGCGGGTTATCGCCGTTGCCCTCTGCCATCCCCGGCTATTTAAGCTCCTTGGTTTCTCCCTTAGCTTCCTTTAGCCACACCGCAGCTCTAGCTAGCACTCTCAAGCCCGCTGGAGCCACAGATTCTCGGGAAGCTCTCGGCGCCATTGACGGTTTTGGAGCTTGGTGAAGTCGGTGCTTGCGGGGTTTTTTCCACAAATCTTTGCCCCTCTGCTCTCCCTCTACTCACTTGAAGCTTAACCCTCTGCCAATTTGGCTTTTGTGAAAGGAAGCGGCTCAATTTCGGACTTCCCCTTTTAGTAAAAATCGCCATTCTCCTTCACCCGGCGGCATCGACTCTTCTCGGTGCATCCTTTGCGCCAGGTAACCCTCTTTAGCCCCTAGTGGCTGGCACGACTCCGTGGACCGCAATGAGCCATTTCTTTGTTTCGTTTTCGTCACTTTGCGGTCACCTCGGTTCTCTCTTGCCGGCGTTCTGAACCACCTCATTCGCCGCCACTGGTACCATTGGAGTGCGCAAGAGTATTAGGGTCTCGTTTTGGCGTTTGCGCGCCTTGCGCGGCGAGCGCCGTGGGCGAAGCGTTCTTCTCCGTCGTTTTTGCCGGACGAAAACAGGGGCGGGCGTTTTGGCGTGGTCGATGCGGACCGTCGATCCAGATCTCGGCCCACATTCGCGCGAGATTTGAATTCGTTGGCGTCTCGGCACGTGGACCGTTGGATCCAAGATCAGCGGTCCGATGCGAGGTAGCGTGGGCGTTGGATCCCGATCCACGGCTCGAGTGCGGCGTGAGCGTTCGGACCGCCGACGCTCCCATCCACGTGGACCGTTGGATCCGGATCCAACGACGGACGACCGATGTCGGATCGCGCGCGCTCCGACAAAGTGATCGTGGACCGTTGGATCTGATCCAGCGGTTAACGACTCAGTTTCGCGGCTGCAGCGCAGCTACAGCGTCGTATTGGGGCGCGGACCGTTTGATCCAAGATCGGCGCTCCTCGTTCGCCACGTCGTTTTAATTTCGAAATTCCGAGAGGATTTATTTATCAAGCGAAAAATGTGATAACTTGTAAAATGCATAACTAATTCATTTCAAATCCTTTTCGGTTGATTCAAATTTTGTTGGTTATGTTTTTAACTAGACTTTAGGTTAAAAATGTTTCCAACCTCAGTATAGCTCAGAAATTTTTGCTAATGAATAGTAGCATTTTTGATTTATAAAAGTGAGCAAAATTGTTTTGGTCATATCTTTGGCATTAAGAATCCAAATCAATTGGTTCTTGTTGCTAAATTCTTTATAAATCATTATCTTGCTACTGTAAAAATTTTAGAATTTTTGGAGAATGTTTACTGTTGGGTCTTTGCATTTTATTCGTTCTTATCGGTTGCTTTTGCTTTCGTTAGGATCAGAAGAGCACATTCATAATATTGTTGATCCTCAACAACACCTTGACCCACACAAGCGGGCAAGATATTTGATCATAAATGTCCCATTATTTTCAAAGTCTAATATCTTGTTTACAAATTATATGTATGCATTGCTTTTGTGTCCAATTATTTTTGCCTGTTTAGAGGTAGCTATTCCTAATGCATTGTTGCCATGAAAATGTTATCCCTGCCACAACCATAAGTTATTAATATCATTGGTGAATTAGAGCCGGTGATTTAATTATGCTCTTTTCTTGTTTTTGCGATGTCATGCTTAGAAATGCTTAGCTACCGGTAGAATTGGGCGGTTATCGACTTAGTCGATGACCTTGATCACACAAATCATTTTGTTTATTTTGGTTCAGCACCTTATGCTTTAGTTTTGTAAAAAAAAAAACCGAAAATGAAACAAAATGATTTGACTTGGGCACAATGGCATGTTGGTATGATTGTTGGGTGTGACAAGGAAAGGTGCCTGTGTCCTAAGGACCGAAAATGTTGCTTGCGCCATTGATCCAAGTACTTTTGCGTACTAACCACATGAGGGTTATATGGGACCCCTCTTGACTTAGTACTTTGGCGTGGGTTATCTCAGTCGCGGGGAGGGGTTGTGTGTGTTGTGTGAAACATGATATGTGTTCTCGGTGTTCTTGTGTTGGGTGTGCGGTGGTGGAGATTCCGGTAGGCTCTCCACCTCGAGGAGCGTCGTAGTTGTCAAGGCTTTACCTGGGAAGGGTAGTTGTCAGAGGCTTTACGATGACTCAGACACAGCGTATGGGTTTCTATCCATACAGGCGGCTCGTGAATAATTCACAATATTGGAAATGTCTCGTAGGACTTAGCGTGTAGGCATACCTAAGGAAGTGTGCTTAATAGCTTGGCAAAAGGCGGTCGACATGTGGGTAAGTTGGTACACCTGCGAGGATAAAACTATTCGAATAGCCTCGTCCTAGGTTATGGACACGCTTGGTGATTTCCATAAGATCTAGACTTCAACAACCGTTTTTGTTTTAAAATTAAAACTTGACATGGTTGGCATGAATGGGTAATTCATGCTATTGTTGTAGTGACTAATGGTTTAGTCACTTCGGGATTTATTTCTTGTTGTTGATACTTGATTACTCTGCTTTTATCAAATAAAATCAGATTGCAAAATTGCCTTTGATCTATTACATTATTGCAAATAAAACTTGCTTTATGCTTACAAATTTGAGTCCTATCCTGCTCCACTTAAATAAGCTTGCATGTAGTTATTGTATAGATCATTATCATTCCTATATATCTTGCAGTACATTCAAAGTACTCACCCGATTTTTCTTTGAAATTTGCTTTTGTTCTGCAGAGGAAGAAGGTGAGCCCCAAGGGCCTCACTTTTGTGAGTTGTCTTTGTGGATTCGACGACTAGCTTTGGCGGTCGGTCGGTTGCCTTGTGGGTTAAAGGCACACCGATTGGCTCTTTTGTTTATAGCCATCTTATGGCGCTTTTGCTTCCGCTGTTAAATTTCTTTATGTATTTGTCATTTGGCCGGTGGGCCTCTCTTTTGTAATGACTATCCTTTATTTATGTTATATTTTGGTTTGTTGTTTGTGTTTCGGTTCTATGTGAATGAATGGAATTGATACATGAACTTTGTAAAGAGGTGTGTATACTGCACTCTGGGAAGTATACATGTCTCGAGTCTCGGATTATCGATTTGTGATGCTAGGACCAAGTGGATGGTTAAGCATTACAAGCGGATAAGCCGGGTCTCACAAGGTTTAGTATCGAGCCATCTTGTAGTAGTAACCCAAGTTGGTCGTCTTTAGGATATTTTGAAAAACTTAATTTCAAAGTATCAAATGATTTTTGAAAGCTTAAGGAATTCTCAGATTTTATTCCTTACCTGTCTTAGCTTTCTCCTCTCATCTTACTCTAATTTGAGTTTGAAAGTTGTGTTCCTCTCATCTCCTTTTCAAAGATAGTGTTATCGATTAAATGGGTTTTGGGAACCACTGAGTTTGGCAAATTGAAGTTCTTAGGGTTTTGAAGTTTCTGGACTGAAGGTTTCGGCTAGAGGCTTGGATGCGGAATCTGAACAGCACGCTTCAATTTCCAGACAGCAAGCTCAATGGTTTCTGAAAGGACCACTGAGCTTGGCAAATTGAAGTGTGCCAGGTTTTGAAGTTTCTAGAATGGAAGGCTTGTTTGGAAGCTTGGATCTTGAAATCGCTCAAAGAACCTCAATTTTCGGACAGCAAGCTCGATGGTTTCTAATGGGGTAGAAAATGAGAGGATAATCAACTAAAACTTGTGGGGTTAAAAAGGGTAGGATGTGATACTAGTTGGCTATGTATCTAACACTATTTTCGCTGATTTAGCCTTGAACTTAAGTGGTATTAGATCTTACCTTGACCTTCTGATTTTTATCTTCTCGAACAATTACTCGTTCATTCAATACGGGTTAGTTGCATTGGGGAGTTGAGCTTTGGTTTTATAATTCCTTGCCGTTTTTGGAGTCTTTTTATAAGCAGGTTTAAGATTATACACATAATGTTTTTGGCTTTCGGTTAGGGTGATATTCCATTCCCTAGTCGTTAGCTTTTAAACTTTCTTTCGGCTTTAATCTTTGAGTCTAGTTTTAACCAAAGTTTCTTGTAAGGATGGCGGGCCTTTTCGTAGCGGCCAAGGCGATCGGCCGGTCGGGGCGAGATCTTCCTCCTCCTCAGACCATGGCGAGGTCCTTCTTGGATCGGCGCAGTGCGAGAGGGCGGAGGTTCTTACGGGCGTCATCACGCGCAACACTTCCGCCCTTCCGGTGCTTGGGATCCGGGCAAGGGGTGGACACCGGCCGCGTGGGGACTTGCGGAGTTTCTTTGCACCCGGCCCCTCGTTCTCAGTCCGAGGACCCGCTTGAGCCTTGAGCGGCCGCCGTGCGGTGGGCGGAAGCTTCAGATAGCGCATGCGAGAGCACGAGAAAGCGCTGCTTGCATCACACCGGTGGAGGTGCGGCTTTGTCTTGGTGGGAGAGCTTTCTGCCATGCGACTGGCGGCCACACCGTCACTTGGGAGGAGTTCATGCTTGCCTTCCGTCGGAGTCACATTCCTTCCGGCCTAATGAGGCTGAAGAAGAAGGAATTCTTGTCGCTCAGGCAAGGGCGTCGTTCCGTCACGGAGTATCTTTACGAGTTCAACCATTTGGCTCGTTATGCTCCGGAGGAGGTGGCCACTGATGAGGCCAAGCGGAGAAGTTCAAGGATGGTTTGTGCGAGGAGCTGCGGGACAAGCTATCCATCGTTGACTTTCCGGTTTCCGGGCCTTGGTGGACAAGGCCATCGTTCTTGAAAGCACGCGGGAGAGCGCTTGTGGATTCCATAGCGCAAGTGGGAGGCCCACAAGTCGGCGCGAGCCGGCTCTTTCCGTTCGTGTTGGGCGGTCTCGGGTCCCGTCCTCGCCTTGGCACCCGAGGCCGTCAGCACCTGTTCTTCGCCCTTCGCAGGCCGTGCCCCAATCGCGTGCACCTGCGAGTCGGCCAGAGGCCTCCGCACACCGCGGATATCACACCTTCTTTACGCAACAACAAGGGACATTATGCGAATCAATGCCCCAAGAAGGCGAGAGCGACCCCTCGTCCTAATGGAGGACGCGGTCGGGGAGGTGGTTCTTCTCGGGACACGAAGATAGTCCCTACTACCCAAGGCGTGGGTAGTGGTCGCGTCAACCTCATCTCCGCGAGAGGAGGCACAGGGAGGCACCCGGCGTCGTCTTTGAGTACGCTTTCATCAACTCTCATTCTCGCTCTTGTTTTGTTTGATTGAGGCATCTCATTCTTTTGTTTCGAGTCTTTTCTGCTATTAGTGAGCTCCTTTTTACTCCATTGTTGGTCCCATTGCTCATTCGCTCTCCGGGTTCGGAGTTGAGAGCAGAATTAGAGTGTAGGGATGTTCCAATTGAGATCGAGGGAGTGAGATTCTTCGCAAATCTTATTCTCTCCATTCAGCAAGTCTAGATGTAATTCTTGGTATGGATTGGTTGTCTCAGCATAAGGGACAAATCGATTGCGCCAAGAAATGTGTCTCTCTATCTAGCCTTTCCGTGGCGAGGTTAAGCTTTCGCCGCAGAAGCTGCTAGGTCCGCATCTTTCGCGCAGGCGAAGCTGTTCTAGATATTAGTGAAGTCCCCACGGTTCGTGACTTCATTGATGTCTTTCTGAAGATCTTCGGGATGCCACGAGTTCGAGATCTCGAGTTTGTCATCGAGTTGGTTCCGATGCGCCCGATTTCAAAGAGGCATTATCGGATGCCACGAGCGAGTTGGTGGAGTTGAAGAAGCAATTGAATGAGTGCAAGAGAAAGGATTCATCCGCCTAGCTCATCTCAGGTGGGTTGTCGACCATCTTCGTAAAGAAGAAGGACAATACCTTGCGCATGTCGTTGATTACCGTCAAGCAATGAAGTAGCGGTAAAGAACAAGTATCCATTGCCCGCATCGATGATCTCTTCGATCAATTAACTGGAGCCAGTATTCTCCAAGATTGATTTGAGGATGGGATGATGAGGATACATTGTGGATCAATGGACGTATCTGTGTACCGGATATTGATGGATTAAGGCGGTGATTACGAAGGAAGCCCATGACTCAAAGTATTCGATTCACCTGGAAGTACTAAGATGTATCAGGATGTTAAGAATAAGTTTTGGTGGCCAAACTTAAAGCGAGGCGTCGCGAGTTCGTTGCCTTATGCGGCGTGTGTCGAAAGTAAAGCGAGCATCGAGACCAGCGGGTTTGCTACAACCGTGAAGATACGAGAATGGAAGTGGGAAGAGATCGGTATGGATTTTATTACGGTTTACCCAAGACTCAATCGAGTTATGATTCGATTTGGGTAATAGTGGATCGTTTGACTAAGGTTGCCCATTTCTTGCCGGTCAATACCACTTACTCGAGAGACCGCTTGGCGGTGTATATGTCAAAAATCGTCGATGCATGGTGTGCCTAAGAGGATAGTGTCGGATCGAGGATCTCGGTTCACCTCTCGTTTCTAGCGAGTCTACATGAAGCCACAGGAACTCATCGAATTTGATCTGACTTATCATCCACGAGACGGATGGGCGAGACCGAGCGAGTCAACGGATATTAGAAGATATGTTGAGAGCACATGCCTTAGAAAATGCTACCAGTTGGGATTAAAGTTTCTGTATGCGAAATTCTCGTACAACAACGATTATCAAGCCGGTTTGCGATGTCACCATTTGAAGCTTTATGCGGTCGTACTGCGAACTCCATTAAATTGGTCGATGATAGCTGAGCGTGTAGTGTTCGGGCGGATATTATTCAGAAGTGAAGAACAAGTTGCTATGATCGAGAGAAAGACTAACGATAGCCCGATCCGAGCAAAAGAGTTATCTGAGATAATCGTCGTCGTGACCTCGGCTTTGAGCCAGAGGATTTTGTGTATCTTCGAGTTACTCCACTCAGAGTTGTTAAGAGATTCCACACCAAAGGTAAGCTTGCTCCAAGGTATGTGGGTCCGTTCAAGATTTTGGAACGCCGAGGAGAAGTTGCGTACCAGTTGGAGCTACCACGATCGTTGGCAGGAGTGCATGATGTCTTTCATGTTTCTCGGTGAAGAAGTGTCTTCGTGTGCGGAAGAAGCGAGACCTATTGGAGTCAATTGAATCAAGGAAGATCTCACGTACAAAGAGCGACTGTCGAATTTTGGATGTCGCGAGTAGCGGACGACCGAAGCAAGACCGTTCGTTTCTGCAAAGTTCAGTGGAGTAACCACTCAGAAGGAGAAGCAACGTGGGAACGTGAAGAAGAGTTGAGCCTTTTCTCTAGCTAGCCTGAATCTCGGGGTCGAGATTCCCTTAAGGGGGGGAGGTTTGTAACATCCCAATTTTCAGAGCTTTAAAAATCTTTTAAATAGTGGTAGTGAGAAAATTCACCATTTGGATTTATTTGAATATTAATTTAAAAAGCTTAATATGGACTTTAAGGACAAAACGATTTAATGTGATTAATCCCAACATCAACAATGGCCAAACTTATTTTATTTAGATTCTACATGCTTGGATATATTTTATAGAATTTTTTAGAATTTTTCCAAAGCCATTTGCTATTTTCTAATTGCTATTTGCATTTTCTGGATTTATTAAAAAGAAAAATCTATTTAAATTCCTCGGAACAGTGCTGGGCCGGAGCCCAACACTATTCGGCCCGACGCTTGATCCATCTCGCCCGTGCGCCCTCGTCCGTTGGATGCTTGACGCGTGCCCCTCATTTTCGATCGGACGCACGCGCTCAACCCCGCCTTCCTCCGTTGGATGTTCGCCGCGTGGCTTCATTCGCTGATCTCGCTCGCTCGCCCGCGCCTCGCTGCCGCTGCGAGGTGGGACCATCACCGAGTCGTCGTCTCCGTGGAGCCTTCTTCTTCCTCGCGCCCGCGCCGCGCCATTCTTTGGAGCTCAGAAGCCGTCAGACAAAACCGATTCGGTTCTTGATTCTTCGCTACCGACCCGCCAATTTGTAGCCAGTATCATCGTACTCATCTCTAACCAAATCGGCTACCGAATCCCTCTCAATCTCCGAGAATCAAGGATTTCAAAACCCGGTCGTTTCGGACTAGATTTGGGGGTTTCCAAATCTCGGCATCCCCGGGCCTATAAATACCCCTATAGCACCGCCCAGACCTCCGCAACCCAAAGCCGCCACCCTTGTCGCCCTGATCGCTCTAGCGCCGTCGCATTTCGAGTTTTAGGGTTTTCGGCCGAGCTTCTTCTCCGGTGAATTGCGCTGCCGTCATCGCCGCCCTTGCCTCGCCGACTGTACCACCGTGATCAGCAAGTCCCAGTCTACCTCGGGCGCACCTCCTCGTCGCCGGAGCATCGCCAGAGCGCCCACCCGACAAAACCCGAAGCTCCACCGCCGCTTCATCCTCGCCGCTGGTCGCCACCGTCTTTGCCAGCTACCGGTAAGGGCACCCCTGAGTGCGCAATAGCACGGGCAACAATCTGGTACCCTCCACCGCCGATCGATCGCGCCGTTCGTCGGTGACCATCGGGTCCGGCGCCACCGCCGCCGTTGTCGTCCAACTCGGCGCCGGCGTCGGCCGATCTTTGGTGTGCGGCACGCGTGGTGCGGTCAGCGCCGACACGCAGCGTGCGTGGCTCGGTCCACCGCGCCAGATCTCCATCGGTTCGGTGCACTCGGCCCACCGTGAACCCCGAGACTGACGGGCCCACATGTCAGATTTCTTTTTACATCTATTTCTTTTTCCGAAAATTTTCGGCTGACGCAAGCATTGCGCAATAATCCGATTTTCCTTTATAAAAATAATTCGGGAAATTCAATAAAATCCAAATTAGTGTTTTATTTGATTTTCAAACTTCCAAAACTCATATCTTTTGCATCCGAACTCCGATTGAGCCCATTCAAATTTGTAAATTCATATAAAATTAAGATCTATTTTATGGTGAATTTTATTTGATTTTTGGATTTAGTTTTGCCTCTGTTATTTATTTGTTTTTGTTCTTTTATCTCGTTTGCGAGTAGACGTTGATACTTCGGGGAATTTTGCAGAAGAAGGAGCACCTCAAGACCAAGACCAATATTTTGATCTATTCCAAGGCAAGTTATACCTTTGATCATATTGAACCTAGTTTTCAAAAATACTTTGTTTCAATGTATTGCATTCTATTTCAAGTATTTATTTAAGTGCTTTTGGGATAGTTATTAATCCAATTTGTTATACCACCTTGTCTATTGTATGCCATGATCTCTTGTCACCCTAGGTTGTTTAATTATTAGTTGGTATTATCATAACACTAACGTGGGTTGGTTAGATACGATTAGACTGCTTAGCCATGCCACGAGTCATCATTTCATGTGAGTTGCAATTATAAACTTGACTAAGTGATTATGGAACTGTGTGATAAAACTGTGTGTGCTATGTGCTGTTACTCGTGATGGCATGTGTTGCACTTAATCAACAGGGTGGGAAAAGATTTGGACTGAGGCAAGTGGTGGATCTGTGTGAATGGTGGAGCTGTGTGCTTTATAAACTTTGTGATTTGGGTTAAAACTGGAAGTCTTGCCTTGGTCAATTAAGGACTTAACTTTGTGCGCCATTGAATCGGGCCTTCTTGTGCGACCACATGCCTAGTATGGGCTGGGCCTGACTTAGTAAGTTATGGAGTCTTGACATTGACAACTCAGGTTGTATTTAAACTGTGTGATGGGCTGGAGGTGTGATAAGTCACATCGCGGGACGGTTCGCTGCATCCCTGTCCAACGGTGTGTGTCGTTCCAAGGGTTGTGTGTACAAATTGGACGGCAGGAAAGTACATCGGGAGTGTCATTGTTTGAGATGAAATCTCTGAAAAGTTTTTTTATGGTCAGTGCTAGCTACACTGATTGTATCGTGTGGGTAAAGTGTACGACCTCTGCAGAGTGTTAAACTAATCTATACGAATAGCCGCGTCCTCGGTTATGGACATGCTCGGGAATTTCACACGAGGGGTAGATTTTCATAAAACAAATGGGAAGGGTCAGCTGTGTGAGAGAACTTGTGCAGCTGTGTGAATACTTGATTAGACTGTGTGTCCTTTGTGAAATCAATTGTTAACTTATTATTGTCTATTTGTGTTGAATTATGCTTTCAATCTATTATTTCTATTCAATTGCAAATGTAGTATTTCTGCAAAATAACCACAGAAGCCATTCCTTTGGAATAAGCCATCATCTATAAATTGCATTCTGTGGTATGACTTGTGAGTACGGTGTGTCTTGACTCTTGCTAAACAAATCAGCGAAGTGGAGGAGTAAATCGCTTTGCTTTTGAAGAAGAGTTCTCTGAAGGTTGATCGTTAGGTTCTTGATCGATCGATTGCACGTGGTAAATTGATGGGAGCCCATTGGAGTTTATTTCGTTTCATTGCGGCTTATTTCTTTATTGTCAGCCTTGCATGGCTTAATAAATGTAAAACTTGACCGTAAGGTCCCAACAGTTATTCGTTATTCAAAGTACTCGTTTATTCTTATATTCGTTGTATGGATGTGATATTTCATCGAGGTTGACCCTGTGTGCACTAGTGTGATCCTGGACTAGTGCGAGAATACCTGAAGGTCCAGTTTGCATATTTGGGTCCCGACGGTGTGGCGATCCACGTCTTTGAGTGTGGTGAGCCAAACCACATTCGCTCCAGATGCCCCAAGCTGAAGGGCATGGAGGAGAAGAACTGTCGGAGGCGTCCTCAAGCTAGGGATGCGAAACCCAAGAAGACCAATTACCACAAGTTCGTCAGCCGGGTCCTTGCCGCTCTTGAGAATGTCAACATGAGTGATGTGGACTCGGAGACAGAGGACGATGAGAATGACTCCCATGGCAAGAAGAAGTCTCAAGACTTCACCGGCATGTGCTTCATGGCCAGGGATAGCCACGACATCGACTCATCCAACGACGACGATCCTTTCAGCGATCACGATGAGGTATGTTCTTCATTTGCTGAAATGAAACGTGCCTTGGTCCTTGCTGAGAAAAATCTAAAGAAGCAAGCTAAAATGATAAAGAAACAGGACTCCATGATTGACAACTTGAATCTAGAAGTTGTTAGGCTTAAATCTATTAATCCTGATGATATTTGTGATTCTTGCACTAGCTTGCTTAATGAATTGACGAATCTAAAATCTGCTCATTCCTCTGTTGTGAATCAACTGAAAAATACTCTTGATGAATTAGAGTCTCTCAAGTATAGTCCTGTTTGCATGGATGCTATTTCTCTTGATTTGACTACTGTAGATGCTATTCCTTTACCTTGCTCAAAATGTGCTTTGCTTGAGTTAAAATTGGATAGCGCTATGAAAGAATTGCAGAAATTTGATGGTAGTCACACTTGCTCTCATTGTGAGACTGATAGGATTAAATTGAAAGAGATGACAGAAATAACACTTTATTCTAGATCTGCATCATGTGAAAATTATCCTAAGCTCACAACTGAAATTGAAGCTTTAAACAAGACACTAGAAGAAAAAGCTAAAATTGAAAAATCCATGACTATTACTGCTTCCAGGAAAGTGACTGACTCTACTTGTTGTGTCTTGCATGCTGAAGTTGAATCAATGGTAGATAAGATACAACAGGCTTTTAGAGACAAATTTAAGGAGCAGTTGAATAGGATTAGGGATTCCTATTGTGTTCTTGTGAGGCTATAAAAGTTGAGGTAGCTCTTCTTAAGAGTGAGTATAATGAGGCAATCAATTCAAGAGGGTGTGCTACATGTGAGAGTCTAACCAAAGAAAATGAATACCTGAAAGTGACTCTTGAGAGATTTACTAGTGGGAAGAAGAATCTCAACATGATTCTTGACCAGTCTAAGGTGAGTGTTAAGAATAGTGGTCTAGGCTTTAATTCCCTAGAGTATTCCAATAATCATCCACCTAAGATTGCGAGAGATGTTGAGAGTGGCCTGTTTGAGGTAGAACCCCCTGCACTATTTAAGGTTATTTTTAGATCTGCGAGTTTTGCCCAAACTCAGCCTAGCAATACATGTGCTTCTGCTTCATCAGGATAGACCTCTCAAAAGGTCAAGTACCATTATACCTTCTGCAAGATAAATGGCCACATTGTTGAGTTCTACTTCCGTAGAGCCAAGATTGCGAGAAAGGAAAGGATGAGTGATTTGAGAACTATTAGAGGAGTTCCTTCACCTGCTGTAGTCTCTAGAGCCAGGCAGCCTGTTTTTCCTGCTAGACATAGGCCTAGGTTTGTAGAGGACTTCTTTGACTCTTTTGGTGGCTCGAGCAATGTTACGGCTTAGGATATCTTGAGGAGAAACCACAGGTAGCATCTAGACAGGGGGAGTACCGATCTTTTGGTAGATCGATTCGGAGAGGTCTAGGTGGTTCTCGTGTGCATTCTTATAATTTTATTCCTAACCATTTTACTGCTGCTTCTACTGTGGTTGCTTCTGATTCTCATGATCTTGTTTTGTGGCATCGTAGACTTGGGCATATAGGCTTTGATCATTTGGCTAGAGTCAGTTGCAAGAATTTGATTAGAGGTGCGCCTAAGTGAAGGTACATTAGAGATCTTGTGTGCTATCCCTGTAGACATGGTAAGATGGTTTCTGCTTCTCATCCTCCTCTTACCTTAGTCATGACTGATGGACCAGGACAGCTTATGCACTTGGACACTGTTGGTCCTGCTAGAGTTCGGTCAGCCGGTGGGAATTGGTATGTGCTTGTGATTGTGGATGATTTCTCCAGGTATTCATGGGTTTATTTTCTGGTTTCTAAGGACGAGGCTTTTGGTTTCTTTAGAAAATTATTCCTTAGACTTGCTGTTGATCTTCCTGGAGCTTTGAGGGCCATTAGAAGTGATAATGGGATAGAATTTAAGAATTCTTCCTTCTCTACTTTCTGCACCGATAGGGGAATTGAGCACCAATTCTCTTCTCCTAGAGTTCCTCAATGGAACGGTGTAGTAGAGAGGAAGAACATAACCTTTGTAGAGATGGCCAGGACCATGCTAGATGAGCATTCCACACCTAGGAGGTTTTGGGCTGAGGCGATCTCTACTGCTTGTTATATTTCTAATAGGGTTTTCTTGAGATCTCTGATTGGTAAGACTTCCTTTGAGCTTAGATTTGGTCATAAGCCCAAAGTTTCGCATTTTAAGATTTTTGGTTGCAAGTGTTTCATTCTTAAACATGGCAATCTTGATAAATTTGAATCTAGATGTTCTGATGGCATTTGTCTTGGATATCCTGCTCACTCTCGTGGCTATCGTGCTTTTAATTTTGACACTAACAGAATTGTTGAGACTTGCGAAGTCACTTTTGATGAGGCTAGTCCTGGTACTAGACCCGATGCTGCAGCTACACAGGTTCCTGAAATTCGAGAAAGCATCTTTGTCGATGATGACTCTGAGGATGAGAACTCAATCCATCCTCCAGCCACTTCTGAGATGGTTGGAGAGCCTGCTTCCACTACTCCAGCTTCAGCTGAGCAGCATCCTCCTATCTTCACAGACGACTTGAGTTGCTCTGCTCCTACCTCCGTAGCTCATGTGGTAGAGGCCACTTCTGCACCAGGCGCTCCTCTTCACATCGAGCGACGGCATCCATCTGAGCAGATGATTGGGGATCTTCACGAGCGAGTCACTCGCTCCAGGTTTATTTCTCCTGATTCTCATGCACATTCTGCTTTTATCGCGTCTTTTGAACCCCGAGATGTCACTCATACTTTATCTGATGCCTCTTGGTTCAATGCCATGCATGAAGAGCTTGAAAATTTTGAAAGAAACAAAGTCTGGACTTTAGTTGAACCTCCACCTAATCATCATGTAATTGGAATAAAATGGGTTTTTAAAAATAAACAGAGTGAGGATGGGTTGGTAGTTCGCAATAAGGCTAGACTTGTAGCTCAAGGATATTCCCAGGTAGAAGGTTTAGACTTTGAAGAGACCTTTACTCCTGTAGCCAGATTAGAAGCCATTCGCATTTTATTAGCATTTGCAGCATCTAAGGGTTTCAAGCTTTTTCAAATGGATGTTAAAAGTGCTTTCTTAAATGGCTTCATAGAAGAAGAGGTTTATGTCAAGCAACCACCTGGTTTTGAAAATCTTAAATTTCCAAACCACGTTTTCAAACTCTCTAAAGCCTTGTATGGATTAAAACAGGCCCCTTGGGCTTAGTATGACAGGCTTAAGAGTTTTCCGCTTGTAAATGATTTTAAAATGGGTTTGGTTGATAAAACTTTGTTCACTCTTAGGCATGGCAGTGACTTCTTATTGGTTCAAATTTATGTGGATGATATCATATTCGGTGGTTCTTCTCATGCTTTGGTGTCTAGATTTTCAGATTCTATGAGCAGGGAGTTCGAGATGAGCATGATGGGAGAATTGACCTTCTTCCTTGGTCTTCAAGTCAAGCAACTGAAGGAAGGTACCTTCATTCATCAAAGTAAGTATACAAAAGACCTCCTTCGGCGCTTCGACATGCGAAGTAGTAGGCCAATGTCTACTCCCATTGCTACGACTATCGTGCTGGACCCGGATGAGGATGGAGAGCCCGTGGACCAGAAGGAGTACCGCAGTATGATCGGCTCCCTCCTCTACCTCACTGCATCGAGGCCGGACATACAATTTTGTGAGACCCTCAATTATTGAAATGTGCCTTATTAAAATTATACTGATAGCATAATTCTTATTTAAAGAATAGTGCAAATCCTTTATTAAGAATCATACTAAAAGCATAATGATAACAAGTAACAATTTCAACATTCAGGTTCTCGGATATATGTCATGCAATATTTCCCAGGATCAGTGAATATTGCACATATATCCTTAAACAACATCGCATCATTCACATACAAGTCATACATTCACATAATTTTACATTCATAATTACATCACTAATTTCGGTTACTACAGTACTGAATACAAACAGATGACCTTGGGTCATTAACCAAAAGAGCAACAGCGGAAACAAAAACATAAAAGCAAAACCACCAATGGCCCCATCATCCCGCAGGCTATTGCGTGGAGGCTAGAACTAGCATTACTCGTTAGCGTCGCCCAGATCGGCGCTAACGGGCATCTCATAAAGATATCCATCCTCACCTGCAACAAGAGGTCATAAACCTTGAGTACGAAAGGTACTCAGCAAGTCTTACACAAACTAATAAAAGAACGTGTTTAGAAGAACCTATACAAAGGAATAGAATTTTATATGCATAAGGTTATCAACAGAAGGCTTAAATGGTTCAATTTGCATAAAGCGATACATATTAACCTACCATTGCTAAATTTTAACAAAGCGGTTTTGATAATTCAATTTGGACTAAAAAATGTAAGTAATTGAGCATAAGCATAAACGATATCAATAATAGTCACCGATCATTACCAAACCAAGCATGACACTCCTCATGCCGAAATTAAAATTTCAAAACCCAAATTAGAACAAATGCTATACAGTGACATCAATCCAAGCGTTGCGTATCAGTGGACACGGCTATTCGAATAGTTTTAATCCTGCGGGTGTACATCTTTACCCACACGACTTAGTTAGCCCGTAGCCCCTAGGATAATAGCACACCGCCTTTGGTATGCCTACGGTAAACTAAGATTCGGTATTTTCAACAAGTTAACACTATTGAGTTGGATGACCCATGTGAAACCGATCCCGCTTAAACAACGATCGATAGCATATATTCAACCGAGGTTCACATGTTGTGCAGGAATGCCGACCATCAATTAAATGCAAACTCGTGTTAGCCACACATATTACACATGCATCGGGCCTCGAAGAGTGCGTACATGCGATGTAACACATCTACGCCCTTACCCTTCTAAGAACATCGATATCGATATAGGTTCCACATGGCATACGACACGGCCGAAGACTTAAGCATCTATGCCATATGAAATCAATACACATGTCCTTACTCTCCGTATCCAACTCAATAATATTAACCCTTTACTTAACCAAGCAAATACCATACACTTTGCATGTGGAAGTGCGTTGGTGCTTGAATTAGGCCGTCGAGTTCAGTCCTTAATCAACCTGCACAAGTCATCCACAGTTCCCATTCTCGCACTAGGCACCATCACTAGCATCCACTTGTCCGATTTGAATTAAGTTTAACAACAAGATTTAGATTTATATCAGGTTTAAATAAACTGAACAAAGAATCAACAAAAATAAAAATGTATTTGTTGTTCCCCAGGTTTAACAAGATAAGCCTGTCAAACATTACCGTTCTATGGACTGCATGGCTAAGCAAAATTGAAAATTTAGCATTATATCACCACAAACTATCGTAGGTTGAGTGTATGATCAATTCTAGGTAAGCCATAAGTTCTGGTCATAGCTAACTAGGAACAGAACATAAATAGTCTTTTAGAAAATTGCATGCAACAGTATCACTGTATTTTATAAATCTACAGTTCAAAAGATTAGGTTCAACATGGTGCAGAGAGGAAGCTTGCCTTGGTAATAATAGATAACCTCTTGTTCAGGTTCTGGTGGCTCAACAAAAGATTCAACAATCTCAGAAGAACCAGTATCTAAAACACAAAAGTCCAAGAATAGCAAAGAAAATGGCAGAGAGCAAAATGCAGAAAAGAGTGCATGATCAATAGCTCAATGCATATTTAACAACATGCTTAAGTCATACCTTACTCAAGGACACTACCCCATATATAATAACTACTACATTTGCTATCAGAATATAATGGGTTAGAAAAGCATTACAGGTTCAGATTTGATTAGTAAAGAACTAGAGTTTCAAATTTCTAAATCTGAAATTTAACTTAACACTTGCATTCTTTACTAGAGGAATAGAAGCTAACAATAGGTTACATGTGGCCGGCATGACCACCAATAGCTAAACTGAAATGGAAATCAGAAAAGCTACAGTTTCAGTTTTAGCAAAAACCAGAAATCTAGATTGATTGCAAAGAAAGAGTTAGATGTTTCATTAGATTAAGAGAGAATGATGTTTTGATAAAGCTACAACTAATTGGGCAATATTTAAAACCTACTCATCACATAGCATCAGCTAACACTCACAAGCAATATGATTCAAAATCTGATTACAAGTTTGATTTTTAGCAAACCAAAATCAAGCGTAAATTCAAAAATCAGATTGATGAACTAGGACATAAGAAGAAAATGATATTCTGGGCTAATCCCCAACTAAATGAGAAATATACTAAGTCTAATTCATCTCCTACTATCAGCTATCAACCAACATCAATTTCAGTTTAGACTGCTACAGTTTCAGGTTTAGCAAAAATGAGATTTGAGCTGATTACAAAGTGATGGCTTGCTGAATTTTGCTATGAACCAAGCAATGATTTTACTTAGATAACTAGATAATGAGTAAAACTTATAGCCTAGCATACTATTTAGCATCAAATACTAGTAGACATCAAAATTTGAGGTTTACAAAGTAAAGCAAAAATCAGATTTTGAAATCTGAAATTCTGGACAGATTTAGAGATGCAAACTTGAAGCTCCATTAGACTATAACAAATTGACATACAAGATGGAGTTATAGCTAGATAAGTACCTCTACAAGTTTAACTTATCACCTAGCATCCCTTAACACTAATTAGCAAATTTCAGCTCAACCAAAACAGCAGTTTTCAGATTCTTCAAAACCGAAAACAGCACAGATTCATAAAAGTAAACTTGCTACTTCATTTGACTCAAAGACAATAATATTTTAGATTAAGCTACATCTAAAAGAGTATGCTTAAAAATCTAACTCCTCACCAACATTAGCTAACCTCAACTACCAGGTTTCGGTTCAAATCAAAATATAGTTTTGATTCAAAATAAAACTAGCAACTGGAAGAGAGGCAAGTGACGAATCTTGTGAACTAAATGATCACAAGAAAAGTGCTATACTTTAGCTTAGGGTATTCCTAATTAAATTAGGAAATTAACCCACCATTTGCTAACAGCAATTGACAAGAAAGAAGGAAGTTGCTGTGTACTACTAGTCCAACCGACAATGGACAGGAGCGATCAATTTGAAAAGATTCTGATTTCAATTTTTCTTGTGTCTCTTTGGTATAACCGAAAATGGGCGAGTGCATAAATGACCACTTAATGACCTCTAGCAATGATTGAAGTCTGCTACTAACGATTCTCAGGTTCAAATAAGACCTAAATAGGCTGAAAAGAGACAAGAGAAACCCTAGACCTTGCAATGATATGAAAGACCGAAAAGCTACAAAAACAAAAGTTTTGTCAAGACAAAACTTGAGCACCACATGCACAAGGAAGTGATTTAGATCAGCTATTGAGTTTCCTAAGAATATCAAGAAGAAAAGACATAAGATCATGTCTTACCATTTCTGACTAGAGGAGAAACTATGATCTTCAGTTGAACAAGAAAATTTTGAAAACCACTTCCCTTCACCGAAACAGGAAAACCCCAAGCAATATTCTAACCAGTTCGGTTCACTGGGAGCTGCTCCATTTTCACTGATAAGGAAGAAAGCATGACTAGAATGGCAGGAGGGTAACACTAAGGCTTGGGAAGGGTTAAAGCTCCTGAGCAAAGGAGAGGGTTCTAGAGATCTTTGAGGTGGATTCTGCTTTGACCGCCGACCGGCTGACATCTACTTCTGACCATTGCCTTTCACCAAAGAAAGAGAGAGGAAAAGAGGGCTCAGCCGCTCTGAGTTACTTCTTTGGACAAAACACTGCTTCCCAACCGAAAGAAGGAATGAAAAAAAAAAATTTCTTTGTCTTCTTTGAGCTCTTTATACCGAAGCTTTGCTTTGCTCATTTGCATTGTTCTTAGCCGAATGAAAGGAAAGAAAACAGAGTCAGGCCACTTTCAAGCTTTGCTCTGACTTGGTTGCTATGCCCAAATAGAAAGGAAGAAGGAAAGCAGAGCTTAGTCGGTGCCGCCTGTGTTGCCTTCATTAGCGGCAAACATGGAAACAACGAAGCTCCAAGAAAACCACCACTTGATCAAAAAGGGATGGTGAGATTGATGGAGACAAAAGAAATAGCAAATCAATATTTTGGATTGTAACAACATACCTAAGTTTCAAAATAAGCAAAGATGCTATGAAAAGCATCTAATTACATTTACTAAAGCGAGATCTATTACAAACCTACCCCCTTAAGAGAATCTCGTCCGAGATTTGGACGATTCAAAAGTTGCAAAGGAATTCAATTGAAATGATTCTTTACGGAGATAAAACACATGTTGTTTTGACTTCCTATAAAGATAGCATAGAAAGATTCTAATAGACAACATAGTGTTGTTATTACATCCTTCCTTTACATTGCTTTGTTTAACCTTGCCTTTCTTGTCTCAAAGGCAATTTTTAAGCAACAAAAGATGGGGTGTTCAATCCTCATCGATCTTCTCGCTCCCACGTGGCTTCATCTTCTCAATGATGAGCCCACGAACTTTAAGAATTTAACGGTGCGGTTTCTTGTCGTATGTTCCATTTCATCAAGAATACGCACCGTTGCTCTTGATAGGAAAGATCCGTTGGAGATCAAGATGCTCATAAGTAGTGGCTTGGAAGGAACACGCAGAGCACTTCTTTAATTGAGAAACATGAAAAGTATCATGCACTTTGAGAGAGACTCGGTAGCTCTAATTGATAAGCTCTGACTCCTCGTTTTGCAATGATTCTAAAGGTCCGATATAACGAGGTGCTAGCTTTCCTTTCACCGAAACGATGAGTGCCTTTCATTGGTGATACTTTAAGATAGACATAATCATCTACCTCAAAGCTTAGCTCACGACGTCGATGATCGGATAGCTCTTCCGACGAGGCCGAGCGGTTCTCGACGGTCTCGAATCGCATTTAACTTGCTCTTGGCTTCTATTACCAAGTCCGACCATAAAATGGTCTTTCACGACTTCGGACCAATTCAATGGAGTCCTACAAGCTCTTCCATACAAGGCTTCAAAAGGTGACATTTGAATACTTGCTTGATAGCTATTATTGTAGGAAAACTCCACATACGGCAAAGATTTTTCCCGTTCTTGCCATATGATAGCACACGAGCTCTAAGAAGATCTTCCATCACTTGATTTACCCTTTCGGTTTGACCACTAGTGCGAGGATGATAAGCGATCTTCGAAGAGAGTTCATCCCCATGGCTTGATGGAGACAATTCGAAATGAGATGTGAACCGAGGTCCACGATCCGAGACAATCACTTTTGGAACACCGTGGAGACAAACAATCTTAGCAATATAGAGCTCGCTAGCGCTTGCCATTGAAAATGGTTTTGACAGAATAAAATGAGCCACTTTAGTTAGACGATCAACGATCACCCAAATGGCATCGGACCCATTACGAGTTTTGGAAGTCCCAGAACAAAATCCATACCGACTTCTTCCCATTTCCATTGTGGAATAGGCAAGGGTGAAGGGTACCAAAGAGGTTTTAAGTGCTCGGCTTTAACCCTTTGGCAAATATCGCACTCGAAGAACATCTTGAGCAATTTGCCTTTTCATCCCGCTCCACCAAAATGTCTTCTTTAAGTCCCGTACATCTTAGTACTTCCGTGATGTATAGAAAACTTGGAATTATGAGCTTCTTTGAGAATTAGCTCTCAATTGAGAATTTGAAGGTACCACCAAGCGATTGCGATATCAAGGAGACCATCGGCATCTTCGAGAGAATTCGATGGCTTTACCGCCTCAAATTTTCCTTGATTTCCGCCACTTGCATCGGTTTTACGAGCTTTGAATCGATCTTGAGGTTGACTTCACTTCTAAAGCAAAGAAGAAATCCATCTGCTACCATTTCGAGACTTAAGCTACCAAAGTCGCACATAAGCTCTTAGCCGGGGAAATGTTGATAAGCAATTGCAATGTGACTTTACGCTTAGGGCATCACCACAACATTGGCTTTGCCAGATGGTAGTGAATACCCATATCGTAGTCCTTGATTAATTCAAGCCATCTTCTTTGTCTCATATTCAGTCCACTTGAGTGAATATATATTTGAGCTTTTATGATCGGTATATATTTCGCAACGACACGAGAAGGTAATGTCGCCAAATCTTTAATGCATGGACTACGCCGCCAATTCCAAATCATGAGTAGGATAATTCACCTCATGAGGTCGCGAATCGCTCGGATGCATATGCCACAACTCGGCCTTCTTGCATAAGTACACAGCCAAGTCCATGGCGAGACGCATCACAAAAGATATCAAAAGTCTTATGGATATCCGGAAGAGTGAGAACAGAGCTTGGTCCAGAGCTTTCAGAGCCAAAACTGCTTTCACACTCCATCGACCAAAAGAATTTGTTCTCCTTCTTTAGAAGTCGGGTCGAGGCCTAGAAATTTTAGAGAAGTTTTCAATGAACCGACGGTAATAACCCGCAAGTCCAAGAAAACTCGAATTTCATGAACATTCGAGGTCGCTTCGGTCCAATACATCTTGTATCTTGCTGGGATCAACCGTAATACCTCCTTCAGATAAAACATGCCCCAAGAATGCAACTTGTTTGAGCCAGAAAGCACACTTGCTAAATTTAGCATACACCGATGCTTGCGAAGTGTATCCAAAGACAAGTCTCAAATGTCGATCATGCTCTTGGCAGACTTGAATAGATAAGAATGTTGTCAATAAACACGACAACAAACCTATCCAAGAATTCCATGAAGACTGAATTCATCGATTCATAAAATAAGTCGGAGCATTGGTTAGGCCAAAGGACATGACAAGATATTCATATAACCCATAGCGAGTAGAGAATGCTTGTCTTTGGAATGTCCTCGGCTCTAACCTTGATCGATGATAGCCCGACCGCAAATCAATCTTAGAAAAGACACGGCCTCACCAACCGATCAAGCAGATCATCGATTCGAGGCAAAGGATATTTGTTTTTGATAGTGACTTCATTTAACTGACGGAATCCACACACATCCGTAAAGTCTTGTCTTTCTTTTGGACAAAGATGGCGGGCATCCCCATGGTGAGGAACTTCGGTCGAATGAATCCTTTGTCAAGCAATTCTCCCAGCTTGTTTCTTCAATTCAAACAACTCATTAGAAGGCATGCGATAAGGTCTTCTCGATATGGGAGCGATCAGAACTAGTTCAATCACGAACTCCACTTCCGATCCGTGGCATACCGAAGGTCTTGAGAAAACGTCCGATATTCACATACTACCGGTACTGACTCCAAAGTAGGGGTGGTATCCATTTTCATCGCACCCAGATGAGAATGAACCGTTCTAGATTGAAAAATGACTGAAAGGCCATTTTTATTAGTGACGGATATGGTTCGTTGAGCACAATTAATTTGCCCCAGATTCTTGGTCAACCAGTCCATTCCCAAAATAACATCTATCCCTTGTGAATTTATCACAATCAGGTCTGCCCAAAAATCTACCCCTTCAATAATGATATTGACATTAAGGCAGATTTGATCAGTTAAAAATACCGACCCAGGCGAATGAATAATATGCGGTGGATGAAGATGACATATAACTAACTGATGTTGAGTAGCAAACTGCCTACTAACAAAAGAATGGGATGCTCCAGAGTCAAATAAAACAGTAGACGAACTGGAATTAACTAGGAGCATACCAAGGATAACTTCAGGTGCCTCGGCCGCTTCTTCAACAGTTAATTGATTTACACGGCCGCGGGCCGAATCGATCGAGCTTAGCAATTGCCTTTGGAGAAGGTGCAGGACGAACAAGAGCTGGAGATGGCTGAACAGGTGGCAACCCCTTTGCCTTAGCAAAACACTGATTTGCAAAATGCCCCGGACGTCCACAATGATAGCATATCACACCCGCCCGACATTGATGGCGGCAGTGGCTGTGGTCCACTAGGTCGGGGCGCCGTAAGGTGGCGGTGGGCGAAAGGCAAACATCGGCGCCTGGTGGAACCAAATCGCGCCGGAAGACGGAGGCCGCCACAGACGCGATCCGATGAACGGCTATCGAATGCGAATTGTAGCCTTCTCGCCGCTCGCGACTCCTCCAACGCCTTGCTTTTAGTTTCAGAATAATGGCTTTGTCCACAAGATGTTGGAAATTTCAAATCTTGTACCGCCAAAGCCAATCGCAACTCTTCGATAGACCATTCATGAACGGTTTCGACGACGAGTGTCCGCGAAACATCGTCGAGCATACCGAGCAAGAAAATTAAACTCATGAAGGTACTCGGTCATCGATTTTACCGCTGAGAGCGAGAAATTCCTGCCGCTTGAGCATCATCACACCCTCGTATATGGGCCTCGCGAAAGGCCTCCATGAACTCAAGCGGTAGGAGTATATCCGCGGGTTGATAGCCGATAATTATCCCACCAATTGCTAGCCGCCCACCAATCGGTAGCTAGCATACAGACCTTCTCCCTTCGTAACACCGGGCAATGGTCGCTTTTTTAATCTCCTTAAGCCAATCCTCTGCCTCCAAAGGATCCTGGGAGCTAGAGAATGCTGGCGGATTAGTCCGCTGAAAGTCAGCAAGACTTCCCTGCCCATGCGGAACTCCTGCTCTACCAGCTGGTGGAGTGATGGAAGAGGTATTGAGCGCAATCTGCTCCAAGATGCGTGTCTGGTCCATGCGGTTGCGCTCAATTTGCATGAGCACATCCGCCATAGTGGGTGGTGGAGGAAGCTCCTCTTCCTGCCTACCACCTTGCGGACCATGGGATCCGGAAGGGTCCGTCTGCTCCCCCTGAGTCTGAAGAACAGGGGTGGAGAACCTCTCCTCTTGTTGTGTTCGCGATCGAGTGGTTGGTCCTGTCATCCTGTTGCCATATAATGGTTAACATTATAACAAGGATACACTCGTGCTAACACATACAAGCTTTGGAGAAAGAAAATAATTAAAAACTAAACCTAAGCATGCAGTATGTCATGATATGCAACCAATTAACACCAAAAACAACAAAGACAAATTACAAGAAAAGATGCGGCTTCCATTCCATGAAATGTCGGCTGAACAAAGACTATAACATACTCAATTACAACCAAAAGTCTGCATCCACTTTATTAACAGCCAACAGGGAAACATGTTATGCCCAAAATACACAAGTCGGCCACTACCTCCCCATGTTTTAAAGTACAAACATTAGCACACAATATTTATACAGACATAGGCTATGCTATTACACACTACTTAATGGACAACTACTAGCCTATTACACAACTAAAGCCGATCACATCCTTCACTCCTAAACATGGTCGTCTCGGTTAAAATTCACCTAAACTCATTTAGCAAATGAGCCTCGGGTGAACCAAAGATCTAAAGGGTTCGATGGACTAATAAGACGAGTGGGAGAACCCAACAGCAGATGATGTCCTCCAGAATGAGTAGGCCGCTGAGTGCGATGAAAACCAGCAGACATTCTGGCCTGACGACACTGACCAAAAACAGGAACCATTCCGGGAACTTCTGGAAGTCGCCATCCTTGGGGTACAGTGGCAGCTGGTGGAATCTCATTGTTGCCATAAAGCACGTTACGAGGAACGCGGTTCGTGGCAACACCAAGCCTCAAATATTCCTGTGCCTCGTGCAAACGATGGCGGTCTCCCATAACTCGTACGAGCGGTGATAGGTTTGGGCCATGATACGACCAACCTCGCTAACTCGCGTGCGTATGGGTCCTCTCAAATCAGATCTCATCAAACGTAATCACATCCGATCTAGGGCCTTGCTTTGGGAAGTGCACATAGGGTGGCTGAGACAGCTCCGTCAAGTCATGACGAAGGAGGCTCATCATCCTACGCGCAGCTTCCTGCACAGCCATAGACTCGGAGGTGGCACGCACATGGATGCAGTAGGGAACACTTCCCACCACCGTCCGCGATCACATTAATGATAGCTTGGTACTCTTCCATACCAGGCCCTGGTCTCTACGGTAGATGGCATACTCGGTGATAAGTGAAATTAGCTCGCCACATCATGTCTCAAGTAAGGTCGAAACCCGCCCACACCTTCTACATGCGAGTCTCCTTAATCAAATACCACCACTCATCTACGATAAAAGACAAGGTAGGTAAGAAACTGATCAAAAGAGAGGTGGATAAGAATTGATACTAAAAGAAGATAAGAAGTAAAAGACAAAGATGCTTAGATCTTTTAGAAATTAATTATGTTAAAATAATATCACAGAGACTCACTAAAGGCAACAACCATGCTAATTCTATCCTACAGGCACACGTATGCTCTGATACCAACGCTGTGAGACCCTCAATTATTGAAATGTGCCTTATTAAAATTATACTGATAGCATAATTCTTATTTAAAGAATAGTGCAAATCCTTTATTAAGAATCATACTAAAAGCATAATGATAACAAGTAACAATTTCAACATTCAGGTTCTCGGATATATGTCATGCAATATTTCCCAGGATCAGTGAATATTGCACATATATCCTTAAACAACATCGCATCATTCACATACAAGTCATACATTCACATAATTTTACATTCATAATTACATCACTAATTTCGGTTACTACAGTACTGAATACAAACAGATGACCTTGGGTCATTAACCAAAAGAGCAACAGCGGAAACAAAAACATAAAAGCAAAACCACCAATGGCCCCATCATCCCGCAGGCTATTGCGTGGAGGCTAGAACTAGCATTACTCGTTAGCGTCGCCCGGATCGGCGCTAACGGGCATCTCATAAAGATATCCATCCTCACCGCAACAAGAGGTCATAAACCTTGAGTACGAAAGGTACTCAAAGAAGTCTTACACAAACTAATAAAAGAACGTGTTTAGAAGAACCTATACAAAGGAATAGAATTTTATATGCATAAGGTTATCAACAGAAGGCTTAAATGGTTCAATTTGCATAAAGCGATACATATTAACCTACCATTGCTAAATTTTAACAAAGCAGTTTTGATAATTCAATTTGGACTAAAAACAGTAAGTAATTGAGCATAAGCATAAACAAAGATCAATAATAGTCACCGATCATTACCAAACCAAGCATGACACTCCTCATGCCGAAATTAAAATTTCCAAAACCCAAATTAGAACAAATGCTATACAGTGACATCAATCCAAGCGTTGCCGAATCGTGGACACGGCTATTCGAATAGTTTTAATCCTCGCAGGTGTACATCTTTACCCACACGACTTAGTTAGCCCGTAGCCCCTAGGATAATAGCACACCGCCTTTGGTATGCCGTACGGTAAACTAAGATTCGGTATTTTCAACAAGTTAACACTATTGAGTTGGATGACCCATGTGAAACTCGATCCCGCTTAAACAACGATCGATAGCATATATTCAACCGAGGTTCACATGTTGTACAGGAATGCCGACCAGTCAATTAAATGCAAACTCGTGTTAGCCACACATATTACACATGCTAGCGGGCCTCAAGGTACGTACATGCGATGTAACACATCTACGCCTTACCCTTCTAAGAACATCGATATCGATATAGGTTCCACATGGCATACGACACGGCCCAAGACTTAAGCATCTATGCCATATGAAATCAATACACATGTCCTTACTCTCCGTATCCAACTCAATAATATTAACCCTTTACTTAACCAAACAAATACCATACATTTGCATGTGGAAGTACGTTGGTGCTTGAATTGGGCCGTCGAGTTCATCCTTAATCAACCTGCATAAGTCATCCACGCTTCCCATTCTCGCACTAGGCACCATCACTAGCATCCACTTGTCCGATTTGAATTAAGTTTAACAACAAGATTTAGATTTATATCAGGTTTAAATAAACTGAACAAAGAATCAACAAAAATAAAAATGTATTTGTTGTTCCCCAGGTTTAACAAGATAAGCCTGTCAAACATTACCGTTCTATGGACTGCATGGCTAAGCAAAATTGAAAATTTAGCATTATATCACCACAAACTATCGTAGGTTGAGTGTATGATCAATTCTAGGTAAGCCATAAGTTCTGGTCATAGCTAACTAGGAACAGAACATAAATAGTCTTTTAGAAAATTGCATGCAACAAGATCCCGTATTTTATAAATCTACAGTTCAAAAGATTAGGTTCAACATGGTGCAGAGAGGAAGCTTGCCTTGGTAATAATAGATAACCTCTTGTTCAGGTTCTGGTGGCTCAACAAAAGATTCAACAATCTCAGAAGAACCAGTATCTAAAACACAAAAGTCCAATGAATAGCAAGAAAATGGCAGAGAGCAAAATGCAGAAAAGAGTGCATGATCAATAGCTCAATGCATATTTAACAACATGCTTAAGTCATACCTTACTCAAGGACACTACCCCATATATAATAACTACTACATTTGCTATCAGAATATAATGGGTTAGAAAAGCATTACAGGTTCAGATTTGATTAGTAAAGAACTAGAGTTTCAAATTTCTAAATCTGAAATTTAACTTAACACTTGCATTCTTTACTAGAGGAATAGAAGCTAACAATAGGTTACATGTGGCCGGCATGACCACCAATAGCTAAACTGAAATGGAAATCAGAAAAGCTACAGCTTTGGCTTTAGCAAAACCGTAAATCTAGATTGATTGCAAAGAAAGAGTTAGATGTTTCATTAGATTAAGAGAGAATGATGTTTTGATAAAGCTACAACTAATTGGGCAATATTTAAAACCTACTCATCACATAGCATCAGCTAACACTCACAAGCAATATGATTCAAAATCTGGATTACAAGTTTCAGATTTTTAGCAAACCAAATCAAGCGAAATTCAAAAATCGATTGATGAACTAGGACATAAGAAGAAAATGATATTCTGGCTAATCCCCAACTAAATGAGAAATATACTAAGTCTAATTCATCTCCTACTATCAGCTATCAACCAACATCAATTTCAGTTTAGACTCTGGCTTGAGTTTAGCAAAATGAGATTTGAGTGATTACAAAGTGATGGCTTGCTGAATTTTGCTATGAACCAAGCAATGATTTTACTTAGATAACTAGATAATGAGTAAAACTTATAGCCTAGCATACTATTTAGCATCAAATACTAGTAGACATCAAAATTTGAGGTTTACAAAGTAAAGCAAAATCAGATTTTGAAATCAAATTCGGACAGATTTAGAGATGCAAACTTGAAGCTCCATTAGACTATAACAAATTGACATACAAGATGGAGTTATAGCTAGATAAGTACCTCTACAAGTTTAACTTATCACCTAGCATCCCTTAACACTAATTAGCAAATTTCAGCTCAACCAAAGCAGCTTTTTGATTCTTCAAAACCGAAAACAGCACAGATTCATAAAAGTAAACTTGCTACTTCATTTGACTCAAAGACAATAATATTTTAGATTAAGCTACATCTAAAAGAGTATGCTTAAAAATCTAACTCCTCACCAACATTAGCTAACCTCAACTACCAGGTTTCGGTTCAAATCAAAATATAGTTTTCAGTATTCTGAAAACTGAAAACTGAAAACTGGGAAAAGAGGGCAAGTGACAGATGCTGAACTAAATGATCACAAGAAAAGTGCTATACTTTAGCTTAGGGTATTCCTAATTAAATTAGGAAATTAACCCACCATTTGCTAACAGCAATTGACAAGAAAGAAGGAAGTTGCTGTGTACTACTAGTCCAACCGACAATGGACGAGGAGCGATCAATTTGAAAAGATTCTGATTTCAATTTTTCTTGTATCTCTTTGGTATAACCGAAAATGGACAGTGCACAGCCGACCACTTAATGACCTCTAGCAATGATTGAAGTCTGCTACTAACGATTCTCAGGTTCAAATAAGACCTAAATAGGCTGAAAAGAGACAAGAGAAACCCTAGACCTTGCAATGATATGAAAGACCGAAAAGCTACAAAAACAAAAGTTTTGTCAAGACAAAACTTGAGCACCACATGCACAAGGAAGTGATTTAGATCAGCTATTGAGTTTCCTAAGAATATCAAGAAGAAAAGACATAAGATCATGTCTTACCAGCTACAGCTAGAGGAGAAACTATGATCTTCCAGTTGAACAAGAAAATTTTGAAAACCACTTCCCTTCACCGAAACAGGAAAACCCCAAGCAATATTCTAACCAGTTCGGTTCACTGGGAGCTGCTCCATTTTCACTGATAAGGAAGAAAGCATGACTAGAATGGCAGGAGGGTAACACTAAGGCTTGGGAAGGGTTAAAGCTCCTGAGCAAAGGAGAGGGTTCTAGAGATGCTGAGGTGGTTCTGCTTGGCCTTCTTCGACCGGCTACACTTCTTTGACCAGACCGCCTCCCCAAAGAAGAGAGAGGAAAAGAGGGCTGCTGCTCTGAGTTACTTGCTGGACAAAACACTGCTTCCCAACCGAAAAGAAGGAATGAAAAAAAAAAAGGCTGTTTGTCTTTGAGCCGCTTTATACCTGAAGCTTTCTTTGCTCATTTGCATTGTTCTTAGCCGAATGAAAGGAAAGAAAACAGAGCCGCTTTCTTGTCTTTGGTCTCTTTGCTCTCTGCCTTGGTTGCTATGCCCAAAGAAAGGAAGAAGGAAAACAGAGCTTAGCTGCAGCTGCCCTGTGTTGCCTTCGTTAGCAGCAGCATGGAAGCAACAGAAGCTCCAAGAAAACCAGCCACTTGATCAAAAAGGGATGGCTGAGATTGATGGAGACAAAAAGAAATAGCAAATCAATATTTTGGATTGTAACAACATACCCAAGTTTCAAAATAAACAAGTGATGCTATGAAAAGCATCTAATTCTTATTTACTAAAATCTGAGGCTATTACAAATTTCTTTGTATGTGCAGGCGCTCAATTTTGAGCTTCCCTTGTGCTTCTCATCGTCAAGCAGTGCGTCGCATCTTCAGGTATCTTCAAGACACTCTTGACTTTGGACTTTGGTTTTCTTCTTCTTCTGCTCTCTCCATTCGCGCTTTTTCTGATGCTGATTTTGCGGGGTGTAGAGTGGATAGGAAGAGTACCTCTGGCATGTGTCATTTCTTAGGCACATCTCTTATCTCTTGGTCTTCCGAGCAGTCTTACATTACAGTCCACAGTAGAGGCCAGTATGTAGTCTGCGCAATGAGTTGCTCGTGTCCTCTGGATCTTATCTACTCTTCGGGACTATGGGTTATGTTTGGGTAGTGTTCCTCTTTTCTGTGACAATACTTCTGCCATAAATATTGCCAAAAACCCAGTGCAACACTCTAGGACTAAGCACATTGACATTCGATACCATTTTCGTAGAGACCATGTTGAGAAGGGTGTTGTTGTGCTTCACTTTGTTCAGTCTGAGCAGCAGCTAGCAGATATTTTCACTAAAGCTCTTGATTCTTCTCGTTTTGCTACTTTGCGGGGAGAGTTAGGGGTTGTTGGTCCTTTTGGCCTGCTTTGAGGGGGAGTTTGCTCTTTTTGCATTCATTGTATCATAATGCATTTTACAATTCTCACAACTAGTATTGTAACATAAACTTGTGGAGCTTTGTTTATTATCTGTGTATGACTTGCTTTCATACCTTATAACATGCCATGTTTTGTGCTAGTTTGCTAGAATTCTGTTATGGCTCTTCCTGTTTTAGCTTAGCTTGTGCCATGCTAGCTTTACCATCTGTGAGAAAATTGACTCAAAACATGACTTGTTGGATCCTCTGACTAGTTCTGCTATATTGATCCTCTCATGATTCCAGCCATGTCATATAGGTGAAATTTGAGTGCTGAACTTATTTTGAGCTGAAAATTGAGCTTTGATAGTTCTTAAAGTCAAGCAAATAAAAAATGAGTTTTTCGGTGCGAAAAAACTGATCTCACCAATTCTTTCTCATGAGACTGCTTGCCATTGCACTAGGTATGAACTCAGGGGGAGTTTTGGATGACCTAGATCATTCTTTTAAGCTTTCTGCTTGAGATGATCGCGGCAAGACTTGAGATCTAGCACATTGCTAAGAAAACAAAAATGTTAATTGATTGAAGCTTAGGAGGCAGTTGTGGATGGCTCCTAGTCCAGGACTTGCTTTACTGAGATAAGATCAATCTTGTTTAGCAAAATGCTCAAAGTGCTAAATGCTTGAACAAAATTGCTTCATAATTGAACTCATAATGCTCAAAGCTGAACAATTGGCTTATAGACATGGCTTGACTCATTTTTGGATACCTTTAGTGAAACTATGACTGTGAGTCTCTTGTCATGCTATCGATTCATTCAATTTCCGATTATTGCTATCTTGGCCTTAGCTTTGCTGTACATGTTTTGCCATGATTGAACATAGCTTCTTCACACTATATGGCTTGGTATAATACTTATGCAGTCTTCTGGATAATCTTCATGGCTCCTCTTGCTCACATTTAAAACAAAATGAAAAAATTGAAAATTTGAAAAACTACATTCATTCTTCATGCTCTATCTTCTTACATGCATCTTAATGAATTCATTGTCAACGGGGGAGAAAGTTTGGTAAAAATGTTGTTTTTGAGCGTTTTGGAGTCATAGGGAGTAATTGATTTTTTTTTTGCGGTTTGATGATCATAGTGAGTGGGAACATCTCTATTGCATTCTTTTGGTCTTAATTGTCTTTTCTGATTGGGATCTGCAATTCTAGAGGGCTCACAATGATCAAAGGTCAAATAGAACAATTGTTCTTTCATATGGACCTTAAGTGAGATTTTTGGCTCTTCTCTAGAAATTGGAACTTTCTTGTCTTATTCCGCCTTATCTCACTTGCTGACACTCTTCTAAAGTCAAGTTGGTCACTTTTCTTGCATTTCCTTGACTTTGGACCAAGTTGTGCTTTTGTACAAAAACGTGAGTTTTTTTACTCTCAAAACTCAAAAAATACATTTGTGGGAAATTGCCAATGTGTTCATCAAGGGGGAGATTGTGGATATCATGGGGATATACTCATGATCTTAGGATGATGAAACATTTGGATTTTGCCTTGTTGGTTTGTTGAATTTCTGTTTTCAGCAAGTATCAGGATAATCGGAAGTTCCGGCGTGTAAGGCGTGGTACTTCCGCAATTGTCAGGAAAATCGGTAGTTCCGGTTTTTACTTGGCGGTACTTTCGCATGGCGGTAGTTCCGGTTGTTGGCGGAATGTTTTTTTCCAGAGAAGGATTTTTTTGTGAATTTCTATTTTTCTCCGAGAATCGGAACGACCGCAGTGTTAGGAGCGGACCTACCGCACGTCCGGTAGTTCCGATTATTACTTGGTGGAAGTTCCGATTGTGGTTCAATTTCGGTCAAATTGGAAATTTGAAATTGGGTTAGTCCAAGTTCTTGAGGAAGTGCATATGTGTTGCATATTGCATGTTTTAGCTAACGTAGGTCAAGTTGTGAAGAACTTATTCCCGGAGACGATTTCTTTGTTTATTGCTGTGCAGGTGGCTTGCAGGTCAACGACAGTCAACGACGAGGAGGATTGGGACTAGGCTTGGAGGGCTTAGGTCCAAGACGATCATGGATGCCGGGTGAGGTCGAAAGACTCAAGCATGGCGCAGAATGGACAAGATGGATGGAGCAGGCGATTCGATCACCGGTTGGATCAAGCGGTAGCGGTCGGTGCAAGTGACTTGGAGGTTCCGATGGGATTCGGACGGGAGAGACTTGTAGACATGATAAGAGCCGTTGATCTACCTACATGTGGCGAAGCAGGCGATTGCTTCGACTGGATTGGACTCAGTCCATGGAGAGGATCGAGAAGGGGTATTTTGGTCATTTCACCAAATACCGCCTTGAGAGTCGGTTCGCTAAACCGCGGCGCAAGACGGAGCGATGATTAGCGGTTTAGGTCAATCAAAGTGTGTGTGTTCGTGTCCCGTTTGTTTTGGGCCTTAACGGGAGCCCATTAAGTGAAATCTTCTAGAAGGTCTAAGCCTGCCTATAAATAGAGAGGGTGCTGCCTAGCATCCTCTAAGCACTTCATGAGACAAAACCCTAGTTAGGTTTAGGGTTTAGAGAGGATTGGTGATGCTTAGGCTTGAAGGGAGATGTGTTGAGTGCGTGCTCATTGATTGAGATCTTGTCCTCCTTAAGGGAGAGATTGTAATCAGCAAACACATCGAATCAATCTATGGATGATTGCTCAAATATGAGTCATCTTGTGTTCTTCCTTCTTGTTTGATGATTTTGGGTGCTTCTTTGATCCTGTTGTTTTTGATTGATTTCTTCATCTCTTTTACCTTGCTATGACGTGTGGGAATACATCTAAGATCCTCTAGATCATCAATCTCCCACGAGCAAGTGATGGATCAAGTTTTTCGTTTTGCTCGGTTTTGAACCTTCCTTTGAAAAAACAGATAAAGATCAAAACTTTGACGTAGATCTGGACGATCGCCTCTTGGATTAGATTCCAGATACCCTTAGGAAGGTGTCTACCAAGTTTGGTCAAGTTTCATTGGATAAATCAAAAGCTGGATCGTTTTTCGTTTTGAAGCAGTCTTTATCACGCACCTTTGTTCGGGATAATCGGAAGTTCCGCCCTTATAACTGAGGAAGTTCCGATTATAGGAAGTTCCGCCCTTTCAACTGAGGAAGTTCCGATTATAGGTAGTTCCGCTCATTTGCCTGCGGTAGTTCCGATTATTCTGATTCTTCAACTCAAATATGTGTTTTCTGTCGTCTCGCATAGGGGTTTGGAATTGATTCAACCTAAGTTTTCCTTGGTGTGTTTTATTTGATCTTCATAGCTACCATAGCTATAGGAGACAAATTCTGGTTGAATCAAATAGTTTCTTAAAAAATTGTTTGAGCTCCTATTCACCCCCCTCTAGTCGCCTTACCGGTACTACACCAATTCGTGTTGCAATGTCTTTTAGGATGTAAAATGACAATTTGATATTGGTGGTCAAGTAGATGATTTTGGTGAGACTGTAGTGGTCAAGTCGTTTAGGATAATTGAGTGGAAGGTTGATTTCTTGGAATAATTCTCAGTGAGGATTTGATTAAAATAGAATGTTTATCTTTTGGGCTAATTGGTTACATTGTTGCAACCAGTGGAACCTATAGTAAATTGTGGTTCAAGAACCTTTAGATCATTTTGGTGGGACATTATAATTACCGGAGGTATGAGAACCTTGATTAATTTTATTAAAGTAACGTGATTGGGTACTTTGCAAGGTTGAGTAGGAGGATATTTTTTTATAGTGTAGTTAATGAGATTAGAATTGCAAAGAAGTCTAACCGTTATGACAATTATTGGGATAGTAGGGAGTATTGTGATGTCGGCAGGTATGCCCTGGCTTAGTAAATAACCTTCTGGGAGACAGAATTCTTCTAAAAGACAATTTGGTCGAGAAAACATTTACATGTGGATGATAAGGATTGAGTTGGTTTGGAATGTGGGAATTTTAGTGAATGAGTACGAGGTTTCTCGATCTTCTATACGAAAAGTTTGTCGTAGGAGTCTTGGAGGTTGAATTTGGGCTTTGGATTTTTATGCTAAAACCTTGGTTGCCATTGATTATCTGTAAAAGTAGTAGAATAAGAGGGGATTCTGAATAGCGGGATGACCATTGATAGTAACCTTTGAGTGTAGTCAATGAGAGCGTGTGCTATGAATCTTAAGTTGATTATTCCTAAAGGATTGAGAAGATGTGATCGTGGGTGAAACCTATATTGAGGTACGTTGAAAATTATTTATCAAAGTGATTCATTTGGTAGAGGAGTTGGCTAGAGTATATTTTTGTGGAAGTCATTAAATGTCGAACCCGGGAACGAAGGATCCCGAATTCTCTGTATTCATACACTAGTCCAGGATTTCCAGTGTACACAGTCACAAAAATGTTATCACAAACATATCAAGCGTATTTATTAATAAGCATAGAGTTTATTACACTTTGGGCCTCAGGCCAAATAAAACATTAAGCGGAAGCAAAATATAATGGTAAGCCACACGATCGCCACGCCACAATAATCGTGCGAGGTCATTGCCTAATCGTCCCGCTCCTCACCTTCCGGATAGCAGTCTTCTCTGAATAATAATATTCAAGCAAGAGTGAGCACTACAAGCGTGCTCGCAAATTACACCTAATCTGAAATTTAGAATGCATGCATAAGTTTATCAAAGGAGGGTTATAGGGTTTATTTGCGTAAATCAGCCTTTTTGGTTTAAATATTTATACTAAGTTTCAAGGCATATTTTTATTCCATAGCTAAAATCAAATTTGAAATTCATCATTTTATAGTGGATAACCTCCATATGAAACATGGTGAAGGATACCCTCCTATCACAAGGCTACAGCCCAATTTTACCACAAGGATTAACCATCCTCAAATCATGTCCAAAGTTATTTTAAAACCAAAAACAAATCTAACTTAGAGTGGCTTTGCTCGGCATGTCCATAACAGTGGACACGGCTATTGAATAGATTTACACTCTGAGGGGTACAACTTTACCCACACGAGATAATTTGCAGTTATGTCGCCAATACACGCTTCCTTAGGCGTGTGGTGAGCAATTATCACAAGGCGTTTCAATGCATTACCTCAATACCAATATGCCCGCTAAGGTTTCACTTCCATTAGGCTAACCACTGCCGGAAACCCTCTCGCGCAAGTGGGAATAAAGTCTAACCGACACCCACACAACAAAAATGGCATAAACAATAATGAGGTAAGACTAATTATTAAGCACAGTTACGCCCATCTGAGAACATGTGGTAGTACGGTGGAGCTTTTGCAAGATGCGGCTCAAAGACCGGTCCTTAACCTACTTGGGCAACTTTCAATAAAAACCACAGGTCTCGATCCTAACAGACGAGCAGGTGCATAAACCTGCACCCACCAACGGTCCATGTTTGCCCAAGTACAAACCATTTTCTTTTATTTTTATAATTTTCAAAGATATTTGCAAAAGTCCACCATGACATAACAATGTCATAGGCTTTTTATCAAATTTTGAAGTCTTGGCTAAATTCTCTCAAAATCAAATATTTCCTGGTCTAAGCATTTGCTAAGCATATATTTATTTTTAAATTCATTTGACTAAGGTGACAAGGAATTGGTAATACAGTATTCAAATGTGGCTATACAAAGGAATTGGAATAATTAAGTATTTAAAATAGGAATTTAAAATAATTAAATACAATTATGCATGCAATAATAATTTAAAATAGAAATTAAATAATTTTAAATATTGGGGGTAAAATGGTCAATGGTGTAACTTGCCTTGTTCAAATTCCTGGTATTCTACTTCTTCAATAGGGTCAAGCTCTCCGGAGTCGTCAAAATCTATACGTGAGAATATTCCAAATTCAAACAGAATTCAAATGAACTCAAATAAATTCAAATGAAAATACAAATTAACTCCAAATTAAATAATTTTGGTTTAGTTAGCTAGATTTTAATTTTATATAAATTTAGAAATTTGAATCACCTAAATCGGAGTTTGTATGAAGAAATACGAGCTCTTGGAAGTTTAAAACTTAAATTAAATCCTAAAATCAGAATTTCAGAATTTCCCGAATTAAATTTCTAGAGGAAATTCCATTTATTCTTATAAGCATCGTCGTGATGCATCACAGAGGCCGACATGTGGGCCCGAACAGTATGGGTGAGTCCTGGAGGCGCAAGTCCACAGTGGACTCGGTGCCTAATCAAAGGCGGCGCTGTTATTTGGCCTTGTGGCTCTTGCTGACCACGCACGCGAAAACAATGAGTGGCGCCGAGGTGGCGAGCCACGTTAGGCGCCGGAGAGGGAGGAGCACGGGGCCGAGGGCACCGCGAACGGCGTGTGGTGGGCTCGGTGAGTGCGCAAAGATTCATGGGGAGACATCGAGGCGAATCGCTACCCGCGTGCCGGTGGAGAGTGGCGGAAGGTCGTCGCGACGAGAGCAGGCGGCGGCGAGGTTGGTCGTTAGCGGGAGGGTGCTCGGGATCTCGAGCGAAGACGAGCGCGCACAAGGATCGCCGGAGGGCGCCAAGGCGGTGGTGCGGTCGATGTGGCGAGGAGAGCTTCTTTGTCGCGGAATCGGAGAAGATGGAGCTTGTCGCGACGGGAACTTCAATTGCCGGCGATTGAGAGCGAGCGAGGTTACGGGAGGCGGGGGAGTGAGTTGCGGGAAAGAATGCGCAGCCGGGGGCGGCTTTTATAGGCGAGGGGGAGGCCGGGAGATGGAGGTCATGGGCGGCGAAATGGCGGCGGCGGCAAGTCGGAGCATTACGGCGTTAGAAGGGAGTAAAGCGGGAATGAACGCGGTGGTAGCAGGCGGCGTGAGCAGCGTAAATCACGGGAGTAATGGGGAGGAATCACGGAGTTGAAGAACTCCCGAGGTGCGGCCATGGCGGCGGAAGCGACGGGCGCGCGAGGAAGAAGGCGGGGAAGGAGACGACGCTGGTGGGGCCCACCTGTCGGCTAGACAGAGAGAGGGAGAGAGGGCGCGGGATGGATTGATGTCGGCCGTCCGATTCAATCGGACGACCCGCATCACTGTGTCTTGAGGAGGTGGGCGGTCTGAGAGCAGTCTTTGGCTGCGGCCCGATCTTTGTTGCAATGGATTTTAAATCTTTTCAATTGATTTAATTCCGTAAATTCAAATAGGCATTAGAAAATAGTAAATGAAGTCCAAAAATTTTGAGAAAATTCACGAAAATTCTATGAGGCATTCTGGACTTAAATAAAATAATTCCAACTTTTAGTTGGTAATAGATTTTGCACATAAATTATTTTAGCTTTAAGATACTTTAGGAAAAGTTTTAAAATTTCGGAAAATCCACAAAAATTATTGAAGTCTTATTTTCAATGAAATTGAAATTTTGAGGTGTTACAAACCTACCCCCTTAAAGGAATCTAGACCAGAGATTCAAACTTGGTCAGCAAAGAGGTGGGGGTACTCGGCTCTTAATATTTCTTCTCGCTCCCAGGTAGCTTCTTCTTCTGAATGATTGCTCCACTGAACTTTGCAAGAGCGGATGACTTTGCTTCTGGTGACGCGTTCTGCCACATCAAGAATCTTGATTGGTTGCTCCACATAGGTGAGATCTTCACAAGATCGATGTTCTCAAGAGGTGTTTCTTCCATTGGTACTCTGAGGCATTTCTTTAAGCGGGATACATGGAAGACATTGTGAGCAAATGTGAGAGATCTTTGGTAGTTCAAGCGATAAGCAACCGCCTCTCTTTGCCAAAATCTTATAGGGTCCGACAAATGCAGGTGCGAGTTTTCCTTTAGTCGAAATCTCTTCACTCCTCGAGTGGAGTTACCACGAGATAGACAAAATCTCCCATCTCGAAGGATAGTTCTCTCCGACGATTATCGGCATAACTCTTTTGTCGGGTTTGAGCTACTTTTAGACGTTCTCTTATTGCTTTTACCTTACTTTCAGCTTCTTTTATCAATTCAGTCCAAGAATTGGTGTTCTCCTACTTGATCCCAAAGGAGAGGGGTTCTACACTTTCTTCCATACAATGCTTCAAATGGCGACATATGTAGGCTAGCTTGAAAGCTGTTGTTGTAGGAAAATTCTGCATAGGGCAAATTCTTATCCCAGCTTCTTCCGTAATCTATAGCACAAGCTCGAAGCATGTCTTCTAGGACCTGATTTACACGTTCGGTCTGGCCATCTGTTTGGGGATGATATGCTGTGCTGAAGTTGAGTCTGGTTCCCAAAGCTTCATGTAGACTCTGCCAAAATTTTGATGTGAACTGCGAACCTCTGTCAGACACAATTTTCTTGGGTATACCATGTAGACAGACGATCCTGGCCATGTACAATTCTGCTAACTTATTGCTTCTGTAAGTGGTCTTGACTGGAATAAAATGAGCCACTTTTGTTAATCGGTCAATTATCACCCAAATGGAATCACATCCTGTTTGCGTCCTAGGAAGTCCGGTGATAAAATCCATACCAATCTCCTCCCATTTCCACTCGGGAATTGGTAATGGTTGTAACAATCCGCAGTCTCGATGTTACGCCTTAACACGCCGACATACATCACAGCGTGCAACAAACTCGCCGATCTCTCGCTTCATCCGACCCACCAATACTTTTCCTTGGATCTGGTACATCTTGGTACTCCGGGATGGATAGAGTAAGGTGATTCATGAGCTTCTTTCGAGAATCGGTTATGCGGTTTCATGATGATTAGGTACAGATCATGCGTTGCCAAACCATACTTGTGCCTTGCTCGTCCTCGTAAAATCACAGGGCTTTGCCTCTTCTCATGTTCTTCATGATTTCTTTGATGTCTTCGTCTTCTAATTGTTTCTCTACGATCGACCTTGTATGATTGGTTGGACTTCCTTGTGTTGATACAACCTTGACCGACAATTTCGAGTTCGGATGCTTTAGTTCTTCATACAATTACGTTGATTTTCTTGAACTATCACCGTGTTGCGAAGATGCCTTCCTACTCGAGCATCCGCTACCACGTTAGCTTTACGGGTGATAATGAATTCCAAGGTCATAATCCTTTATCGGCTCTAACCATCTTCTTTGCACGAGATTAAGATCATTTGGGTGAAGATATATTTGAACTCTTATGATCTGTGAAAATCTCACAATGATTACCAATGAGATAATGCCGCTTGATTTTCAAAGCATGCACAATTGCCGCTAACTCTAGATCATGAGTTGGATAATTTCCTTCATGTGGCCTTAATCGGCGAGATGCATAAGCCACGACCTTTCCTTCTTGCATCAAGACATCCTAGCCCACAGCGGATCGTCCTGAAAAACTTCAAAATCCTTACGTATATCCGGTAGGACTAGCACGGGTGCAGAGACTAATCTTTTCTTCAGCACTTGGAAACTATGTTCACATGCACTTGTCCATTCAAATTTCTTTTCCTTCTTCAGAAGTTGAGTCATGGGTTTGGCGATCTTGGAGAAACTTTCAATGAATCTGCGGTAGTACCCAGCTAACCCGAGAAAACTTCTCACTTCTGTGACAGACTTGGGTTGCTTCCAATCCATTACCGCTTCAACCTTTGAGGGGTCTACTGCAACTCCTCCTGCTAACACAATGTGTCCAAGAAAAGCCACTTGACTTAGCCAAAATTCACTTTTGCTAAATTTGGCATAAAGTTGGAGTTCTCGGAGTTTGTCCAAAATAATTCTGAGATGTTTTTCATGCTCTTCCACATCTCTTGAGTAGATGAGAATATCATCTATAAATACCACCACAAACTTATCCAAGAATTCCATGAACACTTTGTTCATCATATTCATGAAATAAGCAGGGGCATTTGTTAGTCCAAATGACATCACTGTGAACTCGCACAATCCATATCCGTGGTGAAGGTTGTCTTGAATATCTTCCTGGTCTGATTTTTAATCGATGGTAGCGACCTCAAATCAATCTTGGAGAAAACACTGGCTCCTTTAAGTTGATCAAACAGATCATCTATCCTAGGTAACGGGTACTTATTTTTTATTGTTACCTCGTTGAGTGATCTATAGTTCACACACATTCTCATACTATTGTCTTTCTTTTTGACAAATAGTACTGGAGCTCCCCAAGGCGATGAACTCGGTTGAATGTAAACTTTACTCTGTAGTTCTTCGATCTGCTTCTTCAACTCTGCTAGATCGTTGGCTGGCATTCTATAGGGTCGCTTCGAAATTGGAGCAGTCCCTGGGACTAAGTCAATTAAGAACATTATGTCCCGGTCCGGTGGCATACTAGGTAAATCCTCCGGAAAAACATCTGGATATTCTTGTACCACGGGTATATCTTCCAGTTTTACTTCCTTTAAACTGGTCAAGATAGGACTTCTTCCCGTAGAAGTCTTGGGTCGGAACTCTACTGAAATCCCTTGTTCATTGGTGAGGTTGATAGATCTACTAGCACAATTTATCCTACCTTGATTTTTGGCAAGCCAGTCCATTCCAAGAATTACATCCAATCCTTGCGACATAAGACTATTAAGTTTTTGAGAAAGATACTCCGAGATTTCAAAGGTAAGATTTGGGCAAAGAAACTAGCCCTCATTTACGAGCCCGGGAATGGATTGACATGGGGTTAACTAAGGGAGGTAGATAACCCATACTTTTCCACAAACTTATTTGACACAAAAGAATGCGAAGCTCCGGAATCAAATAGAACGATCTTTGTGCTTGAGTTGACAAGAAACGTACCGAGGACAACATCTGGTGCTGCATAGGCTTCCTCTGCGGTGACGTGATTCACACGTCCCTTCATGAACTGACCAGCTGGTCTTGAGGGACCGCCGGAGACTGCAGCTCCAGGAGTTGGCTTGACGGGGGTGACAGTCTGCTGCTTCTTGGGACACTTATTGGCATAGTGACCCAACTCGTTGCAGTGAAAGCAAGTGATTCCTGCTGTGGAAATAGTAAGCCTGCTGGGCCGACCTCCAGATGAAGTACTACAGAATCCGGGAGTATTTGGGCGTGGACTTGGAGCTGGAACTCTCGGTGTAGTAGACTGGAATCTTCCACGCTGAGGTGGCTGAGATTGAGTGAAACGAGGCTTGGGTTGTCCTCCTGAGTTAAACTTCTGAGCGGCCATCCTCCGCTTACGATTCTCCATTTCTTGATGTTTGCCTTCCTGGCGTATGGCCTTATTCTTGATTCTTTGAAAGTCGGTGAAATCTGAGAAATCAAGCGAGCAGAGAGTTCGTCGTTCAACCCTTCCAGAAATCGCTCTTGCCTGTCTTCATCTCTGGCTACATCTTTGGGGGCATAGCGAGCAAGTTGGTTGAACTTATGCAGATACTCACTGACTGAACGGTTTCCTTGACGCAGAGAGCGAAATTCCTTCTTCTTCAGTGTAATCATGCCAGATGGAATGTGAGATCGGCGGAAAGCTTGCATGAACCCATCCCAAGTGATTTCTTGAGCATTAGCATGGGACATCTTTGAAGTTATCCACCATTCGATGCGGGACCAATCAACTGATGAGAGGCAAACAAAACTCTCTCACGATCTGTGCATTGAGCAATATCCAGCTTCTTACCAATAGCCCTAAGCCAATCATCTGCGTCCATGGGTTCCGTGCTACTAGAAAACGTTGGCGGACGCATCCTCATGAACTCTGACAAGGTCACTCTTGCGGGAGGTGGAGGAGCATGATAAGTTCTTGTGCTGAGTACTTTGGTTCTTTGTGGATCGGGCTAGCAATTCAATCGGATGAGTCTGATTGGCCATCATTTGGCGCCAGTCGGGGCCTTCAGTTGGAGGAGGTGGTGGCTGTTGAACTGAGTTTTCTTGATAATCAGCATTCTCATTTCCTTGCCCTCTAGCGCTGATATTTCCAGTGCGGGTGCTCACCATCTGATGGACTCTTCACAGATTAGACAAGAGAGACAGGAATTTCTAAGGGTATAGGTCTACAATAGCCCAAAATCAACAAACGCAAAGCAAGAACACTTCGGCAAATAATTTAATTTATTTTATTAATTCATTATGGCTACTACAAAGGTATTGTAGCTCATAATTCGCAACTAAAGGAAATTTAAGGACATGTCTATGGGGTTACTGGGGTATAATCTGGCTCACTAGAACTAGCCTCGCCTTCCTTGTAGTAGGCCAGTTCCTTTTCTGCAGTCTTCAATTTTTCTTCTGCGTCTTGTAATTTTCCTTGTATGAGAGACAGCTCATCTAGTGTATTCCCGTAGGCATAATCCATGGCTCTAGCCAGATCCACCTGATGAGTGAGATCGGCACAGTCTTCATCTTTAGTTGAGCGGAAGGCCTTTGTCATGCCGGTTGGGATGTGCATTGGGTAATAGTGGAACCCAAAGGCTGCTTGAGGCGGTGATCGTAGATGTAGCGAAGTCGGCGGGTGGCTTCCCTGGCTGCATCCTGGATGCCTTCGGCGAAAGTGTCTCGTCGCATTGGGGCATCGAAGATGTGGAAGTCTGTGTTCGGCGATAGATTGGAGTAGAGGATCACCTCTACTCTCCACCGATCCTGATTTCCCACCTTATACTTGTATCCTTGATACGTCGGTCTTTCTTCAAAGTCCAAGTGCTGCATCATCTTCCAGAGAACGGCGGCCCAATGACCAGCAAAAACACCATGGGAAATGGCATTTGGAAATTCAGCCATCTACAATTTTTGAAAGAAGATGAGTTAATAAATATTTTCCAAGAGAAAAGTTGAGAAATGACTCCAGAAGACCAAGTTATTTTTAATTTTCAAAATAAATCCTTAAGGGTTTGATTTCCTTCTAGGTCACGACCTACAGTCGATATGGCTCTGATACCACTTTTGTCGAACCCGGGAACGAAGGATCCCGAATTCTCTGTATTCATACACTAGTCCAGGATTTCCAGTGTACACAGTCACAAAAATATTATCACAAACATATCCAGCGTATTTATTAATAAGCATAGAGTTTATTACACTTTGGGCCTGAGGCCAAATAAAACATTAAGCGGAAGCAAAATATAATGGTAAGCCACACGATACGCCACAGGCAATCGTCTGGAGGTCGCTGCCTAATCGTCCTGCTCCTCACCTGTGAGGACCCCCGGGTTATTTCCGTAAGACCGAGGTTTACCTGGTCTTAAGGAAATAACTCTGGGCCTCAAGTAAATGAATTCCACCTTAACTCCATCCAAGTGAGGAGCCCGACCGAAACTAGAGCCCCGGTGATCATGCGCGTTGCTCTTCTGCAAGCACCACATGATTATCGGTTCTCCAAACGGTCAAAGCCAACACTTAGACAAGTTAAAGTGGGATTCATCACAGCGAGTATGAGGCCGTGTTGGCTCCCAGGATCAGCGGCCAACACGCTCATACTCTCATTCAACGTTGATCACATCCATACAACAACGTACATTATCAATCCAAAAGACGTACAATCATAATAGTTAAGTCTACACTATTACATAACGGCCGACCGGCCAAATTCAAATAAGAGTGATAAATAACAGCGGAAGCAAAATAAATAAACCAAAAGTCCAGCAAGGTATGCCCATAACCCAAGGCAACCGACTGGGGGTTAAATGATAGCACTACTATCGGCACTGACGAGCTCATCGGGCTCGAAATCGTCCTCACCTGAAAAAGAAAACAAAAGGCCACCAACATCCGGTTTGAGTACAAGTGCACTTTCGCAAGTCTTACACAAAGAAAAGTAGTATGCTAGAGGTTGTTCCAAAGGATGGCTCATATTGGCTTAGTTTTGCAAAAGAGACGCAACAATTAACAACCTACACATACTAGTTTCCAAGTGCCCATTTATAAATCAGATTTGAAGTAGAAGTAAAGCTCATGAATAAGTAATAGCATGAATCACAAATGAATCATAAAAGTGTCAAAGTGGCGGTCCACTTTGATACAACAAGTACACAATTTAACAAAGTGGTTGTCCACTTTGCTACAACACAAGCATGAATATCCCATTCGTGACAATCCCAAGTTTTTCCACAAAACAAATATGTCAAAGTCTAACAATAGTAACTCCCGAACTCAAGTGTTGTCCATAACCTAGGGCGAGGCTATTCGAATAGATTTATACCTGCGGGGTGTACTACTTACCCACACGACTTGATTAGCCCGTTAAGCCTCCAGATGCCTCCGAAAATAGCATACTTCCTATGGTATGCCGGCCGGGTAAATCAAGATATGGTCATTTTTAGCAACAAGATTTCATTATGCTAAGTCCCTCAACCTTGGGCTCCTAGGCGACATAAGACGTTACGGTCTATATGCCCTATCGGCCCGCAAGGAACATAGGGTTTAACGGCCCTATGGCCTCACAAAACCACCGTGGGGCTCAACACAATAAAACCTTCCCCCTACTTAACCATACGGCTCCCAACCCGCATGTGATAGCACGAATGTACTTGAATCAACGACGTTACCAAAGTTCGGTCCTTGTTGGTCTAGACAAGACAATCCACATACCCAATCTCGTGCACGAAGGCACCTTCGCTAGCATCCACTTGTCCATACCCAAATCTCATTTTAAATGACAAAATTTTAACTCTTGAAACAGATACGAAGATCTGAAATAAACCAAAAAGTTATAAAGTTTGTATGTCCCATGATTTGTCGGGTTATTCCGCCAATCAAACTATCGTTCTAGACTTGCATGGCTAAGCAACACATACCACGTAAGTCACACAACTTATCCTAAGCATTTCAGTACTGGAATAATTTAAGGATAACCACAATGACAAGACAATAGGATGTATCTAACTATTCAACACAAAAATAGCGACATTAATAAAATAGCATGCAAGCAAATATCATTGCACTAACTTAACAAAAACTGGGATCAAATATGATGCAAAAGAAAATTCAAATGATGCTTGCCTTGCTGGGAGTTCACTTGCTCACTCTCGGTTACGTAGTCGTTCATTTGCGACAACTTGGACTCTATAGAAATAGCGATACCGAATGAACACCGAGAAAAGCGAAAAAAAAATTCAAAGTTCTCCAAAATGAATGAAATTTTCACAGTAGCTAGATTATGATTTTAGATGAATTTAGGTGAAAGAATTATTTCATTTGGATTTCGTATGTGAAAGTTATGACAGTTTGAAAATTGGTTTTGGGAAAAATGCTGAAAATGGGCTTCGGTTACTGTTCATCCGAAATCCAATTTTTAGCACAAATTTGTAGAACAGTGGTGAAGAAAATGATTACATATATAAATAGATAATAAAATTATAAGACCAAAATAAATTGGTTCAAAACATTTAGAGTTCAAATGAATTAGTTATGAATTTTCAAAGTTATAAGCACTTTGTAGTGTAAAAGTAATTCTTTTTCTGAAATTTCTACAACATAAGAATACTTTTTAACTCAATCTAACCTAGTCTCTGTCATAATCAAAGTAGGCCATCCAACCAAACAATGCCCTGATTAATGCTCTCCCAACCATACAACATATTCGATAATTGTACAAAATCCACCGACTTATGGGCATAAGACCATGCCTAAATCCATCAATCATTCTCTGATATATTATTTACGCTAATACTAACTACCTAGCTCTACTAGTATCGCATCGGTAATTCATATTTGCATCCATCCAAAATTTCCACCGACCGATGTTTAATTGACTAACCGACACCTAATGAGCTTTATAATTTAAATGCACATCCAATACTTAATAGCTCGCAAATCGATCTCTCATATTCATACCATCGAACTTAGTCTTGAATGACCACTACCAATCCAATCATATATGTGCCACTCCGATCAACTAATAATCCTTTTATCTACCAATCCAATTGAGGGTACAAATCTACCAACTCGGCACATAGGACTTAACTATTACATACACGACAATCCAATTATTTATCCATAATCAAACAATCCATTCTACCATCTCCCAAATTCCAGCATACATGTCTCATGTAGCTATTACTTCGGACATCCGATCAATTTTGCTCATGCTTAATTAAATCATCCGATTCAACTAATCCAACAAGGTACATAATCCGACATCCAACGAGCGACAATACACATATATAAAAGGTATATCATTAATCATCAACACATACGCCATCCACCAAGTAATAGATTATAAAAATCTTTATACATCCTATCCTAAAAATAACCAATCCAGTGTGACATGAAACCTCCAACTAATGTCTCATCCAAAGATCACCACTAACTTCCATGCGACTTCATATTAACACCGTCCGATCAATTAATCGACTCATATATTTTATCTAGCATCCACCGATCAAAGATACATATTCCGCTACGACGATAAAATTATTTGTATCTACCGGTATACATCACACGAACACGCCTACACACAAATACAACCTAACCGGATAATTATACCGGTCATAAGCCACCAAAATATTTTTATAGATAAACATGCATAAATAAATACTATGCTCATGACTAATATGCAACATGCACAACGAATATCGTAAACGTGATTAAACACTAAAGATTTTTACCACGGCACTAAGCGTGCGATATATCGCCGGGCGTCTTATCGGCTACGCGTCCACGTCCACCGTAGTCGTCGCCGTCCCCGCGTCCGTTTGGCCTCTTGTCCGCGTTCACGTCCGGCTCCTCGTCCATGTCGGTCGTTCTAGTGCCGCCGCATGCGCCACGCTGTCGCGTTGACACCGTTAAGGCCGGCCGCATGCAAGCGCCGTGCTCTCGGCCGGCTCCTCCACGCCGCCGTCAAGTCGATGCCGCCGAGCTCGGCCGCATGCACCGCCATCGCATGCATGGCTCGCGATCGGCCTTGGCGTCGCGCCTTGCCGCTGGCCTTCAAGCGCCATGGTCGGCGCTCGGGCTCACCTCGCCGAGCTGCCGCTCTTGGCGGCACCTCGCCTCGCCACGTCCTCGACTAGGCACCGCGCCGGCCGCCGAGCCGCTTTGACGCCGGGCGCGTCACCGTCACAGCCTACGCTGGGCTGCTGGCGCTCTGGTCGCCGCTGCTCGGCCTCGCCGCCGTCGCTGCTGCTGCTCGGCCTCGCCGCCGTCGCTGCTGCTGCTCGCTCCGGCCCTGGGCTGTGCGCACTGCGTCGCTGACCCTCTGCCCCCACAGGGCTGCTCCTGCCCAGGCCGTAGCTGTATGCTGCTGCTACTACTTGGAGTCGAGGGCCTCCTACTGCAAGCCGGCCTCACCTAGAGCCGCCAAAGCTACTGCTTGGAGTGGCAGCCGGCAGCAAGCAGCACAGCAGCTTTGCATGGCTCGGCTCGGCACTGCACTGCAGCATGCTGCTCCTGGCTGTTGCTACATCAACACTGCTACAGTGCGTCACAACTTCCCCCTTCTAGCAAAATGCTCAAACGAACTTGCATGCGGAATCCACTAGTATGGATGGGAAGCTTATGAGACGGGGAATGCAATGGGGTGACATGCAAAGTTTGATTTTGGGTTTTTGGTGGTGATTGGAAGGAGAGAAATAGATGAACTTGTTTTGCTGTTTTGCATTGACTAGAAATGTGTTGGGAGGAGGAGCTCTCGGCTGTGCTTGGCTGTGTGTTTTGTTGGGGAGAAAAGAGAAGGCAGGGGAGAGGATGTGTGTGTTCGGCTGGGAGAGAGAGAGAGAGATGGCAGTGTAGAAAAATGGATGGGTGGCAAAAGATGGCAGGGAGAGGGGAGGATGGACCTGCTGTGCCATGGCAGTGAAATGATGGGGTTTCGGCTGGGACGAAGGAAAGACAGTGGTGGTTTTGGCTGTACAGTTTTCGGGTGAACAGTAATTCCAGAATTTGCAAAATAGCTGAGGTGTTCAGGTAATTTTTAGACATTGTTGATTAGCTCTAAAAATCACGAAATTTTTAGGAAAGGTTCCTGACATAATGTAGATGCTTAGGTAAAATTTTCAGAAATTTTATCCAGAGTGTAATGCTCTCTAAAAATCTTTAAACCTTCTGCTTGTTTGGGAGATGAGTAGCAGTATAGTTTTTCATCTCTTTTTCTTTTACGTCGCCCAAACGACCTTGCATGAGTAAACCGATTATAGAAACGGAATGTCCTCGAGACAACGATCACGATGACATAACATGCGTTGCATGATTTTTAGTTTTTGGTTGTGATTGCGAGGAGAGAAGTTGGAAAAATAAAGAATGCATACGCAGGTATTTCATCTGCTAATTCTATTCTCCATTTTGCGAAATCACTCAAACTGCTATGCATGCGAAAACAAATTATAGAAACGGGTTGCTCGTGCGATGACGATCGCGGTGGTATGACATGCATAACTTGGTTTTGAAGTTTATTTGAGATTTGAAGGGGAAAACGGCGTGAGTTAGCGAGTCGGAAAATAGGAGAGATGACCGGAAAGGAATGGACAGCGTGTCGTTTACGCATGATCGGTCGAATGGAAAATGAGAGCAGCGATACTAATGTATGCATTATGATTTTTGAAATGCATGCGAAACAAGAAACAAAATAATTTAATTTAATTTGATCGCTCAAACAATTTGATTAAATATTGGTTATGATTATTATTGTTTTTTTTAATGCATCTTTTAAATAAATTTGATTTGACTTGGAAATGCAACCTTTTAATTATCTCAATTTGATTTTAGAAGCAATCTTTTTACTTAAACACGGGAAAATTTTAAAACACTGCCAAATATTTATTAGATCGCCTAGTTAAATATTAACATCCCGATTTTGAAAATCAGGATGTTACATCACCTTCCGGATAGCAGTCTTCTCCTGAATAATAATATTCAAAGAAGAGTGAGCACTACAATCTGTGCTCGCAAATTACACCAATACAAATTTAGAATGCATGCATAAGTTTATCAAAGGAGGGTTATAGGGTTTATTTGCGTAAATCAGCCTTTTTGGTTTAAATATTTATACTAAGTTTCAAGGCATATTTTTATTCCATAGCTAAAATCAAATTTGAAATTCATCATTTTATAGTGGATAACCTCCATATGAAACATGGTGAAGGATACCCTCCTATCACAAGGCTACCCGCCCAATTTTACCACAAGGATTAACCATCCTCAAATCATGTCCAAAGTTATTTTAAAACCAAAAACAAATCTAACTTAGAGTGGCTTTGCTCGGCATGTCCATAGCAGTAGACACGGCTATTGAATAGATTTACACTCTGCGAGAGGGTACAACTTTACCCACACGAGATAATTTGCCCGTTATGTCGGCCAATACACGCTTCCTTAGGCGTGTGGTGAGCAATTATCACGAGCGTTTCAATGCATTACCTCAATACCAATATGCGCTAAGGTTTCACTTCCATTAGGCTAACCACTGCCGGAAACCCCTCTTGCCAAGTGGGAAAAAGTCTAGCAAACACCCACACAACAAAAATGGCATAAACAATAATGAGGTAAGACAAATTATTAAGCCCAGTTACGCCCATCTGAGAACATGTGGTAGTACGGTGGAGCTTTTGCAAGATGCGGCTCAAAGACCGGTCCTTAACCTACTTGGGCAACTTTCAATAAAAACCCTGGGTCTCAGTCCTAACCAGACGAGCCCGTGCATAAACCTGCACCCACCAACGGTCCATGTTTGCCCAAGTACAAACCATTTTCTTTTATTTTTATAATTTTCAAAGATATTTGCAAAAGTCCACCATGACATAACAATGTCATAGGCTTTTTATCAAATTTTGAAGTCTTGGCTAAATTCTCCCAAAATCAAATATTTCCTGGTCTAAGCATTTGCTAAGCACATATTTATTTTTAAATTCATTTGACTAAGGTGACAAGGAATTGGTAATACAGTATTCAAATGTGTCTATACAAAGGAATTGGAATAATTAAGTATTTAAAACAGGAATTTAAAATAATTAAATACAATTATGCTTGCAATAATAATTTAAAACAGAAATTAAATAATTTTAAATATTAGGGGTAAAATGGTCAATGGTGTAACTTGCCTTGTTCAAATTCTTGGTATTCTACTTCTTCAATAGGGTCAAGCTCTCCTGAGTCGTCAAAATCTATCTGTGAGAATATTCCAAATTCAAGCAGTAATTCAAATGAACTCAAATAAATTCAAATGAACATACAAATTAACTCCAAATTAAATAATTTTGGTTTAGTTAGCTAGATTTTGATTTTATATAAATTTAGAAATTTGAATCACCTAAATCGGAGTTTGTATGAAGAAATACGAGCTCCTGGAAGTTTAAAACTTAAATTAAATCCTAAAATCAAATTTCTGAATTTCCAATTAAATTTCTAAAGGAAATTCCATTTATTGCGCATAAGCATGTCGTCAGTGATCTCATTCAAAGACCGACATGTGGGCCCGAACAGTATGGATGAGTCCACAATGAGGCGCAAGTCCACAGTGGACTCGGTGCACGCAGTCTGAAGGGGCGATGGCTGCATTTACGCGGCCTGCCGACTTGGCCGCCACGCACGCCTTAACGATGAGGTGGCGCCGAGGTGGCGAGCCACGTTAGCGCCGGAGAGGAGGAGCACGGGGCCGAGGGCACCGGCGAACGGCGGCCTTGATGAGCTCCGGTGAGTGCGCAAAAGATTCGAGGGGAGACAACGAGGCGAATCGCTACTGGCGGTGGAGAGTGGCGGAAGGTCGTCGGCGGCGAGCGGCGGCGAGGTTCGATCGTTGGCGGGAGGGTGCTCGGGGATCTCGAGCGAAGACGAGGCGCGCACAAGGATCGCCGGAGGGCGCCGAAGGCTGGTGGTGCGGTCGATGTGGCGGGAGAGCTTTACATCGCGGAATCGGAGAAGATGGAGCCGGCGCTCGGGAAACTTCAATTGCGGGCGATTGAGAGCGGCGAGGTTCGGAGGCGGGAGTGAGTTGCGGGAAAGAATCTTGCAATGGGGCGCTTTATAGGCGAGGGGAGGCCGAGATGGAGGTCGTGGCGGCGATAATGGCGGCGGCGGACGGCGCGGAGCATTACGAGCGTTAAGATGGGGAGTAAAGCGGGAATGAGCAGCGGTGGTAACGGGCGACGTGAACGCGCGCAAATGCGGGAGTAATGGGGGAGGGAATCACGGAGTTGAAGAACTCCCGAGGTGCGGCCACGGCGGCGGAAGCGACGGGCGCGTGAGGAAGAAGGCGGGGAAGGAGACGACGCTGGTGGGGCCCACCTGTCGGCGAGACAGAGAGAGGGAGAGGGCGCGGGATGGATTGATGTCGGCCGTCCGATTCCGATCGGACGGCCCGCATCACTCGTGTCGAGGAGGTGGGCGGTCTTGAGGCGGAATCTTTGGCTGCGGCCCGATCTTTGTTAAATGGATTTTAAATCTTTTTCAATTGATTTAATTCCAGAAATTCAAATAGGCATTAGAAAATAGTAAATTAAGTCCAAAAATTTTGACAAAATTCACAGAAATTCTATGAGGCATTCTGGACTTAAATAAAATAATTCCAACTTTTAGTTGGTAATAGATTTTGCACATAAATTATTTTAGCTTTAAGATACTTTAGGGAAAAGTTTTTAAAATTTCCAGAAAATCCACAAAAATTATTGAAGTCTTATTTTCAACTGAAATTGAAATTTTGGGCTGTTGCATTAAAGCCTCCCTACAAAGGTATGAATGATGAATTCGGTTTGAGCATAGTGTTGAGGTTGCCAATTTAAAAGAAATGAGTTAGTGTGATATGGATGAAATAGGGTTCCATAATTTGAGGGAAATTATATTTCTAAAAGGGAAATTGAAAAAAAAAATTTCCTCAAGTAGTGAAGCGCTCTTTGATTCTTGTTTGAGCTATGTGCTTATGACGGATGTCTTTCGCAAATGGAGTTTGACCTTATGACTGGCATGCGTGGTTCTTATCAGTTCAGAAAGAATAATGGAAGTAATCGATTTGGGTATTCGAGTGTTTTCTCTTTCGGCTTGTGAGGTGTTTATTTGTAAATTGCCTACTGGGAAAGTGAAAGGGATTTCATGATGAATCTTCGCTTTTGAGTTCGATCCCTTTTGGGGTAAAGTTGCCATTTTTGTGATTGTGATGAGAATCCGCTATTTTTAATTGGGTTCTGGTTATAAAAGAGTTGTTTAAAGCAAGTTTTGTTATGTAATCCTGGTTAAAGGATGTGCTCATTGTTAAGATGAAAAGGTCGATCGAGAGTTGGAACTAGAGTCCCATGTGTAGAGTGTTTGGTTTGGTACCGCAGGGAAGGTTGGCCCAAGATACATCAGTTTGAATTTTGAATGCTAGCATTTCGCTAGAGCCATCTCAGTTCCATGCGCGGGGTACTGAGAGACCATGTGAGAGGTCCTCCACTCTGAGTGATGAGTATTTGACAAGTGTGTTGATTAGATTGAGAGTTGAGGTTTTCGCTTGGGTATTTTTTAAATTTGAGTCGGAAATCGGAACTACCGCTGTGTATGGAGCGGAAGTTCCGATTAATCGGAACTACCGGTGTTGGAAAAAGGAACTTCCGATTTACCTGGGTTTTGGTTTCGGCTGAATGAGAATCGGAACTTCCGCACATGGGGTAGCGGAGTGTCCGATAATACTGGTATTGAGATTCCTCTGAGACGAAAATCGAAATAGAATTTTTGGACGTGCGGATGTTACGAAGATCGGAAGTTCCGATGGTAAGCACGAACTTCCGATAATTCGACAAGTGCGGATGTTCGAAATCGGAACTTCCGCGTGTAAAATCGGAACTTCCGATTATGTCCAGAACTGTGCAGAGAAGGTTAAATTGTGATTTTGATTTTGTATGAGTTTGAGTCTTATACAAATATTGATGCTATGTTATTGTGCAATACTATGTGATGTGTTTTTATCTGTGTTGACTGCAGGGCATCAAGATGGAGTCGTGGCGAGACACGTGGACCGGACTAGGCGCTGGAGGCGTTGAGGTCAGAACGGTCGGGATGTGTCGAAGACGGCGTGAATCTTGAAGCGGTTGCGAGTCGTGCACAACAAGGTGTCTGGGAGGCTTTGGAAGGTGCGCAAGGGCGAAAGGGTCTTTTCGCAAGCGGCAAAAGTGGAGGCGGTTCCGTTCGGGTGTAGCGGGCTTAATGGGTTGGAGGCCCATTAGCCAAGGCTATAAATAGGGGAGAACCCTGGAGTTAGGGTTAGACCTTTTGATAGAAAATTAGGGTTAGCTCTAAAAAGGGGTGTGTGTTGCCTTTTTGAGAGCTTGTTGGTTTTGAGAGAATGAACTGAAATCCCTTGTAATCTTTCCTCTGTGTTTCCACTTGTAAACGTTTGATGTCTATCAATGAAACTCGAGTCTTTGATTACATGTTTATGCCTCTCTTTATTCCCTCTCTGGTTCATGTTGAATATCTAGGGTTTTGGCATATATTTTGTTTCGTTTTATGAAATAGCATGAAACTTCATATCTAGAATCGTTTTGGTATTGCTATTACTTCCTCAAAGTTTCATGCTCTAAGAATCTGAGAATCTCGCTTATTATTGTTTTTGGTCTTTCTTGCCCCTTCTTCAAGAAATCCGATTTTGGCTTATTTGTTGAATCTTTGGTTGCGATTCTTCTCCATAAGGTCAAGATGGTGTTTAGGATGATGTCTGTAAAACTTGACTGAGAAGAGCATTCAAGATTAAGTAGTTTGGATTTTGGGCAAAAACCGAGAGCTCTGTTCTTGATCGGGATAATCTGACTTAGATTTTGTGCGTGAAGTACATAGCGGAACTTCGCGCTATACATGCGAACTACATAAGCGGAACTTCCGCACTCTAACGCCTGAACTTCCGATTTCGGAAGAACGACTGAAACTTGTTTTTGATTGTTTGATCTTGCTTCATTTACTTTCTTTAGATCTTGAGAGATCTTTGTAGGCTAGTTTTAAATACGATGAAAGGGAGTATTAATTTTAAGGCACCATTCACCCCCTCTGTTGCCATTTCGGTCCTTCAATTGGTATCGAGCGGTTAGCTCTTCTTGATAGATCTTAACGGTCGGTTGAGCCATGGCAACGGACAAGTATTCCACCAAGCCTCCGCTTTTGATGGTGCGGATTACCCTTCCGAAGAGCCGAATGGAAACTTACATCCGTGCTCGGGGTATGCCATCCGGAGAAAGGTGAAGGTTAGATTTGTTGTTCTGCCGATGAGAACATCAATCTTTGAAACATGGCGATGTTGAGGCAAATGCTAAGGCAAGGAACATAATCATTCGAGGTTTAGCGTATGAGTTTGATCGTATTTCTCATTTGATTTACGCTTATGACATCCGGGTGACCCTCGATGCATACCATGAGGCACCACTCGATTAAGACGGTTCGACAAGACCGGTTCAAGCGTGAATCTGATAAATTTGAGATGCTTGTCGGTGAATCTCTTGGCGAGTGCTTTTAGCGTTTTCACAAGATTTTGAGCAACCTCCGAGCGGTCGGTCTTACATACCCGACTCGGATAGCGCTCGACAGATGCTTTCGCACTTGATCTTCGTGTTTGGGAGATGAAAGTGACTACCATCAAAGATAGCACGGACCTCTCGACCACGACTCTTGATGCGCTTACTCGCGTCTCAAGACTCACGAGATTGACATTGTCTCTCAAGGTTGAAGTCACGGTCGATGGCTTTAGTCACCGATCCCACTACGGATCTTCTTACGAGTCGATCGTGGGTTCTCCTAGCTGCTCTCTGTGACATAGCGATGATCGCTTAGAGCGACTTGAGGATGAACAGCTAGCCCTCCTAGCTCGGAAGTTTTCCCATGCTTACAAGAGGAGGAGGGATGGTAAGAGAGGAGGTCCTGTGATTTGTTTCGAGTGTGGTGGCCCCAACCACATCCGAGCAAACTGTCCCAAGCTTGGGAAGGGCAAAGGTGACTATGGCGGTCCAAGCAAGAACGACTACATCGACAAGAACCGCAACACGAAGCCCTCAGCACCTGACCAAGGCAAGAAGAGTTTCCGCAACTTTGGGAAGGCTAAGAAGGCTGCCCATCGCGTCCTCACCGCCCTCGACGAGCTGGACACCAGCGAGGTGGAGGGGTGGAGTGACGATGATGGGAAGGACGATCATGATCCCAAGGACGACGGCAACTTCTCCGGCATGTGCTTCATGGCCCTCGGGGGCGAACTGAGCGACAGCGAGCTGTACTCCGACTCCGACGAGGTTAGTCCCACTTACGACCAACTTAATGATGCTTTTCTTAAGCTAGGTAGATTTCATGCTAAGTCTAGGGCTAAGTGTTACGTGTTGGAGAAGGAAGTAGCTAGACTATCACGGAGCTTACTTTACTTACATCCGCTCCCTCCGTGATGATTGTGACACTTGTCGTGCTTTGATTGATGATATGGAAAAACTAAGGACCTTACATGATAGTGTGTCCTCCGAACTTGACATGATTAAGGTAGAGAACATTAGCCTTCTTCTTTGAATTAGAGATGAGTAGGATAGCACCTCCTTCATCCACTACTATTGAGGCTACTGCTTGCACCTCATGTGAGGTTAAGGACAATTCGTTTAGAGGTCTTTATACCATGTTGCTTGATCTGCCTGAAACTTGTGAAAATTGTAATAATCTCAAGATGAACCTAAAACGGGCAGATCACAAAATTGCTGAATTTCAAGCTGCGCTACTAGAGCCTATTGTTTCTTGTTTAAACTGTCCTAAGTTAACTGCTGAATTAGAATCTGTATCTAAACAGTTTCAAGAAATGATTGATCACAGTAACAAATTGGCTCAGTATGCTTCTAAGGACCTTGTTAGCTCACCTTGCAATCATTGTAATAAACTAAAATGTGATTTGGTTGCATTGGATGAAAAATGTGTGAAGCTAACTAAGGACCTTCTAGAGACACAATCATCTGCTTGTATTGTGTGTGCTGGGAAGAAGTCTAAGGGTTTGGTAGAGACGCCTAGTAACGTGAACCAATCTGCTAGCAGTAGGACTGTCCCCCCAAAGTCGGCTGTGCGTGCACAAGCTAATCTTTCCTCTGTTGTTGGTTCTTCTTCTGCTCCCTTACCTTCTGCTGTCCCTTCTTCCCCCTGCTCTTCTTGCACCTCTCTCTTTCGGGAGTGTCAGTATCTTATGAACACTCTCGAGAGGTTTGTAGGAGGCAAGAAGAAGCTCAATCTCATTCTAGACAAATCTAAAATTTGCAGATTTAATCAGGGTCTAGGATATGATATCCAGGAGGATATGAGGAAGCATCCACCTGTCGTGCTCAAAACCATAGCACCAGGTGTGATCAAGACTAAGCCGGGGATCGAGAAAGTCAATTTTAAGTCGTGGGTTTTGTTCAAAGGATTTCGACGACAAGGTGATTACACTGCGGCTTGACCCTCGTAAGGCGAAGTATCATTGCACCTTTGTCGAAAGATGGACATTTAGTTGATCATTGCTTGGCGCGCCAAGATCGCGTAGAGACCGTGTTGAGTCTCTTAGGCACATTCAGGGTCAGCCCCAGATCTTGAGTGCACCTAAGACCAACACGAGGTCTAAATTTGTTCCATCTGATGATTTTGGGCAGCATCGAGGACTTGGTTTTTCTGAGTTTTCTGAGTTTCGTCCTCATGCTCCCTTTGGTCGTAACTTCCGCCGTCCTGAGGTAGATCTCGTTTTCCTCTCGAGATAGCTACTCATGGCGAGATCGAAGATTCTTATCGCACTTCGACTCGCTTCTTCATAGCGATCGGATCCAAAGAACAGTGAGATCTTTGACTTGTTGAGTGACAGAGAGCGTAGGGTAGATAGAGGTCGCCTTGCTTGACTACTTCATCATGCTTCGCCGTGTTACTCGATTGGGTGCCAAAATCACTGTTGATTCACCCCATTACTGAGGCTTTACTCTCTGTTTGACTCAGGGTCGCCGGGCTGGGAAGGGAAAGGTCTGGATTGTAGACTCCGGTTGTTCACGTCATATGACTGGTGAGTCTCGTTGGTTTTCTTCCCTAGCCCGCGCTCCAGGTGATGAGACGATCACCTTCGGAGATGCTTCATTTGGGCGCGTCATCGCTAAAGGTACTGTGAGCATTAATGATTCTTTTATTTTAAAAGATGTTGCCTTAGTAAGTAAGTGCAGTATAATCTGCTTTCCGTCTCTCAGCTTACCGATGACGGTTTCGAGGTGAGCTTTAAGAAAAACAATTGCAAAATTCTTGATTCTTCGGGTAGTCTAGTTTGCGGGATTTCTCGATATGGGAGGATCTTTCGTGCTGATTTTTCTGGATCTTCTGGTGATCCTCTCCGATGTTTAATTGCTTCTGAATCCCGTGATTTGACTTTCTGGCATAGGAGACTTGGTCATATAGGATTTGATCATCTGACCCGAGTTAGCGGCCACGATCTCATTCGTGGTTTGCCGAAACTCAAAATGGTCAAAGATCTTGTTTGTGCTCCTTGCCGCACGGCAAAATGGTTCTTTACTTCACATCCTCCATTCTGATGACTATGACAGATGCACCGTGTCAATCTGCTCCATATGGATCTGATGGGACCAAATAGAGTGCGATCGATGGGAGGGAAGTGGTACGTACTTGTCGTGGTCGATGACTTCTCGAGGTATTCTTGGGTGTTTTTCTTAGCCTCGAAGGATGAGACGTTTACTCTTTTTCGTGGTCTTTTTAGTAGGCTTTCTGTTGAGCTCCCAGGTGCATTACGAGCAATTCGCACTGATAATGGCACCGAGTTCAAGAATTCCTACTTTGAGAGTTTTTGTGGTGAGACAGGTGTAGAGCACCGCTCGTCTCCATCGTCCCCCAACAAAATGGCGTTGTGGAGAGGAAGAACCGCACCTTAGTCGAGATGGCGGGACGATGCTTGATGAGTACTCTACACCTAGGAAGTTTTGGGCTGAGGGAATTGCTACTGCTTGTCATGTTTCTAATGAGTTTTTCTTCGGGCACTCTTGCATCGCACTTCTTATGAGTTGAGATATGGGCGAAAACCCAGCGTCTCGCATTTTCGTGTGTTTGGTTGCAAGTGTTTTATTACAAGTCCGGGAACCTAGATAAGTTCGAGTCACGATCTTGTGATGGGATCTTTTGGGTTACTCGACTTCTTCTCGTGCCTATAGAGTGCAGGCTGCGAGTCTAGTAAATTGTTAGAGACTCAGAGGTGACCTTCGATGAGGCGGTCAGGGACTAGGCACGATATCTCGAGTTCTTTAGAGCGATGCTGAGTCCATCTTTGTGGACGAAGAGGAAGACGGAGATGATGGTTGTATACGATCCAGCTTCTTCCTCCTCCTCTTGAGGTGCCTTCTTCCACCGCACTCGAGGAGATCGCCCTTACCTTCGCTTCTTACGAAGCTAGTGGCTCTGTCCTATCTCATCGCTAATGAGGTAGAGGCCACTTCTTCATCTCACCTGGACCTCCAAGACACATTCAAAGGACCATCCTTGAGCGCAGATCATTGGAGACCTCTTAGAGCGTGTCACACGTTCTAAGGTGGGTTTCTCTCTTCTGTCTCCATTACGCCTTCGTCGCCTCATTTGAGCCCAAAGACGTTTGTCATGCTCTATCCGACGAGTCTTGGACAAACGCTATGCATGAGGAGTTGGAAAACTTTGAAAGAAACAAGGTCCGGTCTCTTGTTGAGTCCCCAAGGTCACAATATCATTGGGACCAAGTGGGTGTTCAAGAACAAGCAAAGTGAAGATGGGTTAGTCATTGAAACAAGGCTAGGTGGTAGCTCGTGGTTACTCTCAAGTTGAGGTCTAGATTTGAAGAGACTTTTGCCCTCAGAGCTAGACTTGAAGCCATTAGAATCTCGCTTGCCTTTGCGACTTCTAAGGGTTTCAAGCTTTATCGATGGATGTCAAGAGTGCCTTCCTCAATGGCCTTATTGAGGAAGAAGTCTATGTCGAGACGACCTCACAGTTTCGAGAACCCCAAATACCTAACCATGTCTCTGAGCTTTCCAAAGCTTTGTATGGACTCAAGCGAGCTCCTGAGCTTGGTATGAAAGACTTAAGTCCTATCTGTGAGCCATGGTTTTGAGATGGGTAAAATTGACAAAACCTTGTTCATCCGCCGTCTTGGCACCGATCTTACGCTCGTCGGATCTACGTGGATGACATTATCTTTGGCGGCTCCTCGCATGCTCGTTTCTCGCTTTTCCGATGTCATGAGCTCGGAGTTTGAAATGAGCATGATGGGCGAGTTGAGCTTCTTCCTTGGCTTCCAAATCAAACAGACTCGGGAGGGTACCTTTCTTCATCAAGGCAAATACACTCGAGACCTCTGAGCGTTTCGACATGAATGATGGAAAGCCATATCAACTCCAATGGCATCTACAACTGCTCGGATCCGGATGAAGGCGGCGAACTGTTGACCAAAAGGATTTCAGGAGCATGATTGGCTCTCTCTTGTACCTCACAGCCTCGAGACCAGACATACACTTTTCTGTGTGTCTTTGTGCTCGGTTTCAGGCTTCTCCTCGCGTATCTCACCGTCAGGCGGTGAAGCGCATCTTTCGGTACCTTCGAGCTACCATTGACTATGGCATCTGGTACTCTTCCTCTTCTTGTCTATCTCTTAGAGCCTTCTCCGATCTGCGACTTTCTTGTCAGAGGATAGATAGGAAGAGCACTTCCGCACTTGCCAATTCATTGGCACTTCTCTCGCCTCCGGTCGCCGAGGAAGCAATCCGGTGTTGCGCATCCCATCGCAGAGGCCGAGTTCGCTGTCGCAGATTCTTTGTAGTCAAGTGCTTTGGATGGTCTCGACCCTGCAGGATTTCGGGCTATCTATCGACTGCGTTCCACTCTATTGTGATAACACGTCTGCGATTTGCATTGCCAAGAACCCAGTGCAACATTCTCGGACCAAGCATATTGATATCAGATATCACTTTCTTAGAGACCATGTAGAGAAGGGTGACATTGTGCTCCGGTTTGTGGAGAGTGAGCACCGGTTGGTGATATCTTCACTAAGCCTCCGGGCGACTCTCGGTTTTGCTCTGCATGGGAGAGCTTGTGGTGGTTTGTCCTTACGGATCTTTGTGAGGGGAGCGTTGTGCTACTATCAGATTATATTATATTATATTATATTATATTATACGCTTACTCCTTTCTGGTTTCATTTCTTTTAATATTTCGGGTCGAAATCCTTCCAACATAGGTTAGAGTGTTTCTCTTGCCACATTGCTTTGACTGCTACTTCTTGTCTTGTGCTTCTAGGATCTCGCTTATTAGTTGTCTCTTCCTCTCTAAGTAGAGCTTACTCACTTCTTATAGGTTCTAGTAGGGTCGGGCCACCCTTGGGTAGACAGGGGCGATGTTTGCTCCTTAGTGTGCGTGTAGATCACTAATAGTCCTAGAATCATATGGGGTAGATAAGAGTGCATCTGGCGATAGTTTTCTCTATATCTTTTCTATGCTTTAAAGGATGCTTTTCGTTTACTTATCGATTCTCGTTTTGTTCCTTTGGTTCGGGGAGTTTTTCTTGGTTATTCCATATTCTTAATTGTGTCATAACTCAACTCAATTAAAAGATGCATCTCATTCTGAAGGGAATCTGGATTTTTGTGTATTTCATCAAGCATTGCATGATAATCAAATGGAGCCTTGTTTATTATCCCTTATGATATGTTTTCACTGCTTTACATCTTGCCATGATTTATGCTAAACTGCTAGATCTATCATGACTTTTTATGTGTAGTTTAGTCTTTGCCATGCTAAGGTGTTTAAAATGCTAAACTTGAATTAAAATCTTGTCATGATAGCTCTTGAGACTAGTCTGGTTGAAACTATCCTTTTATGATATTCGCCATGTCAAGTAGGCTGAGTTGAGTCCTGAATCTCTTTTGAACTTTTGAGTAAGCTATGTCAGTTTGTTAAGAAACATGACTTATCTCTAATCACTGGTCTAAAAACTTCAAAAGCAAAAATGATCTCTTTTGTGCGAAAAAACTGATCTCACCAAATCTTTCTCATGAGACGGCTTGCCATTGCACTAGGCATGAACTCAGGGGGAGCCTTGGATGACCTAAGATCACCTCCTTAAGTCTGTTGCTTGGAGTGGTCGCATAAGGCTTGAGATCTAGCACATGTTTTTTAAAAAAATGGTTGAAGCTTAGGAGGCGGCTTGTGGATGGCACCTAGTCCAGAGCTTGCTTTACTGAGATAAAACCATAAAAAGTCTTCAGAAAAAAGAAAAATGTGCTAAAATTGCTTATCTCTAAAAGAGACCAAGTCCTGGATAAAATGAGTCCTTCTTCAACTGGTAGCACTCTAAACTGTTCAGTATGAGTCTTCTTGGTTCAACTTAGATTATTTGACATGGCTTGCATCATCTTTGGATATCTTTAGCTAGACTTCAATCTTGACTTATTTAACCTGCTAAAGAACTGGATCATTAATCAAATTATGGACTTTCTGTCTTAGCTCTTCTATACATCGATTGTCATGATCTTGATAGCATTCTTCTGTGTTATGGCTTGGTGTAATACTCTAATAGTCATTTTGGATAATCTACATGGCTCCTAATGCTTAAAATGAACATCATATAGTCTTTTCCTCCCTTTTCTACATATTGATGATTTTATTGCCAAAGGGGGAGAATATTTGTGAGAAAAAGCCTTACAAGAAAAGCCTTGAGTTTTGTGCGAAAATTGCTCTTTCATCTCATCTCAAGTCTTTCTCGCTTTGTCAACATTGGTCTTGAGCTTAATTACTCTGTTTAGACCTTGGTTGACTGTAATCTCAAACTCATCTTATGCTTTTTCGGTAATTGTCAATATACTCATCAAGGGGGAGATTGAGAGACCATGTGAGAGGTCCTCCACTCTGAGTGATGAGTATTTGACAAGTGTGTTGATTAGATTGAGAGTTGAGGTTTTCGTTTGGGTGCTTTGGGTGAGTCAGGAAATCGGAACTACCATTGTGTATGGAGCGGAAGTTCCGATTAATCAGAACTACGGTGTTGGAAAAAGGAACTTCCGATTTACCTGGGTTTTGGTTTCGGCTGAATGAGAATCGGAACTTCCGCACATGGGGTAGCGGAGTGTCCGATAATACTGGTATTGAGATTCCTCTGAGACGAAAATCGAAATAGAATTTTTGGACGTGCGGATGTTAGAAGATCGGAAGTTCCGCAGATGGTAAGCACGAACTTCCGATAATTCGACAAGTGCGGATGTTAGAAATCGGAACTTCATTGTGTAGTAAATCGAACTTCCGATTATGTCCGCTCGCGCGAGAAGGTTAAATTGTGATTTTGATTTTGTATGAGTTTGAGTCTTATACAAATATTGATGCTATGTTATTGTGCAATGCTATGTGATGTGTTTTTATCTGTGTTGATGCGCAGGCATCAAGATGGAGTCGTGGCGAGACACGTGGACCGGACTAGGCGCCGGAGGCGTTGAGGTCGAACGGTCGGGATGTGTCGAAGACGGCGTGAATCTTGAAGCGGTTGCGAGTCGTGCACAACAAGGTGTACGGGAGGCTTCCAGAAGGTGCGCAAGGGGCGAAAGGGTCTTTTCGCAAAGCGGCAAAAGTGGAGGCGGTTCCGTTCGGGTGTAGCGGGCTTAATGGGTTGGAGGCCCATTAGCCAAGGCTATAAATAGGGGAGAACCCTGGAGTTAGGGTTAGACCTTTTGATAGAAAATTAGGGTTAGCTCTAAAAAGGGGTGTGTGTTGCCTTTTTGAGAGCTTGTTGGTTTTGAGAGAATGAACTGAAATCCCTTGTAATCTTTCCTCTGTGTTTCCACTTGTAAACGTTTGATGTCTATCAATGAAACTCTGAGTCTTTGATTACATGTTTATGCCTCTCTTTATTCCCTCTCTGTTCATGTTGAATATCTAGGGTTTTGGCATATATTTTGTTTCGTTTATGAAATAGCATGAAACTTCATATCTAGAATCGTTTTGGTATTGCTATTACTTCCTCAAAGTTTCATGCTCTAAGAATCTGAGAATCTCGCTTATTATTGTTTTTGGTCTTTCTTGCCCCTTCTTCAAGAAATCCGATTTTGGCTTATTTGTTGAATCTTTGGTTGCGATTCTTCTCCATAAGGTCAAGATGGTGTTTAGGATGATGTCTGTAAAACTTGACTGAGAAGAGCATTCAAGATTAAGTAGTTTGGATTTTGGGCAAAAACCGAGAGCTCTGTTCTTGATCGATAATCGAGCTTAGATTTTGTGCGTGGAAGTACATAGCGGAACTTCCGCGCTATACACTGCGGAACTTCCGCACTCTACTGCCCGGAACTTCCGATTTCCAGAAGAACAGCCTGAAACTTGTTTTTGATTGTTTGATCTTGCTTCATTTACTTTCTTTAGATCTTCAGAGATCTTTGTAGGCTAGTTTTAAATACAGTAAAGGGGAGTATTAATTTTTAAGGCACCATTCACCCCCCCTCTGTTGCCATTTCGGTCCTTCAGGTACACAACGTTTCTTCTGACCCGATGTCGAGAGAGTATTTGAGAGTCTGGAGTGTGAGATTCATCAGGGATGTTGAACCACAAGTAAAACCTCACGTTCGAGTTCCGTCCGTTGAGTAAACTAGATAAGATCAAGACGAGCGTGGTGGTGTAAGATGTTGGAATCCATCAAGGTGCGGTGGTCGCATCAGACCGAGCGGAAAGTGACCTGGGAGCTGGAGTCCTACATGCTAAATGTAAATGTCCTTCGAGTAGAGCGGTAGAAAGAATTCGGGGTTGAATTCTGTTTAAGGGGGGTAGAATGTAATATCCCGGAATTGAATCGGGTAATTAGAAAATCAGCTGAAAGAAGAGAGGGCAAAGAAAAGAGTAAAAATTCTGAAATTAAAAGGGGGTCTTCCGCATTATTTGGACAACCTGGGTCTTGGGCCACGGCCCATGTGGCCCAAGAGGGGGGCCGGCCAAAGGGGGGATGACCTCCCCCGTAAACTCTAGCCACCCTCCCCCTTTCCCCTCTCTTCCCCCCCCCCATAGCCGCCACCCCTCTCTCCCTTGCACCTCCCCTGCGCCACCACCTCCCCAGCAGCACCATCTCCCTCCCCGGTGAAGATCCTTGCTGCGGTCCATTGGAGGAAAGGCGAGGAGACCACCGTTGGAGGGCTAGCCAAGAGGAGGTAGCAGATCAGATTTGTTCAACATTTTTGCTCGTCCATTTTGGGTAAGATGCGTTCATTTTCTGATTTGACCACCTCTTAGAAAGTTGTAGCTCCTGGTCTTAGATATATTTAGGCACTGAGATCACCTGATTTAGACTTATGGTTTAGGAGTTATGGTAGTTTAACCGCGACTGTCTAGGAGAGCTGACGAGAATTGGCATATTGTCTTCTCGAGCCATTAGGAATTATTTAGAGACGAATCAGAAAGGCCACTCAAAATGAATATTGTAGAGAATTCAGTAAGATTTCTATGTTGATAAAGAGCATAATTTTTAGAGTTGGCAATCAAAAGTTATGGAATTTTTACCCGAATATAATAATTAGTAGAATGCCGAATAAGGAGAGTTTTCCAACTAACCTATTGTAGCTGGTTTTGTTATGATTCCATAGAGTCCAGGATCACCCCGTTCTGAGTTGCGTATCAAAAGTTATGGTGGTTTTAGTGCTCTATCCAGAGAACCCGACGTGAAATTGATGTTTTATTAACTGGCCTGGTAGGTGTATTATTTGGCCGATTCAATAAGGCTCACCAACTAGACTTAGTTGGAGAATTTGATTACCTTTCCAGAAAGTCTAAGAACATATTATTTGGACTCTTGTACCAATAGATATGGATTTTTGAACTTGACTAGCCACCGAGGGGACAGATCGACGTTTAGGAATTAGGGGACGGGATCGAGTTAGATGTTTTTGCGAGTTCATGGTTGTTGTTATATAGTTTGTTTTGCTCCGCTGCTGTGCCTTAGCATGTGTTATAATTATTATTCAGGTGGTGGATGATGCAGGGCAAGACCTTACGTACATCTCTCGTTCTCTCGTGGTTAAGGTAAGTATAATGATGAATATAATATATTATTGAATGGCAATGTCCGATATATACATTATGAGCACTTGTGTGTTCATTTTTGTGAAGATGGCATACTTGGTATTGTTCATGGTTGCTAGAGATATGAATTACGTGTTATTCATGGTTGTTTGTCTATGGTTATGAGATTTTGGAGTATAAATAGGTTATTCATATGCAATGTTGTTGAGGATGCATGTTTGTGTTACTTTGAGAGTTCATATATATGCATCATGATGATTTAATGAAGTCTTGGTCATGTGATGACCAAGCAACTCTTGAGGTCCTCGTCATGTTCATGACGGGCTATAGGTCCCCATGCTTGAAGAGCATGGGCTTAGGTCCCCATACATGTGGAGTATGGGCAAAGGTCCGTGTACCAGATGGTACAGGAATGGATATGCATCGACGGATGCGTACTTTGCATTACCGGTAAAATGCAAAATGGAAAGAGGAGGAAAGAGATCATGTTGAGCATATTGCGTAGCATGCATGTGTAAAGTGATTGATATGTGATTTTGTGAAGTATAGTTGATGAGTTACATGCCATTTATTATATTTCTTGAGTCTTTGGACTCACCTCTTGCTTTTGTTGTGTTTTTAGGTACCACTTGCAAGAACTCCCCCGTAAACTCTAGCCACCCTCCCCCTTTCCCCTCTCTCCCCCCATAGCCGCCACCCCTCTCTCCCTTGCACCTCCCCTGCGCCACCACCTCCCCAGCAACACCATCTCCCTCCCCAGCGAAGATCCTTTCTGCGGTCCATTGGAGGAAAGGCGAGGAGACCACCGTTGGAGGGCCGACCAAGAGGAGGTAGCAGATCAGATTTGTTCAGCGCTGTTTCTCATCAGTTTTGGGTAAGATGCGTTCCTTTTCTGATCTGATCATCTCTTAGAAAGTTGTAACCCTTGGTCTTAGGTTTCTTTAGGCACCGAGATCACCTTATTTGAACTTACGGTTTATGAGTTATGGTAGTTTTACCGCGACTGCCAGGAGAGCTGACGAGAATTGGCAGATTATCTTGTCGGGCCATTAGGAATTATTTAGATGCCGAATCATAAAGGCCACCCAGAATGAATATTGTAGAGGATTCAGTAAGATTTCCATGTTGATAAAGAACACAATTTTTGGAGTTGGCAATCAAAAGTTATGGAATTTTTACCGCCGCTGTTTCGCTGACTGTCATATTGCAGAGACCGAAACTTTACCTGAATATAAGAATTAGTAGGCGGCCGAATCAGGAGACTTGTCCAACAGGACTATTGTAGCTGGTTTTGTCGTTATTCCAGAGAGTCTAAGATCACCCCGTTCTAAGTTGTGTAGCAAAAGTTATGGTGGTTTTAGTGCTCTGTCCAGAGAGTCCTATGTGAAATTTATGTTTTATTAACTGGCCTCATAGGGGTATTATTTGGCCGATTCAGTAAGGCTCGCCAACTAGACTTAGTTGGATAATTTAATTACCTTTACAGAAAGTCTGCGAACATCTTATTTGGACTCCTGTACCAATAGATATGGATTTTTGAACTTGACTAACCACCGAGGGACAGATCGACGTTTAGGAATTAGGGGACGGGATCGAGTTAGATGTTTTTGCGAGTTCATGGTTGTTGTTATATAGTTTGTTTTAGTTCGCTGTTGTGCCTTAGCGTGTGTTATAATTATTATTCAGGTGGTGGACTGGTACCAGGGGCAACACCTTCTGTACATCCCTCGTTCTCTCGTGGTTAAGGCAAGTATAATGATGAATATAATATATTATTGAATGGCAATGTTCGATATATACATCACGAGTACTTGTGTGTTCATGTTTGTGAAGATGGCATACTTGTTATTGTTCATGGTTGCTACAGATATGAATTACGTGTTATTCATGGTTGTTTGTCTATGGTTATGACATTTTGGAGTATGAATAGGTTATTCATATGCAATGTTGTTGAGGATGCATGTTTGTGTTACTTTGAGAATTCATACATATGCATCATGATGGTTTAATGAAGTCTTGGTCATGTGATGACCAAGCAACTCTTGAGGTCCCCGTCATGTTAATGACGGGCTAAAGGTCCCCATGCTTGAAGAGCGTGGGCTTAGGTCCCCATACATGTGGAGTACGGGCAAAGGTCCCTGTACCAGATGGTACAGGCATGGGTGTGCATCGACGGATGCGCACATCGCATTACCGGTAAAATGCAAAAGGGAAATAGGAGGAAAAAGATCATGTTGAGCATATTGCATAGCATGCATGTGTAAAGTGATTGATATGTGGTTTTGTGAAGTATAGTTGATGAGTTACATGCTTGTATGTTGTTGATGCCATTTATTATATTTGTTGAGTTTTTGGACTCACCTCTTGCTTTTGTTGTGTTTTTAGGTACCACTTGCAAGAACAGTATGCATGGGAGGGAGTAGGGTTGCTTTTAATGCACTCACTACCACACGTTCTTTTAAAGATAATTATCATTTAGATCGTACCTTAATAATAAGCAAACTGTTTAAGGATTAATTTTGGCTATGCTTGAATGCATTGGATTATTTGTAATAATGAGAGTGGTAAATTTTAATTATGCTTGCTTATGCATTAGCTGAATAGATTATTTAAGAATCTTTTGATGAACTTTGGATGTTGAGATATTGATAATATTATATGCATCTGTTGGAACCTCCGGTATACTTAATTATACAAAGGAGATTCTGCCGAAATTTAGAACTATACCTTATGTTTAAATGGTTATCATGTTTATTTAGTAGCATTGCGGGCCCTTTGATGGGTTGGGGTGTTACAAGTGTGTTCAAGATCCAAAAATTATTAAGTTCTAGTGAGCTTTGGCATCACTACTAGAAACCTTGTGATTTTAGGTAGGCAACCTCTTGCTAGTCATACCACACATGATTATTGTCTGTTGGGCGACATCTCTATGTCCCGACGACCAACAGTACTATGCTCCGAGGCCCAAAACCGTTTTGATAATCTTGTCAAGTTAAACAAATACTATGCATATGGGTGTCCGACACCCACCTCATCTTATTAAGATAGTTAATGACACCGTACTTTGGTAGACCTACCAATTAACGATCAAAATTGTGATGGTCGCTACAATCGGAAAGACATCAAATTAACTTAATTTTTCTTGCGGGATACTATTCTTCTATGTTAAAACATCTTATGATAAAATATGATCAAATAGCAAGACAAGAATAAACATTCACAAATAATAATATTAAACTGTGAAATAGTATGGCCCTCAACATGATGATATCCATCACAATGTTTCTTGTCCTCCGGCTATTATGCTTGAAGTCTCCAACCGCAATCATCTACCAAGAAATTACTCCTAAAAGCTAGTAATTAATTACATGGGAGAATATCAAGCCTCACATGTCGCTATACAGACTGTTGTTTATTGCGAGTATAACAGATTTCGTACCCTTGAGATTCTATGAAAATCACAAACGGACCAACCAACCTTGTTACCACCTTTTGCTAAATGTATTGCCTACAAAAATTTACATTTATTGCCTACAAAAATTTACATTTATTGCCTACAAAAATTTACATTTATTCTCACATAATTATTTCTAATAGATTAATATAATAATAATATTTTTTTAAAAAATTACTAAATGGTCAAGCGACAAGTAGAGTGTCACCCAACCATTGAGCGATGCCCAGAAGTTGCTCAACCGACGGTTGGGCGATTTGGACCAGTCGCCTAATGGTTGCACGACTAGGTCCAAGTCGCCCAATGGGGGAGTGACAGAGTATTATTTCTGTAAAATAAAAAGGTAGGTATATTACTGTATTTCGAAATAAAATAATTATTATTTTTAAAAATTTATTCGTTGAACATGTGGTACAAAGAGCTACACGTGTGGGATTGTATGAGCTAGAATTGTGCCGAGTGAGCGGAGTTAGGAAGGGCGCATGTACCAGAAGAATTGTGTAAACCACGTGGTGAGCAGCCGGAATTCCATGCATGCATGTGGAAACAGGACAGGACAGGAAACAACACAGGAGCTGCATTGGTTTCCATATAGCACACGTACTGGTCAAGGAAAGTCCGAACTAAGAAAATAATATATATTTTTCTGTTGGTCTGATGAGAATTCCTTTCCATCTCTAATTAGGATTCTTTCTTTAAATCTGTTTTTTTTATTGTCTAAACTTTTCAATCGCCCGAGTTGAAATATGTTTATTTGTTTCCGAGTGTGTCGGAGAAGTTGTAAGCTCATGCTTTATAAACGCGAACAGAAAGGAGTAGGGCCGGTTTTTGTGAGTTCTGTAAAAAACCGGGATTCTCTCTAAAACCAAGTCAGTTTTATTAGGCAGTTGAGTCGTATGTGTTTAGGACTTTTGTAGATTAGTTTGAGTCGGTCCTTTGCTGATGGACTGCGAGCGTGCGTGACGGCCATATAAGGGCCATGGCATTCCCCTTGTAAGAAAAGTTTATTTTTGAGATTGAATAAAATCCAAAAAATCGTCATTGGTGGCCACAAGGTGTGTGTTCTTGTGAATTTCCGATCAGGGATTCATCTAGGCGTGTCGGATCTAGCTATGGTGCTAGTACTTGTTCGCTAGACCGCAAGGTTCTTTCATCTTGAATCGCGTATTGTGTTGTGCTTGGGGCAGGAGAGTATGCAGGGTTTCGGTTCCTAGCTGCTGAACCCATATATCTTGGCTGGACACAAGTGTACCACGAAAGATTGGGCCAAAACAACACATTTCCGCTAGTTCGTCGTGTGTCCTTCGGCAGACGATCGAAACATACACCTGTTTTCAACTCATAATTTAACTAGGCTCCCCCTACATTGGATGCACCCTTTAGACTTACTGATATAACCAACACACGAACTAAGGCCTTAAGTGTCAGAATTGGATTTCTGAATCCGAACCCTCTGTGTTTGTCTACACAAGTCCAATATCAATCTAGTGCACACAGTGATTTCGGTGATGACAAAACAACCATATCATGATTCGATACAACGAAATAACAAATATTATTAAATAAAAGAGTAATGACCTTATGGTCGAAGTTTGCAATTACTACCCTTTCAAACTAAATAACTCGAATAAACTGCAGCAGAAGGAGATAACCCCATGTGATGGCACATCCATATGCCCATAGACAATCGACTAGGTAAACACGCCTAGTACTCCGGGTGTCCTTCGTCGTAGCCGGACACATCGAAGTCATAATCACCATCAGCGTCTTTATAGACTTCTGAGATTTCTTTGAGTGTAGTATGTGAGTACATAGAGTACTCTGCAAAGTCTTGGGATAATGCAATTACATAGGTGCAAGGCTTATATAGTTCTTTTGCACAAAACAACATTTTAAGTTTCAATAGTTTTCACATAGCATTCATTTGACAAAAGTAGTTGCAATAATTAAACTAATTATTTTACTAGTGAAGGTTCTAGTCACCAACCACTAGTATCGAAGCTCTATCTACCAAGATTTGAAGGATTGGATTCTATCCACCCAATTGTCTTTAGTGGCCAGAATAGTCACTCAAGAGTTCTAATCACTCTTGGTTTACCAAAGTTTATTGCTTTGAAAACAAAACAAGATCTACTATGTGAAAACACACCTTGCCCAACCTTGACTGTGGACACGCTGTTCGAATAGTTTTACACTCTGTAGAGGTAATACAACTTTACCCACAAGAGATAACCTACTGATGAGTCACGGCGGCCCGATCTTCCGATAGGTTCGATTTGGTTCGTCGTGAGGACGTTGACGCTTTAAGGCTTCCGACAAACAGATCGTCACCTCGCAATTCGCTACACCCTCACGACTGTCGTTATCGACCACGCTTACACGCGATCGACCTTACCACGAAGGTTATGGTTCCTGCAAGCAATCGAAGCAACTCACAAGAACAAGGTAGATGCAATCTGAATTGTATTGCGGATATAGATGAAGTTTACAAGTGGGGTTCCTCAAACCGATAATCGGCGAAACTGCAATTGGCAGAATAATCTAAGAAAAACCCACCTCTAAACTATGGCGACATCGTATATATATAGGGAACGTGAGGAGGTCAACCTAGGGTTGTGCGAGTGGGATGAAGCGACGCAACACGGACTCCGACCTCGTTACGTTTACAAAGTCTTATTAGTTTCCAAACGGTGACGCAAAGACCTTGTGTTGCGTATTTACGTCGAAGATCCGGTCGTAGGATCGGTCCTAGGGTGGTCTTGAGGAGTCCATGCTATCTTTGGTCGTAGATTGTGTCCAACGAGTACCGTGCTCGCTTTTCTGGTCGTAGATTGCTCCAATCGAATCAACTAGTCGTAGATCTTCTTGTAGTGGTCGTACATCTTCTTGTAGTGGTCGTAGACCTTCTTGAACTGGTCGTAGTCCTAGATTCCTGAGTACAAGTAAATCATCTCCATTAGGCAGCATCATAGAGTTCTCAAATAATACACTCAGCCCTAGAAACGACTTTACCTGATCGATTAAGTGACGTGCTCTAGCTCTTGTCATAGGACCGTGTAGTTCGGCACCCAAATATGGAGGGTTTTGTGTAGTACGTGTATCCGAAGGAGGGATGTCCTCATCATACTCCCCCTCTTGAATTGGAGTCGTCCTCAACTCAAGCTCATCTTCTTCTCCCACGTATGGTTTCAAATCTGAAATGTTAAATATGGGGCTAACCCCAAAATCTGCAGGTAATTCTAACTGATATGCATTATCATTTATCTTCTTAATTATCTTAAACGGTCCTGCAGCTCTAGGCATCAACTTTGATTTTCTTAATTCCGGAAATCTATCCTTTCTCAAATGAACCCAAACTAAATCGCCTGGTTCAATTTTGACAACTTTCATACCTTTATTTCCAGCAACTCTATACTTTTCAGTCATACGCTCTATATTCTCTTTAGTGGTCTCATGCAACTTGAGAATAAATGCAGCACGCTTCTTAGCATCTAGATTTATTTTTCAGAGGTTGGTAAAGGTAGTAAATCAATAGAGCACGGGTTAAAACCATACACTACCTGAAACGGACTTACCTTGGTGGTGGAGTGTACTGACCTATTGTAAGCAAACTCAATATGCGGTAAACACTCTTCCCACATCTTCAAGTTCTTCTTTAAAACAGCCCGCAATATGGTGGATAACGTTCGGTTGACAACCTCCGTTTGTCCATCAGTTTGGGGATGACACGTAGTAGAAAATAGCAGCTTTGTCCCCAATTTATTCCAAAGCGATCTCCAAAAGTGGCTCAAAAACTTCGCATCGCGATCCGAGACAATAGTATTGGGCACTCCATGTAAGCGAATGATTTATCTGAAAAACAAATAAGCTATGTTTGTAGCATCATCGCTCTTGTGACAAGATATAAAATGTGCCATTTTAGAAAATCGATCCACTACGACAAATATACTATCTCTCCCCCTCTTTGTCCTAGGCAATCCTAAAACAAAATCCATAGAAATATCCTCCCAAGGGGCACTAGGAATAGGAAGAGGCATATAAAGTCCATGTGGATTGAGACGGGACTTAGCTTTGTTGCATGTAGTGCAGCGAGCCACGTAGCGCTCGACATCACGCCTCATCTTTGGCCAAAAGAAGTGGGTGGTCAGCACATCTTCTGTCTTTTTTTGCTCCAAAATGCGAAATCAAACCTCCTCCATGTGCCTCCTGTAACAACAAAAGACGAACAGAGCTAGCTGGAACGCATAGCTTGTTAGCACGATAGATCAAACCATCATTCAGCACATAGTTATTCCATGTCTTCCCTTCTTTACAATGTTCAAGCACTTCCTTAAAGTCCAAATCAGTGACATATAAACTCTTAATGGCCTCCAAACCAAAAATCTTATGGTCAAGTTGAGATAACATGGTATAACGTCTAGAGAGCGCATCAGCAATCACATTGTCCTTATCTTTCTTATGCTTTATGACATATGGAAACGACTCAATAAATTCTACCCAGTTAGCATGTCGTTTATTCAGTTTAGCTTGACTTCTAATATGCTTTAGCGATTCATGATCAGAATATATAACAAATTCTTTGGGCCATAAATAATGTTGCCAAGTTTGAAGCACACGAACTAAAGCATACAATTCTTTGTCATAGGTGGAATAATTCAAACTAAGCTCATTTAGTTTCTCGCTAAAATATGCAACCGGTTTACCTTCTTGAATCAATACACCACCTAGTCCAATCCCGCTAGCGTCACATTCAATCTCAAAAGTCTTACCAAAATCAGGGAGTTGGAGTAGGGGTGCTTGGGTGAGCTTCTCTTTTAACAAGTTGAATGCCTTCTCTTGCACAGGTCCCCATTGGAAAGGCACTCCTTTCTTTGTCAATTCATTCAATGGTGCGGCAATGGTGCTGAAATCCCGCACAAAACGCCGATAAAATCCAGCAGGGCCGTGGAAGCTCCGCACTTGTGACATGTGGTCGGCGTCGGCCAGCTTTGGATGGCTACGATCTTTGTCTCATCCACCTCAATTCCCTGTGGTGTCACAACATATCCAAGAAACGCAACTCGATCGGTGCAAAAGGTGCACTTTTCGAGGTTACCAAACAAACGTGCATCTCTCAAAGCATTAAAAACAGCACGTATATGATTCAAATGTTGCTCATGTGACTTGCTATAAATCAAGATATCATCAAAGTAAACCACCACAAATTTTCCAATGAAAGAGCGTAAAACCTCGTTCATCAATCGCATAAAAGTACTAGGTGCATTAGTTAGACCGAAGGCATCACTAACCACTCATATAATCCGAACTTAGTTTTAAAAGCGCTTTTCCATTCATCTCCTAATTTCATTCTAATCTGGTGGTAACCACTCCGCAAGTCAATCTTTGTGAAAATAATAGAACCACTCAATTCATCAAGCATGTCGTCTAGCCTAGGGATGGGATGACGATACCTTATAGTAATGTTATTAATGGCTCTGCAATCAACACACATACGCCAACTACCGTCTTTCTTAGGAACCAAAAGAATTGGAACAGCACAAGGACTAAGGCTTTCTCTGACGTACCCACGGTCCAGAAGATCTTGGACTTGTCGCTGAATTTCCTTAGTCTCCTCTGGATTGGTCCTATATGCAGCACGGTTTGGCAAAGTCGCTCCTGGGATCAAATCAATTTGATGCTCTATCCCTCGAATAGGTGGTAATCCCGGGGGTACCTCAGCTGGAAGTACATCCACATACTCATGAAAAAGGTTAGCAACAGCAGGAGGCAAAGAGCTAGCTATATCCTCAAGCGAGTATAAGGCATTTTTGCATATCAAAGCATAGCATGGCAGCTCATTATCACAAATTTCAGCAAGTTCAGATTTAGTGGCAATTATAACACATCCCTTCAATTTAATCCCCTCAGATTTAGGACTAGACGCCACTTTCTCCCTTTTGGGTGGGAAAACATGTTTTGCTACTTGCTGATTTTCAGAATCATGCTTATCGGTGTTTCTTTCATTCTTAGCGCGCTCTTCTTCATCTTTCAAAATCTCAGCTGGTGTCAAAGGCAATAACTTAATCTTCTTACCCTTGTGTAAGAACGAGTAGGTATTAGTTCTACCATGGTGCAAAACATCATTGTCATATATCCAAGGCCTACCGAGCAATAAAGAGCAGGCTTGCATTGGTACTATATCAAAGTCAAAACTATCTTTGTAATTACCAGCTGAAAATTGCACGTTCACAACTTTGTTTACCTTTAACTTACCACACGAATTGAACCATTGGATGTAGTAGGGACGTGGGTGTGGTTGTGTGGTCAAGCCAAGCTTCTCGACCATCTCGGAGCTTGCAAGGTTGTTGCAGCTGCCTCCATCAATGATGACTTTACAGGCTCTGTCCTTCACGAGAAATCTGGTCTGAAACAAGTTGTGTCATTGATTTTGCTCCGCTCTCTCCACTTGTGCGCTCAGCACTCGTTGCGCAACAAGGCTCACATGATACTCGGTGTCAACAGCAGCTACTTGTTCCTCTACATCGTCAGCATCACTGTCTATCTCATCTCTTCCGCTTGCAATGTTAGCTGCAAGTACATATTCGTCCTCAATATCACTAGTACTTACATAACCACCGTCCTTGGTGGCAAGGTATGCTCGCTGACTGGGGCAATCCCTCATGACGTGCCCCATTCCCTTGCAACGGTGGCACACAATCCCAGTGGTACGACCAGTGGAAGCAACCGACGAAGAACTCTGGGCTGGTGCCTGCACACTACTAACTCTACTTACCTCGGGTGCATGTGATGTGGTCGGAGGTGCTGCTGAATGCGCCCTACTCGTGGAGGGGGCAGCAGACCGTGTAGCTGAAGGTGGGGCTATTTTGGCTTGCCTCGGCACTGGTCGTGGTGTAGACATGCTCCCAAAGTTGTTCCTTGGCCTCTGTTGTCGTCCCTCTAATTCCTTTTCTGCCAAACATGCAAGTTGGAACAATCTAGAGACGCTATCGTATTCTTTGTAATCCACTATGTCCTGAATTTCACGTCTTAACCCTCCATAAAAACGTGCCATTGCAGCTTCTTCATCCTCAATAATATCACAACGCAACATGCTAATTTGTAGCTCCTGATAATATTCTTCTACGGATCTATTACCTTGGTTTAAGCGCTGCAATTTATTACGCAAATCACGTTTAAAAGGTGGGACAAATCTGTTACGCATAGCAACCTTTAACCCATCCCACGTAGTAGGCGCTAATCCTTCGGTGCATACCCTATTCCACCAAATGATGGCAAAGTTTTTAAATTCACTTGTGGCTTGCCTAACTCTATGTACTTTGGGAACTAAGTGAGCATTCAATTTCTGTTCTACCGTCATCTCCCAATCTAGATATATTTCAGCATCATAAGCACCCGCAAAAGATGGTATAGAGAACTTAACTTTAGCATATGGATCATTATTAACACGTGCATTATGTTGTTGAACATTATTACCTCTCATACCTTGACGGTTGAAGTTCGGCCGGTTCCATTGTCGTGCATCAAAGGCGTCGTGGTCGTGCATCTCATTATCATTATCAAACTTATGGTCATGGGCTGCACCATGAGGTTCCATACGACCAACGTTTGGTGGTCGATTCACCATTCTTTCGAGGCGTGTAGTGAGCGCCGCAATACTATCGTTGATTGAACGTTGTAATGTGATCGTGGTAGCTTGAAGCTTCCTGTCGATGTCCTCATTAACGGTAGTGCGTTGTTCATCCAATAGCGTCATGAGCTCTTCCCTCAAAACACACTCTTGCGCACCCAATCCTTCACCTGACATGGTTAGTAGGAGACAAAAGACAACACAAAGGTATTATCCCTATCACTACTAGGTGGTCGGAGGGTGGAATCACACACTCTCAAGCGCCTTACCAAGCTCTTATGAGTTTCTTACCAAATTGCAGCAGGTGGTCTAATCGGTGAAGGTGGGATGTACGATCACGGCGGAGGCGAATGCGAGGATCCAATCTGAGGGTCGAAAGTATGTGGAGCTCGGACAGGCAATGTTTAGTAGCAAGGAATAGCAATAATGAAATCAGATTAGCAAAGCTGAACCAAAGCCCACAGTACTCGTCACAATTGCTGGTCTAAAAGTGCCCCTAACCCTAGAACAATACTGATCAAAACAAGGACTCGATACAAAGGAGTCCGAAGGATGCAAGGCTGGAACTGGTAGTAGACCAACTAGGGGTGGTCGAATTGCTTCTTCTTCTTTTCTTTTGCACTTTCTTGCTTCTTTTCTTTTCTTTTCTTTTCCTTTTTGCAAACGCGACCCAAGCCCAAAATTCTTCTGTTACCTTTTCTGGGTCCGATGAGGTGATTGGGTCACAAACTTTTTCCAAAGAGCAGGGGTAAATAGGTAATTAAAAGATACTCTCTCTCTCTCTCTCTTTCTACGAACTTGGCTAGTTCTCATTGCGACTACTGAATCCGACCGAGGATCGAATCGACTGTGGTAGTTCCCGAGTGGATGGTAGAATGGGTGTTGCTCAAGAGGTGGTCGGATCCGAGTAGATGTTCGATTCCGACCGGATGGTAAATCCGGCGGGTGGTCGAATGGGTGTCGCTCGAAAAAGGAGGTCGTCGTCCCAGATGGATGGTGGCACGGCGAGCGGCGGTGCCGACTAGAGACCAAGAATGCTACTCTAAACCAAAGAACAAAGACACCGACGATGGACTCGAACTCAACAATGCGAAAACTGAAAACAAAATTGCGAAAGGCACAAAGTGGTTTGGACAGCGGAATAATTACGATCTAAAACTTTTTTTGTAGGGCAGTTTTTCTGGACTCTAGGTGACGGAACACAACTAACAAAAGGATAAATAAAATTACCTAACGGCAACCTTTGCTCGATACCACTTGATGAGTCACGGCGGCCGATCTTCCGATAGGTTCGATTTGGTTCGTCGTGAGGACGTTGACGCTTTGAGGCTTCCGACCAGCGGATCGTCACCTCGCACCGCTACACCCGCGACGCTTGTCGTTATCGACCACACTTACACGCGATCGACCTTACCACGAAGGTTATGGTTCCCGAAGCAATCAAGCAACTCACAAGAACAAGGTAGATGCAATCAATTGTATTGCGGATATAGATGAAGTTTACAAGTGGGGTTCCTCAAACCGATAATCGGCGAAACTACAATTGGCGTAATAATCTAAGAAAACCCGCCTCTAAACTATGGCGGCTCATCGTATATATAGGGGAACGTGAGGAGGTCAACCTAGGGTTGTGCGTGAGTGGGATGAAGCGTCGCAACCTGGACTCCGACCTCGTTACGCTTACAAAGTCTTATTAGTTTCCAAACGGTGACGCAAAGACCTTGTGTTGCGTATTTCGGTCGAAGATCCGTCGAGGATCGGTCCTAGAGTGGTCTTGAGGAGTCCATGCTATCTTTGGTCGTAGATTGTGTCCAACGAGTCTTGTGCTCGCTTTTACGTCGTGGATTGCTCCAATCGAATCAACTAGTCATAGGTCTTCTTGTAGTGGTCGAGATCTTCTTGCGTGGTCGAGACCTTCTTGAACCGGTCGTAGTCCTAGATTCCTGAGTACAAGTAAATCATCTCCATTAGGCAGCATCATAGAGTTCTCAAATAATACACTCAGCCCTAGAAACGACTTTACCTGATCGATTAAGTGACGTGCTCTAGCTCTTGTCATAGGACCGTGTAGTTCAGCACCCAAATATGGAGGGTTTTGTGTTGTACGTGTATCCGAAGGAGGGATGTCCTCATCACCTACTTATAATGCCGACCAAGACACACATCCTTAGGCATGTGACCAAGTAATTATCAAAAGGCTTTTTTTCAATGCACCAACCCAACTAGACACTACCCCCTAAAGTTTCACCACTGAAGGGTTCCATCCGCCCAGTAAGAAGCCCCCTCTTACACCGTGTTGGAAAAACTATTTGCATCCAACACCCACATTCAACCATGTGGTGAAATCTAAGCTAGGACATTGCAAATTAATTAGCCACCCATATAGACTTGTGGTTGTACGGCAGTGCTCAGTTTGGATAGACACAAACATCAGTCCTTAAATGACTTGGGCGGAATGATCACATTACATGTTCTCGTGCTCAATCCGCACCTTCCAGAACTTACCATTCACCCAAGACTAAAACATATGTTCATTTTTTTATAAACTAGCGGCAATACCTATTGACATATATTTCTCAAACTGATTTGCATAAAGTATTATAGTAGTTCCCATCCATAGGATGACAATGACTGATATAGCTTGTCTAAGAAATTCTACCGTTCTCGGCAAATCCATCAATAATGAAACCATTACTGTAGATTTGCTATAGTAGAGCGACAATGGTTCGTGGATAACAATATCAAACCAAGGTAAATTCAAATTAGGATTCACTAACATTCATAATAATTGAATTCATCATATAATAATTGACAAATGATTAGTCTCATTGAGAGCTTCGAAAAACTTGGTTTGCCCCTTAGCCAAGAGTTGGCTACTGATGTGATTCTCCAATCGCTCCCTACGAGCTTTGAGCCTGTCATATTGAATTTTCATATGAATAGCATAGAGAAGTCAATGACTGAGTTGCATGGCATGCTTAAGGGTGCTGAGGAGAGCATCATGAAAATTTCTAATCATGTGGTGATGGTTCAAAAGACTACTAACTTCAAGAAGAAGGGTAAGTCAAAGGAAAAGGGAAAAGGAAAAGGAAAGATTTAAGATGAGATTGAGAGTCCCAAAGCTAAGCTTAAGAAGCTCAAGCTGGGTTCTAAGCCTGACACAGAATGATACCATTGTCATGAGACTGGACATTGGAAGAGAAATTGCAAGAAGTACTTTGCAGAGATGAAAAAGAACAAAGGAAGTGTAACATCCCAACTTTTTGGTCTTTGAAAATCTTCTAATTAGTTGCTAGTTGAAAAACTCACCTTTTACATTTTATTTGAATTTAAATTTAAAATCTTAATATAGACTTTCATGATAAAATAGTTTACTGGGGATTAATCCCAACATCAACAATTGCCAAAATTATTTTATTTGGATTATATGTGCTTTGATATATTTTTTGGAATTTTTTGGAATTCTTCCAAGTTCATTTGCTATTTTCTATTTGCTATTTGCATTTTCTGGATTTTCTAAAAATAAAAATCAATTTTAAATCTTCGGAACAGTGTTGGAACGAAGCCCAACACCGCACCTCAGCCCAACCACGCGCTCGCCGCTTACCTCCATTGGATGTGCGACGCGTGTCCCTTCCTTCGATCGAACGCCCGAGCGCTTGCCCGCCATCCTCCGTTGGATAGTCGTCGCGTGGCCCCGCCCGCTGCTCTCGCTCGCTCACCCGCGCTTCACTACCACTGCCAGGTGGGGCCGCCACGAGTCGTCGTCTCCGCGCCCTTCTTCTTCCTCGCGCCCGCGCCTTAGCCCGCCATTGTCGCTCGCGGAAGCTTCGTCCAACAAAACAGATTCCGTTGAGATTTCTTCGCGCCGACCAGACCAAATTGTAGCCGTATCTATCCCGTACTCATCCCTAACAAAATAGGCTACCGAATCCCTCCCAATCTCCCTGAAACTCAGAAATTCCGATCGCGGCCGTTTTGGACTCGAATTGGCGGTTTCAATTAGGCCCCCCTGGCCCTATAAATACCCCTAGGATCGCCTAGTCGTCTGCAACCCAGATCCGCCCCCTCGTCTACCCGATCGCTCTAGCGCCGCCGGAATCTAAGTTCTAGGGTTTTCGGCCCAGCTCCTTCTCCGGTGAATTGCGCCGCCGTTGTCGTCGCCTTTGCCCCGCCATCTACACCATTGTGATCATCAAGGTCCGATCTATCTCGTCTGCCCCTCCTCATCGCCGGAGCACCGCCGGAGCGCACTTCCGACAAAACCCGAAGCTCCGCCAGCGCTTCTTCCTCGCCGACGGTCGCCACCGTCGTTGCCAGCCACTGTTAAGGGCACCAACAGGTGCACGATAGCGCCAGCAACCCACTGGTACCACCACCGCCGGCGAGTCGCCGCCGATCGTCGACAATCATCGGGTCCCGGGCGCCGCCCTCGCCGCCTTAGCCGTGTTAGTGCCACCGCAACCGCCGCGTCAGCTTTTGTCCCTGTGTGTCGCCCTCGTGTCGCCGTGTCAGCGCCAGCACACGCGCACGGGTCCCAGTCCACCACACCAGATCTTCCTTAGCTCGGTGAACTCAGTTCACCGTGAGCCCAATCGCTGACATGTTGGGTCCACATGTTAGATTTCTTTTAAATAAATTCTTTTTATGGAAATTCTCGGCTGACGCAAGCATTGTGCAATAATCCGATTTTCCTTTATAAAAATAATGCAGGAAATTTATTAAAAATACAAATTAGGGTTTTATTTGATTTCCAATCTTCCAAAGCCCATAACTTTTGCATCCGACCTCCGTTTGAGCCCATTCAAATTTGTAAATTCATATAAAATCAAGATCTATTTAATGGTGAATTTTATTTGATTTTTGGAGTTTATTTTTCCTCTATTATTTATTTATTTTTGTTTCTTTTGTCTCGTTTACGAGTAGACGTCGATACTTCGGTAAATTTTAGAGAAGAAGGAGCACCTCAAGATCAAAACCAGTACCTAGACCTATTCCAAGGTAAGTTATACCTTTGATCATATTGAACCTAGTTTTCAAAATACATTGTTTCAATGTATTGCATTCTATTTCAAGTATTTGTTTAAATGCTTTTGGGATAGTTATTAGTCCAATTTGTTATATCCACCTTGTCTATTGTATGCATGATCTTTTGTCACCCTAGGTTGGTCCATTACTAGTTGGTATTATCGTAGCACCAATGTGGGTTGGTTAGATACGAGTAGATTGCTTAGCCATGCCACGAGTCATCATTTCATGTGAGTTGCAATTATAAACTTGACTAAGTGATTATGGAACTGTGTGATGAAACTATGTGTGCTGTGTGCCGTTACTCGTTGATGGCATGTGTTACTGTAACATCCCAAAGTTCTGTTACCAAAATAAAATTAATAAAGTTATTATTTTATTTGATTTTGTGAAATTTAAAAGAGATTTATTGCTTTTATTGAATTTCCTAAATTATAAAAGTTAAAAATAAAATTTATTGAGTTTTCTGCTATTTAATTGGATTTAAATTGAAAAATAAAGTTTTAATTAATTTCTGGAATTTCCTGGTATTTAAAAATGCTTTTCCTATATTTCAGAAAATGAGTTTAATTACTGTACAAAAATAAATATAAATTTAATTATTAATTATTTTTTATTAAGTTAAAAATAAATAAAGGAATTTCTCTAAATTTTTCTAGAATTTTTGAACACTGTTTGTTATTTTCTAAAAATCTCTATTTGATTTTTGTATTATCTAGCACATAAAAATGAATTGCCGTTCGCAAGTAAAAGAGAAATTTTTGTTGAAACTATTTTATTTAAGATAAAAATACCCTATTGAACTACTCTAAAAAGTTATAGAATTTTTAGACCTATATTACTATTTTTCAAGATTAAAAATAATTTTCAGCAATATAAAAATATTTACTGTATAATAATAAAATTATTATTTTTACTTTTATTATTTTATTTACGTTCAGAATCTGGTGTTTAATATGTGTGATTTATTTGGGATTTTTCGAAATTGATTTGCTATTTTTCCGGAATTAATTAATGCTTTTCGAATTTTGAAAAAAAGAATACTCCTCGAATATTCCGCAACTACAGATCTGCGCCCAAAATTCAGCCCAAAATCCGGCCATAACTCCGTGAGCAATTCCCGCCAAACCGCTCTCCTTTGTGCTTTATAAATCAACCAGTAGCTCTACCTCATTCCCCACATCCCACTCGCCAGATTCGCGAAAAGCCTCCCGAGCTCCTCTGCTAGCTATTCTTCTCCAACTCCGCGACAACTCCGTGAGCCCGATCTCCCCATCCGTGCACCACAGTGCGTCAAATTTTACCAAAGAGTTCATCTCGAGATTCTCTACATTTCTATTCAAACCGAATTTTGATTTACCTATTGTTTCACCTCACCACAAAAGACGACGGCCTTCTTCTCCAACTCGGTGACAACTCCGTGAGTCCGATCTCTCCATCCAGCTCAGTTGTGCACCAAATTTTACCGGTGCGTTCCTATATAGATTCTCTACATTTCTATTCAAGCCAATTTTGATATACATATTGTTTCACCTCTACCACAAAAGCACCGATGTCTTCTTCTCCATTGCATGCGAGAACTCCCATGAGCCCGATCTCCTCATCCGTTGATCTACTATGTACCAAAATTTATTGGTGAGTTCCTATTAAGATTCTCCATATTTCTATTCAAGTGGAATTTTGATTCACTAACTTTTTCACCACTGGTCACATCTTCTTCCCTAAGTCCCATGAGAACTCCGTCGAGCCCGATCTCTTCATCTGCTTGGTAATTGCGTGAGCCCTTTACCTACATGTTCCTTTCAATATTATCTACCTTTCTATTCAAACAAAATTTTGAATTTCGAATAATTCAAGATCACTTATGTCGTCTGTGTGACGCCAAATCATTGCCATGTAACCGCCACATCACCACATAGTCTACATGGCTGCCACCCAAGCGCCACCTCACTTTCTCTCTCCAAATCAATAGCCACGTCATACCATGTGTATATTTCCTCTTTATCTTTGGAAAATCAATCTCTTAAATTACAAATTCGAATTTAATCTTTTCATGTGACTTTCAACCTTCCGGAAATTCGTTCTTCTTCATACGAACTCCGATTCCATCGATTCAAAGTCCTATATTCATATAAAGTATATATCTTCCTTATAGTATTTATTTTATAATTTTTGGATTTTATTTGGATTTTGTTTGAATTTGGCTTATGTACGCGTATAGATTTCGACGACTTGGAGTCGATTACGCAGATTTGAGAACAACACATAACCAAGCAAGGCAAGTTATACATTTGATCATATTTGATCTCATTATTTCAAATTATTTAAATTTTGTTCAAAATTATTATTGCATGCTTATTTTTATTCAATGTAATTTAAATACCTGTTTTAACGTTATAGTTATGCCTAAATCCTTTGTATGGCCAATGTTGATATTTGAACCAAATATATTGTCACCCTAGATAAAAAAAACCTAGTTGATACGATAGTATGAACTGGGATCATTTGAAAATATTATGTAAAGACATGCTTAGACAAAAAAATGTTTAGTTTGGGAAATTTTAGCCAAATGGTTAACTATTGTTTAAAAGTCTATGGCATTGGTTTGTCATGGAAGATTTTACAAATGACTTTGAAAAGAAAAAATGAAAAGTTGGTTTGTACTTGGGCGAAATGGATGCTTGGTGGGTGCAGATTTATGCACGGGCTCAATCCGGGTAGGTTTGAGGCCCAAGGGTTATTTTGAAGTCGCCAAAGTCGCTTAAGGACCGGTCTTGAGCCGCATCTTGCTAAGCCACATCAGACTACCACATGTCCTGTATGGGCGGGACTGCTAAATAATTTGTAACATTCCATCGTGGTTGTGCCATTTTGGTTTGTGGGTGTCGGTTAGACAAGATTCCCACATGGCGCAAGAGGGGCTTGAATCCGGGGTGGTTAGCCCAATGGAAGCGAAACCTTAGCGAGGCAAAGCTACGGTGGGATGGCGCATTGTAAAAGCCTTGACGTGCTCTAGATCGCCACCTACGGTAGTGAGCGGTGGGATCGACGGATGCCAAACAAACTAGAGAATTCATGTCTTGTGGGTAAAGTTGTACAACCTCTGCAGAGTGTAAAACTATTCAATAGCCGTGTCCACGGTCATGGACATGTTGAGCAAAGCCACTCAAAGTTAGACTTTGATTTTGTTTTAAAATGATTTTTGCAAATGATTTGAGGATGGTTAATCCTTGTGGTAAAATTAGGCGGCTAGCCATGTGATAGGAGGGTATCCATCACCATGTTTCATATGGAGGTTATCCTACTATAAAACTTGAGAATTTATTAAAATGAATTCTAGTTATAGAATAAGCGCTTTGGAACTTAGTAACAAATATTTAAAGAAAACATTGCTTTATGCAAATTCAACCAATAAACCTTCCTTTGATATATCCATGCATGCATTAACTCATATTGGGTGTAACTTGCGAGCACAGTAGTTGTGCTCACCCTTGCTTCATGCAAATAAATTTGAGGAGAAGGACTTGGATCTCGACGACTAGGCCGCTACCCGACCGATTGCTCAGTGGCGATCACCGACTCCACTACTTCTTCGTCTTCCTCTGTGTTTTGTTTAATTTTGGCTTGTAAGCCTTTCTTGTAATCAACTCTATTTATTAATAAAGTTGTGCGATTTATGGATGTTACCATATCTCACATCGGTGAACTAGCTACTGATCATGGGACTAGTTCAGAAATGCACAGAGGATTCTGGGGTGTTACTCCCGGGTCCGACAGTTACACTTAATAAACAGGGTGGGAAAAGATTTAGACTAAGGCAAGTGGTGTATCTGTGTGAATGGTGGAGCTGTGTGCTTTATAAACTTTGTGATTTGGGTTAAAACTAGAAGTATTGCCTTGGTCAATTAAGGGTTTTACTTTGTGCGCCATTAAAATGGGCCTTACTGTACAACCACATGCCTAGTATGGGCTGGGTATAACTTAGTAAGTTATGGAGTCTTGACATTGACAACTCAGGTTGTATTTAAGCTGTGTGATGGGCTGGAGGTGTGATATGTCACATCGCGGGATGGTTCGCTGCATCCCTGTCCAATGATGTGTGTCGTAACCAAACGTTGTGTGTATCGATTGGCCGGCAGGAAAGCACATTGGGAGTGTCATTGTTTGAGATAAAGTTTCTGAAAGGTTTTGTTGTGATCAACTCTCATCCGGTTGATTACATCATGTGGGTAAAGTGTACAACCTCTGCAGAGTGTTAAACCAATTTATTCGAATAGCCGCGTCCTCGGACATGGACATGCTCGAGGATTTCATACGAGGGGTAGTTTTTTATAAAATAATTGGGAAGGGTTTGCTATGTAAGGTAACTTGTGCAGCTGTGTGAATAACTTGATTAGACTGTGTGTCCTTTGTGAAATCAAATGTTAAATTAATATTCTTATTTGTTTTTAATTACCTTTCATTCTATTATCTGTATTAAATTGCAAATATTGTATTTCTGTAAAATAACCACAGAAGCCATTCCTTTGGAATAAGCCATCATGTATAATTGCATTCTGTGGTATGACTTGCGAGTACGGTTGTGTACTCACTCTTGCTAAACAAATCAACAGAAGTGGAGGAGTCGTCACCAGCTTTTGAAGAGGAATTCTACGAAGGTTGATCGTTAGGGTCCTGATTCCAGTTAGTTTCCTGTGGTAAATTGATGGGAGCCCGCTGGAGTTTACTTTGTTTCCGCTGCAGTTTATTTCATTATTGTCAGCCTTGCATGGCTTAATAATTGTAAAACTCGACCTTAAGGTCACTGCAGTTATTTGTTACTCAAATTACTCATTTATTTAATATTTCGTTGTATGGAGTTGATATTTCATCAATGTTGACACTATGTGCACTAGCGTGATCCTGGACTAGTGCATAATACATAGAGGGTACAGATTTGCATATTTGGGTCCCGATAGGAAGTAAGACTTCTAGTTTAGGTATAAAATGTTGTACAGATTAATCTTGCCACTTCTCCTGCATGTTCTTGGGTATTTGATACCGGATCTGTTGCTCATATTTGCAATTCGATGCAGGGACTGATGAGGAGTAGAGTTTTGGCAAGAGGAGATGTTGATCTTCGCATGGGCAATGGAGCAAGAGTTGTTGCATTAGCTATTGGCACTTTACCATTAGCTTTACCTTCAGGATTAGTTATGCAATTAAATGATTGTTATTATGTTCCAGCCTTAAGCAAAAATATTATTTCTGCTTCTTATTTGGGAGTAGACGGTTATGAGTTCAGAATAAGGAACAATTGTTGTTCAATTTATTTTGAAGATATGCTTCATGGCTATGCTCCATTGGTGAATGGATTGTATGTTTTGAATCTGGAGGATATGCCAATCTATAACATCAATGCTAAGAGACTTCGACATAATGATATGAATCCCACTTTTATTTGGCATTGTCGTCCAGGTCATATAAATGAGAAGCGCACGATGAAGCACCATAAAGTTGGTCTTCTAAACTCATTTGATTTTGAATCATTTGAAATATGCAAATCTTGTTTACTTGGCAAGATGACAAAAGCGCCTTTCACGACCAGAGGTGAGAGGGCTACTGACTTGTTGGCCCTTGTACATACAGATCAATGTGGACCAATAAGGACGTCGGCCAGAGGTAGTTATCAGTACTTCATAACCTTTACTGATGATTTTAGTAGATATGGCTATATCTACTAAATGAGGCATAAGTCTGAATACTTTGAAAACTTCAAAGAATTTCAGAATAAGGTACATAATCAACTTGACAAGATAATTAAATGTCTACGATCTGATCGTGGAGGTGAATATTGGAGCCATGAGTTTGGTGATCATTTAAAGAAATGTGGAATTATTCCACAACTCATTCCGTCGGGAAGAGCAAAATGGAATGGGGTGTTTTGAACGACGGAACTGAACATTGTTGGACATAGTTGGTCAATGATGAGTCAATCTGATCTTCCATTACAATTCTGGGGAAATGCTCTAGAAACAGTGGCTTTCACTTTAAATTGGGTTCCATGAAAAACTGTGAAAACGGCACCATATGAGATATAGACCGAGAAGAGTCCTGGATTGTCTTTTCTCAGGATATAGGGTTGTGAGGTTTATGTAAAACATTTGATGTCTGATAAACTCACACCCAAGTAAGATAAGTATTTTTTTGTGGGGTATCCTAAGAAAACTAAAGGATATTACTTTTATAGGCAGAAAGATAATAAAGTATTTGTAGCCTGTAATGGTATCTTCTTGGAGAAAGAGTTTCTTTCCAAAGGAGTCAGTGGGAGCAAGGTGCAACTTGAAAAAATTCGAGAACTATTTAAAAATGTTTCAACTCCTACAGAACCTCTACTGGATGAACAAGAATATGTAGATGAGGCATCATCCCCACATAGACCAAAAAGGTCCTGTCAATTGCCTATAAGGTATGGGCATGATATTTTATTATTGAATAATGATGAGCTTAATACTTATTCGAAAGCAATGGTAAATATAGAATCTAACGCGTGGCTTGAATCCATGAGATCCGAGATAAATTCCATGTATGACAATGAAGTTTGGAACTTGGTTGATACACCTGATGGTGTTAAAACCATTGAATGCAAATGGATTTTTTTAATAAAAAGATAGATATGGATGGAAATGTTCATATTCATAAGGCACGACTAGCTGCGAAGGGTTTCAAACAAATTCAAGGTGTTGATTATGAAGAATCTTTCTCAACTATCGTTATGCTTATGTAACATCCCAAAATTGGTTTGTATTTCAAATGTAATAGAAATGAGGATAAATTAAAACTTTTGTTGCCTCATGTGTTGTTACAGTTTTGTAAACCTCTTTCCATTTATTGGGGGAAATTAAAACTCAAAATTTCCCAATTAAATTCAAGTCATAAATCTCCTCAATGAAAATCGGTGCCCAACCCTCAAAATAATTTTCATTGGACCTAGGAGTGATGTTTAACACCTCGTAATTATTTCATAATTTTCAGAAATTATTTGATAATTTTGAGACAAGTCAAACATTAGTCAAACTCCTAAAATAGCCTTCTGAATTTTTAGAGAAAATGCAAAGGCATAAAAGTCTCTGAAAATTTTATATAAGGTTCCTCCCACACAAGAATCTCCAGCAAAATTTCATAATTTTGGAGCTTGTTGCTACCTTAAATAATTCCTCAAAATCGCTTATTCAAATTCAAACCCTAACCGGTTTTCACTGCTCTTGGGTTCGAGTCGGACTCGTGCTCAAGCCACTTGACTCACCTTTCACCACCAACCACACCGGCTCGGCTGCTTGGGCGCAGCGTTGTGCGTCGTTGATCAAGATCGAACGGCCACGATCGCGTGAACGTCGGACCATCCGAGCGCCGATCCGTGTGAACCGCTGGATTCTAAATCAAGGGCTCGGATTGCGGAACGTTCGGACCGTCCAACGCCTCGTGCAATGTGAACCGTAGGATCCAAATCAACGGCTCGGGCTAAAATGGACGCCAAACCGTTCTAATCACCCGTTGCTTTTGGGACCGTCCGATTTCAATCCAACGGTGGAAAAGTCATCTCTTCCTCGTCCGAGCGCCGCACTGAGTCGTGCAATGGCGTGAGCAGAGGAGAAGCGCGCAGTGTGGAGTCACTCGTGGTCACCTTTAAACGGCTATCTCGAGCGCATTAAATGCCCGCCGTGCTCCTCCTCGAAGTCCATGGTTCAACCGCTCCCGCCGCTCTCAAAGGCTCTCATGGCGTGTTTGACCCGAGAGGGTATTGCCGCTGCTCACCGCCATTCCCCGCTATATAAGCTCCTCTGTCCTTCCATTGAAGCCTTTCAAACACCTCGCAAGCTCCAAAGAACCTCTCTGGTGTTTGCTTGAGCTCAAAACTTGAAACCTTCATTGCCGCCATTGCCGAGCTTCAAGCTCTTCTGAAGGCTGCACCCTTGGGCTTCATCCCTTTCGCCTTGCTCCTCCGATTCCTCTCACCTTGGTGATCATTAACCCTTACTCAATTTGGGTTTTATTCAGGAGCAGCTTAATTTTGATTTCCCCTTCGGCCGAAGCCCTATTTTTCTTCATCGAGCACTCCACCCTCTCGTGCTTTCTCCGTGCTCGTGTAACTCCTCTTAGTCCCTAGTTGCTTGGCACCCGCTCCCTTGAACCGCAAAGAGCTCATTTGCTATTTTCGCTTTTGACCGGTTTGGTCATCTCTCATCTCGGCTTGCGGCGTTCTAGAACGCCGCAACTGAAATTTTTGGTTTCTTTGGGTGCGCAAGATTGTTAGCAACCCATTTTGGGCACTTGCTCGCACCGCCGCGCCGAGTCGCCGCGACGACCTCTCTTCCTCGCTGCTTTGTCGGATGAAAATAGGGGCGAGCGTTTGATCGACGTTCGCTGTGGACCGTTGGATCCAAGATCAACGGTCCAGGTCTGAGTGAACGTTCGGACCGTCCGAACGGTTCGATCCGTGTGGACCGTTGGATCCAAGATCAACGGCTCCTATGCGTGTGAACGCTCGACCGCCCAACGCCCCGGTTCACGTGAACCGCTGGATCCGCATCCAACGGTGAGCGCTTAGGGTTTGTGAATCGCGGCGCGCGCGTTATCCGCGGGACTTAGACCGTTGGATCCAAGATCAACGATCCAAGTTCGCCCACGCCGATTTAATTTCTGGTTTTTCCCGAAAGGATTTATTTGTCAACTGAAAAATGTAGTAACTTGTAAAATGCATAACTATTTCATTTTAATTCCTTTTCAGTTGATTCAAATTTTGTTAGTTATAGTTTTAACTCAACTTTAATCTAAAAATGATTCTAACCTCTGTATATTTCCAGAAAATTTTGTTAAAATCATTGCTTATTTACTGTTACAATTTTAGACTTGAGCAAAATTGTTTTTAGCATAACTTTTGCATTGAGAATCCAAATCAATTGGTTCTTGTTGATTTAGTTCCTAAAAATCATGCTCTTTCTACTGTAAAAATTTGAGAGCTTTTTGTTGAAGTTGGCTGTTGGATCTTTTCGGTTTCTTTTGCCTTATTGGTTCTTTTTTGTTCTTTCGATAGGATCCGAAGAGCACATTAACACCGAGAGTGATCCCCAAAGAAATGAGCAACTTCAATCGAAAAGCGCTTGATCATGTTAATCCCATTATTTTTCAAGTCTAATATATTGATTTCAACTTGTATGTATGCATTGCTACTTTGTTGTTAAATTATGGTTAGTATCCTATAGTTGCATAATCTGTAGGAATTGGTTATCCTCTACTACCATGAGCCTAGGTTATTTGCTGTGATTTGAGTTCGATGGATGAGCTCTTGTCACTTAGTAGATTACGAATTGAAATTGCTTAGAAATGCTTAGTTTCGGTAGTAATGGGTGATCATCGATTTTAGTCGATGATCTTGATCACACATTTATTTATTATTCCATTATGTCCAAAGACTTGTGCTTTCTTACTTTGTAAAGTCAAAACTGAAAATAAAATTGTTTTAGACTTGGGCACAATGGTATGTTGGTGTGATCTGTTGGTGTGACTGGAATGGTGCCTAGGTCATCAAGGACCGAGTTACTTGTGTCACTAAGCCAAGCGCTTATGCGTGCTAACCACGCGAGAGGATATGGGACCTCTCTGACTTAGTACTTTGGCGTGGGTTATCTCCAGTCGCGGGAGGGGTTGTGTGTGTTGTGTGAAACATGATATGTGTTCTCGTGTTCTTGTGTTGGTGTGCGGTGGTGGAGATTCCGTAGGCTCTCCACCTCGAGGAGCATTGTACTTGTCCAAGGCTTTACTCGCGACGGTAGTTGACCGAGGCTTTACAATGACTCAGACACAACGTATGGGTTTCTATCCATACGGGCGGCTCGTGAATAATTCACAATATTGGAAATGTCTCATAGGACTTAACCGCGGCATACCTAAGGAAGTGTGCTTAATAGCTTGGCAAAAAGCGATGCAGCGTGTGGGTACATTGGTACACCTGCGAGGATAAAACTATTCAATAGCCTCGTCCTAGGTTATGGACATGCTTGGTAAGGTCGCAAGAACTAGACTACAACCTTTTAAATTTAAATTTGATATGGTTGGCATGAATGGGTAATTCATGCTATTGTTGTGGTGACTAACGGTTTAGTCACTTCCTGTGATTGTTGTTGTTTTCTATCTCTTGTTATATTGTTGTCTTTTGCGCTTATTTGAACATTAAAAACAGATTTGTTAAATTGCTTTCAATCTATTACATTATTGCAAATGGAAACTTACTTTATGCTAAAAATAAAACATACAAATCTCCACTTCAATGAGCTTGCATGTAGTATATGTACAGTTTGTTATTCCACATGTAAGTCTTGCAGTACATTCAAAGTACTCACCGCTTTTGCCACGCTTTTGTTTGGGGAGGAAGGTGAGCCCCAAGGGCCTCACTTTTGTGAAATGTGCCGTGGATTTGACGACTAGCTTGGCGGTCCTCGGTTGCCTTGTGGGTAAAGGCACACCGATTGGCTCTTTGTTGTAGCCATCTTATGGCACTTTTGCTTCATTGCTTAATTATTGTTGTCTCTTTTATTGTTGGCCGGTTGGCCTCTCTTTGTAATGACTCGGTTTAATATTATTAATACTACATTACTTACGTGTTTCTGTTCTATGTGGATGAATGGAATTGATACATAAATTTTGTGATGAGGTGTGTATACTTGCACTGGGAAGTATACATGTCTCGAGTCTCTGATTATCTGCTTTGTGATGCTAGGACCGAATGGATGGTTAAGATTACAAGTTTGATAAACCTGGTCTCACAAACTTAAGTCTATCAAGATCATTCTAGCCATTGTTGCATATTTCGACTATGAAATATGGCAAATAGGTGTCAAAATGACTTTTCTAAATGAAAACCTAAGTGGGGATGTGTACATGTTACAGCCTAAGGGTTTTATCGATCCAAAGGAAACTAGAAAAGTATGCAAGCTTAAGAAGTCCATCTATGGATTAAAGCAAGCATCTAGGAGTTAGAACATTCATTTTGATGAAGAAGTCAAAGGGTTTGACTTCATCAAAAATAAAGAAGAACCTTGTGTCTACAAGAAGGTTAGTGGGAGGAAACTTGTGTTTCTGATATTCTATGTGGATGATATATTACTGGTCGGAAATGATATTCCTATGCTTGAATATGTTAAAATTTCATTAAGAAATAGTTTCTTAATGAAAGATTTAGGAGATGCAACATATATTATTGGTATAAAGATCTATAGAGATAGATCTAAAAGGCTAATTGGATTAAGCCAAGATATGTACATTGACAATGTGTTGAAATGGTTCAACTTGCAAGATTCTAGGAAAGGTTTTTTACCCATGTCACATGGTATTAATCTTAGCAAAACTCAGTGTCCTACGACCACTGATTAACAAGACAAAATGAGTAGAATCCCATATGCTTCAGCTATAGGATCTATCATGTATGCCATGTTGTGTACACGACCAGATGTGTCGTATGCTCTAAGTGTGACGAGCAGATATCAGTCAGATCCAGGTGAAGGTCACTTGATAGCAGTCAAGAATATCCTTAAATACTTGAGAAGGAATAATGATGCATTCCTTTTATATGGTGGTGAGGAAGAGTTGGTCGTAAATGGTTACACTGATGCTAGCTTCCAAACCGACAGGGATGATTTTAGATCGCAGTCTGGGTTTGTGTTTGGTCTTAATGGAGGAGCAGTGAGTTGGAAAAGTTTCAAGTAAGGAACGGTTGCTGATTCTACAACAGAGCCTGAGTACATTGCACCTTCGAAAGCTGAAAAAGAGGTCGTATGGAATAGAAAGTTTATTAATGAACTGGGTGTGGTTTTGAATGCTTCTAGTCCAATGGATCTCTATTGCGATAATAGTGGAGCCATTGCACAAGCTAAGGAGCCCAGATCGCATCAAAAGTCCAAACACATACTTCGACGATATCACATCATTCGTGAGATTGTGGAAAGAGGTGATGTGAAGATACGCAAAGAGCACATGGATTTGAATATTGCTGATCCGTTGATAAAGCCTCTCCCGTAAGCTAAGCATGAAGCGCACACGAGTAGGTCGCTAAGTTCGCTCAGATACGGACTGGTCGTATGGAGATACAAGCTGGTCGTAGACTAGTCCGAACGTAATCACAGATTGGTCGTTACCTGGTTATAAGAAGTTACGAACTGGTCGTCACCAAATACAAACTGGTCGTATAGAGATAGGACCTAGTCGTAAGTGATGAGGACATAGTCGTATATCATATTGCATTAAGGTTTGTCCGATATAATTTGTGTGTATTAGTTAATCGTTATGCCCTGTTAGGAACTGCTATGACTCGTGGTCAGAAAGGGTTTCTGAATCACAACCGAATATGCATAAACCTAACGGGTCACAAACTTAACGGGTTGGAATATAATGTGTTCGGATAGGATCCGTCATGGGAACTATATATGGAGATGCTTGGGGGTATTGGGAGGAGGACGCGTGGACATGAGTTGCTCCATCGAAACCCTAGCCGCCATCTTTCTAAGAGCCTTGCCGTGCGACTTGGTGCTAGTACACCGGCATACGGTTGTTCCTTCCCTAGACGTGTGGATACCGTAGAGGTGCTACTAGAGTTGCTGTTGCGCTTAAGGATGATCCGCGATCTTCATAAGGAACTACAAGGTTGCTCGACTCGCGAGGACGCTAGACGATGAACTAAGACCACTGTATCGAGGTGCTTGCCATTGGATGATCGACTGTGACCACCACATCTATGGACTCTACATTGGACTAGGCTTCTCCAACTCTTCTTCCGCTGCTCTGCGCATCTGGTGGTAACGATCTGTGATCATCTTCTTATTTGGCTTCCTGGTTTACGTGGTAGAATTTTTGAAGTGTTGCTATCGTAGCCTACCCGTATACCTTCATATGGAACAACGGTGTAGACATATGGGACGGGGACGTTAGTGAGAGGAGTTTGCATCTAGTTCAATTGACACTTGGGTTGACACGTATGCGGTGACGGAGTGGACACATGGCACAAACATGGCAACTGAGGTGGTAGGATGATGTGGCAGTTCTTATGTGGACTAGGGTTTCATGGAGTAAACTTGTATTGTGGGTCCCAACGCTTATAGAGGCAAGAGAGAAAGGGGATGGCCCACATAGCAGTGGCTTGCGTTGCACTCATAGTTGGGGTCCGCTAGAAAAGGAGAGGCTATTAGGAGATGGGCTTGGTGATGGCCATGGCTGGTGGCATTGGGTGGACTCTGGCGGTGGCTCAGCTATGGTTTTGGCAAGAATGGATGGCACGACGTTTCCAGTGATGTGGTCACGGTGGCCCGAGTAGATAGCAGATAGGTCAGCAACAAGGATGAAAGTGGCGATGCTGGCATGGTTCTCGGTGGCGCGACATAGTAGAGCTCCTTGGCAAAGATGAGATAAGCATCGGATAGAACGGATCAAGGCAAACTCGATAGGGTAGATGGCACAGAATATTGATCATTGGACACGGTGAATTTCAATGACAAAGGTGCACAGATGGCAATGAAGACGACATGCTCGATCGCAGTGATGAGGGCGCACGGGCTCCAATAGCCTTAGAGGTCATGAAGGTGGGAAAAAGGAACACCTTCTGTTGTAGATGGATCTACCAGATACAAGATGATGTGGCGGGGATTAGGGTTTTGTAGCCGGTGAGTGGCGATGGTGTGGAAATAAAAGTTGACCATGCTATTTTATGGTCTCTTGTTGCATGCAGCTCCCAGAAGATTTGTTGGGAAGGAAAGTGCCGGAAACTAAGAGATAATGATAATATTCTCTAGAATATGAAGGGATAATGGCAAATGCTACGATAGCACAAAAAATTTTAACCGCGCAACCAAGGAACCACCGCTAGTAATAGATCACGAGATTACAGCTAGACGCGCTGACTCGTAGTGGAAGTAGAGTCGTTGCAGCGAGTTGATGCAGTCGTTGTCGTACTCATGACGCGTCTCCTCCTTTGAGTGGTCGTACTCGCCGCGCGTCTGCTTCTTCGAGTGGTCGTACTCACCACGCGACTTCTCCTTCGACTCTGGTGACTGACACGAGTCGCGGATCGTCATAGTGCTGATACTTCGCAACAACACCTCCGAGGTATCCACATGTACGGGAATGGATCACCACGCGTTGGAGTGCTAGCACCGTCAGCGTGGTTGAGAAGGCGTGGTTATTAGGGTTTTGGGAGTTCTTCCAAAGATCATCCTATCTACCACCCTATGACACCGCCCCTCTTTATATAGGCATCTAGAATGGGTCTTGAACTTGAGCCCCATTAGGAACTCGTGGCCTATACGAATTCGGATCACCATCCAAAACAGATCCTAGCCCTTTAAGTGTGCGACTCTACAGGTTCATGTGTAATCGGTTATGACTCGGAAACTCTTTTTCGGCCGCCAGTCGTTAGCGGTACCTAGTAGCACAAAACGATTCCTAAATACATATAGAAAATATCGGATGAACCTTGATGTAATATGATCTATGATCGGTACTCATCTCTTACGATCAGTTCGTATCTCCATACGACCATATCGTATTTGGTGCCGACCAGTTCGTAACTCCTTACGACCAGGTTCTTACCATTCTGTGATTACGTTTGACTAGTCTACGACCAGCACGTATCTCGATACGACTAGTCCGTAACTGATCGAACTAAGCGACCTACTCATGCATTCTCCGTTTACCTCACGATATCTGGTTGAACTCCAGGTGAGATGATGTGTCATCCATGGACTGTTCAATACTTTTTCGATCGAGTGTCGGATAACTTCATGCGGTCGACACTTCGACCACTAGTGGCATGATCGTGCACTTTATTTATCCAATCACCACGAGGGGCCTAGAGATATCTCTCCTGTTATGTTAGGAGGGGCAAATCCCATCTCGACCAGTCACATCCCTCCGCATGTTTCATAACATACCCGAAAGCTACCTTTGTAACTACCCAGTTACGAGTAGCGTTTGGCAACCCTTAGAGTGCTATTACACATGTAGGGAACCATGCTGATCTTAGGCCTAAGGATTATACATCATCATTACTTGAGACCAACTAATGACACAAAGATTCAAAATAATCTCAATAGTCTCTCAATGATGGGTCTATCTAGCCCTATGTTCTCTAACATGAACTCACATTATTGATTCGATATCCTTATATCCATGACCGGTGAAACAAGGTCATCAATCAATACATGTGCTAGTCATAGAGTCACTGGTGTTCCGACCAGTGATCTCCGACCAGGAATACATTTATAATAACATCATATAAGTTAAAGAGTTCCACCAATAAGTCACATACTTATTGATCTATAACAAATGATTCATTCAAGGAACACGATAACATAATATCAAAATCATGAACATAATGAAATATTATCATCTTTATGATTGCATCTAGAGTATATTTCCAACAGAAAATTCCATCGAATTAAAATAAATAAAAGGTTGTAGAAATTGACATGCCGGGTCCACATGTTAATATACCATATTTTTTTAATGGGTTAAAAGAAAATAAATTGCAAGGGCCCACGTACGTGTCATCACTAAAGCAGACCGGGCCGATTTATTACGGTTTTGGAAGAACGAACCAGTGGGGTTGATGGATCGGGATGTCCTCGGGATGGCGATGCAAAGTGGCGTCGTGGTCGCGGCCAACCGCGACAGCACTGGAGGCAAGCAGGGTAGCATCCGAGACACGGGCGGACGACGACGAGGGTGCTCTGGCAATGGTATTCGAGAAGCGGCGCACGTAGTCGCACGACAACGTTGAGTGGAGTCCTCCGGGATGAACGTCATAGCTAAACGTGGTCTGAGGCCACGGGGACTAGCACTGGGAAAGAATATGGTGGCGGTAGTGGTGCTCCACGTGGATGCATGAACTAAATTGTTGCACGGAAAAGATAGAGGGATAGGAGGTGATGCTACTAGTGAAAGGGATTTGGAACAAGCTTGTTGGGACCTAAATATGAAAATCTTGATCATCTTTAATATTTGTCATGCTCTATCTGACGAGTCTTGGACAAACGTCATGCATGAGGAGTTGGAAAACTTTGAAAGAAACAAGGTCTGGTCCCTTGTTGAGCCCCCTCAAGGTCACAATATCCTTGGGACCAAATGGGTGTTCAAGAACAAGCAAAGTGAAGATGGGTTAGTTATTCAAACAAGGCTAGGTTTGGTAGCTCTGTGGGTACTCTCAAGTTGAGGGTCTAGATTTCAAGAGACCTTTGCCCTCAGTAGCTAGACTTGAAGCCATTAGAATCTCGCTTGCCTTTGCGACTTCTAAGGGTTTCAAGCTTTACCAGATGGATGTCAAGAGTGCCTTCCTCAATGGCCTTATTGAGGAAGAAGTCTATGTGAGACAGCCCCCAGGTTTCGAGAATCCCAAATACCCTAACCATGTCTACAGACTTTCCAAAGCCTTGTATGGACTCAAGCAGCTCCCAGAGCTTGGTATGAGAGGCTTAAGTCCTATCTGCTGAGCCATGGTTTTGAAATGGGTAAAATAGACAAGACCTTGTTCATCCGCCGTCTTGGCACTGATCTTCTGCTCGTCCAGATCTATGTGGACGACATCATCTTTGGCGGCTCCTCACACACTCTCGTGTCTCAGCTTTCGACGCTATGAGCTCGGAATTTGAGATGAGCATGATGGGGGAGTTGAGCTTCTTCCTTGGCTTCCAAATCAAACATACTCGGGAGGGTACCTTTCTTCATCAAGGCAAATACACTCGAGACCTCCCAAGCGCTCGACATGAATGATGGAAAGCCAAGATCAACTCCGATGGCATCTACAAACTGCTTCCGATCCGATGAAGACGGCGAACCGCTTGACCAAAAGGAGTTCGTGGAGCATGATTGGCTCTCTCTTGTATCTCACACCTCGAGACCGACATACATTTCTCTCGTGTGTCCGTGGTGCTCGATTTCGAGCTTCTCCTCAAGTCTCTCACCGCCAAAGCGGTGAAGCGCATCTTTCGGTACCTTCGAGCTACCATTGACTATGGTATCCGTACTCTTCCTCTTCTTGTCTATCTCTTAGAGCTTTTTCAGATGCGACTTTCTCGGGTCAGAGGATAGATAGGAAGAGCACTTCCGCACTTGCCAATTCATTGGCACTTCTCTTGTCTCCCGGTCTTCAAGGGAGCAATCCTGTTGCACACCCACCGCAGAGGCCGAGCACGTTGTCGCAACCGATGTCGTAGCTGTGCTTTGATGGTCTCGACCTCGCAGATTTTGGGTTATCTATCGATCGTGTTCCACTCTTTTGTGATAACACGTCTCGCGATTTGCATTGCCAAGAACCCATTGCAACATTCACGGACCAAGCATATTGATATCGATATCACTTTCTTCGAGACCATGTAGAGAAGGGTGACATTGTGCTCCGGCCAGTGGAGAGTGAGCACCAGCTATCGATATCTTACCTAAGCCTCTGGGCTACTCTCGGTTTTCAAACATGGGAGAGCTTAGTGGTTTGTCCTTACGGATCACTTGTGAGTGGGAGCTATGTGCTACTACTGTATTATATTATATTTATACTATTACTCCTTTCTCGTTGCATCTCTTTAATATTTTGGGTCAAGTCCTTCCAAAGATAGGTTAGAGTGGTTCTCTGCCAAATTGCTTTGACTGCTATTTCTTATCTTGTGCTTCTAGGATGTCGCTTATTAGTCGCCTCTTCCTTCTCTAAGTAGAGCTTACTCACTTCTTATAGGTTCTAGCAGGGTCGGGCCACCCTTGGGTAGACAGGACATTGTTTGCTCCTTAGTGTATGAGTTGATCACCGATAGTCCTAGAATCATATGGGGTAGATAAGAACCTCGTCTGAGCGATAGTTTTCTATATCTTTTCTATGCTCTAAAGGACCGCTTTTTCTGCTTTCTCTTATCGATTCTCGCTTTTGTTCTTTTGGTTCGGGGGAGTTCATCCTGTTATTCCAGCTTCTTAATTATGTCATAACTCAACCTGTAATTAAAAGATGTATCTCATTCTCAAGGGAATCTGATTTTCGTGAATTTCATCATGCATTGCATTATAATCAAATGGAGCCTTGTTTATTATCCCTTATGATCTGCTTTCACCGCTTTACATCTTGCCATGATTTATGCTAAACCGCTAGATCTATCATGACTTTTATGTGTAGTTTAGTCTTTGCCATGCTAAGGTGATTAAAAAATGCTAAACTTGAATTAAAATCTTGTCATGATAGCTCTTGAGACTAGTCCGTTGAAGCTATCCTTTATGATATTCGCCATGTCAAGTAGGTCGAGTTGAGTCTTGTATCTCCTTTGAACTTTTGAGTAAGCTATGTCGCTTGTTAAGAAACTTGACTTATCTTTAAATCGCTGGTCTAAAAAACTTCAAAAGAAAAATGATCCCTTTGTGCGAAAAACCGATCTCACCAAATCTTTCTCATGAGATCGCTTGCCATTGCACTAGGCATGAACTCGGAGGAGCCTTGGATGACCTAAGATCACCTCCTTAAGTCTGTTGTTTGGAGTGATCGTGATAAGGCTTGGGATCTAGCACATGGCCAAAAAATGGTTGAAGCTCGGGAGGCGGCAATTGTGGATGGCACCTAGTCCGAGCTTGCTTTATCGAGATAAAACCATAAAGAGCTTTCAGGAAAAGAAAAATGTGCTAAAATTGCTTGTCATCAAAAAGACCAAGTTCTGGATAAAATGAGTCTTTCTTCAACTGGTAGCACTCTAAACTGTTCAGTATGAGCCTTCTTGATTCAACTTAGATTATTTGACATGGCTTGTATCATCCTTGGATATTTTTAGCTAGACTTCAATCTTGGCTTATTTAACTTGCTAAAGAATTGGATCATTAATCAGATTATGGACTTTCTGTCTTAGCTTTTCTATACATCAATTGTCATGATCTTGATAGCATTCTTCTGTGTTATGGCTTGGTGTAATACTCTAATAGTCATTTTGGATAATCTACATGGCTCCTAATGCTTAAAATGAACATCATATAGTCTTTTCCTCCCTTTTCTTCATATTGATGATTTTATTGACAAAGGGGGAGAATTTAATTTTGGAGAGAAAAAGCCTTAAAAAGTCTTCTGGAGTAAAGCCTTGAGTTTTGTGCGAAAACTGCTCTTTAATCTCATCTCAAGTCTTTCTCTTTTGTCAACATGGTCTTGAGCTTAACTACTCTTGTTTAGACCGTGGTTGACTTTAAACTCAAACTAATCTTATGCTTTTTCGGTGATTGTCAATATACTCATCAAGGGGGAGATTGAGAGACCATGTGAGAGGTCCTCCACTCTGAGTGATGAGTATTTGACATCGTGGTTGAATAGGTTGAGAGTTGAGTTTTTCGGTATGGACTGGTTCTGTGCTGAATCAGGGAAATCGGAACTACCGCTACGTATGTAGCGGAAGTTCCGATAATCGGAACTACCGGCGTTGGAAATAGGAACTTCCGATTTACCTGGGTTTTGAGTTCGGCTGAACGAAATCGGAACTTCCGCACAAGGGGTAGCGGAGTGTCCGATAATACTGACATTGAGTGTTCCTCTGAGATGGTAATCGGATTTGAAAATCTGGAAAGGCGGATGTTCCGAAGATCGGAAGTTCCGCAGTGTTAAGCGCGGAACTTCCGATAATCCTGACAAGTGCGACGTTCCGAAATCGGAACTTCCATGGTAGGTGCGAACTTCGATTGTGACCGTAACGTGCGAAGAAGGATAAATTGTGATTTTGATTTTGTATGAGTTTGAGTCCATTGGACCGTAAAGGCGACTAGAGGGGGTGAATAGAGCACGCTCACTTTTTCACAAATTATGAACTCAATACAATTTCACTCAAAGAGCTATTAGAAAGCTATGAAGATCAATATACCAAGATCTGAAGACTAGTATTGAATCCAATAAAACCCCTAAGCAATGCGACAATAATCAACAAGAATCAAAACAACACAAGCATCGGCGGTCGACCTCAGAGTGAACCGGTCGGACCGATTGCCGTGGTCGATCATTGTTATCAAGGCGGTCGGACCGCTCTGAAATCGGTCGGACCGGTGGTGACGGCGATCGGACCGGCAGATCTGAACCGATCCAAACAAAGAAAATCAGCCCGATGACGGTTGCAATTAGGTCTAACTTTTGATTCTCAACTCCAAACTTCACGAAACTTTGCACACACCTTCTCTATGCTATTGAGGACCTATTCCAATCGAATATTATGATAATTCTTGGAACGATCTTGAGCAATTGTCAATTGATTAATGAAGGTCTAAAACCGCAAGAACGAAAACTTGATCCTAAAGCTTGTTCGTGAGAGATTGATGATCAAGATGATGCTAGATAGATTCACACATATCACAGCAAGCTAATTCACGTGAAAGAATCAATCACAAACTCATGGATCAAAGAAAGCCCTAAAAACACGAAATTGAAAGCAAGAACGAAAAGAGACTTATCTCAAGCAAACCTTGCATAGATTGATTTCGTGGTTGATGCCGGATTACATCCACACCATCATGGATCAAGAGACAATCAAAGATCACGAATTCACCACAAACCATCAAGAGCCCTAGCCTCCACCTCAACTCCCTAAAGACAATTAGGGTTTTGAAACATAAAAAGGCGAGAGAGAAGAGGTGCACCACCATCTCCTCCTATTTATAGTGGAGGCCTAAAACTCTTAGGGTTTGACTCTCTTGGCCTCCCGCAAGGCCCACTAACAAACGGGTCACACACGCACGCTTCGCGGCGCCGTCTTTAACCTTTTGACCTAAACCGCTTCACCATGCGCCATGGATTCGCCAATAGGTCACCATTGTCCATCTTGTGTCACGCTTGAGTCGTTGACTCACCCGCATCGCCGGTCGCTCGACCTCAACTCTTCAAGTCTAGTCCCGATCCTCCTCGCCGCTGACCGTCGTTGACCACCAACCAACCCGCACAACCACGCATAAGAAAACACGACGGAAAAAGTTCTTCAAAACTTGACCCATGTTAGTCAAAACATGCATCATGCAAAACATATGCCATGGAACCCATGTACTTGACCTAACAAAACAACATCGCCACGGTTGGCCGATGATCAAGTTAATACGGCCCGACCGCCCAGTGAGCGGGCCGACCGCCTTGGCGGTCGGACCGCCCTCGTGAGCCGGTCGGACCGCCTTGGGACTTAGCCAAATTCATACTCCCAAATTCAAACCTTTTGGAAATTAAAACGAATAGAACTTCATCGAGACTCCAAAAATTATGAGACCAAGTGCATTGGGATCCCTCACTTGCCTACAACACCTATTTTTGGCCCACTTGCTTTGAACACTTTTAGGTCACCGCCGGTCGATCGCCCCACATGGCCGGTCCGACCGATTTGGGACCGGCCGGATCGCCGCAAGGACCGGTCGGACCGCCGCCCGTAATGCTCGTAGCTTTGTCGAAAACGCGTGAAACGACAAACCGTAAACGCCATTGCCAATTGTCGCATCATCCTAAGATCTGGAGCATATTCCCATGAAATCCACAATCTCCCCCTTGATGAACACATTGGCAATTATCCAGAGAATGTAAGTAAGAGGTTTGAAAACGAGTTTACTCGCAGTTTTTGCACAAAGGCACAACTTGGTCCATAAGCAAGAAAAGGCAATGAAAATGACCAAGCTGGCATCAGAATAGTATAGGCATGTGAGACAAGGCAAAAGAAAGCATCAAAACTTAGATTTCCAGAAAGGGTCAAAAATCTCACATGAGGTCCATATGAAAGAACAATTGTTCAATTGACCTATGATCATTGTGAGGATAAAAGAATGCAATTCAAGTTCAGAATATTCAATACAACAATAAGAATGCAACTCAATAACTCCCCCTCACTATGATCCTCAAATTTCAAATTTTCAGTTTCTCCCCTTTGTACAAACTTCTCCCCCAACTTCTCCCCCAGCAAAGAAATATATTCTCATTAACACATCTTCTCCCAGAGAAATATCTTCTCATCTTCTCCCAGAGAAATATCTTCTCATTAATTAACACATCTTCTCCCCCTTTGACAATGGATTCATCAAGGAATCACGCCTTCCTCTCATCCAGAGATAACCAATAGATAATAAAGAAAGAAGCAGAAATAAAAGAAGCATAAAGAGAGTATGCATGAAGTGCAATGGAGTGGCTTCAATTTTTTTTTTTTTCAATTTTTGATTACAAGAAGCTTTGGAGATTACCCAAAAGAACACGATAGTATCTCTAATATTGCACAAACAAAGATATCAAGCCCGACAACAGCTAGCAAGATCATGGTAAGACATATATATCAAAGCTAAGCACAAAGGCTCAAAAGTAAAGCAAGATTTGATCAATTTAAGCAACGCTCAAATTCAAAGAAGTTCATCAACAGGATCCTAAAGTGAAATTGGCCATGTCAAAATGTCAAAGTGAGATCAAAATCTAACAAAGACCACATTAAGAGTCAATCAAGTCCCGTATTGAATCATTTTGCTCAATATTTTGTAAACGCCATTTGTCAACATTTTTCTCATTTGCATTGAATATTGAAGTTGACTAATGATCTAACTTAGTGACAAGATCCCGGACTAGGAGCCATCCACAAACTCATCCTAAGCTTCACCAAAAGTTGATTAAAGGTATATCTTAGTAAAGAAGATCCCGGACTAGGAGCCATCCACAAACTCTTTCTAAGCTTCTACCGGCGACAAATCTTGAGGTTCATGTCATTTCGACAAGCGGTCCCCATGAGATCGTCTGTTCATCAAACTATCTCCAAGTTCATGTCATTTGACAAGCGCCTCGTAAGAATAGTTTGGCACAATTTAAGCATAAGACAATCTTGATTTTCATTTTTCACATCAGCAGTTTTAGAATCTCAAGAACACAAAAGCTCGAGTAATGGTCAATTTTAGATCAAAGAGCTAACAAAGCAATTCTGACAGGGCCAATGTCACAAGAGGAGCACTAATTGCGCAACTCGCTAAAACATCCACAAATTGCAATTTCTTAGTTTGAGTTGTTTAAAAGGTTCTAGCTCATATAGCAAAGACTTAGCTACACATGTAAAAGCATGATAATTCTAGCAAGTCAAAGAACTAGACATGACATTGAGCAAGAATTGAAATACAAAAGCTCTAAAGGGTAATAGGCAAAGCTTCATCAATTTTTTTTTTAAGTAAGCAGAAAACCTTATATTACAATGCATCTTTTTTGGATTTTTCATACCATTTGTTGTAACCACTTGTTGAAGTTTTCATATGAATGCAATATGACACAATGAGATGTAATTAAAAAGCCTAAAAACCTAAAAAGTTCAAAAAGATCACTAAGTTCAGAAAAAGAACAATAAAAGATCAAAAGAACAAGGAAAGATAAGAAAAAAAAAATCAAACTCCCCCTCAAACCAACCCATAAGGATAAATTACCCCTAACTCGCTTCTTAAGGAGGAAAATCTGGTTTGATCTAAAGGCTTGGTAAGAATATCTGCTAATTGAGCTTCGGACTCTACGAAGTGCATCACAATATCACCTTTTTCAACATGATCTTTAAGGAAGTGAAAGCGAATGTCTATGTGCTTAGTCCTAGAATGTTGCACTGGTTTTTAGCAATATTAATAGCGTAGTGTTATCACGTAAAAGAGGAACACTAGCAAAGTTTAACCCATAATCTTTCAAAGTGGACGTCATCCACAAAATCAAGCTACAAGAACTAGCAAATGACTATATACTCCGCCTCAAAGAAGGGATTGTGCAATGTAAGACCGCTTCCTAGAAGACCAAGATACAAGAGAAGTGCCTAGGAAGTGACAGTGCTCGAGGTACTCTTCCTATCTAACCGACACCGCAAAATCGAATCAAAAAACCTCTAATGGACAAAGTCAAGAGCAGGAATACCAAATGCCATATAAGAGAGTAGAGTGTAAATACCGAATATGCGCTTAACGGCTTGGCGATGGGAAGTTCTCGAGACGCTCAAATCTTGCACAAAGGCATACCGTGAAGTGAATGTCCGGCCTCGAGGTCACAAATATAGAAGGGAGCCGATCATGTCATGTACTGCTTGATCCACGACTTCTCCTTCCTCATCCGATCCAAAACGATGGTTGCCATGGGAGTGGAAATTGGCTTGCAATCACCCATGTTGAAGCGTTTGAGTAGATCTTTAGTGTACTTCGTCTCGATGGATGAAAGTTCCTTCCTTGCATTGCTTGATTTGAAGTCCCAAAAGTAATTAAGCTCTCCCATCATACTCATCTCAAATTCCACGGACATAGTGTCGTAAAAGTCGAAACAAGAGCATTAGAGGAACCACCAAAATAATATCATCCACGTAAATTTGAGCAAGCAGAAGTCATTGTCACGCCTAAGAATAAATAGAGTTTTATCCACTTTACCCATCTCAAAATTATTTTTAAGCAAGAAGGTCTTAAGTCTATCATACTGTGCTCTAGGGGCTTGTTTAAGACCATATAATGCTTTAGATAGCTTGAAAACACGATTTGATATTTAGGATCCTCAAAACCAGGGGTTGCTTAACATACACTTCCTCATCTATGAAACCATTTAAAAGGCACTTTTAACATCCATATGAGATAATTTAAAACCTTTTGATGCAAAGAAATGCAAGGTAATGTGAATGGCTTCTAGTCTAGCAACAGAGCAAATGTCTCATCAAAATCTAACCCCTCAACTTGGTCAAACCCCGAGCTACCAATCTGCTTTATTTCTAACCATAGAACCATCCTCACCTTGTTTATTCTTAAACACCCAACGGGTTCCTATAACATTATGACCACTAGGAGGTTCTACTAGGTTCCAAACTTTGTTTCTTTCAAAATTTCTAACTCCTCATGCATGGCATTTACCCAACTAGAATCGATAAAGCATGTGATATATCGCGGGTTCAAAAGAAGCAACAAAAGCCGAATGAGAGTAGAGATTTGGATCATTATACCGGAGCGAGTGACTCGCTCATGTAGATTACCTATTATCCGCTCCGAGGATGCCGTCTCTGAATGCGAAGTGGAGCGCCCGGTGAGATGTCGCTTTCTTCGACCTCCGCAGTATCGCTGATGATGATGATGCAGAGAGCCTCAATCAAGGTGAAGTAGATGTAGCGTGTTCTTGTATCAATATGGGCGCCTCAAGCGAGCGTATGAGGGAATGACATTAGCTTCGTCCTCATCTTCCTCCACAAAATGCTCTCACACCAGTAAATCATCTCAGAGCAATTGATCTAGCTCTGGGCTAGTCTTATCAAAAGTGACATTACAAGTCTCCCGAATGATGTTAGTCTCAGATTAAAAACTCAAAACCCCTCGAATGAGCAGGATAACCCGTAAATACCCCATCAAAAGTTCTTGATTCAAATTTATCTAAGTTGCTCTGTCTTAAGGATAAAACATTTTGATCCAAAACTCAAAATGCGAAATGAGAGGTTTTCTACCAAAACGAAGCTCATAAGGAGTCTTGCCTAAAGAAGGTCTCAAAAGACACGATTTGCAATATGGCAAGCAAGAGTAATAGCTTCGCCCAAAATCTCCTCGTTGTGTTATACTCGCCTAGCATCGTCCTAGCCATTTCGACCAAGGTCCTATTCTTCCTTTCCACCACGCCATTTTGTTGAGGGACGGTGGAGAGGAGAACTGATGCTCAATACCACGCCAAAGACAAAAGAAGCAAAAGAAGCATTTTTGAACTCCGTGCCATTATCACTACGAATCGCTCTCAAAGCACCAGGAATCTCAGAAGCCAAACGAAGAACAAGGTCATGAAAATAACCAAAAGCTTCATCCTTTGAAGTAAGAAAGAACACCCAAGTATATCTAGAAAGATCATCGACTATGACAAGAATATACCATTTTCCACCGACTGACCGGACTCTAGCAGGACCAACAGTATCCATATGAAGTAACTGTCCTGGTCCGTCAGTCATAACCATAGTCACAGAAGGGTGTGAGGCGGCAACTTGTTTGCCATGCCTACAGGGCGCACATACAGCATCTTTGACAGCTTTGAGTTTGGGCAAACCTCTCATGAGATCAAGGTTGCTAACTCGTGTCAGATGATCAAAACCAATGTGCCCCAAACGTCGATGCCAAAGCCAGAAATCAGAAGAAGATGTAAGCAAACATTTAAGAGATCCAAAGAAGAGATTCGAAAATCACCCAAAAATTCTACCAACTCTAGAGATTCCAAACACAAGCTCACCAAGAGAATCAAGCACACGACAAGCATTTTTCTTAAAAACCGCCTCATAGCCATCATCAAGAAGTCGAGAAATGTAAAGGAGATTATACCTAAGCTTGTCCACAAGAGCGACATCCTTTAGAATGAATTTGTTGTTCACCCTAATTGATCCTGTTCCTTCAATTCGCCCTTGTGTATCATCTCCAAAGGTGATGAAGTCATCACCTGTTGCCCGCGTGAAAGAGGTGAACCATTTTGAGTTCCCTGGTCATGTGGCGTGAACATCCGAGTCAACGAACCACGTGTTCTTCCCTTTCCGCGATAATCCCGAAAATCAAGGAACAAAGAACGATGTGTCTCAACATCGTTAGATAAACATGATTTAGGAATCCAAGATCGAGACACACGCCCGCAAGGAGTATACAAACCGTAAGTACTATCCTTGATTTCATCTAACATTCGGTTATGAGCAATGTTTAAATTAAAATGAGACTTGAATCGTCCATGGGCGGTCCGACGTTGTGGTCAAGGCGGTCGATCGGCGACCAAAACGGTCGATCGGTGATCACCAATGATCGACCGCCACCGATAAACATTAGAATTAGGATATTTAGAAACATAATGATTTGCATGAGAGAAAATCCTAATCCGTGTTTATTCTTTTCAATGTTACCATGTCTCATAGAAGCTATAGGTTGCATGAATGAAATTCTATCAAAACTTTTCCTATCATTTTTCAACCTACGCCAATGTAATTCAATCAAATGTCCACCTTTTTGCAATAAATGCAATGGTACTTGGTACCACTAGAAGAAGCACCATTTGAATTAATACAAGGTTGGGCAAAGCTCGCAGATTTAAAAGATGTTTTTGCAGTTGGGTCTTGAATTCAATTAAACATTTTTCCAAGACTTGAATGACTTTTGGGTTTGAATTGTCTTGAAAAGAATTGAATCCTAAACCTTGCTTCTTATAAGGAGTTTTAGACCTGTCAAGAATCATGTTTAATTGTTTCTTACCTTTAGAAAATTTCTCTAATGTATCATGAAGGTAAGCATTTTCTTTCTCAAGTTAACACAAGCATCACAAGTTTTATTCATAGATTTCTCCTTATACGAAGCAATTTCAAGCTTAAGAGCGGAACATGAAGCACAAGTAGTATTTTCAATATTGTCCTTAAGCTTAGCATATTTGACTCTAGCAACTTCTAAGATATCTTTGATTTCACGCTCTTTTCTAAACATGAAGTGCAAGGGCTAGAATCAAATACATCAAAAGCAATCAATTTACTAGATTCTAAACATTTTTCACAAGGAGCATTTTAATTTCATTTAGTTCAGATCTAGCATTCTCAAGTTGTTGTACGTAAATATTATGAGCAGATTGTAACTTGGTAATTTCGAATGCATAGCATGACAAGATAAACATTCATCGTGTTCAAGAGTCTTAGCATTTTTGAGCTCTACTTTTAGTTTGTTAATCTTTGACTCTAATTTCTTATTTTTGTCATGACAAATTCTAGCGCTTCATCTTGACTAAGCAATTGCTCAACTATAGAATCATATTAAGCGTAAAGCTCATCATAAGAAAAAGATACCTCATTATCATCAATGTCGTCCGTGTCACCATGAAGCACATGCCGTGAAGTCTTTGGCCTTCCTTTCTTTTGCCTTGAGGATCTCCTCCTCCTTGTCCTCCTCACTTCCTAGATCCACATCGCTCAAGGATTGATCCTCAAAAGCGGCAAGGACCCTGAGCAGCCTTCACAAGCTTATTAGCCTCATACCTTGATTTGTTGAAAGGAGGCTTCTTCCAAGTCGGCTTTCCTTCCTTATGATTGCTCTTACCTTTCAAATTGGGGCAATTTGTCTTGATATGATTGAGCTCACCACATTCATAGCATGTCACCGACCACCTCCTTTTTGTTTCTCACATTATTGTAGGCCCGTGTGAATTTTTAGCTAGAAGAGCTAACTCGCTTGAGAATACTTTCAAGCTCCTCTTCATGAATAGCGGATAAACAAGCAAATGAAAATCCGTAAGAAGATTCAAAAGAGTCATCAAAAGCCTTTTGAGAGGATCTGCTACCAAAGCTAAATTATCTTTCTTGGGATGATCAACTCTTTTAATTTCATGAGTCTTGAGTTTACTATAAAGCAATTCTAAAGTAAGACTTGAAAGATCAACATTTTCCTCTATAGCAAGAGCTTTCATCTCCCACTCCTTGGTGTTGATTGCAACCAAGAGATGGGTGGCATTTTCAGATTGAGAATATTCAATATCAACGACTTTCATTTGATTAATTACTTTATTAAAGCGATCGAAAATGTCATCGATGCTCTCTCCAGACGCATCTCGAATTTATTGTATTCACGCTTGTAAACTGCTTACGACTTTTTGATTTGGGACGAACCTCATGATATGTTTCGAGAGTGTTCCAAATTTCATGCGCAGTTGAAAGATTGCAAATTCTATCATATTCTTGTCTACCAAGTGCACCATATAAAAGATTCTTAGCCTTATTGTTGTTAGCCAAAAGAATTGCGTAAGGTGTAGCAATTTCAGAATAACCAATGAGCTCTAACAACATCCCAAATAGCTTGTCCTCGCTCTCAAGAAAGACGCGCATACGATTCTTCCAATAGGCATAGTCGTGCCCATCGAAGATATGCGGTTTAGTAGAAAACTTATCCATCGCCAAAGTTCAAAGGACCTGTTAAGATCAAGATTGAACTAACCGGCTCGATACCACTTGTTGGACCGTAAAGGCGACTAGAGGGGGTGAATAGGAGCACGCCACTTTTTCACAAATTATGAACTCAATACAATTTCACTCCAAGAGCTATTAGAAAGCTATGAAGATCAATATACCAGTACAGCGGAAGACTAGTATTGAATCCAATAAAAACCCCTAAGCAATGCGACAATAATCAGCAAGAATCAAAGCAACACAAGCATCTTGGCGGTCGACCTCAGAGTGAACCGGTCGGACCGATTGCGGCGGTCGACCCACTGTTATATCAAGCGGTCGGACCGCTCCAAATCGGTCGGACCGGTGGTGACGGCGGTCGGACCGGCGATCTACGAACCGATCCAAACAAAGAAAATCACCGATGACGGTTGCAATTAGGTCTAACTTTTGATTCTCAACTCCAAACTTCACGAAACTTTGCACACACCTTCTCTATGCTATTGAGGACCTATTCCAATCGAATATTATGATAATTCTTGGAACGATCTTGAGCAATTGTCAATTGATTAACGTAAGGTCTAAAACCGGCAAGAACGAAAACTTGATCCTAAAGCTTGTTCGTGAGAGATTGATGATCAAGATGATGCTAGATAGATTCACACATATCACAGCAAGCTAATTCACGTGAAAGAATCAATCACAAACTCGCGGATCAAAGAAAGCCCTAAAAACACGAAATTGAAAGCAAGAACGAAAAGAGACTTATCTCAAGCAAACCTTGCATAGATTGATTTCGTGGTTGATGCTGGATTACATCCACACCATCATGGATCAAGAGACAATCAAAGATCACAAATTCACCACAAACCATCAAGAGCCCTAGCCTCCACCTCAACTCCCTAAAGACAATTAGGGTTTTGAAACATAAAAAGGCGAGAGAGAAAGAGGTGCAGCCACCATCTCCTCCTATTTATAGTGGAGGCCTAAAACTCTTAGGGTTTGACTCTCTTGGGCTCCCGTTAAGGCCCACTAACAAACGGGTCACACACGCACGCCGCTGGCGCCGTCTTTAACCTTTTGACCTTATCCGCTTCACCATGCGCCATGGATTCGCCAATAGGTCACCATTGTCCATCTTGTGTCACGCTTGAGTCGTTGACCTCACCCGCATCGCTCGATCGCTCGACCTCAACTCTTCAAGTCTAGTCCCGATCCTCCTCGCCGCTGACCGTCGTTGACCACCAAGCAACCCGCACAACCACGCACAATAAAACACGAATTCGGAAAAAGTTCTTCAAAACTTGACCCATGTTAGTCAAAACATGCATCATGCAAAACATATGCCATGGAACCCATGTACTTGACCTAACAAAACAACATCGCCACGGTTGGCCGATGATCAAGTTAATACCGGCCGACCGCTCCAGTGAGCTTCGGACCGCCGGCTTGGCGGCCGGACCGCCTCCACAATGAGCGGTCGGACCGCCTTGGGACTTAGCCAAATTCATACTCCCAAATTCAAACCTTCGAAATTAAAACCGAATAGAACTTCTTCTTGAGACTCCAAAATTATGAGACCAAGTGCATTGGGATCCCTCACTTGCCTACAACACCTATTTTTGGCCCACTGCTTTGAACACTTTTAGGTCACCGCCGTCCGATCAGCCCACATGGCCGGTCCGACCGATTTGGGACCGGCGGATCATTGCAAGGACCGGCCGGACCGCCCGCCCGTAATGCTCGTAGCTTTGTCGAAAACGCGTGAAACGACAAACCGTAAACGCCATTGCCAATTGTCACATCATCCTAAGATCTGGAGCATATTCCCATGAAATCCACAGAGTCTTATACAAATGTTGATGCTATGATATTGTGCAATGCTATGTGATGTGTTTTTGCTTGTGATGACTGCAGGGCATCGAGATGGAGTCGTGGCGAGACACGTTGACCGGACTAGGCGCAGGAGGCGTTGAGGTCAGAACGGTCGGGATGTGTCAAAGACGGCGTGAATCTTGAAGCGGTTGCGAGTCGTGCACAAGAAGGAAGACGGAGACTTCCAGAAGGTGCGCAAGGGGCGAAACGGTCTTTTCGCAAAGCGGCACAAGTGGAGGCGGTTCCGTTCGGGTGTAGCGGGCTTAATGGGTTGGAGGCCCATTAGCCAAGGGCTATAAATAGAGGTGAACTCCTGTTGTTAGGGTTAGACCTTGAGAGAGGAAATTAGGGTTAGATCCACCAAAAGGCTTTGTTTTGTCTTTTGAGAGTTTGTTGAGTTGGAGAGTATGAACTGAAATCTCTTGTAATCATTCCTCTGTGTTCCCATCTGTAAACGTTTGATTTCTATCAATGAAACTCGTAGTTTTGATTACTTGTTTATGTCCTCTTCCATCTCTCTCTTCTCTTGAATAGCTAGGGTTTTGATGTATCTTTTGATTCGCCTTATGAAATAGTGTGAAACTTGATATCTAGAGTCGCTTTTGATATTGCTAATCTATCATCAAAGTTTCATAAGCTAAGAATCGAGAATCGTGTCTATTGTGGGTTTTGGTCTTTCTTGCCCCTTCCTCAAGAAATCCGCTTTTGGCTCGATTATTGAATCTTTGGTTGCGATTCTTCTCCATAAGGTCAAGATGGTGTTTAGGATGATGTCCTGTGAAACTTGACCGAGAAGAGCATTCAAGATTAAGTAGTTTGATTTTGGGCAAAACCCGAGCGCTCGTTCTTGGGTCGATAATCGAGCTTCCGATTTTACACAATGAAGTACATGCAAGCGGAACTTCGCGCCATACACAATGAACTACATAGCGGAACTTCCGCACCTTCTCGGCCGAGCTTCCGATTTCGGTAAGAACGGCCGAGGCTTGTTTTTGTTATTTGATGTTGCTTCATTTACTTTCTTTAGATCTCCGTGAGATCTTTGTAGGCTTATTTAAATACAAAGAAAGGGAGTATTAATTTTAGGCACTATTCACCCCCTCTGCTGCCATTTCGGTCCTTCAAAAGCGATTTGCAAACTTAAGTCACATGCTACAAGGGTTATGCATGAGCCTCGATTATTTGCGTAAACACATTCGCAAATAAATAGCATCATGCCTAGATGAGCTAGAGCAAACATAATGAGCTATCAACACATGACTAACTCAAACTACTAGTTAAGACCCTCTTAATAGTACAAAGAACCTATACTAGCAATCCGGTCTTCCAACCAAACACCAAGACCGGAAAAGACTAGGAACACATCCTTAGCCCTAGCTAGTCATACCTTTGCCTTGCATCTTCTTGAAGCTTGATGACGCACATCAACACTTCAAGTCCGGGTCTTTAACTTTGACAATCATCAACACATGATGATTTCTTCACTTCGGGATCTTGTCTTGAACATCATTAACACATGATGATTTCTCCATCCCGAGTCTTCACATGCATCAACTCATGATGCATTCCTTCACTTGACCTCCATCAACACATGATGATTGGTCTTCTCTTGTCTTGATGATCAACTCATGATCATTTCTTCTTGATAAGCATCAACTCATGATTCATCATTTACACCAAGCTCTTGACTTGATGATTAACTCATGATCATCCCAAGTCTTCATCATCCTGGAACATAACCTATATATCCAACTCATGGAAAATGTTAGTTCCACAATGTGATCATCATTAATTACCACACCATACCATTAACTCATAATGGTGGGACAAGATACCTCAATCTTTCCCTCTTTGGTAATTGATGATAACCACTAAAATTCTCATAAATTTAATGATGATAAATGAGAGAACAAATGAGTATATATAAACTACACAAGTTATATATACTCTAACATGAGTATACAAGAACTACACAAGTTCTATATACTCATAACATGAGTATATACGAACTACACAAGTTTTGTATACTCAAAGGTTTTGTTTCAACGTAAAGATCCCAATATATGTGGAGAATGGAATATGGATCAATACTAATGAAACCACAAAGTATAGGATAAAACTCCCCCTAAATGTGTGCATACACAAGTGTGTAATAAGGTCATATGCACATATTCAAGTTTGACTTATGGTTGAGTTCAATCCTATATTTTGGATCCGAGAAATGCAACAATATATAAGATTGAGATGTCGATTGCATACCTCGTTGTGTTTCACCTTTATATCCAAATGAGACTACAAAAAGATAATACTTGATAAAAGAGTTAGTCTCATATTTGGATTTGTCATTAATCACCAAAACAATCCATTAACTCATAATGGCGGGTCTAGATCTTTCAGCCACGCACCACCCCACCCCACAGCACGCTTGCGTCCTCCCGCTCTAGCGCCACGCACCTCCCCACGGCGCGCTTGCCTCCTCCCACTACAGCGCCACGCACCTCCCCACGACGCGCTCCTTGGACACCTTGTACATGGCCTTGGAACTATATAATTCAAGACGAAAGAATCTTAAGACAAGAATTATTCTATAAGAGAAAATTAAAAGCTAGGCCAAATTAAGGTCGTTGTTGCTAGTCAAATTTAGTTCAAAACTGGATCGATATTGGACACAAAACAAAATCAATACAAGATTATTTTGCTCTGTATCAACTGATACGACTTTTTAGTTTTTCTCCTTTTATAGATTTATAGAGGAATTACAATCAGGTTCTCTATCGGAACCTGAACCCGAAACGAACACCTGAAGCTTTTCCGACAACTAACTAGGATATGATACGCTACAGTCATCTTCAGAAACTAACAAAAACTGAACAGAATGCTGACTCCTTCAGACCTACCAAAAACAAAAGAACAGAGTACGTACATGGCTCGTAGGATGCAGAAGTCAACAATGGGCCGAGGAGAGCTTGTAGCCACGAGGCCGATGATGTGGACGATGATATCTTGGGGAAAAGCGATGGCGATCACCGATCTTCTTGCCTTGGTCCTCGCCATCATGTTCCGTGTGCTCACCAATACCATGCATGCTCACCATGGCGTGTCATGATCATTCTTCTAAAATGTCAAAGAGACACATAATACATAACATCGGTAAGCGAGACGAAGAGACGCATTGCGCGGGAGCTAGAAGATTGAATTATCACAGACGGTTATATTTAAAAACCATCTGTGAAGTATGTAATCTCATACGGTTGTTATTAAAAACCGTCTATGAAGTATGTAATCACAGATGGTTCTTATCAAAATTCGTTTGTGATGAGCTCTCCAGCTTCAGTTGTAAACATAGGAAAAAGAACGTCAACCGTATTTATGACAAATAATTCCCGAAAAGATGGTCATGCTTTGGTTACTAATGATTTGTTAGGAACAGATTCTAATAAATCCTATCCATCGGACTTCCGTCTTTATTTGTTAATTTAATCTTGCCATAAGTTGTTAATTAAGCCTATAAATAACCATCAGAAGGGAAAGCAGAACTAGGAAAAAATCACTCACAAACTTCCCATTTTTTCTTACTTCTATTTCTTCTTAAAGTTCTTATCTTGATCTCCTACACTTCTAGCTAGCTAGTAAGACAAAATAGACGAAACAAATTGACTTTTCGACCACCGTGCACAGAGATAACAAAATCCATGGATGATCGATCGACTACTTCATTTTAGGTGGTCGGAAAGTCAATATGGTCTATGAAAATTGGTAGAAGATCATATCCCTATGATCAGGTGAGCACTTCACTGTCTATGATGTGTAATATAACATCCCAAATGTGGAATTGTGTTTCAAATGTATAAAAAAGAGGAGAAATTAAAACATTTCTCACACCTGGATATTTTTGATCAATTCCATGATTCTTGTACAGGGATTGTGGAAAAATCAAAATCAAAATCCTCAATTGACTCCAATAAAAAAAACTCCTTGGCAAAAATCTTGTGCCAAACCTCTGTGATTATTTTCCCCAAGTTCTAGGGAGGCTTGGTAACACCTCTGAATTATTTCATGATTTTTAGAAATTATTTGATAATTTTGGGGGGCAAGTCAAACCCAGTCAAAGCTTGTTCAAACCCTAACTCCAATCTTCTGGAATTTCATGAGAAAAATGCACTGTATAAAAATCTATGGAAATTTTATGTAAGGTTAATCCTTAAGTCAGCAACCTCCAGTTCAAATTTCATAATTATTGGAGCTGGGTTGCTACCTTAAGAAAATCCTCCAAAAATCAGCTGTTAATTCAAACCCTAGCTGGTTTTCACTGTTCCCTGGGCACGAGTCAGACTTGGGCTCGAGCCACTTGACTTGGTTCAATCAACTAAGCTGCCGTAGCGATCGCCGCCTGAGCGCGCGAGTATCGTGGATCGTTGGATCTGAGATCAACGACTCATAAGCGTGTGAACGTTCGGACCATCCGAACGTTTCGATCAACTAGAGTCGTTGGATCTTAGATCAACGGGCTGGATTAAAGTGAACGTTCGGACCGGCTGATCGTCCCATTCATTTGAACCGTCCGATTTGGATATAACGGCCTGGATTGAAGTGAACGTTCGGACCGTTCCAATCTTTCCGTTCATTGGAACCGTTCGATTTCAATCCAACCGTAGCCGCGTTGTCTCCTTCGTCGAGTCTGAGCTAGCGTGCGGTTGAGTCAAATCCATGCCGTGCGAAGAACTGGAGCAGCGTTGGGTCACCTCGATGACCACCTTTATACGGCTATCTCTGCTAGCATTAATTGCCCGTCGTGCACCGCCCTCAAAAGTCCATTGCTCAACTGCTCCCATCGTTCTCAAGTGCTCTCATGGCAGGTTTGACCCGAGAGGGTTTATTGCCGTTGCTCTCTGCCATTTCCTCGATTTAAGCTCCATTGCTTCCCCTTTTGCTTCCTTTAGCATCTTCGCAACTCTAGCTAGCACTTTAGTGCTTGTTTCAGCTGCATTCATCCAAACCATTTCGGCCGCCATTGCCGAGCTTCGAGCTTTCGGTGAAGGCGGTACAACAGTGGCTCTCTCTCTCCACTTCTTGCTCCCTCTGCACCTTCTTGTTTCTCTTGAGCTTAACCCTCGCTCAATTTCATTTATCTTCCTCAGGGCTTGGCTGAATTGGAGAATCCCCATTTTCGGCCGAAAGCACCCTTTTTCGTCACCAGAGCAGATCCAACGTCATCTGTGTCTTCCCGTGCTCAGGTAACTCCACATTAGTCCCTAAGTTGCTTGGCACTAGCTTACTTGGACCGCAGCGGAGCTTCTTTGCATTTTTCATTTTTCGGCCATTTTTGTCACCTCTGTAAACTACGGCTTGCGGGCGTTCTAGACCGCCGCAGCCACAATGAGTGGTCCCATTGTGTGCGCAAAGCTATTGCGGACCCATTTCGGTCCTTAGCTCACGCCGTCGTGACCAGAGTCGCCGGCAGTGAGCCACCTTTCGCCGTCGAGTTTTGTCGGTTGAACTGGGTGCGAGCTCTTTGAAAGTGGTTCGTTGTGGACCGTCGATCCTTAGATCAACGGCCCACGATCGCGTGAACGTTCGGACCATCCGAACGAGGTGATCCATGCGTACCATAGAATTTTAGATGAACTGATCAGATTCGAGTGAACGTTCGGACCATCCGAACGTCTCGATCCACATGGACCGTTGGATCTCAATCCAACGGTGAACGTATGAGCCGCGCACGCGCTGTGCTCTGCGCGCGCGGGCCATTGGATTTCGAATCTACGGCTCAGGTTCGCGTGAACGTTCCGACCGGTCGAAGGTTCCTTCGTTGTGAGCCGTCCATCTCAAGATCAACGGCTCATGTGCGTGTGAACGTTCGGACCATCCGAACGTCTCCATCCATGGGGACCGTTGGATCTAAATCCAACGGTGGGGTTGTGAGCTGCTTGAGCGCGCGCTGTCCCGTGGACTTGGGCCGTTGGATCTAAGATCAACAGTCCAAGTTCGTCCACGTCGTTTTAAATCTCAGGTTTTCCCGAGATGATTATTTGCCAACTGAAAAATAAAATTAACTTGTAAAATGCATAACTATTTCATTTTTATTCCTTTTCGGTTGATTCAAATTTTGTTCGTTATGTTTCTAACTAAATTTTAATCTAAAAATGTTTCTAACCTCATTTTAGCTCCAGAAATTTTTGCGAAGATTTTAGTTGCAATGAATAGTAGTATTTGGGATTTATAAGGCTGAGCAGATTTGTTTGCTCAAATCTTTTCCATTAAGAATCCAAATGAATTGGTTCTTATTGCTAAATTCTTTATAAATCATGCTCTTGCTGCTGTAAAATTTTTAAAGCATTCGGAGAAAGTTTGCTATTGAGTTTTTGTGTTTTCTTCGTTCTTATTGGTTCTTTTGTGCTTTCTTGTTAGGTTCCGAAGAGCACATTGATAACCTAAGTGATCCTCCGCAATATCTTGAACAGTAGCAACCAGGCAAGCAGTTTGATCATGTTAATTCCAGTATTTTTCAAGTCTAATATATTGATTTCAACTTGTATGTATGCATTGCTATTTTGTTGTTAAACTATGATTAGGGGATCCTATAGTTGCATAATCTGTAGGAATTGATTATCCTCTACTACCATGAGCCTAGGTTATTTGCTGTGATTTGAGTTCAATGGATGAGCTCTTGTCACTTAGTAGATTGCAAATTGACATTGCTTAGAAATGCTTAGTTTCGGTAGTAATGGGCGATCATCGATTTTAGTCGATGATCTTGATCACACATCTAATTATTATTCCTTTATGTCCAGCACTTGTGCTTTGTTATTTTATAAAGTCAACATCTGAAAATGAAAAATTGATTTAGACTTGGGCATATTGGTTGGATGGTGTGGTTGTTTGGGTTGTGGTGGTATGCCTAAGTCAACAAGGACCAAATTACTTGCGCCACCGTACTGAGCAATTTGCATGCTAACCACACGAGAGGGATATGAGACCTCTCTTGACTGAGTACTTTGGCGTGTGTTAGCTCCAAGTCACAGGAGGGGGTTGTGTGTGTTGTGTGAAAAAGGGTCTGTGTTCTTGTGTTGGGTGTGCGGTGGTGGAGATTTCGGGTAGGCTCTCCACCTCGAGGGGCATCGTAGTTGTCCAAGGTTTTACCTGCGATGGGTAGTTGACCGAGGCTTTACGGTGACTCCGACACAACGTATGGGTTTCTATGCATACGGGCGACTCGTAGTTAATACACAATATTGGAAATATCTCGTAGGACTTAGCCGTGCCGGCGTACCTAAGGAAGTGTGCTTAATAACTTAGCAAAAAGGCGGTCTGACGTGTGGGTACATTGGTACACCCCTGCAGGGATAAAACTATTCGAATAGCCTCGTCCTAGGTTATGGACACACTCGGATACGCCCCGTGAGAATTAGACTACAACCTTTTTCATTAAAAATTGACATGGTTGGCATGAATAGGTAAATCATGCTATTGTTGTGGCGACTATCGTTTAGTCACTTCCAGGATTGTTGTTGTCATCTATCTACTGTTAGTATGTTGTCATTTACTGTTATTTGAACAATAAAAACAGATTGTAAACTTGCTTTCAAATGTATTACATTATTGCAAATAAAGATTGCATTGTGCTGAAAATGAAACATACAGCTTCCACTTAAATAAGCTTGCATGTAGCACATGTATAAGTCTGTTACTCTACACGTAAGTCTTCCGGAGTACAATTTTTGTACTCATTTGCTTTGCTTAACTATTTGTTGCAGAGGAGGAAGGTGAGCCCCAGGGGACTCACTTTTGTGAGATGTGCTGCGGGTTTGACGACTAGCTTGGCGGTCCGGTCGGTTGCCTTGTGGGTAAAGGCACACTGATTGGCTCTTTTGTTTATGGCCATCTTATGGCACTTTTGCTTCCGCTGTTTATTTTTGTATTTATATGTAATTAGCCGGTCGGTCTCTCTTTTGTAATAACTATCCTTTATTTAGCTTATCTTCTGGTTTATGCTTTTGCTTTGGTTCTATGTGAATGAATGGAATTGATGCATGACTTTTTGTAAAGAGGTGTGTATACTGCATTTCTGGGAAGTATACATGTCTCGAGTCTCGGAACAAGGTGCCTACGTACCGGATTACATATCTTCTACCTTCTTCTGTTAGGGAAATCAGCTTCAATTTGACCACTTTAAAGATCAATCTGGTCGATCAGGAGTGGTCGGAATTGGCTAATCAGTTGTTTCTAATTACAGACGGTTCCAATAAATAACCATTTATGAATTTAGTAGTATCATAGACTGTTCTTGTTCAGAACTGTCCGTGATACTTCACAGATGGTTTTCAACATGAACCGTGTGTGATATTACATATTCACAGACGGTTTTTAGCGCTGGTAGTAACATAGACGGTTCCTAAACCTGAACCGTCTGTAATTGTATTTAATACAAACGGTTTTGGTCAACCGTCTGTTATCAGGCGTCTAGTATTAGCCTTTTTGTAGTAGTGATCTCGACGAGAGCATCATTTTGAGAACCTCCAAATTGGGATTTGAAAATGCCTTACCATTCAAATATAATGGAATAGATCTTCGGAACCAGTCAATTTGCAGGTTCAGGAGCGGACTTCCCCATATGAGTGTTTTTGAATGAAAAGTACCTAAAAAGTCATGTTTTCTTGCAATACAACACTTTTACATGTATATATTGAATATAGATGGTTAGTAGCATAATACATAGCATTAGCCATGCTTATAGCAGAAAAATAACACTGCAGGAGCGTATGAAATACATATAAAAGCAATGCCAACAACAGGTGGGGTGCACGTGGTAGGGCTGTGAGGTGATGGGTCGAATGAGATAGCTGGCGCAAAGTGGTTGCTCTAGTGAGAGGCGAGGCGGACTAGTTATGCTAGTAGGCGGACTGGACCGAACTGGCCCAAAGAAAGGAGAGGAAAGGTAGGCAGGCCCAAGGAAGGAATGGGCCGGTTAGGCTGCAACCCACAAAGAGAAAGCGAGAGGTGGTGGGAATGGACATGACTGAAGTGAGGGAATGGGCTAGAATTGGCCCTAGAGATTTTTAGAAAAAAGGGTATTTCTAGCACAAAGAAAACTAAGAAAACGAGACAAACACAAGGAAACTAGAAAAATCACGACGAACAACTCGAAAGCGAGCTCAAAACATTTCAAAAATAATTTATGCAAATTTTGGAATGTCACCATTGGTCTATACCAAATAAAAAAATGATGGTGTGACCAACTTGTCAGTCTTACTCTTCTACAACAATAGGCAACTTGGAGAAGCGTTATGGGCAGTGGCTTTAGAACGGAAGAGAGAGGAAGATGGGGAGGGAGAGATGAAGAAGATAGGACTAGACTAACATGTGGGGGCCCTTCATCCTTTTTATTTGCTAATTTTGTTGGGTGATTTGGCAGACACGTGGCATCACGTCAGTCAAAACCACTTTGGAATGGATCAACTAGGTTAAGTGACATGATTTTGATACATCAAAGTTGCGTTTTAGACAATTTAGAGTCGCGGCATGAAATTCAGACTCGTGCGATAGTTCAATGTTTCACAATAAACTTTTTCTGAGAATAAGATTTTCGGTGCATATTAGCTCTTATCTTTTTTGTTTTATTTTCGGGATTTCCTTTCAGTAGAATTTGTCTTTTCCTTTCCCCCTAATTTTTTTTTGAGATTTTTTTACCCCGCGAAATGGATCACATTTTTAATAACCATTTGTATGTAATTTCAATGTGGTATGTAACTATGGATACATTGAGAATGGTAACACACTAGCATTTTGTAGGGATACGAGGCAATGCTACGATAGCACAAACAAAAATTTACCGCGCAACCAAGGAACCACCTCAAGTAATAAATCACGAGATTACCGCTTGACGCGTCGACTCGTAGCGAAAGTAGAGTCGTTGTAGCGAGTTGATGCAGTCGTAGTTGTACTCACGACGCGTCTCCTCCTTCGAGTACGCGTAATCGTCGCGCGTCTGCTCCTCCGAGTGGTCGTACTCGTCGCGTTACTTCTCCTCCGACTTCGGTAAGCGTCACGAGTTTCGGATCGTCCTAGTGCTGATGCTTCGCAACAACACCTCCGAGGTATCCACACGTACGGGCAGGATCATCACGCGCTGGAGTGCTAGCACCGGCAGCGTGGTTAAGAAGGCGTGGCTATTAGGGTTTCGGAAGTTCTTCTAAAGATCATCCTCTTCTCGCACCCCATGTTACCGCCCCTCTTTATATAGGCATCCATGATGGGTCTCGACCTGGAGGACCATTAGGAACTCGTGGCCTATACGACTTCGGATCACCATCCAAACCAGATCCTTGCCCTTTAAGTGTGCGACCCCACGGGTTCATGTGTAATCGATTATGACACGGAAACTCTTTTCCGATCACCAGTCGTTAGCGGTACCTAGCAGCACATAACGATTCCCAAATACACATAAAATAAATCGGACGAATCTTGATGTAATATGATCTATGATCAGGTTCTCATCACTTATGACCAGTTCGTATCTCTATACGACCAAGTTGTAATTGGTCACGACCATTTCAGAACTCCTTACGACTGTGTTCTTACCATTACAGGATTACGTTTGACGGTCCTACGACCAAAGACGTATCTCCATACTACTAGTCCGTAACTGATCAAACTAAGCAACCTACTCATGTATTCTCCATTTGCCTCACGATGACTGGTTGAACTTCAGGTGAGATGATGTGTCATCCATGGACTGTTCAATACTTTCTCGATCGAGTGTCGGATAACATCATGTGGTCGACACTTCGACCACTAGTTGCATAGCCATGCACTTTCTTTATCCGATCACCACGAGGTGCCCAGAGACATCTCTGATGTTATGTTAGGAGGGGCAAATCACATCTCGACCAGTCATATCCCTCCGCATGTTTCATAGCATACCCGAAAGCTACCTTTATAACTACCCAGTTACGGAGTAGCGTTTGGCAACCCCTAAGAGTGCTATTACACATGTAGGAAACCATGCTGATCTCAGGTATAAGGATTATGCATCATTATTACTTGAGACCAACTAATGACACAAAGATTCATAACAATCCCAATAGTGTCTCAATGATGGGTCTATCCAACACCATGTTCTCTAACATGTGCTCACATTATTGATTCGATATCTCCATATCTATGACCGGTGAAACTAGGTCATCAATCAATACATGTGCTAGTCACAGAGTCACTGGTGTTCCGACCAGTAACCTCCGACCAGGGATACATTTAGAATGACATAATATAAGTTAAAGAGTTCCACCAACAAGTCACGTACTTATTGATCTATAACAAATGATTCATTCAAGGAACACGATAACATATTATCAAAATCATGAACATAAATGAAATATCATCATTTCTATGATTGCCTATAGGGCATATTTCCAACACATTTCCCGTTCTAGTACCCATCTAGATAAAAAAAACAACTCTTTTTGGAATGTGTGCAATTAAATTGTAAAAATTTTAGCCATCAATTTTTTAAAATATTTAGATTAGATACATGAAAATCATACGTGTATATTCATCACAAATGTACATTCATAATATTACAATTTTTTTAAATTTTATCAATATATTACAATATTAATTAGTAATTAAAATTATATTTTAGAGAACGTGTCCATATCAAAACCGACTTATTTATATGAAGTGGAGGGAGTATTAGTCAGTCACTTAGCCGATAACGTGTGGCTTACTCTGCATTTCTTTGTGGTTACCCGTTACATTATTTATGTGGCCATTACACGTTACAATCTGATTACGGTTACAGACTACCAGTGTTTCTCCGAGGCCCAGTAGCTTCTGGTCCAGCTACAGTACCACGTTCTGCTTTAGTGTTGGTTAATTAAACGAAACCCTCAAAGGTTAATTAAAGAGGCATCACCACTGCCATGTTAGTCGGTTAATTAAACAATTTCTTCTCCATAATTAACCTCTAATAACACACCTAAAACCAGGAAAAAATAGGGGGGTGGGAAATGCTAAAACGAAACCCTCAAATCTTGGTTTACAACGGCTGCATCCGGACAAGACTAAAAACGATAAATTAACTGCAGAGAAAGGGTAAAACAGCTAAAAGAAAGCATCAGATCAGCTGCCGCTCGGCGTTGGCCACGCCGCCATCCTGGGGGCGGCCGAGGAGGAGGGCCGCGAAGCTGGCGGCGGCGCAGAGCGCGGCGACGGCGTTTCCCTCGCGCAGCAGCACGCGGAGCGCGAGCCGCGCGATGTCAGCCGTGGCGCGCCGCCCCTCCGCAACCAGCGACCTCCTCGGCTTCCCCGCAAACGCCAGCAGCACGAGCACGGTGATCCACGTCACCAGCATGGCCGGCGCCGCAACGGCCAACGCGGCCCCCATCGATAGCAGCCCGAACACGGCGCCGTACATCACCGACGCGTACAGCGCCGCTGGCCACGCCGGCGCCCGGTGCGCCGCGGCAGACGCCCCGCCCGCCGCGGAGTAGTACCAAGTGCGCACGGACGCGAGCAGGCTCCACGACGAGGTGAGCAGCGCGGCGTACACGGCGAGGAAAAGGGCCACCCAGGTCCGCCTCTTGCTCATGGCCCGGAGCAGAAGGGAAGTCCAGGGGGGCCACGCCGACGGGCCCGGCTCGGCCGCCTCCTGATCCGGCATGGATGGACCACGGATTCTTGGTTGCTTGATTCCGCGGTGGTAATTTTGGTTTGGTTTGCCTGGGTTTGCTTGCCTGGATGGTGAAGGGGCGGAACAAGTGGGAGGGGAAGGCAAGGGACGCTGAATCGCTGATTGCTGCCTCTGGTGGTGATTCTCTCGTCCTTTCCTTCGCTTCCGCTTTTTCTTTCCTTGGGTTCACTACTGTGCATTTCTCTGTGTGCTGGGAGCCTGGGACGCACTGAACTGACTGAAGAGAGGTCAGGCCTCCGATGGCTTGCTAGTAGTTTTGGGCCGTGGGCCGATTTAATTCGGCTTGCTCGCTAATAGCCCCGCGCACAGTTCCATTTATGAGAAATACAACCACATCGAGTTCAACCGTGATGTTTCTTTCCAAAGAGAAAAAAAAGGTTCAATCGTGATGGGCGGCAAAACGACATACCTTACAGCAGCAGCAACCAGCAGCAAGCCGGCGACTTTTGTTTTCGGTTGACCATAGCTCTGAGTGACAGGCAGGCCCGACGAGAGGTGACAAGGCCGCAAGGCAGTGATGGCCCCATCGGATGTCGAGGCAACGATGAAGACGATTTTGTCGGGTTGATGATTAGCGGCCTGTGGAACTGCGGCGAGTGATGGTCGCTCAACCCTCCCCAATTTTTCCGCTTTTTGAATGGCTTTAGCATATGTAGTCTAGTGTTAAAAAAAATGGTACTACGGTAGGTTAGACAGACATTACGTGTCTCTCTCAAGCTTTGACAAGAGCGATCCAATCAGCACACCGACGTTGTATGTGCCTACCGCGGATCCAGACCACAGGATTCGGCATACTGCGGATCCAGACTATTGTATGCGGCTACCGCAGCTTGAATCGTTGCGTGGCTGCCGCCCCGATCGCCATCGCCCCCACACTACGGATCCAAATCGCGATTGCATCCTCCGATTGTTGACCCGCATTCGGACCACGGCATGATTTGAACCCCTGACACACAATAGATTTTTTTAAACAAATAAAATGTTAAATAGAGAATAATTATGGAATTAAATTATGAAGATATGATTTCAACCGCGACAATAAGACCTCGTAATCTAGGTGCAAATTACATAGCGTGCATGGTTTAGTTATGTGTATATGTTTGCCTCACAACTCCTACGGTACAAATGGCAACATGCACGAACCAGTAGCAACCTGAAAGACCAAAATACATGTTCTTTTTTAAAAATCCGTTGTGTGTGTATAACATCCCAAAAATTTGAGTTATAAAAAATATTTTGTGTAGATTAGGTTCCCAAAAAATTCACTAATTTTCCTTAAGTTAATAAAGCTTAATTGAGAATTTTTTGAAATTTAAACTATTTAATTTTTCTCGAGTTAATAAAGCTTAATTGTAAACATCAATTAAGTGAAAACAGTGTTAGTTGGGTTCCTTGTGATCCAAGGAATTTTCCTCGATTTTCATATATTTTTTGAATTCATTTGCTATTTATTTTGCCTCTATTGAGTTTTAACCTTTTTCTTAATTCTGAAATCCTTCTCTTTTTCATTTTCCTTCGGGGGCAAAATTTGCTTGGCCCATTTTCCCTTCTCTCCCACCAACCCATCTCCTCTCCCGGCCCAGGCTCGCTTCCTCGCTCCCTTTCCGCACTCCACCCCACCAGCTGCCGAAGCCTAGCCCAACCGCCTCCTCAGCCGGGCCGGCTTGCCAGCCAAGCCACCGCCGCCTTGGTGTCGGTGTCAAGCACACATCCCAGCACCAAGCCGCCGCCCCACGCGCGTTGCACGTCTCCCATCCTACTGCCTCCGTGCCCTAGTTTCTCTCCGCCCAGAACGCCGCCAACCGCCGCTACCCTAGTCATCTTCTCAAGCGTGGACACCGCCCAGTCCTCGACCGTTCTCCTCCATCGCCATCCCTCGGGTCGTAGAGACCACATAACCGACTTTGCGTCGATTTCCTCTTCCGTGTGCCACCAACCATTGAAGCTCCCGAGCTCCGGATTGCCGTGCCACCTTCTTCTTCCTCGACTCCGGCCGCATCCCGCATCCCTGAAATGATTCCATTGTGTTCCTTGCCGCTCCGATGAGTTTCTCACGTCCCAACTCGTGTCATCGTGTGTCCCATCTGTCGTCATTACTCACTGCCGCACCCGTGTTACAACCTTCGTCTCATCGCCCTATTTCCTCTTTGACCCTCCAACAGCGCCACCGTGGCCACTAGCTCCGGCGAGCCATGGAGCTCTGTGAGGACCCCGGTTTATTAAGCTTGTAATGCTTAGTCACCAATTGACCCTAGCATCACAAACAAAATAACACGTGTTTTCCAGATATGTATACTTCCTAGAAATATAGTATACACACCCCTTTACAAAATTCATGCATCAATTCCATTCAAGACATAGAACCAAAGCAACACTTACAATTCAAAAGACATATATAGTAGAATTATTACAAAAGGGAGGCCGAACGGCCAAAAGTCATCCAATTAACTAATTAGACAGCGGAAGCGAAATGCCATAAGGTGGCGATAAACAAAAGAGTCAATCAGTGTGCAGGACATCTCACAAAAGTGAGGCCCTTGGGGCTCACCTTCCTCCTCTGCAACAAATACTTAAGCAAAGCAAATGAGTACAAAAATTGTACTCCGCAAGACTTACGTGTAGAGTAACAGACCTATACATAGCTACATGCAAACTTATTTAAGTGGAGGTTGTATGTTTCATTCTCTGCACAAAGCAATCTTTATTTGCAATAATGTAGTACATTTAAAAGCAAGTTTACAATCTATTTTTATTGTTCAAATAATAGTAAATAACAACATAATAACAATAAATAGATGACAACAACATCCTGGAAGTGACTAACCCAATAGTCACCACAACAATAGCATGAATTACCCATTCATACCACCCATGTCAAGTTTTAATTAAAAGTTGTAGTCTAATTCTTGCACGACCTTACCAAGAATGTCCATAACCTAGGACTAGGCTATTCGAATAGTTTTAACACTGCAGGGGTGTACCAATGTACCCACACGCCAGACCGCCTTTTTGCCACATGATTTAGCACGCTTCCTTTGGTAGGCTGGCACAGCTAACTCCTACAAGACATTTCCAATATTATGTATTAACTACGAGTCGCCCGTATGGATAGAAACCCATACGTTGTGTCGGAGTCATCGTAAAGCCTTGGTCAACTACCCCTCACAGGTAAAGCCTTGGACAACTACGATGCCCCTCGAGGTGGAGAACCTACCCGGAACTCCACCACCGCACACCAAACAACAAAGCCCAATTTCTTTTTTTTTCGCACAACACACACAACACACCTCCTGCGACTCAGAGCTAACACACGCCAAAGTACTAAGTCAAGAGAGGTCCCATATCCCTATCGTGTGGTTAGCACGCAAAAGCGCTTGGCTTAGTGACACAAGTAACTCGGTCCTTGGGGGACTTAGGCACCATTCCATTCACACCCAACAGATCACACCAACATCCATTGTGCCCAAGTCGAAACAGTTTTATTTTCAGTTTTTGACTTTACAAAATTAACAAAGCACAAAGTGTTGGACATAATGCAGTAATAATAAAATTTGTGTGATCGAGATCATCGACTAAGTCGATGACCGCCCAAAACTACCGATAGCTAAGCATGTTTAAGCATGGTAACTTGTAATCTACTAAGTGACAAGAGTCCATCCAACGAACTCTAATCACAGCAAATAACCTAGGCTCAGGTAGCAGAGAGTAATCATTTACCTACAGGATATGCAACTATAGGATCAACTAATCAAATCATAATTTAACAACAAAATAGCAATGCATACATACAAGTTGAAAATCAATATATTAGACTTGAAAATACTGCGATTGACATGATCAAACTTCTTGCCCTGCTAAAGTTGCTCGTTAAGTTGTTGAGGATTACTCTCGTTAGCAATGTGCGCGTCGGAACCTAATGAAAGAAGTCGAAAGTACAATAAAAACGAATCATACCGAAAAGACCCAAAAATTCAAAGTCATCCAAAAATCTTGAAAAATTCACAGAAGGTCAAGCATGATTTTAGGTGAATTTAGCAATAAGAATGAATTCATTTGGATGCTCTATGCACATGTGAAGACAGTTTGAAAGTCAGTTTTCCAGAAAATCCAGATAAAATAGAATCTATCACTATTCACCTCATCTAAAACTTTTCGCAAAATTTTCGGTAGTAGTGGTGGACATGAGGATTACCAAAATGGATAGAGAACATTATTATATGACCAAAATAATTTGGTTAACCTTGTTTGGAGTTTTTATGAATTATTATGAATTTTCAAAGTTATTAGCAATTTATAATGTATTTATAATTCAATTTTGGAGCACTCTCCACAAAATATGTTTTCTGCGATAGTGACAAGGTTAAAACCTATTTTTATAATAAAGCTAATTAAAAATAAAAAAAAACCAAAAGTGGTTTCACTGTTTTTGGGGTTAAAATGAATTAGTTATGAATTTTTGAAGTTAATAGTATTTTTTAGTTAACCAATAAATCCTTTCGGGATTAAAATGATTGCTTAATACTTTTTGCACCGAGACCCAAGCTAGCCACGACGACTGACGGTGGGGTCCAAGAATAGTGTGTTTTCTAATTTTAATTTTTGGATTTACTGCGCTGACAAGTGGACCCCACTTGCCTTATGGATGGCTCATGGAAACAGTGCATGAACCGATGCCCGTGCACTGGGTTCACCGGTCCACAGCCCCGTGGACAACCCCACTTAAAGCCTGGCCCCACATGTCATAGATATCAAACCAATAGGGTTACTATTCGTCGGGCCCACATGTTATAGACCAACTCAAAGCCTTTAATGCGCTAACCCCCAGGATCTCCGAAAGTGATCTCGCCATTAATCGCTAATCACTGAATTAGTCTTAATGACTGGCTACAGTAGCTTTCGGTTCTCCGACAAAACGGAAGCGACTCTCGCTCGCTTTACCGGCGGCTCGCCGGCACGGTAGTCCAAGGCGGCGAGATTTGAGGGCACGCACAGGTGCGCAATAGTATTGTGCACCCGATGAGAGCACTCACGGCACCTAAGCCGGCCCAGAACGGCGGCTAGTCGACGCAGAGCGGCGGCGGTCAAAACGGCAACCGAGCAAACGTAGCAAAAGCTCCGCAACGGTTCTGGTAAGCGGGTGCCAAGGTCCTAGGGGCTATTAGGAGGTTACCTAAGTGGAGAAGGGTGCTCGGGAAGCTTGGGCGTTGCTGGAGCTCCAGCGGTATTGAAGAAGACGACGGCGGCGGCAGTGCAGCTACGACGGGGGGTCACCCTGGGCAACACAACTGGAAACTAGCAAGAGAGAGAACTTCAGGGGGTGGTGTAGACGGTGTAAACCAAGGGCATCGACAATGGACTCACCCGATTGACAATTGGACTGGGAACAGCGTTGTCGGCCGAGAATTGGGCAAACTCCAAATTCGTATGTCCATGTGATGCATCGACCAAATTGGTTGAGGGTATATCATGAGAATACTCAAGGGCACGGGATGACGCAATTAACCGAGAGAAAATTCTCACCGGAGTTGACGATGGCCTAAGGGCGTAGCTCTGGGCGCTCTCTGGACATAGCGGGAGCACGAGATTGCCTTGGATCCTACAAGCACTAACAGCAGCTCCACTGAGCGAAAATGGGGAGGCCATGGAAAATGAGAGCCGAGGGACACCGTGGGTGGAAACTTACCCGAGAGAAATGCTAGTGCGAGCTTCCCTCTCCTCGGCCACCGAGAGGAGAAGTGAGTTGAGAGCAGGGCATAGAGTCGGTTTTGAGCAGGAGCGAGGACGAAGGAATAGGCGGCGTCAAGAGACGATGCTCATGGGTTGGTCGCGGAGGGCGGTGGGGTAACAACGTTGTCGGACGTTCACAGCATGCAACGAGCACGTGGTGCATTGAGCCTGAGCGCGCTGACGCGGGGAAGAAGAAGACCCTGGCGACGTGGGCCCAGCTTGTCAGCGACTTGGCGAAACGGTAAGTTGGCGGCTGATCGGGAGCGTTCGATCGGGATTGGACGGCTCAAGAGAATAGGGAGATCGGCCGGTCCGATCGGCCACCCAATCCAGGCCGTTGATCTCCAAATCGGACGGTTCAAGTGAATGGGGCGATCGGCCGGTCCGATCGGCCACTCAATCCAGGCCGTTGAGCTCCAAATCAGACGGATCCAGGTGAAGGGCTAAGGTGCGGTGCGGCTAAGCTGGTTGGGTTCGGCTGAGTCAAATTGGCTCGGTCAGCCCAACAGCAAAAAGCTGATTTTTGGAAAAGTGAGACTGATATGATAAGGGATTTTGCTGACCTAGAAGATTAGCTCTTAAAATTCCCAAATTTTTTAGAAGCTTCCTTACTCTCTCATTACCCTTGTGAAATATTTCCAGAGTTTTTCAAGTAGTAAATTTTTCTACAAAAATGTTCTAGTGTTCAGCCCTAGGGTTTGACCAAAGATTTAACTGGTTTGACTTGCCCTTTTAAAATAGCAACTAAAATCTAAAAATTATGAAATTTTTTAGAGGAGTTATAGAGATGTTCTAGAACCTAGGAAAAATAATTCCAGAGGATGGTCACAATATTTGATTAGAAATTTTCAAAGGGTTTTGCTTCTTACCAAATAAAGCAATAAGTTTTTGAAATCACAATTCCTATTGAAAGAATTTTCAGAAAATTCAATTGACAATATGATGCAACAAAAGTTTTAATTTCTCCTCATTTTTATACATTTGAAACACAAACCATGTTTTGGGATGTTACAAAAACTCCCCCCTTACAAGAATCTCGTCCCGAGATTCCGTTCACTCGGAAAAGAAAGACGGGTAGTCCGTACGCAGGCGATCCTCCCGCTCCCAAGTTGCTTCATCTTCGGTATGATTTTTCCACTGAAATTTAATAAATTTAATGGCACGATTTCTTGCACTTCGCTCAGCTTCTTCAAGGATGCGAAAAGGACGCTCACGGTAGGTCAAGTCTTCTTGAACATCAAGACTTTCCAAGGGAGCTTCCTCGGTAGGAACACGAAGGCACTTCTTCAGTTGGGATACGTGGAATACATCGTGTACTCCCTCAAGTGCAGCAGGTAGATCCAACTTGTAGGCAACAGCTCTTTTCTTCTCGATGATGCGGTAAGGTCCGACATAACGAGGAGCTAACTTGCCTTTGACGCCGAATCGTTGATGACCCTTCAGGGGAGAGACTTTGAGATAAACAAAGTCATTTGGCTCAAAACTCAACTCACGACGACGACGATCTGCATAGCTCTTTTGCCTCGATTGAGCCGTACGCAATCGATCTCGAATCAACCGAACTTGACTTTCGGCTTCATTAATCGAGTCTGGGCCAAAGAATGGTCTTTCACCGGTTTCTGACCAATTCAACGGGGTCCTACATTTCCTCCCATATAATGCCTCAAATGGTGCCATGCCAAGACTGGCTTGAAAGCTGTTGTTGTAGGAGAACTCGGCGAATGACATACATTTCTCCCAGCCTTTCCCGTATGAGAGAACACAGGCACGGAGCATGTCTTCCAATACTTGATTGACTCTTTCAGTCTGGCCATCAATTTGAGGATGATATGCTGAGCTGAAAGAAAGGCGGGTTACCATAGCCTCTTGCAAACTATGCCAAAACCGGGAGGTAAAGAGTGAACCACGGTCAGAAATGATCATTTTTGGTACACCATGCAAGCTCACGATGCGGGCAATGTAGAGATCCGCCAAAATACCTACAGGAAGATCAGTCTTGACGGGGAGGAAGTGCACCACCTTAGTTAGCCGATCAATGACAACCCATATGACATCGTTTCCCTTGGAGGTACGGGGCAGACCGGTGATAAAATCCATACCGATCGAATCCCACTTCCATTCAGGTACTGCCAAAGGTTGAAGGAGGCCCGCTGGGCGTTGATGTTCGGCCTTCACCCGACGACATACGTCACATTCGGCAACAAACCTTGCGATTTCCCGCTTTATTCGGGTCCACCAGAACCTTTGACGGAGGTCTTGATACATCTTTGTGGCCCCGGGATGGATGGACAAGGGAGAATCATGGGCTTCGCGGAGGAGGACATTCCGCAATTCCATGACCTTTGGAACAACAAGGCGCTTTCCGAACCATACCACACCATTTTCATCTTCTGAGAAACACTTGGCCGTTCCGCTCTTGACATTTTGCTTGATTTGACTCACACCAACATATGTTTGTTGTGCAGCCCTGATCTGCTGTTCTAAGGTTGGTTGCACAACCAAGGTAGTGAGGGAACCATACTCAACCACTCCCAAGTTGAGCTGCTGAAATTCTTCATGAAGGGCGGGCTGCTGCTCTTCGAGCATCACTGTGTTGCAATAAACCTTGCGACTGAGTGCATCGGCAATAACATTAGCCTTGCCCAGATGGTATTGGAGACTCATATCATAATCTTTGATCAACTCCAACCACCTCCTTTGCCTAAGGTTCAGATCCGGTTTGGTGAACAAATATTTCAAACTTTTGTGATCCAAATACACTTCGCAACGATTACTGATGAGGTAATGTCGTCAAATCTTCAGTGCATGAACCACTGCAGCTAATTCCAAGCATGGGTCGGATAATTGAGTTCATGAGGTTTCAATTGTCTTGATGCATAAGCCACTACTTTGCCCTCTTGCATAAGAACGCAACCGAGTCCTTAACGAGAAGCATCGCAATAGATATCGAAGCTTCGGTGGACGTCGGGAAGAACAAGAACTGGAGCCGTGGTCAATCCCTCTTGTGGATTTCATGGGGATATACTCCAGATCTTAGGATGATGTGACAATTGGCAATGGCGTTTACGGTTTGTAGTTTCACGTGTTTTCGACAAAGCTACAGGTATTCTAGACAGGGGCGGTCCGACCGGTCCTTGCACGGCGGTCCGACCGGTCCCAAATCGGTCGGACCGGCAATATGGGGTGGTCGGACCGGCGGTGACCTAAAAGTATTCAAAACGAGCTGGGCCAAAAATAGGTGTTGTAGGCAAGTGAGGGGATCCCAATGCACTTGGTCTCATAATTTTTGGAGTCTCCAGTAAGAAGTTCTATTGGTTTAAAGTTTCCAGAAGGTTTCGGAATTTGGAAGTTTGAATTTCGGCTAAGTCCCAAGGGGCGGTCCGACCGGCTCACAGGGAGCGGTCCGACCGGCTCACCTGGAGCGGTCAGACCGGTTTCTACTTGAACGTCGGCCAACTTCGTGGCGATGTTGATTTGTTAGGTCAAAGTCATTGGTTTCATGGCATATGATTTGCATGATGCATGTTTTGACTAACATGGGTCAAGTTGTGAAGAACTTGTTCCCGAATTCGTGTTTGCTTGTCTGTGGTTGTGCAGGTAGCTTGGTGGTCAACGACGGACAACGGCGAGGAGAATCGGGACTAGACTTGAAGAGTTGAGGTCCAGAACGATCGACGATGCCGGGTGGGGTCAACGACTCAAGCGTGACACAAGATGGACAAGGGTGACCTATTGGCAAATCCATGACGCATGGTGAAGCGTTTTAGGTCAAAAGTTAAAGACGGCGCTTTGCGAAGCGTGCGTATGTGACCCGTTTGTTAGTGGGCCTTAACGGGAGCCCAAGAGAGTCAAACCCTAAGAGTTTTAGGCCTCCACTATAAATAGGAGGACGTGGTGGCTGCATCCCTCTCCCTCTCGCCTTTTGATGTTTCAAAACCCTAATTGTCTTTAGGGGAGTTGAGGTGGAGGCAAGGGCTCTTGATGGTTTGTGGTGAATTTCGTGATCTTTGATTGTCCACTCGATCCATGATGGTGTGGATGTAATCCAAAGAACAATCACGAAATCAATCTATGCAAGGTTTGCTTGAGATAAGTCTCTTTTCGTTCTTGCTTTCAATTTCGTGTTTTTAGGGCTTTCTTTGATCCGCGAGTTTGTGATTGATTCTTTCACGTGAATTAGCTTGCTGTGATATGTGTGAATCTATTTAGCATCATCTTGATCATCAATACCTCACGAACAAGCTTTAGGATCAAGTTTTCGTTCTTGCCCGCTTTAGACCTTACATTAATCAATTGGTAATTGCTCAAGATCGCTCCAAGAATTATCATAATGTTCGATTGGAATAGGTCCTCAATAGCATAGAGAAGGTGTGTGCAAAGTTTCGTGAAGTTTGGAGTTGAGAATCAAAAGTTAGACCTAATTGCAACTTCGTCATCGGGCTGATTTTATCGCTTGGATCGGTTACAGATCGCCGTCCGATCATTGTCACCACCGGTCCGACCGATTTCGGAGCGGTCCGACCGCCAGTATAACAGCGGTCCGACCGCCCGGCAATCGGTCCGACCGGTTCACTACAGAGGTCAGACCGCCAGTACTTGTGTTGCTTTGATTCTTGCTGATTATTGTCGCATTGCTTAGGGGTTTTTATTGGATTCAATACTAGTCTTCCATTTGTCTCGGTATATTGATCTTCATAGCTTTCTAATAGCTCTTGGAGTGAAATTGTATTGAGTTCATAATTTGTGAAAAAGTGAGCGTGCTCCTATTCACCCCCCCTCTAGTCGCCTTTACGGTCCAACAAGTGGTATCAGAGCCCGGTTAGTTCAATCTTGATCTTAACCGGTCACTGAACTTTGGCGATGGATAAGTTTTCTACTAAACCGCATATCTTCGATGGGCACGACTATGCCTATTGGAAGAATCGTATGCGCGTCTTTCTTGAGAGCGAGGGACAAGCTATTTGGGATGTTGTTAGAGCCCATTGGTTATTCCCGAAATTGCTACACTGCGCCTCGCAATTCTTTTGGCTAACAACAATAAGGCTAAGAATCTTTTATATGGTGCACTTGGTAGACAAGAATATGATCGAATTTGTAATCTTTCAATCACATGAAATTTGGAACACTCTCGAAACATATCATGAGGGTTCGTCCCAAATCAAAAAGGTGCGCCAAACTGTTTACAAGCGTGAATACAATAAATTCGAGATGCGTCCTGGAGAGAGCATCGATGACATTTTCAGTCGCTTTAATAAAGTAATTAATCAAATGAAAGATGTTGATATTGAATATTCTCAATCTGAAAATGCCACCCATCTCTTGGCTGCAATCAACACCAAGGAGTGGGAGATGAAAGCTACTGCTATAGAGGAAAATGTTGATCTTTCAAGTCTTACTTTAGAATTGCTTTATAGTAAACTCAAGACTCATGAAATTAAAAGAGTTGATCATCCCAAGAAAGATAATTTAGCTTTGGTAGCAGATCCTCTCAAAAAGGCTTTTGATGACTCTTTTGAATCTTCTTCTGGATTTTCATTTGCTTGCTTATCTGCTATTCATGAAGAGGAGCTTGAAAGTATTCCTGAAACAGAGTTAGCTCTTCTAGCTAAAAAATTCACACGGGCCTATAATAATGTGAGAAACAAAAAGAGAGGTGGTCCGGTGACATGCTATGAATGTGGTGAGCTAAATCATATCCGAGCAAATTGCCCCAAGCTGAAAGGTAAGAGCAATCATAAGGAAGGAAAGCCAGCTTGGAAGAAGCCTCCTTTCAACAAATCAAGGTATGAGGCTAATAAGCTTGTGAAGGCTGCTCACCGGGTCCTTGCCGCTTTTGAGGATCAATCCTTGAGCGATGTGGATACTGGGAGTGAGGAGGACAAGGAGGAGGAGATTCCTCAAGGCAAAAAGAAAGGGAAGGCCAAAGACTTCACTGGCATGTGCTTCATGGTCGACAAGCGACATTGATAATGATGAGGTATCTTTTTCTTATGATGAGCTTTACGCTAAATATGATTCTATAGTTGAGCAATTGCTTAGTCAAGATGAAGCGCTAGAATTTGTTATGACAAAAAATAAGAAATTAGAGTCAAAGATTAACAAACTGAAAGTAGAGCTTAAAAATGCTAAGACTCTTGAACCTAATGAATGTTTATCTTGTCATGCTATGCACTCAGAAATTACTAAGTTACAAACTGCTCATAATATTTCTGTACAACAACTTGAGAATGCTAGATCTGAACTAAATGGAATTAAAAGTGCTCCTTGTGAAAAATGTTTAGAATCTAGTAAATTGATTGCTTTTGATGTGTTTGATTCTAGCCCTTGCACTTCATGTTTAGAAAAAGAACGTGAAATCAAAGATATCTTAGAAGCTGCTAGAGTCAAATATACTAAGCTTAAGGACAATATTGAAAATACTACTTGTGCTTCTTGTTCCACTCTTAAGCTTGAAATTGCTTTGTATAAGGAAAAATCTATGAATAAAACTTGTGATGCTTGTGTTAACTTGAGAAAAGAAAATGCTTACCTTCATGATACATTAGAGAAATTTTCTAAAGGTAAGAAACAATTAAACATGATTCTTGACAAGTCTAAAACTCCTTATAAGAAGCAAGGTTTAGGATTCAATTCTTTTCAAGATAATTCAAACCCAAAAGTCATTCAAGTCTTGGAAAAGGTTTAATTGAATTCAAAACCCAACTGCAAAAACATCTTTTAAATCTGCAGGCTTTGCCCAACCTTGTATTAATTCAAATGGTGCTTCTTCTAGTGGTACCAAGTACCATTGCACTTATTGCAAAAAGGTGGACATTTGATTGAATTACATTGGCGTAGGTTGAAAAATGATAAGAAAATTTTTGATAGAATTTCATTCATGCAACCTAGAGCTTCTATGAGACATGGTAACATTGAAAAGAATAAACCGGATTAGGATTTTCTCTCATGCAAATCATTATGTTCCTAAATATCCTAATTCTAATGTTTATCGATCAAGGGTCGATCACCGGTGGTCACCGGTCGACCATTTTGGTCGCCGGTCGATCACAAAGACAACGCCGCTAGACCGCCATGGACAGTTCAAGTCTCATTTTAATTTAAACATTGCTCATAACCGAATGTTAGATGAAATCAAGGATAGTACTTCTGGTTTGTATACTCCTTGCAGACGTGTGTCTCAGTACTGGATTCCTAAATCATGTTTATCTAACCCCAGTATTGAGACACATCGTTCTTTTGTTCCTTGATTTTCGTGATTATCGCGAAAGGGAAGAACACGTGGTTCGTTGACTCGGATGTTCACGCCACATGACCGGAACTCAAAATGGTTCACCTCTTTCACGCGAGCAACAGGTGATGACTTCATCACCTTTGGAGATGATACATAAGGGCGAATTGAAGGAACAGGATCAATTAGGGTGAACAACAAATTCATTCTAAAGGATGTTGCTCTTGTGGACAAGCTTAGGTATAATCTCCTTTCTGTTTCCCAGCTTCTTGATGATGGCTATGAGACTCTTTTTAAGAAAAATGCTTGTCGTGTGCTTGATTCTCTTGGTGAGCTTGTGTTTGGAATCTCTAGAGTTGGTAGAATTTTTGGGTGATTTTTCGAATCTCTTCTTTGGATCTCTTAAATGTTTGCTTACATCTTCTTGATTTACGGCTTTGGCATCGACGTTTGGGGCACATTGGTTTTGATCATCTGACACGTGTTAGCAACCTTGATCTCATGAGAGGTTTGCCCAAACTCAAAGTCGTCAAGGATCTTTGTATGTGCACCACAGGGCATGGCAAACAAGTTGGCGCCTCACACCCTTCTGTGACTATGGTTATGGTGACGGACCGTGACGGTTGCTTCATATGGATACTGTTGGTCCTGCTAGAGTCCGGTCAGTCGGTGGAAAATGGTATATTCTTGTCATAGTCGATGATCTTTCTAGATATACTTGGGTGTTCTTTCTTACTTCAAAAGATGAAGCTTTTGGTTATTTTCATGACCTTGTTCTTCGTTTGGCTTCGAGCTTCTGGTGCTTTGAGAGCGATTCGCGTGATAATGGCACGGAGTTCAAAAATACTTCTTTTGCTTCTTTTTGTCTTGGCGTGGTATTGAGCATCGCTTCTCCTCTCCACACGTCCCTCAACAAAATGGCGTGGTGGAAAGGAAGAATAGGACCTTGGTCGAAATGGCTAGGACGATGCTAGACGAGTATAACACACCGAGGAGATTTTGGGCCGAAGCTATTGCTACTGCTTGCCATATTGCAAATCGTGTCTTTTTGAGACCTTCTTTAGGCAAGACTCCTTATGAGCTTCGTTTTGGTAGAAAACCCTCTGTTTCGCATTTTCGAGTTTTGGATCAAAATGTTTTATTCTTAAGACAGCAATTTAGATAAATTTGAATCAAGAACTTTTGATGGGATATTTACGGGTTATCCCGCTCATTCGAGGGTTTTCGAGTTTTAATCTCGAAACTAACATTATTCAGAGACTTGTAATGTCACTTTTGATGAGACTAGCCACGAGCTAGATCAATTGCTACGAGATGATTTACTGGTGTGAGAGCATTTTTGTGGAGGAAGATGAGGACGAAGCTAATGTCATTCCCTCATCTGCTGCTGAGGCGCCCATTGATACAAGAACACCTACGTCTACTTCACCTTCGCTGAGGCTCTGCTTGCATCATCATCATCGCAGACTGCGGAGGTCGAAGAAACGACATCTCACCCGGCGCTCCACTTCGCATTCAGAGACAAAGCATCCTCGGAGCATGATAATAGGTAATCTACATGAGCGAGTCACTCGCTCGGTATAATGATCCAAATCTCTACTCTCATTCGGCTTTTGTTGCTTCTTTTGAACCCCGCGATATATCACATGCTTTATCGATTCTAGATGGGTAAATGCCATGCATGAGGAGTTAGAGAATTTTGAATGAAACAAAGTTTGGAACCTAGTAGAACCTCCTAGTGGTCATAATGTTATAGGAACCCGTTGGGTGTTTAAGAATAAACAAGGTGAGGATGGTTACGTGGTTAGAAATAAGGCAGATTGGTAGCTCGGGGTTTGACCAAGTTGAGGGGTTAGATTTTGATGAGACATTTGCTCTGTTGCTAGACTAGAAGCCATTCGCATTCCTTGCATTTGCTTGCTTCAAAAGGTTTTAAATTATATCGGATGGATGTTAAAAGTGCCTTTTAAATGGTTTCATAGATGAGGAAGTGTATGTTAAGCAACCCCCGGTTTTGAGGATCCTAAATATCCAAATCGTGTTTTCAAGCTATCTAAAGCATTGTATGGTCTTAAACAAGCCCCTAGAGCACAGTATGATAGACTTAAGACCTTCTTGCTTAAAAATAATTTTGAGATGGGTAAAGTGGATAAAACTCTATTTATTCTTAGGCGTGACAATGACTTCTGCTTGCTCAAATTTACGTGGATGATATTATTTTGGTGGTTCCTCTAATGCTCTTGTTTCCACTTTTTCCGACACTATGTCCGAGGAATTTGAGATGAGTATGATGGGAGAGCTTAATTACTTTTGGGACTTCAAATCAAGCAATGCAAGGAAGGAACTTTCATCCATCGACGAAGTACACTAAAGATCTTCTCAAACGCTTCAACATGGGTGATTGCAAGCCAATTTCCACTCCCATGGCAACTTCGATCGCTTTGGATCCGATGAGGAAGGAGAAGTCGTGGATCAACGCGAGTACCGCATGACATGATCGGCTCCTTCACATATTGACGGCCTCGAGACCGGACATTCACTTCACGGTATGCCTTTGTGCAAGATTTCAGCGTCTCAGAACTTCCCATCGCCAAGCCGTTAAGCGCATATTCGGTATTTACACTCTACCCTCTTATATGGCATTTGGTATTCTGCTCTTGACTTTGTCCATTAGAGGTTTTTCGATTCGATTTTGCGGTCGTCGGTTAGATAGGAAGAGTACCTCGAGCACTGTCACTTCCTAGGCACTTCTCTTGTATCTTGGTCTTCTAGGAAGCGGTCTTACATTGCACAATCCACTCACTTGGCGAGTATGTAGCTATTTGCTAGTTCTTTGAGCTGATTTTGTGGATGACGTCCACTTTAAAAGATTATGGGTTAAACTTTGCTAGTGTTCCTCTTTTACGTGATAACACTTCGCTATTAATATTGCTAAAACCCAAAGCAACATTCTAGGACTAAGCACATAGACATTCGCTTTCACTTCCTTAAAGATCATGTTGAAAAGGTGATATTGTGATGCACTTCGTAGAGTCCAAGCTCAATTGGCGATATTCTTACCAAGCCTTTAGATCAAACCGCATTTTCCTCCTTAAGAAGCGAGTTAGGGGTAATTTATCCTTATGGGTTGGTTTGAGGGGGAGTTTGATCTTTTTCTTATCTTTCCTTGTTCTTTTGATCTTTTATTGTTCTTTTTCTGAACTTAGTGATCTTTTCGAACTTTTTAGGTTTTTAGGCTTTTTAATTGCATCTCATTGTGTCATATTGCATTCATACGAAAAATTCAACAAGTGGTTACAACAAGTGGTATGAAAAATCCAAAAAGATGCATTGTAATATAAGATTTTCAGCTTATCTTTTAAATTTGATGAAGCTTTGCCTATTACCCTTTAGAGCTTTTGTATTTCAATTCTTGCTCAATGTCATGTCTAGTTCTTTGACTTGCTAGAATTATCATGCTTTTACATGTGTAGCTAAGTCTTTGCTATATGAGGTAGAACCTTTTAAAACAACTCAAACTAAGAAATTGCAATTTGTGGATGTTTTAGCGAGTTGCGTAATTAGTGCTCCTCTTGTGACATTGGCCCTGTCAGAATTGCTTTGTTAGCTCTTTGATCTAGAATTGACCATTACTTGAGCTTTTGTGTTCTTGAGATTCTAAAAGTACTCATGTGAAAAATGAAAATCAAGATTGTCTTATGCTTAAATTGTGCCAAACTATTCTTACGAGACTGCTTGTCAAATGACATGAACTTGGAGATAGTTTGATGATCCGACGATCTCATGGGGACCGCTTGTCGAAATGACATGAACCTCAAGATTTGTCGCCTTGTAGAAGCTTAGAAAGAGTTTGTGGATGGCTCCTAGTCCGGGATCTTCTTTACTAAGATATACCTTTAAACAACTTTTGGTCAAGCTTAGGATGAGTTTGTGGATGGCTCCTAGTCCAGGATCTTGTCACTAAGTTAGATCATTAGTCAACTTCAATATTCAATGCAAATGAGAAAAATGTTGACAAATGGGCGTTTACAAAATATTGAGCAAAATGATTCAATACGGGACTTGATTGACTCTTAATGTGGTCTTTGTTAGATTTTTGATCTCACTTTGACATTTTGACATGGCCAATTTCACTTTAGGATCCCTGTTGATGAACTTGCTGAATTTGAAGCGTTGCTTAAATTGATCAAATCTTCGCTTTACTTTTGAGCCTTTGTGCTTAGCTTTGATATATATGTCTTACCATGATCTTGCTAGCGCTGTCAGGCTTGATATGCTGTTTGTGCAATATTAGAGATACTAGCTTGTTCTTTTGGGTAATCTCCAAAGCTTCTTGTAATCAAAAATTGAAAAATACAAAAAAAAATGAAGCCACTCCATTGCACTTCATGCATATTCCTCTTTATACTTCTTTTGTTTCTGCTTCTTTCTTTATTCTATATTTGTTATCTCTGGATGAGAGGAAGGCGTGATTCCTTGATGAATCCATTGTCAAAGGGGGAGAAGATGTGTTAAATGAGAAGAGAAGATGTGTTAATAAGAAGATATTTCTTTATTGGGGGAGAAGTTTATACAAAGGGGGAGTAACTGAAAATTTGAAAGTTTTTGAAATTGAGGATCATAGTGAGGGGGAGTTCTTGAGTTGCATTCTTATTGTCTTATTGAATATTCTGAACTTGAATTGCATTCTTTTATACTCACAATGATCATAGGTCAATTGAACAATTGTTCTTTCATATGGACCTCATGTGAGAATTTTGACCCTTTTAAAATCAAAGTTTTTATGCTTACTTTTGTCTTGTCTCACATGCCTATACTATTCGATGCCACTTGGTCATTTTCATTGCTTTTTCTTGCTTATGGACCAAGTTGTGCCTTTGTGCTAAAAACGCGAGTAAACTTCGTTTTCAAACCTCTTACTTACATTTTCTGGATAATTGCCAATGTGTTCATCAAGGGGGAGATTGTGGATTTCATGGGGATATACTCCAGATCTTAGGATGATGTGACAATTGGCAATGGCGTTTACGGTTTGTAGTTTCACGTGTTTTCGACAAAGCTACAGTGTATCTTGGGCGAGCGGTCCGACCGGTCCTTGCATCGGCGATCCGACCGGTCCCAAATCGGTCGGACCGGCAATATGGGGATCGGACCGGCGGTGACCTAAAAGTATTCAAAACAGTGGGCCAAAAATAGGTGTTGTAGGCAAGTGAGGGATCCCAATGCACTTGGTCTCATAATTTTGGAGTCTCGGAAGAAGTTCTATTGGTTTAAAGTTTCGAAGGTTTGAATTTGGAAGTTTGAATTTCGGCTAAGTCCCAAGGGCGGTCCGACCGCTCACGTGCGGTCGGCCGACCGCTCACCCGAGCGGTCGACCCGGTTTCTTGAGCGTCGGCCAACCGTGGCGATGTTGATTTGTTAGGTCAAAGTCATTGGTTTCATGGCATATGATTTGCATGATGCATGTTTTGACTAACATGGGTCAAGTTGTGAAGAACTTGTTCCCGAATTCGTGTTTGCTTGTCTGTGGTTGTGCAGGTAGCTTGGTGGTCAACGACGGTCAACGGCGAGGAGAATCGGGACTAGACTTGAAGAGTTGAGGTCGAGCGATCGGCGATGCCGGGTGGGGTCAACGACTCAAGCGTGACACAAGATGGACAAGGGTGACCTATTGACAAATCCATGACGCATGGTGAAGCGTTTTAGGTCAAAAGTTAAAGACGGCGCTTTGCGAAGCGTGCGTATGTGACCCGTTTGTTAGTGGGCCTTAACGGGAGCCCAAGAGAGTCAAACCCTAAGAGTTTTAGGCCTCCACTATAAATAGGAGGACGTGGTGGCTGCATCCCTCTCCCTCTCGCCTTTTGATGTTTCAAAACCCTAATTGTCTTTAGGGGAGTTGAGGTGGAGGCAAGGGCTCTTGATGGTTTGTGGTGAATTTCGTGATCTTTGATTGTCCACTGATCCATGATGGTGTGGATGTAATCCAGCAACAATCACGAAATCAATCTATGCAAGGTTTGCTTGAGATAAGTCTCTTTTCGTTCTTGCTTTCAATTTCGTGTTTTTAGGGCTTTCTTTGATCCGCGAGTTTGTGATTGATTCTTTCACGTGAATTAGCTTGCTGTGATATGTGTGAATCTATTTAGCATCATCTTGATCATCAATACCTCACGAACAAGCTTTAGGATCAAGTTTTCGTTCTTGCCCAGTTTTAGACCTTCTGTTAATCAATTGGTAATTGCTCAAGATCGTTCCAAGAATTATCATAATATTCGATTGGAATAGGTCCTCAATAGCATAGAGAAGGTGTGTGCAAAGTTTCGTGAAGTTTGGAGTTGAGAATCAAAAGTTAGACCTAATTGCAACCGTCATCGGGCTGATTTTACTGTTTGAGATCGGTTACGTAGATCGCCGGTCCGATCATTGTCACCACCGGTCCGACCGATTTGGAGCGGTCCGACCGCCATATAACAGCGGTCCGATCGCCCGACAATCGGTCCGACCGTTCACTCTGAGGTCGACCGCGATGATTTGTGTTGCTTTGATTCTTGTCGATTATTGTCGCATTGCTTAGGGGTTTTTATTGGATTCAATACCAGTCTTCCGCTGTACTGGTATATTGATCTTCATAGCTTTCTAATAGCTACTAGAGTGAAATTGTATTGAGTTCATAATTTGTGAAAAAGTGAGCGTGCTCCTATTCACCCCCCCTCTAGTCGCCTTTACGGTCCAACACCTCTTGAGCTCTTGAAAACTATTCTCACAATCGGCGGACCACACATATTTCATGTCCTTCTTGAGCAATTCAGTCATTGGCTTTGCAATTTTGGAGAAGTTCTCAATAAAGCGATGATAGTATCCCGCCAAACCGAGAAAACTCCTCACGCCAGTCACTGATTTGGGCTGACCCCAAGAGAGCACATCGCTGACCTTGCTAAGATCCATGGCTATGCCTCCTGCTGACAGAACATGGCCCAAGAACGCCACTTCATCTAACCAAAACTCGCACTTGCTGAACTTCGCATAAAGCTGGTGCTCACACAGCTTTCCCAACACTAGCTTCAGGTGTTCAGCATGTTCTTCATCATTCTTCGAGTAGACGGGGATATCATCAATAAAGACCACCACAAACTTGTCCAAATACTCCATGAATACCATATTCATAAGATTCATGAAAAGAGGAGGAGCATTGGTCAAGCCAAAAGACATGACTGTGCACTCGTACCATCCGTAACGAGTAGAGAAAGCCGTCTGCGAAATGTCTTCAGGCCTGATTCGGACTTGATGGTAGCCCAACCTCAAATCAATCTTGGAGAATACCCGAGCGCCGGTCATTTGATCGAAGAGGTCATCAATCCGAGGCAGCAGGTACTTGTTTTTCACCGTCACAACATTTAATGGACGGTAATCAACACACATATGCAGAGTCTTGTCTTTCTTTTTTACAAAGATTACAGGACAACCCCACGGTGATGAGCTCGGGTGAATGAAACCCTTCTCTTGAAGCTCACAGGTTACTTCTTCAACTCCTCCAATTCATTTGGAGGCATCCGATACGGCATTTTTGAAATCGGTGCGGTACCGACCAGCAACTCGATGACGAATTCAATGTCTCGAACTGGAGGCATCCCAGGCAATTCTTCAAAAAAAACATCCACAAAATCACACACCACTGGGACTTCATGAATCTCCATAGCCGGCTTCGCTTCAAGTGCGTAAAGATGTGGTTCTTGCAGCTTCGGAGAAATTCCAACTTGCTCGCCGGATGGACTCGTGAGGGAGATGAATTTCCTGGCACAATCGATTTGCCCCAAGTGTTGGGACAGCCAATCCATGCCAAGTATCACATACAAACTTACTGAATTGAGGAGAATAAGATTTGCCAAATATCCCACTCCTCCAATCGCAATAGAAACATCCCGACATTCATATTCAACTCTCATTACCGACCCCGGAGAATGAATAATCAAAGGAACATGCATGAGGACAATTGAAAGATCACTAAGTGCAGCAAAAGACTTTGATATAAATGAATGAGAAGCTCCATAATCGAATAAAATGGTAGCTGGTTGAGAATTGACAAGAAGCATACCCAACACGACGTCGGGTGCCTCCTGAGCCTCCTCGACCGAGATATGGTTGACTCGACCGCTGCCCACATTCTGGGCCTTCTGATTGACATTCTGATCATGGCTATTTCCTTGCCCGCGTCCTCCATTAGGACGAGGGGTCGCTCCAGTCTTCTTAGGGCAATGATTTGCATAATGCCCCATGTTGTTGCTGAAGAAGCAGGTGACATCAGCAGCTGGGTCGTGGGGACCTCCTTGCTATCCCGCAGGTGCACGTGGTTGAGACATGGCCTGCGGTGGGTGAGGTACAAACGCCGGTGCCCTCGGTGGTGCTGAAGTCTGAGAATGATTCACCGGGGCTTGCCCGCCATAAGAATGAGGAGCATTGGCCCTTGCTGATTTTTGGGCCTCCCACTTGCGCTTGTGCGAATCACCAAGTGCCCTCACCTTATGCTCAGTGACAATAGCCTTGTCGACCAGCGTCTGGAAGTCAGGGAAATCAATAATAGACAGCTTGTCCTGAAGCTCCTCAGACAAGCTATCCATGAACTTCTCTTGTTTTGCCTCATAATTGGGCACGTCCTCAGGGGCGTACCGGGATAGACGGTTGAATTCGTGGAGGTACTCGGTCACTGATTTGCACACTTGCTTGAGCGCCGAGAATTCCTTCTTCTTAAGCTTCATCAATCCAGCGGGAACATGAGCTCAACGGAAAGCAGTGCGAAACTCTACCCAAGTGATAGCCCAGCCCTCGGGCTGTATGGCGAGGAAGTTCTCCCACCATGAGAGTGCTGGCCCCTCCAGCTGATGGGAGGCAAAGAGTGCCTTCTCCTGCTCCTGGCACTGAGCAACATTGAGCTTCCGCTCGACAAGACGCAACCAATCATTCGCATCAAGTGGGTCCTCGGACCGCGAGAAGGTAGGTGGCTGCGTGCGAAGGAACTCTGATAGTCCCCCCCCTCTGATGGTCACCACCTCGCCCTCCTGATCCGGAGGCACCGGAAACGCTGGAGGTGTTCCGTGCAATCGCGTCTAGGATCCTCGTCTGATCCATGCGATTCCACTCCATCTGAGCGAGAACCTCAGCCATGGTCAGAATAGGTGGAAGCTCCTCATCCGAACCAGCTGGCTGGCCCTGGCTGCCACGTGTTCATCCAGTCATCCTGTTTCATCGAGGCGGGTTAGCAACACAAACCCAAAAACTAGAGACGAAAGGTAGCAAAAGATAAGCTATCAACTAGGGAAATGATATATTACCCTAACCCAATTATAAACATATAACCAGCAATGAAACGAACTCCAAACATTTGTGAAAAGGCATAAGACCCAATGCAAACTCATAAGACCAAAGATTCAACTTCTCGGTAGGACTAACTTGTATTGAATGAACAAGCAATCGTTTCGAGAAGAAAATTTCAGAACGTAACTCAAGTCTTATTGCATCCAAAGATTATGATAAAAACCATTTTAGGGTGTGTTAGACACTAGCTATCTAATATAACATCTTACCCTTTTAAACCATACAAGTTTAAGTTGAATTATCCTCTCTTTTTAAGCCCTATCGAAGAACTAGGTGCTTGTTGTCCAGATTTTGAATCAAGCCCCAAGCTGAATTTTCCAACTCCAAATGCTTCTAACCTTCATCAAAAGACAGCCAACACTTCATATTCTCAACACTCATTGAATCCCAACCGAAATTAAACGGTAACAACTATCCTTTGAAGTAAAGATGAGATGAAACAACTTTTCAAAACTTAAACGAGAACAAGGTGAGATGAGCAGTCTAAGATAGGTAAGGAGTAAAATCTGATAACTCACTTAAGTTTTCATAAATCATTTGACATTTTGAAACTAAGTTTTTCAAAATATCCTAAAGACGACTAAGCTAGTGGTTTCTATGGTTAGTATGGCTCTGATAGCAACTTTGTGAGGACCCCGGTTTATTAAGCTTGTAATGCTTAGTCACCAAATGACCCTAGCATCACAAACAAAATAACCTGTGTCTTCGAGATATGTATACTTCCCATAAATGCAGTATACACACCCCTTTACAAAATTCATGCATCAATTCCATTCAAGACATAGAACCAAAGCAACACTTACAATTCAAAAGACATATATAGTAGAGTTATTACAAAAGGGAGGCCGACCGGCCAAAAGTCATCCAATTAACTAATTAGACAGTGGAAGCGAAATACCATAAGATGGCGATAAACAAAAGAGCAGTGTGCTATTACCCACAAGGCAACCAACCGGACCGCCAAAGTAGTCGTCAAACCCGCAGGACATCTCACAAAAGTGAGGCCCTTGGGGCTCACCTTCCTCCTCTGCAACAAATAGTTAAGCAAAGTAAATGAGTATAAAAATTGTACTCCGCAAGACTTACGTGTAGAGTAACAGACCTATACATAGCTACATGCAAACTTATTTAAGTGGAGGCGGTATATTCATTCTCAGCACAAAGCAATCTTTATTTACAATAATGTAGTACATTTAAAAGCAAGTTTACAATCTGTTTTTATTGTTCAAATAACAGTAAATAACAACATAATAACAATAAATAGATGACAACAACATCCTGGAAGTGACTAACCCAATAGTCACCACAACAATAGCATGAATTACCTATTCGTACCACCCTTTGCAAGTTTTAATTAAAAGTTGTAGTCTAATTCTTGCACGACCTTACCAAGCATGTCCATAACCTAGGACTAGGCCATTCGAATAGTTTTAACCCTGCAGGGGTCTACCAATGTACCCACACGCCAGACCGCCTTTTTGCCACATGATTTAGCACACTTCCTTTTCTATATCGGCACAGCTAAGTCCTATGAGATTTTTCCAATATTATGTATTAACTATGAGTCGCCCGTATGGATAGAAATCCATACGTTGTGTCGGAGTTATCGTAAAGCCTTGGTCAACTACCCCTCAGGGGTAAAACCTTGGACAACTACGATACCCCTCGAGGTGGAGAACCTACCCGGAACTCCACCACAGCACACCCAACAACAAAACCCAATTTCTTTTTTTTTCACACAACACACACAACCCACCTCCTGCGACTCGATGCTAACACACGCCAAAGTACTAAGTCAAGAGAGGTCCCATATCCCTCACGTGTGGTTAGCACGCAAAAGCGCTTGGCTTAGTGACACAAGTAACTCGGTCCTTGGGGGACTTAGGCACCATTCCATTCACACCCAACAGATCACACCAACATCCATTGTGCCCAAGTCGAAACAGTTTTATTTTCAGTTTTTGACTTTACAAAATTAACAAAGCACAAAGTGTTGGACATAATGCAGTAATAATAAAATTTGTGTGATCGAGATCATCGACTAAGTCGATGACCGCCGAAAACTACCGATAGCTAAGCATGTTTAAGCATGGTATCTTGTAATCTACTAAGTAACAAGAGTCCATCCAACGAACTCTAATCACAGCAAATAACCTAGGCTCAGGTAGCAGAGAGTAATCATTTACCTACAGGATATGCAACTATAGGATCAACTAATCAAATCATAATTTAACAACAAAATAGCAATGCATACATACAAGTTGAAATCAATATATTAGACTTGAAAATACTGGGATTAACATGATCAAACTTCTTGCCCTGGTGAAGTTGCTCGTTAAGTTGTTGAGGATCACTCTCGTTAGCAATGTGCACATCGGAACCTAACGAAAGAAGTCGAAAGTACAATAAGAACGAATAATACCGAAAATACCCAAAAATTCAAAGTCATCCAAAAATCATGAAAAATTCACAGAAGATAGAGCATGATTTTAGGTGAATTTATCAATAATACTCAATTGATTTGGATGCTCTATACATAAGTTATGACAGTTTGGAAGTCAGTTTTCCAGAAAATCCAAATAAAATAGAATCGGTCACTATTCACCTCATATAAAACTTTTCACGAAATTTTCTGGAGTAGTGGTGGACATGAGGATTTAAAAAAATAGATAGAGAACATTATTATATGACCAAAATAATTTGGTTCACCTTATTTGGAGTTTTTATGAATAAGTTATGAATTTTCAAAGTTATTAGCAATTTATAATGTATTTATAATTCAATTTTGGAGCACTCTCCACAAAATATGTTTTCTACGATAGTGACAAGGTTAAAACCTATTTTATAATAAAGCTAATTAAAAATGAAAAAAAAAATACCAAAAGTGGTTTCACTGTTTTTGGGATTAAAATGAATTAGTTATGCATTTTTGAAGTTAATTGTATTTTTCAGTTAACAAGTAAATACTTTCAGGATTAAAATGATTGCACCGAGACCCAAGCTAGCCACGGCGACTGACGGTGGGGTCCAAGAATAGTGTGTTTTCTAATTTTGATTTTCGGATTTACTGCGCTGACAGGTGGACCCCACTTGCCATAAGGATGGCTCATGGAAACAGTGCATGAACCGATACCCGTGCACTGGGTTCACTGGTCCACAGCTCCGTGGACAACCCCACTTAAAGCCTGGCCCCACATGTCATAGATATCAAACCAATAGGGTTACTATTCGTCGGGCCCACATGTCATAGACCAACTCAAAGCCTTTAATGCGCTAACGCTAGGATCTCCGACAGTGATCTCGCCATTAATTGCTAATCACTGAATTAGTCTTAATGACTGGCTACAGAAGCTTTCGGTTATCTGACAAAACGGCAGTGACTCTCGCTCGCTTTGTCGGTGGATCGCCGGCACGGTAGTCCAAGGCGGCCCGATCTGAGGGCACGCACAAGTGCGCAATAGTATTGCGCACCCGATCAGAGCACTCACGGCACCTGAGCCGGCCCAGAACGGCGGCTAGTCAACGCTGAGCGGTGGCGATCAAAACGGCAAGCGACCAAACGTAGCAAAAGCTCCGCAGCGGTTCTCGTAAGCGGGTGCCAAGGTCCTAGGGGCTATTAGGAGGTTACCTAAGTGGAGAAGGGTGCTCGGGAAGCTTGGGCGTTGCTAGAGCTCCAGCGGTGTTGAAGAAGACGACGTCGGCGGTAGTGCAGCTATGACGGGGGGTCACCCTGGGCAACACAACTGGAAACTGGCGAGAGAGAGAGCTTCAGGAGGTGGTGTAGACGGTGTAAACCAAGGGCATCGACAATGGACTCACCCGATTGACAATTGGACTGTGAACAGCGTTGTCGGCCGAGAATTGGGGAAACTCCAAATTCGTATGTCCCTGTGATGCATCGACCAAATTGGTTGAGGGTATATTATTAGAATACTTAAGGGCACGGGATGACGCAATTAACCGAGAGAAAATTCTCACCGGAGTTGACGATGGCCTAAGGGTGTAGCTCTGGGTGCACTCTGGACATAGCGGGAGTACGAGATTGCCTTGGATCCTACAAGCACTGACAGCAGCTCCACTGAGCGAAAATGGGGAGGCCATGGAAAATGAGAGCCGAGGGACACCGTGAGTGGAAACTTACCCGAGAGAAATTCTCGTGCGAGCTTCCCTCCCCTCGGCCACCGAGAGGAGAAGTGAGTTGAGAGTAGGGCATAGAGTCGGTTTTGAGCATGAGCGAGGACGGAGGAATAGGCGGCGTCAGGAGACGATGCTCAGGGGTTGGTCACGGAGGGCAGTGGGGTAACGACGTTGCTGGACGTTCACAGCATGCAGCGGGCACGTGGTGCATTGAGCCTGAGCGCGCTGATGCGAGGAAGAAGAAGACCCTGGCGACATGGGCCCAGCTTGTCAGCGACTTGGCGAAACGGTAAGTTGGCGGCTGATCGGGAGCGTTCGATCGGGATCGGACGGCTCAAGAGAATGGGGCGATCGGCCGGTCCGATCGGCCACTCAATCCAGGCCGTTGATCTCCAAACCGGACGGTTCAAGTGAATGGAGCGATCGGCCACTCAATCTAGGTGAAGTTCGGCCGAGTCAAATTGGCTCGGTCGGCCCAACAGCAAAAAGCTGATTTTTTGAAAAGTGAGATTGATATGATTAGGGATTTTGCTGACCTAGAATATTAGCTCTTAAAATTTCCAAATTTTTTTGGAAGCCTCCTGACTCTCTCATTACCCTTGTGAAATATTTTCAGAGTTTTTCAAGTAGTAAATTTTTCTACAAAAATGTTCTAGGGTTCAGCCCTAGAGTTTGACCAAAGATTTAACTGGATTGACTTGCCTTTTTAAAATAGCAACTAAAATCTAAAAATTATGAAATTTTTCAGAGGAGTTATACAGATGTTCTAGAACCTAGGAAAAATAATTCCAGAGGATGGTCACAAGATTTGATTAGAAAGTTTCAAAGTGTTTTGCTTCTTACCAAATAAAGCAATAAGTTTTTGAAATCACAATTCATATTGAAAGAATTTTTAGAAAATTCAATTAACAATATGATGCAACAAAAGTTTTAATTTCTCCTCATTTTTATACATTTGAAATACAAACCATGTTTTGGGATGTTACAAGCTCCGTGCGCCACTACGCCACCATGCCATGTTAGCTGCCACCTCGTGCCATGTCAGTTGCCACCTCATCTCTACGCCGTGATGTGTTCACCCGTCGATGACACACTCAATTCTTCACTCCCGTGAAGTCCCCACCGAAGTAGGATTTTATCTAGAACACTCCGGAATAGTCATGTATCTTTCTCACCTGATGAGACCATAACCCTTATGGATACAACCATATTTGTTATACTTGTTGTTCAATTACAAGAGCTCGTACACTTCACTTAGATTATCAGATGAGCTCATTTTTAGCAGTACCTTTATATTACATGAACTATATGATATTGCCTAATAAATATGTTGTTATTTTCAGTAATAAAAGACAGAGAGTGGTAGATTTGCACGAGTTCGAGCTGGACCTATTTTGAAATCCAATTCAGCCTCCGAAGACAGTACTGACTTCAAATGTGCATAACTTTCACACATGGAGTCCGTTGGAGGTTCACCAGTACTTGATGGAAATATTATCTCGTCGTCTTTCCAACGGATCCTGCCCCACCTTCAAATTCCTTTTGTACAGGTCGGAATCGCCGAAACAATCCATCATGATGACGGCCCAACATGCCCGTAGTAAAAAGTCCATAACTTTTGCAAACCGAGTCCGATTTGGGTGTTCTTGGGCTTGTTGGAAAGCCTATTCCGAGAGCTTTCCAATGGATATGGCCTCACCTTCAAATTATTTTTTTAGACTTCAGAATCGTTAAAAGAAGATGCTACATCACCCATTTGGGCCAAATTGGGCTTTGTAATCATACTCAACTTGGCCCATATGCTGGCGGCCCACCTAGGGGTGTGGCTACTGTTCATGTGAACAGTAAACCTTGGGTTTAGTGCCACCCCGCTATTTATTTTAGATTTGTGGCTTCCCCTTCCATATATAAGGATGTCGCACCCCTTTTGTTTTCTCGGATTTCGTTGAGTTAAGGTTTTGTCCTTGTGCAAACTATTGTTCTTCAGTTGTGTCGAACTACCACCTGTTAAGACATCCTTCGGAATCCCACCTTATCAAATTTTATAAATATTTGCAATACATCAGATTGTGTTTTCTCTTGTTCTTGCGTGTTCTTCGATTGCCTGCAGTAATAGACCTTTGTGGTCAGGTTGATCATGCTTCCAGCAGATCAATAACATCTCGGAGTTGGTTCAACGATTGCTAAGACGCAAGCATCGTCGTGCGGTTGTAGTCGGATCGCGACAGTCGCCTCCACCAAAATCGATATTTATCAATCTCATCGAAAGATCGGGCACCCCGTAATCATCATCACCGACTGTAACACCCTGGCTATTCGGAAGCCAAGATGCTACCTAAAGATTCATCATACAATTCATTTGTGGAACTATTAATCAATTTGCACCAAAATTAAATAGTCAAGACAAAGTAACGAAGAGTAATTAATCGTTCAACCACAGAATGTAACCAAGGAATTAAACATAGAAGATCTGTTGTAAACTTGAGGTGATACTTATTACAGTTCATCTGTTTAACCAAATAACTTAGCAAAATATCTTAATGAATAAGTGAATTATTGAGATGTGTGAAACGTGCTTGGACTACACCCTCCCGCTAGCAACAATATCATCATGGATCACCTAAAAAAATTAACACGGGAAAACGAGGGTGAGTCGAAACTCAGCAAGCCCAACATCAAACTCACAGAGTACAAAGGAATGGAGCAATAATCAAGACAGTAGAACATACCTCCCGCGAATTTCGGAAAATGCATAGTATGAATGCATACATGGAATGGAAAATGGACCGCTCAACTGCGTATACCGGTATAACGAGTGATAAACCCGTCGGTGTTCACTTAAGCCCGTACTTAACAAAGTACGGGGACCCAATCACCGTATGAAGAACGTTTCATACGGGTGTCCGAAGTTGCCACATTGGAATGGTGGTCAACGTTGCCCACATTGGAATGGCGGGTCTCATATGCCCATATTGGGCCCGATGGGACTTTTAAGTTTCCACTCCGTGGATGGCGGGAATCAAATGCATGGACAAAATGAAAGTCATGCAACGAAATCTTATCACATCATAATGAAGAATAATACAAGCATACAAACATGAATAACCAATCTAGCAACTCATCCACACATTTTCATCAACCTTCACTATGATAAGATAAGGTACTTGCCTTCCGTGCTGCGACGTACTAGGAAGCAATGAAGGTGTCCTTCCACCCACCGCCTCACCGCCTACACAAGCATTTACACGGAATAAGGATAACAAGGTATGACATATCTACATGTGCTCTACCATACCCTCTAACCATCCCACACAACCGTAGGTTCAATTTGACAACTTCGCCCAAAAGGCTGGATTACTACTCTGCTGGCAGTTGTACGAGAAAATTCACAATTAAATATATGTAACTCCTAAAGACCTAAAACCAGTTCTCAGCTAATCCTAACGAACTAGGCTACGAAACTTTAGTTGGCGGGATCCTCTGATTCGGCAAAAACAGAGGACCAAACTGCCCAAGAAGACACCGACAGAAACCTGACCAGATTTTAGAACAGTCGTAAAGAAAAGCCTGTAACATTTAGTCTACGGATCCTATGGAGATGATCTTTATCAATCTGGAATCACTGAGAAATTATATTCAAAAACCTATTTGGGTGGCCTCCCTGAATATGGCTCTAACTAGAATAAAATGGAAGAGCAACCGACAGTCTCCAAAATCTCTGACAGACAGAGTAGTGTGCGGTTAAAACTTCATAACTCCTAAACCACAGGGTGGAATCTCATGATATCGGTGCCAAAAGAAAGCTAACGAAACCAGGAACATACCTCTAGGAGACGTCGACCCGATATTCGGCCTCTAAGAGCCTTCAATCTGCCGCACAAACCACTGCACTATTCTGGACAGATCTGAAATCGCAGACTAAACCGACCCAAATGAACAATTATGCAACTGAACTAATACAAACAGCGAATCGGGACTTTCGTTACCCTTGAATACCCGTAGAACGATGAAGATCAGGTGCCAGATCTGGATGGAAGGCGCCCGGAGAGGAGGTGGAAGGGGGAGGGGGCGGCGGCTCAAGGGAATGGGGGGCGGCTAGGGTTGTGGGGGGGGGCCTCCCCCCTTTTGAGTGGCTGGCTCCTCCCTCTTGGGCCGGCCTGGGTCGCAGCCCGCGGCCCAGGTTGGCGAAGATTTGCGGATCTCCCCTCCGAAGACTAATATTTCTGATTTAAACCCCATCCTTTACTCCTTCAGCCTTCTATCAATTACTTATTGCGATTCTGGGTGTTACATTCTACCCCCCTTAACAAGATTCGTCCTCGAATCTACACACCGACCTACTAGGAAGAACGAGAGACTGGCATAACAAACTTAAACACTTACCAGAAATGAAGAGGTCTGGATACTGCGTGTGAGACCCCGGTTTATTGGGCTTGTAATGCTTAACCATCCATTTGGTCCTAGCATCACAAATCGAATAAACCGAGACTCGAGACATGTATACTTCCCAGAAATGCAGTATACACACTTCTTTACAAAATTCATGCATCAATTCCATTCATTCACATAGAACCGAAGCAAAGCAACAACCAGAAGATAACATAAATAAAGGATAGTTATTACAAAAGAGAGGCCGACCGGCCAAATGACATATACATATAGAAATTGAACAGCGGAAGCAAAATTACCATAAGATGGCCATAAACCAAAAGAGCCAATCAGTGTGCCTTTAACCCACAAGGCAACCGACCGGACCGCCAAGCTAGTCGTCGAATCCACAGCATATTTCACAAAAGTGAGGCCCTTGGGGCTCACCCTCCTCCTCTGCAACAAATAGTCAAGCAAAGCAAATAAGTACAAAAATTGTACTCCGCAAGACTTACGTGTAGGGTAACAGACCTATACATATGCTACATGCAAGCTTATTTAAGTGGAGGCTGTATGTTTCATTTTTAGCACAAAGCAATCTTTATTTGCAATAATGTAGTACATTTAAAAGCAAGTTAACAAATCCATTTTTAATGTTCAAATAACTGTAAATGACAATAATATAACAGTAGATAGATGACAACAACAATCCTGGAAGTGACTAAACCATTAGTCACCACAACAATAGCATGAATTACCCATTCATACCAACCATGTCAAATTTTAATTTAAAAGGTTGTAGTCTAACTCTTGCAAAACCTAACCAAGCGTGTCCATAACCTAGGACGAGGCTATTCGAATAGTTTTATACCTGCGCAGGTGTACCAATGTACCCACACGCGATGCCTTTTTGCCAAGCTATTAAGCACACTTCCTTAGGTATGCTTAAGCACGGCTAAGTCCTCTGAGACAGCCCAATATTGTGTATTAACTACGAGTCGCTGTATGGATAGAAACCCATACGTTGTGTCGAGTCATTGTAAAGCCTCACCAACTACCCATCTCGGGTAAAGCCTTGGACAACTACAATGCTCCTCGAGGTGGAGAGCCTACCCGGAATCTCCACCACCGCACACCCAACACAAGAACACATATCCTTTTTCACACAACACACACAACCCCCTCCTGCGACTCAGAGATAACACACGCCAAAGTACTTAGTCAAGAGAGGTCCCATATCCCTCTCGCGTGGTTAGCACGCAAAAATGCTTGGAGAGTGTGACATAAGATGTTCGGTCCTTGTTGACTTAGGCAAGACATCCACAAACCCAATAACCCACCATCCAACCACTTGTCCAAGTCTAAAACAATGTTTCATTTTCAGATTTTTACTTTACCAAAATAACAAAGCACAAGTGCTAGACATAAAGGAATAATATTTAGATGTGTGATCAAGATCATCGACTAAAATCGATGATCGCCCATTACTACCGACTAAGCATTTCTAAGCAATTTCCATTCGTAATCTACTAAGTGACAAGAGCTCATCCATCGAACTCAAATCACAGCAAATAACCTAAGCTCATGGTAGTAGAGGATAACCAATTCCTACAGATTATGCAACTATAGGATAATAACCATAATTTAACAACAAAATAGCAATGCATACATACAAGTTGAAATCAATTTATTAGACTTGAAAAATACTAGGATTAACATGATCAAACTGCTTGCCTGTTTGCTGTGGGTCAAGATGTTGCTGAGGATCAATTATATTGTCAACGTGCTCTTCGGATCATAACGAGAAAGCGAAAAAGAACCGATAAGAACGAAGAAACACAAAGACTCAATAGCAAAATTTCTCCAAATATTTTGAAATTTTTACAGTAGAAAGATCATGATTTATAAAGAATTTAGCAACAAGAACCAATTGATTTGGATTCTTAATGCTAAAGATATGAGCAAATCAATTTTGCTTAGCTTTTATAAATCATAAATGCTACTAATCATTAGCAAAATTTTCTGGAGCTATACTGAGATTAAAATCATTTTTCGATTAAAGTTTAGTCAAAAACATAACTAAAAAAATTTGAATCAACCGAAAAGGATTTAAAATGAAATAGTTATGCATTTTACAAGTTGCTACATTTTTCAGTTGATAAATAAATCCTTTCGGGAAAAATCAGAAATTGAATTGACGTGGCCGAACTTGGATCGTTGATCTTGGATCCAACGGTCCACAGATCGAAACGCGCGACGAATTCAAATTTCCGCGCGAATGTGGGCCGTATATCTAAGGATCGACGGTCCAAAACGACTCACGTTCAAACGCCCGTCCTGTTTTCGTCCGGCAAAATTGACGGGCAAGAACGGCTCGCCGCCGGCGGCTCTGGCCACGGCGGTGCGAGCAAGTGCCCAAAATGGGTCTCAAACATCATTGCGCACCCGATGGTACTAATGGATTTGGTCATGGTGGTCGAGCGCCAAGCAAGCCGGAGAGAACCGAGGAGACCGGAAAGTGACGAAAACGAAAAACGGCAAAGAGCTCAGCTGCGGTTCAAGGGAGCAGGTGCCAGACCACTAGGGACTAAAGAGGAGTTACCTGAGCGCAAAGAATGCACCGAGGAGAGTCGAGACGGCTCGGGTGAAGAAGAATGGGGATTTCGGCCGAAAATGGGATAATCCAAATTCAATCAAGCCCTGAGCGACATGAACCAAATTGAGTGAGGGTTAAACTCAAGAGAGCAAAGATGGAGCAGAGGGAACAAGAATTGGAAGGAGAGAACCCCTGCTGTACTGCCTTCACCAACAGCTTGAAGCTCGGCAATGGCGGCAGTAATGGCTTCAGTTGAATGCAACTCAAACAAGCTCTGGAGTGCTAGCTAGAGTTGCGGGGATGCTAAAGGAAGCCAAGGGTGGAGTAAGGGAGCTTAAATAGCTGAGAATGGCAGTGAGCAACGGCAATAACCCTCTCGGTTCAAACCTTCCATGAGAGCACTTGAGAGCGACGGGAGCAGTTGAATCATGGACTTCTAAGGGAGGAGCACGACGGGCATTTAATGCGCTCAGAGATAGCCGTTTAAAGGCGACCAAGGAGGTGACTGCACGCTGCTCGTTTCTCCTCTGCTCACGCCATTGCCGACTCTGACGCACGCTCCGACCCGAGGAAGGAGACGACTCATCCACCGTTGGATTGAAATCGAATGGTTCAAATCGAATGGGGTGATTACAACGGTTCGAGGGATCCCTTTAACCTGGGCCGTTGATTTGGATCCTATGGTTCGCGTTGCGCGAGGCGTTCAGACGGTCCGAACGTTCACGCAAATCTGAGCCCTTGATTTAGAATCCAACGGTTCAAATGGATAGGCGCGCTCGTGGGCCGTTCGATGCTGATCCAACGACGCACAACGCTCGCGCCCAAACGACCGAGGCGGTGCAGTTAGTTGACTGGGCCGAGTCAAGTGGCTCGAGCCCAAGTCCGATTCGAACCCAAGGAACAGTGAAAACCAGTTAGGGTTTGAATTTAAACACTGATTTTTGAGGAATTTGTTTGAGGTAGCAAACCAGCTTCAAAAATTATAAAATTTTAACTGGAGATGGCTGACTACGGAATGAACCTCACATAAAATTTTCAGAGATTTTTATGCACTGCATTTTTCTCCAAAAAATTCAGAAGGTGAGAAGTAGGGTTGGACCAAACTTGACTTGCCTCCAAAATTTATCAAATAATTTCTAAAAATGATGAGATAATTCAGAGGTGTTACCAAGCCTCCCTAGAACTCAGGAAAATATTTCCATGGGTTTGGCACAAGATCTTTGCCAAGGAGGTTTTTAATTGGAGTCAAATGAGGATTTAAATTTGCTTTTCCATAATTCTTTTTAAAAGAATTACAAAAATGACCAAGGGCTTCAAGATGCAAGAAAAGTTTTAATTTCTTCTTATTTTTTTACATTTGAAACACAAATCCATATTTGGGGTGTTACACTGCGCTTGCATGCGGGACTCTAACTCCCAAGTGGCTTCTCTCTCAGACTGATGAGACCAAAGAATTTTGACAAATTTCTGAGTCTTGTTCCTTAGTACTCGTTCCGCTTCCTCTAATATTTTCACCGGCCGGGATTCAATGGTAAGGTCCTGTGCAATGATCAAAGGCTCCAAGGGGATAACATGGTCTGGATCTCTCAGGAATTTTCTCAACATCGATATATGAAACACATTGTGAACCCCACTCATGGAATCGGAAAGGTCCAAGCGGTAAGCTATTTTTCCAATTCGTTCCACGATTGGGAATGGTCCAACATACCTTGGACTAAGCTTCCCTTTAGTGCCGAAACGCACTACGCCTTTAGATGGTGATACTCTCAACAGAACTTCATTCCCCACCTCGAATTCCAAATCTCGTCTTCTCACATCATCGTAGCTCTTCTGTCGGCTCTGAGCAGCCAACAAATTCTGCCTAACTTCTGCCACTGTAGCCACTGTTTGCTGAACCCAGTCAGGACCCAAGACTACCCGCTCTGCAACCTCATTCCAGCACAACGGGGACCTGCAATTACGCCCATAGAGAACCTCGTATGGTGCAGCTCGAATACTGGCATGATAACTGTTGTTATAAGCAAACTCTGCCAAAGCTAAATGTTCTTCCCAATTCCCTTTCCAGGATAAAACACAACACCTGAGCATATCTTCTAATGTCTGAATGGTGCGTTCGGATTGACCATCTGTCTGGGGGTGGAACGCGGTGCTAAGACGAAGCTGCGTACCCAACGCACTCTGCAAACTCTCCCAGAATTTGGAAACGAACTTAGTATCTCGATCAGAAACAATGGTCTTTGGCACTCCGTGCAACCGCACAATCTCTCGTACATAAAGAGGAGCCAAATAGCTTGCTGAATTGGTTGTACGAATAGGAATAAAATGTGCAGACTTACTGAACCGGTCCACAATTGCCCAAATAGCGTCGTTTCCTCGCTGAGTGCGAGGTAAACCAACCACAAAGTCCATAGATATATCATCCCATGGCCAAACAGGTACCTCCAAGGGTCGCAATAGCCCCTGCTTTGGTCGCTTGTGCTCACCTTGACTCTTGGGCACACCCCACATGATGCCACATATTGTGCGATATCAATTTTCATCCGTTTCCGCTAGAAATTTTTCTTTAAATCTTTGTACATCTTGGTCTCACCAGGATGTACGGTATAAGGAGTACGATGGGCCTCCTTCAAAATCTCATGTTTAATCTGAGCCTCCTGTGGAACACAGAGGCGTCCTTTAAAGCGCAAAGTATCATACTCGTCCACACTAAAGTGGCCTTGCTTGCCCTCAGCGCAACGCTTCCTCACTCGTTGGAGCATCGATCTTCTTCTTTGTCTTTGCCCTTTGATCCGAAGAGCCGACTCTAGAAGCAAGCGAGTCTCGATGCAGGCGGTACCATAAAGCAGAAGGAAATATCCATACGCTCAAAATCAGCAATAAGACAACTGAGGGTAGATGGTGTCGTCTTGCGACTCAAAGCATCAGCTACCACATTAGCCTTGCCAGGATGGTACTGAATAGTAAGATCATAGTCCTTGATCAACTCTAGCCATCTCCTCTGTCTTAAGTTCAAGTCCTTCTGGGTAAAGATGTATTTCAGGCTCTTGTGATCAGTGAATACATCACAAGATTCGCCGTACAAATAATGACGCCAGATCTTCAAGGCGTGAATCACTGCAGCAAGCTCTAGATCATGGGTGGGATAATTCTGTTCATGCTTCTTCAACTGTCTCGATGCATGGGCGATCACTTTACCGTCTTGCATAAGCACACAACCCAATCCCACTCGAGACGCATCAGAACAGACGGTGAATCGCTTTCCTGGCTCAGGAAGAGTGAGAATAGGAGAGGTCACCAGTTTTTCCTTTGATATGCAAAAACTGCGCTCACAATCATCAGTCCACTGAAACTTTACCCCTTTCTGCGTAAGCTGGGACATCGGCTTGGCAATAATGGAGAAGTCCTGTACAAAATGCCGGTAATACCCCGCCAAGCCCAGAAAACTCCTCACCTCCGTCACAATGGTCGGCCTCTTCCAGTCCACCACTGTCGAGACCTTGCTAGGATCAACGGCAACTCCCTGTGGATTAATTATATGACCCAGAAAGCTCACCTCTGAAATCCAAAATTCACATTTCTTCCGTTTGGCGTAGAACTTGTGTTCTCTCAAGGTTTCTAGGACCAACCTCAACTGATGGTCATGATCCTCAATTGTCTCGGAATAGATAAGGATATCGTCGATGAACACCACTACGAAATCATCCAAGTACTCGTGTAGCATGCTGTTCATGGTCTCCATAAAGACAGCTGGTGCATTAGTCAATCCAAACGACATGACTGTAAATTCATAATGCCCGTACCTGGTGGAGAATGCAGTCTTTTCTATATCCTGTTCACGCACCCGGATCTGATTATATCCATACTGGAGATCAATCTTGGAAAACACCTAAGCTCCCTTCAACCGATCAAACAAATCCTCAATGCGAGGTAGAGGATATTTGTTTTTGATCGTAACCGCATTAAGTGCACGGTAATCAATACATATGCGCCAACTTCCATCCTTGTTTTCTGTGAACAGAACAGGAGCTCCCCATGGCGATACACTCCGCTTGATCAAACCCTTAGCCAACAATTCGTCCAACTGTTTCTTCAACTCGTCCTGAAATGGACGTGCCAGACGATATGGAGACATCGAAATGGGCCGAGTACCCGGAACAAGGTCGATGCGAAACTCCACGCCCCGCGCGGGTGGCAAGCCTGGAAGTTCATCTAGGAACACATCCGGGTAGTCCCTTACCACCGGAATCTCCTCAATCCGCGAAGCTAAACTCGGTTTCTCGGCAAGAGATAAAAGAAATCCAGTCTTCACTGCACGCTGACCTGGAAACAATCCGGCCAACATCGAAAGAGAGCACCGAGGCACGCTCCCCTGAAAGGTCAAAGTCTCCCAGACGAAGGTGCGCCGAGGCTGTCCCATCAAAGCAGGATATCACTGCTCGATAAGCATGCAACCAATCCATACCCAATATAACATCGAACGGCTCCATCTGGATTACTATCAAGTCCGTGAACTTCTCCCCATCAATAACAAAAGAATACCCAGGACAAACAGTTGAACTCGCAATCAAACCCCTAGGAGAACTAACCAACACTGACTGAGAAATCCACTGCATACTCAAATTCGCCCTTCTAGCAAACGCTGTAGAGACAAACGAGTAGGTAGCCCCGGAATCAAAAAGGATAAATGCCTCAAGGGAATCGACTAGTAGGGTACCATACACCACGTCGGTCGGCTCGCTGCGATGCGAGGGTGGGCATGGCGTAGACTCCCGGATGCGCCGGAGCAAATGACGCTCCGACACTCTGCGAAGGATACCCGAAAACTGTTGTAGGAGGAGCGGACGACGTAGGTGCAATCGGTACGGCGTTCCAGTAGAACCCCGCAGGAGGTGCCTGAGGAAACACTGAAGGAGGGGCCCACCATGGAGGGAACGTGGTGCGGCCGCCGCCGAGTCCAATCGATCCACCATGAACACGGGAGATGAAACGGCTGGGCGGCTCCCATCTGATGATACTCGCCGGGTTCAACTTGCAAACTGACGACTTGTGGCCATCCCGACCACACTGACGGCATGTCCCCTTGAAAGAACACTCTGAAGCTCGATGCCCATCACCACACCGGAAAGACTACATGCCCTGACCTGGAACAGGACGCATCAGTGTGATGGAAGACGAGGAACGGGGTGCCCAAGAGGAAGACTGCCATTGCCGAGTAGAACGAGCGTTGTGACCTCCCTGAAACCTCTTGGGAGCGGGTCGCTGAAAAGACCCACCCTGTGGATATCGTGAGGATATGTGCACGATCTCAGGATGATGAGTCAATTGGCAATGGCGTTATTGGTTTGCAAAATCTCGCGTTTTGGGTTTGCTCCAAGGTCATCGAGGCCTTGGCGATCGGCCCGGTTGTCTTGGGCGGTCGGACCGCCGTGGAAGCGATCCGACCGGCCATGGTGGCGGTCCGATCACGATTTGAGACTTGGGTTTTTGGAGCTGGGCCAAAACTAGGTTGTGTAGGCAAGTGAGGGGAGTCTCCTGGATGTGGTCCCATAATTTTTGGAGCTCCCAGTCAAAAGTTCTATTCGATTGAATTTTCCAGAAGGTTTCGGATTTCCTCGCTTGAATTTTGGCTAAGTCATTTGGACCGGTCCGACCGCCCGTGTGGGAGCGGTCGGCCGGCATGAAATCGGTCGGGCCGGCCACGAAGCGATCGGGCCGGCGATCACTGGAGGTGAGCCAAGTGTTGCATTGAGTTTGTTACGAGTGTGTTATTCTATGAACTTCAATGCTTTATTGATGTATATTGCATTGCGGAACTGGCGTGGGTCAAGTTGTGAAGAACTTGTTCCGGAAGCGGTTTGTTTGTCTATTCTTTGTGCGGTGGCTTGCAGTCAACGGCGTCAGCGGTGAGTGGATCGGGACTACGCTTGGAGCCGAGGTCGAGCGATCGGGGATCCGGGTGGTCGTGTGACACAAGCATGGTGCGAATGGACAAGATGGATCGAGCGGGTGGTTCGATGCAATTGGTTGGATCAGGCGGTGCGGATATCGGTGCGAGTCTCTGGGAGGTTCCGATGGGATTCGGACAAGAGAGGCTTGGCGTCGATGAGAACCGCTGATCAACCTACACGTGGTGAAGCGACGATTGCTTCAAGAGTTATTTGTGTGTGGGTCCCATGTAAGAGACCCAAAAGGGAAACCCTAGCTCTCTAGTATAAATAGGAAGGGAGAGGTAGAAAACCCAAGCAAGCATTCATTTAGCCCCCTTCTTCCTTTTTCTAGGGTTTGGAGGAGAGGAGAGGAAAACTAGGGTTTGGAGTGTGCTCCTTGTTGAGCTCTTGCCCTCCTAGGTGGAGAGGCTTTGTAAGCATCTATTGTGGATGAACAATCTTGTGATGCTTAATTGAAAGATCAATTGCTCCCTTGTGTTCTTCTCTCTTTTGGATGTTTTGGTGCTTCCTTGATTCAAATGTTCATGCTTGGTCTTTTGGCCTACTTTACCTTGCTTTGATGTGTGCGATTACTCCTAGAGTCGTCTAGTTCATCAAACCCCCGCAAGCAAGTGTTGAATCAAGTTTTTCTCATTTCTAGGGTTTGTGCACCTCTTTGGTAAAATCTCGAGAGATCGATTCTGAAGTGGATCTGACGGATCGTCGCTAAAAATAGGTCTCTAATAACATTAGGGAGGTGTGCTAGAAATTTGGTCAAGTTTCATTGGTTGAATCAAAGTTGGATCAAATTTCGTTTTGGTTTTGGGTGGAGTTTTGATCTTGGACTCTACCGTCCGGCCGACCTTTCAACGACGGTTCGACCGCCCGTGTTTTCGACCACTGGTTTGGCGGGTCGAACCCGTATCCACCGGTCCGACCATTGGTTAGTTGCCGGTCGGACATTTGGATGACCGTCGGTCCGACCTTGCGTGGTAGCCGGTCGGACCGCTGTGCCGATGAAGAACATTGAGTTCTTTTCTCCTTTTGTGTCGTGTGCTTGAGGATTTATCAAATCCAACACAAGGCTTCCGTTGTGTGCTCACTGAACTTCTTAGCTTTCGTAGCTAAAGGAGTAAAGTTCGTGTTGGTTTTGATTTAGGCGAGAAAAGTTTTGAAAGCGCCTATTCACCCCCCCTAGTCGCCTTTCCGGTCCTACAAGTGGTATCAGAGCCGGTTAGCTCTTTTCTATAGATCTTAACCGGTCTTTGGAGCCATGGCGATGGACAAGTACTCAACCAAGCCACACATTTTTGAGGAGTTGACTTTGCATCTTTGGAAGGCTCGTATGCAAGCGTATATCGAGGCTCAAGGGCACGCTATTTGGCTAAAGGTGAAAAACCCTTATGTCGTGCCAGCCGATGACGATACGATCACTCCAGATGTGGAGGCCAACAGCAAGGCTCGGAATTATTTGATCCAAGGCCTTAGTCGATCTGAGTTTGAGCGTGTTGCTCACTTGCGGTCTGCTCACGAGATCTGGCGGACACTTTGTGATTATCACGAAGGGTCCACTGCGATCAAGGAAGTGAGGCGAACCAGCTCAAAAGGTTTACTCGAAGATCGAACAAAGGCACGGTGAGTCTTTGGATGAGTGTGGGAAGATTCTCTAAAATTCTTCATGATCTCCGTCTTGTTGATTTGATATTTTACGAGTCGAAAATGCACGCCACTTAGGGTGCTCTTGATGTGAAGATGCAGGGAATGAAGATCACTTCCATCAATGACAACATTGTCATGAGTGAGCTTACCATGGATAAGCTCTACTCGAGGTTGAAGACGCATGAGATTGACTTTATCTCGCGTCTCCCCAAGACAGAGTCGATGGCTTTAGTGGTCGACAAATCCAAGGGTTGCTCTTCCGATTCTATTGATTGTAGCTCATCGGCTTTTCATTATCTCGCTTTACATTCGTTGAGTGATGAGCAACTTGAGAAATTACAGGGATGACTTAGCCCTCCTTTCCACCAAATTCACAAGAGCGTACAACAAGGTGAGAAATAGGAGGAGGAGTGGACCTATCACGTGCTTGAATGTGGTGAGCCAAACCACATTCGCTCCAAGTGCCCCAAGCTAAAGGGCAAGGAGGAGAAGGAGACACGAAGACATCCCGGTGAAAGGGATGCAAAACCCAAGAAGACAAACTATCGAAAGTTTGTCACCGGGTCCTGCCGCTCTTGAGAATGTTAATATGAGCGATGTGGATTCGGAAGCGGAGGACGATTTAGAGTGATTCTCGTGGCAAGAAGAAGGCGCATGACTTCACCGGCATGTGTTTCATGGCCAAGAATAGCCACGACAATGATTCCTCCAAAGATGAGGATCCTTTTAGTGATCTGATGAGGTCCGTCGTCACGAGGAAGGAGGACAAGTGGCTTGTTGACTCGGGTGTTCTCGACATATGACCGGAGATTCTAGATGGTTCTCCTCCTCACACATGCATCCGCAATGAATTGATTACATTTGGGGATGCTTCTCTGGGACCGTGATTGCAAAGGGCACTGCTGGCGTCAACGACAAGTTCATGCTAAAAGACGTCGCTTTGGTAAGTAAGTGAGGTATAATCTTCTATCTGTTTCTCACCGCTTGATGAGGGTCTAGAAGTGAGGTTTAAGAGAGGTGAGTGTAGAGTTCTAGATTCTTGGTGAGCTTGTTTTTGAGATCTCCAGATTTGAGAAGATCTTACGTGCAAATTTGATATTTCTTACATTTCCAGTCCTAGATGTCTGTAGCCTCGATTCTCATGACCTTGTTTTGTGGCATCGTAGACTTGGGCATATAGGTTTTGATCATCTGTCTAGAGTCGGTTGCAAGGACTTGATTAGAGGTTTGCCTAGGTTTGAAGGTGTCGAGAGATCTTGTGTGCTCACCTGTAGACATGGTAAGATGGTGTGCGCTTCCCACCCACCTCTTACTTTGGTAATGGTGATGGACTGGGACGACTTCTTCACTTAGATCTGATTGGTCCTTCTAGAGTTCATCGGTGGTGGGAAATGGTATGTCTTTGGTGGTTGTGGATGATTACTCCGGTATTCATGGGTTTATTTTCTTGCTTCTAAGGACGAAGCATTTGGATTCTTTAAAGATTTGGTCCTTAGAATTCTTTGTTGATATACTGGAGCTTTGAGAGCCATTAGGAGTGATAATGGGACGAGTTCAAGAATTCTTCTTTTTCTACCTTACTGTGATAGGGAATTGAGCATCGCTTTTCTTCTCCTAGAGTTCCTCGTGAGAATGGTGTTGTAGAAAGGAAGAACAGAACCCTTGTAGAGATGGCTCGGACCATGCTAGATGAGCATTCTACTCAGGAGATTTTAATGAGGCGATCTCTCTCTTGTTATATCTCCAATAGGGTTTTCTTGAGATCTCGTGGTTGGGAAGACTTCTTATGAGCTTAGATTTGGTCATTCTCCCAAGGTCTCTCATTTCAAGATTTTTGGTTGCAAGTGTTTCATTCTTAAACATGGCAATCTTGATAAATTTGAGTCTAGATGTTTTGATGGCATATTTCTTGGATATCCTGCTCATTCTCGTGGCTATCGTGTTTTTAATGTTGATACTAACAAAATCGTTGAGACTTGCTAAGTCACTTTTGATGAGGCTAGTCCTCTTATGACATTTAGTGATTCAAGACCCATTAATCATGTAACATCCCAAATGAGGATGTGCTTCAAATGTATAAAATGAGAAGAAATTAAAACTTTTCTTGCATCTTGAAGTCTTTGGGAGTTTCAGTAATCCTTGTAAAGGAATTATGGAAATCAAAAGTCAAAATCCTCAATTGACTCCAATCAAAAACCTCCTTGGCAAAATCTTGTGCAAAACCCATGTAAATCTTTTTCCGAGCTCTAGGATGACTTGTGACACCTCTGAAATATTTCATGATTTTTAGAAATTATTTGATGATGTTTGAGGCAAGTCAAACCAAGTCAAAGCTTGTTCAAACCCTAACTCCAACATTCTCGAATTTCTCGAGACACATGCAGGCATAAAAGTCTCTGAAATTTTATGTAAGGTTTATCCTGCAGTCAGCAGCATCTTGTTAAAATTTCATGATTTTTGGATCTTGTTTGCTACCTTAAGAAAATTCCCAAAATCAGCTGCTTAATTCAAACCCTAGTTTTCACCGTTTCTTGGGTTCGAGTCGACTCGCCTCGAGCCACTTGACTTGGTTCAATCAACTAATCGCACCGCGTAGTCGCTCGGGCGTGAGCATCGTGGATCGCTGGATCCGAGATCAATGACTATATGCGTGAACGTCGGACCATCCGAACGCTTCGATCAACGAGTCGCGATCTTAGATCAACGGCTCCGATTGAAGTGAACGTCAACCGCCGATCGTCTCGCTCATTTGAACCGTCCGACGAGATAACGGCCGATTGAATTGAACGTCGACCGCTCCAATCGCTTCGCTCATTTTAACCGTCCGATTTCAATCCAACGGTACGAGTCGCTCTTCCTAGAGTCCGAGCAAGCGCAATTGAGTCAAAAGCCATGGCGCAGCGGTGAGCTGGAGCGTTGTAGTGTCACTTTGGTGACCACCTTAAACGCTCTCTCTCGCCGATTAATTGCCCATCGCGCACCGCCGGTCCATTGCCCAATCCGCCCTGCCGCTCTCAAGTGCTCGTGGCGTTGTTGACCTAAGGGGAAATATTGCCGCTGGCTCGCCATTTCCTTTATTTAAGCTCCATTGCTTCCTTTGGCTTTAGCATCTCGCAACTCTAGCTAGCACTTGGTTGTTTGAGCGCATTCATCCGAAGCACTTCGCCGGCCGAAGCCAAGCTGGCAAGGCGCACTACGGGCCTTCACCTCCATTTCCTCGCTCCCTCTGCTCCTCTTTACTCTCTTGAGCTTAACCTCGCTCAATTTTGCTTATCTTCCTTAGGGCTTGGCTGAATTGAGATTCCCATTTTCGCCGAAAGCACTATTTTCATCACCGAGCAGCCCAACCTTTCTCTGTGCCTCTCCCATGCTCGTAACTCCACATTAGTCCCTAGTTGCTTGGCACTAGCTTACTTGGACCGCAGCAGAGCTTCCTTGCATTTTCGCCGACCGCTTTTGGTCATCTCACAACTCGCTTGCCGCTTTAAACCGCCGCAGCCATAGAAATTGGTCCTGGGTGTGCGCAGTTATTGCGGACCCATTTGCTCGCACCGCCGTGACAGAGTCAATGGCGGTGAGCCTCTTCGCCGTCGAATTTTGTCGGTTGAATCGGGCACGAGCTCTTTGAACGTGGTTCATCGTGGGACCGCCGATCCAGATCAACGCCCACGATCGCGCGAACGTCAATCCGAACGCGTCCGGTGTGTACCGTAGGATTTTAGATCAACCGCCGATTCGAGTGAACGCTCGACCATCCGAACGCCTCGATCCACACGAACCGCTGGACTTAAATCCAACGGTGAACGCCCTGTCGCGCTACCGCGCTCGCCGCTGGTGGGCCATTGGATTTCAAATCTACGCGCAGATTCGGTGAACATTCGGACCGGTCGAAGGTTCTTCGCTGTGAGCCGTCAATTTCTAGATCAACGCCCACATCTATTTGAACTCCTGACACCAACGCCTCCATCTGACGTGGACCGTTGATCTAAATCCAACTGGGGTTTGTGAGTCAGCGGAGTGTGTTGTCTCGTGACTTGGACCGTTAGATCCAAGATCAATAGTCCAAGTTTGTCCACGCGATTTTATCTCGATTTTCCCGAGAGGATTATTTGTCAACCGAAAAATGAAATTAACTTGTAAAATACATAACTATTTCATTTTAATTCCTTTCGTTGATTCAAATTTTGTTGGCTATGTTTTTAATTGAAATTTATCTAAAATGTTTCGACCTCATTTTAGTCGTAAATTTTTGCTAAGATGCTAGTTGTAATGAATAGTAGCATTTATGATTTATAAGGTCGAAAGGTGATTTGTTTTGTCACATCTTTTGCATTAAGAATCCAAATCAATTGGTTCTTGTTGCTAAATTACTTATAAATCATGCTCTTGCTGCTGTAAAATTTTCAAAACATTTGGAGAAAGTTTGTTGAGTCTTTTGTTTTCTTCGTTCTTATCGCTCTTTTTGCTCGTTAGGTTCAAGAGCACATTCATCACCTAAGTGATCCTCCGCAACCTCTTGAATAGCAGCAACTGTGCAAGCAGTTTGATAATGTTAATCCTAGTATTTTTCAAGTCTAATATATTGATTTCAACTTGTATGTATGCATTGCTATGTTGTTGTTAAATTATGGTTAGTATCCTATAGTTACATAACTGTAGGAATTGATTATCCCTACTACCATGAGCCTAGGTTATTTGTCTGTGATTTGAGTTCGATGGATGAGCTCTTGACACTTAGTAGATTGCGATTTGAAATTGCTTAGAAATGCTTAGTTTTAGAGTAATGGGCGATCATCGATTTTAGTCGATGATCTTGATCACACATCTATTTATTATTCCATTATGTCCCGCACTTGTGCTTGGTTACTTTGCAAAGTCAAAACCGAAACAAAGTTGTTTTAGACTTGGGCACAATGGTATGTTGGTGTGATTCTTGTGTGAATGGAATGGTGCCTAGGTCATCAAGGACCGAGTTACTTGTGTCACTAAGCCAAGCGCTTTTATGTTTAACCCACGAGGGATATGGGACCTCTTGACTAAGTACTTTGGCGTGTGTTATCTCCAGTCGCAGGATGGGGTTGTGTGTGTTGTGTGAAAAAGGATCTGTGTTCTTGTTGGGTGTGCTGGTGGAGATTCTGTAGGCTCTCCACCCGAGGAGCATCAGAGTTGTCCGCTTTACTGCGATGGGTAGTTGACCGAGGCTTTACAAAGGACTCCGACACAACGATGGGTTTCGTCCATACGGCGACTCAGTATTACACAATATTGGAAATAACTGTGAGGACTTAGCCGTAGCCGCATACCTAAGGAAGTGTGCTTAATAGCTTGGCAAAAGGCGGTCTCATGCAGGGTACATTGGTACACCGCATGGTATAAACTATTTGAATAGTCTCGCCCTAGGTTATGGACATGCTTGGTAAGGTCGCAAGAACTAGACTACAACCTTTTATTAAAATTGACATGGTTGGCATGGATGGGTAATTCATGCTATTGTTGTGAGACTATGGGTTTAGTCACTTCCGTGATTGTCGTTGTCCTCTATCTATTGTTATTATTGTTGTCAATCGTTATTTGAACATTAAAATAGATTTATCGACTTGCTTTTAAATGTACTACATTATTGCAAATAAAGATTGCTTTGTGTCGAAAATGAAACATACACCTCCACTTAATAAGCTTGCATGTAGCATATGTATAGGTCTGTTACACTACACGTAAGTCTTATGGAGTACAATTTTTGTACTCATTTGCTTTGCTTAACTATTTGTTTGAGAGGAGGAAGGTGAGCCCTAAGGGCCTCACTTTTGTGAGATGTCGCAGATTTGACGACTAGCTTGGCGGTCCAAATCGGTTGCCTTGTGGGTAAAGGCACACCGATTGGCTCTTTGTTTATCGCCATCTTATGTCATTTCGCCTGTTTAAATTTTGTATTTATATGTATTTTATTTACGCACTCTTTTTGTAATAACTATCCTTAATTTATTTTAACTTTTGTTTGTTGTCGTGTTTTGTTCTATGTGAACGAATGGAACCGATCCATGAATTTTGTGAAGGGGTGTGTATACTGCATTTCTAGGAAGTATACATATCTCGAGTCTCGGTTTATTTTGTTTGTGACGCTAGGACCAAGTGGATGGTTACATTACAAGCCCGATAAACCGGGTCTCACAATCGCTTAATCTACTAGTGAGCTTTGGCATCACTGTAGAAGATTAGTGATGAGGACATCCTCCTTCGGATACACGACACAAGACCCTCCGATCCGGGTGCCGAACTACACGGTCCTATGACAAGAGCTAGAGCACGCCACTTAATCGATCGTAAAGTCATTTATAGTCGAGTGTATTATTTGAGAACTCTATGATGCGCCTAATGGGGATGATTTACTTGTACTGTGGAATCTAGGACTACGGCCGGCTCAAGAAGGTCACGACCATCGCAAGAAGATCTACGACCACTACAAGAAGACCTACGACTAGTTGATTCGATTGGAGCAATCCACGACCGTAAAAGCGAGCACAAGACTCGTTGGACACAATCTACGACCAAAGATAGCATGGACTCCTCAAGACCACCCTAGGACCGGCCCTACGACTGCATCTTCGATTTAAATACGCAACACAAGGTGTCACACACCGCTTTGAAACTAATAAAACTTTGTAAACGTAACGAGGTCGGAGCGCACAACCCTAGGTCAACCTCCCAACGCCCCTATATATATATACAAGAGAGCCATAGTTTAGAGGCGGGTTTTTCTTAGATTATTATTCCAATTGCGCTTTGCCGATTATCGGTTTGAGGAACCCACTTGTAAACTTCATCCATATCCGCAATACAATTCAGATTGCATCTACCTTGTTCTGTGAGTTGCTTCGATTGCTTGTAGGAACAATAACCTCGTGGTAAGGTCGATGCGTGCAAGCGTGGTCGATAATGACAGCGCAAGGTGTGTAGCCATTGCAGGTGATGATCTGCTGGTCGGAAGCCTCAAAGCGCCAACGCCCCTCGATTTAACCAAATCGAACCATCGGAAGATCGGGCCGTGACTCATCAAGTGGTATCGAGCAAAGGTTGCCCGTTAGGTATTTTCGCTATCCTTTGATAGTTGTGTTCCTCACCCAGAGTCCGTAAAACTGCCCTACAAAAAGTTTTAGATCGTAATTATTCCGTTGTCCAAACCACTTTGTGCCTTTCGCAATTTTGTTTTCGCCGCATTTTTCATTCGAGTCCATCGCTTGTCTTTGTTGCTGGTTTAGAGTAGTATTCTTGGTCTCTAGTCGCCATCGCACCGCTGCTACACCATCCATCATGGACGACGACCTCCTTTTCGAAGACACCCATTCGACCACCCGCTCGGATTTACCATCCGCCCGAATCAACATCTACCGATCCCACCACCTTCGAGCAACACCCATTCTACCATCCACCGTAGAACTACTACCGGTCGGATTCGATCCTCGTCGATTCGAGCCGCAATGCAATCCAGCCCAAGTTCGAGAGAGAGAGAGTATCTTTAATTACCTATTTACCCCTGCTTCTCCGAAAAACTTTATGACCCAATCACCTCATGATCCAAAAGGTAATGAAGAATTTTGGGCTTGGGTCACGCTTAAAAAAAGGAAGCAAAAAGTAAAGAAAAGAAGCAAAAAGTGCAAAAGAAAAGAAAAGAAGCAAAAGTGCAAAGAAAAGAATAAGAAAATCGACCACCCTAGTTGGTCTACGCCCGGCTCCCCTTTGCATCCTTGGACTCCTTTGTATCGAGTCCTTGTTTGATCAAGATTGTGGAAGGCTAGGGGCACTTTAGACCAAAGAATCTGATTTAGTACTGTGGGCTTTGGTTCACTTTGCTAATCTGATTTCATTATTGCTATTCTTGCTACTAAACATTGCCGTCCGAGCTCCACATACTTTCACCTCGATTGATCTCGCATTCGCCTCGCCGTGATCACATCCCACCTTCGCCAATTGACCACCGCAATTTGGTAAGAAACTCATAAGAGCTTGGTAAGACGCTTGAGAGTGTGTGATTCCACCCACCACCCCTAGTGATAGGGATACCTTTGTGTTGTCTTTTGTCTCCTACTAACCATGTCGTGAAGGATTGATGCGCAAGAGTGTGTTTTGAGGGAAGAGCTCATGACGCTATGGATGAACAACGACTACCGTTAATGAGGACATCGACAGAAGCTTCAAGCTACCACGATCACATTACAACGCCAATCAATGATAGTATTGCGCGCTCACTACACGCCTTAAAGAATAGTGAACCGACCACAAAATTGGCGTGGTGGAACCTCATGGTGCAGCCATGACCATGAGTTTGATAATGATAATGAGATGCACGACCACGACGCCTTTGATGCACGACAATGGAACCACCGAACTTCAACCAAGGTATGAGAGGTAATAATATTCAGCAACATAATGCACGTTAATGATGATCCATATGCTAATGTTAAGTTCTCTATACCATCTTTATGGTGCTTATGATGCTGAAATATATAATCTAGCAACTCATCCACACATTTTCATCAACCTTCATTATAATAAGATAAGGTACTTGTCTTCCGTGCTGCGACGTACTAGGAAGCAATGAAGGTGTCCTTCCACCCACCGCCTACACAAGTATTTACACGGAATAAGGATAACAAGGTATGACGTATCTACATGTGCTCTACCAAACCCTCTAACCATCCCACACAACCGTAGGTTCAATTTGACAACTTCGCCCAAAAGGCTGGATTACTACTTTGCTGGCAGTTGTACGAGAAAATTCACAATTAAATATATGTAACTCCTAAAGATCTGAAACAAGTGCTCAGCTAATTCTAATGAACCAGGCTACGAAACTTTAGTTGGCGGGATACTCTGATTCGTCCAAAACAGAGGACCAAACTGCCCAAGAAGACACCGACAGAAACCTGACCAGATTTCAGAAAGTTGTAAAGAAAAGCCTGTAACATTCAGTCTACTGATCCTATGGAGATGATATTTATCAATATAGAATCATGGCGAAATTATATTCAAAAACCTATTTGGGTGGCCTCCCTGAATCTGGCTCTAACTAGAACAAAACTGAATAGCAACCGACAGTCTCTAAAATCTCTGACAGACAGAGTAGTGTGCGGTTAAAAATTCATAACTCCTAAACCGTAGGGTAGAATCTCATGATCTTGGTGCCAAAAGAAAGCTAACGAAACCAGTAACATAACTCTAGGAGACATCGACCCGAGATTCGGCCTCTAAAGGCCTTCAATCTGCCGCACAACCCACTACACTATTCTGGACAGATCTGAAATCGCAGACTGAGCCGACCCAAATGAACAATTATGCAACTAAACTAATACAAACAGCGAATCGGGACTTTCGTTACCCTTGAAGACCCGTAGAACGACAAAGATCAGGCGCCAGATCTGGATGGAGGGCGCCGGGAGAGGAGGTGTAAGGGGGGGGGCGGCGGCTCAAGGGAATGGGGGGCGGCGGCTAGGGTTCTGGGGAGGGCCCTCCCCCCCCCCCTTTTGAGTGGCCGGCTCCTCCCTCTTGGGCCGGCCTGGGTCATAGCCCGCAGCCCAGGTTGGCGAATATTTGCAGATCTCCCCTCCAAAGACTAATATTTCTGATATAAACCCCGTCCTTTACTCCTTCAGCCTTCTATCAATTACTGATTGCGATTCGGGGAGTTACACCGACCTCACCGAAATAGTTACATAACGTACTCACTGACCTGGCTCGTGCAACTCCTGTCATGATGAATGTAAATGATGCAACATCTTTAATTATTCATTAAAATAATTCATCTCATTAACTCAATATCTCATTCTCGTTAACTCAATATCATAACCTCATTCACTCAAGGTCATCAATATTATGTGCAAGAAAAGCTTAATGAATGCATAATGAATAGCATGATAAGTATATCAATGATCATGACGAACAACCCATTGTTCACCACTCTACTATGTATTTGCCTTAACCGGGAGACGGATGACGACGGAAAGACTCTAACCCCGATGCTCACCACCACCTAGCAACTGTAAAGTATACTAAATATATCATTCAAAAGTACACAACATAGCAATGGAACAAAATGAAATCAATCGCTCTTAATCACAACCCGAGACTTAGCCGATACACGCACAAATCTCAATCTGTCCAAACAGACAGCTATCAAAGGAAAATCCATGACTTTTGATTAAAAAACTCCAAAAGTCTTGAATCCAATTTTCCTGAAATCTACACTAGCATATCCACAACTTCTCAGCTGACCGAAATATCAAATAATCCCATCTAAGCACTTGTTTTTAATTCCGAAGACTGTTATATCATCTTTGGTACTACTAACTTGGGAATTTCGTAAATTTTATTTGGTACATCCAAATTCAATGGTCTAGGACTCTCTGGAAAGAAAAAATTATCTACAATAACTTAGTTTCGAGATTCTCTAATTCTACCATTAACATGATCTAATCTACAGTTGAAAACTTGAAGTCGGAATCTGGCAGTCCGAAGGAACAGCAGTACAAGAAAAATCCATATCTTTCAAATGACTGAACCAAAATTCATGATCTTTATAAATATGAAAAGGTAATAAAATGTCCTACGAAAGTTGTGTGGGGGACCCCCTGAATCAGCCATTATCTAAACCTTATCTATTATAATCTCATCAGGGTTTCTGGACAGCAGTAAAGAAACTTATGTATCTCCTAATCTACAATTCCAAATTGGGTGATCTCAGCCTCTATGGAAATACGAGAATAAACCCCACAAATATCTAGGAGACTAAAAATCCAAATTTCGTAATTATAGAACCCAAAACTACAGCGCAATACTATCAGCAGAAAATCGGTCTCCTACCCGAAACTACAGTTTTGTCCCCTTCGGTTATTAAATCATATCTCACAAACCACTTACAATAATTGCATGAAAATTGGTATAAATATATATACACAAGTTCTCTACAAGTTGTAACAATTTCAGCTCAAGCCGTGATCGTTTGTCTACTCAAACTGATCACCTACCAACACTACTTTGTGCTAAAACGACAGTAGTCTAGGCTGAGAAAACCCCTCTCAAAACAGGTTCTCCTCTAAACTAATCGTCAATCCAACCATATAAATCTGATATGGACAAGTCAAGAACATACGGACCAAGTTTGAGCCCGATCGGATGACGTTTGATGCTCCGATCGATGTCTTGATGAAAACTGCACAGGATCACCCGAGATGGAACAGGGAGATGGGGGTGGCGGCTGGTTGGGGGAGAAGGAGGTGTTAGAAATATGCCCTAGAGGCAATCATAAAGATGATTATATTTCAATATATTTATAACACTGCATAATATGTTATCTTGTTCATAGAACAATATCAATAATATTTATTATCAAGTATGTGACTTGATTGTGAAACTCTATATTTCTGTGATGATTATTCTTAAACGTTGAATGGTCTAAAACATATGAGAACACAATGAATAGACTAGCATATGTATTGGTTGATGACTATGTTTCACAAGTCATGAATATGGAGATATCAAACTAATAATCTGGACACATGTCACATGTTAGAGAACATGGTGTTGGAAAAGACCCCACCTTGAGATACTGTTGAGATTGTTATGATTCTACGTATCATTAGTTAGTCTCAAGCAATGATGATGTATAATCCTTACACTTGAGATCAGCATGGTTTCCTACATGTGTAGTAGCACTCTTAGGGGTTGCCAAATGCTACTCGTAACTGGGTAGTTATAAAGGTAGCTTTCGGGTATGCTATGAAATATGCGGAGGGATGTGACTGGTTGGATATGGGATTTGCCCCTCCTAACATAACAGGAGAGATGTCTCGGGGCCCCTCGTTGTGGTTGGAAAAAGAAAGTGCATGGCCATGCCACTAGTGGTCGAAGTGTCGAGCACATGAAGTTATTCGACACTTGATCGAGAAAGTATTGAACAGTCCATGGATGATACAACATCTCACTTGGAGTTCAACCAGGCATCGTGAGGCAAAGGGAGAATATACGAGAAGGTCTTACAGTTCGATCAGATACGTACTAGTCGTATGTAGATACGAGCTGGTCGTAGGCTGGTCGAACATGGTCACTAAGTGGTCGAAACCTGGTCATAAGGAGTTACAAATTGGTCGATACCAAATATGAACTGGTCGTATAGGGATATGAGCTGTTCGTTAGTGATATAGACCTGGTCGTATATCATATTGCATTAAGGTTCATCCGATATATTCTATGTGTGTTTGGCATTGGTTTGTCATTGAAGATTTTGCAAATGATTTTGAAAAACAAAAAGGAAAAATTGGTTTGTACATGGGCGAAATGGATGCTTTGTGGGTGCAGGTTTATACACGGGCTCAATCTGGGTAGGATTGAGGCTCAGGGGTTATTTTGGAGGTCGCCCAAGTTAGTTAAGGACTGGTCTTCGAGCCGCATCTTGCTAAGCCACATCGTACTTCCACCTGTCTCGAATGGGAGGGACCTGGCTAACTAATTTGCAACGTTTCACCGTGGTTGTCTCATGTTGATGTGTGGGTGTCAAAATGACCTACTTTTATGTATTCCCACCTGGCGCAAGAGAGGGCCTGAACCCGGTGGGTTTCGTAACGCCCTAGCTATTTGGAAACCAAGATGTCACCAAATCAATAAAAGTTCTATTAGTCGAACGGATGTACAACAATAGCAATAATACTAAAAACCATAATTGCTACGAAGCCAACATTAAAGTTAACAAATTTCAAACGAAGAATAGGGCAACAAATATGGAGGTTATCCTACTATAAAACTTGAGAATTTATAAAATGAATTTTAGTTATAAAATAACTGCTTTGGAACTTAGTACAAATATTTAAATAAAATATTGCTTTATGCAAATTCAACCAATAAGCCTTCCTTTGATATATACATGCATGCATTAATTCTGTTATAGGGTGTAACTTGCGAGCACGGTAGTTGTGCTCACCCTTGCTTCATGCAAATAAATTTCAGAGGAGAAGGATTTCGGATCTCGACGACTAGGCCGCTACCCGGTCGATTGCTGTGGCGAATCAATTTGGACTCCACTACTTCTTCGTCTTCATTGTGTTTGTTTATTGTTGGCACGTAAGCCTCTTTTGTAATAAACTCTGTTGATTATTAATAAAGTTATGCGAATTATGGATGTTACCATATTTGTTTACTATGTGAACTAGCTACTGATCATGGAACTAGTTCAGAAATGCACAGAGGATTATGGGGTGTTACTCCCGGGTCCGACAGAAATGGTATCAGAGCCATATCGACTGTAGGTCGTGACCTAGTTAGATTGGATGTTAGTTGAAAAACTTCTAAACTTATTTTATATAATAAGACAAATAAATTGTTATCTCATCATCTCGGTCATGTATCAGTCCTTAGCTTCTTCATAGCAATTCTTCCTTACCAAATTTTCTTCTCACCATTTTGTAATGTTAAATGGATCCTCTTTCCCTTGAAAAATTTCTATTGTTGGTCAGCACGATTATTAACCCTTACGTTCAAGGCCCCAAGGCATGCATCTTCATCGCCACCGTCCAAGGTCAACGGACACGATTAATCGAAGACTGTGAACTGAAGATCACGTTGTGGGACAAGCCATATAGCTTAAGTTTGCCGAGACTCATCTGTGTATTGAGTCGTTTCACCAACTTATAAGTATCGATCGAGTAGAACGTTGTATTATTTCTTAACTTGTATCGTATGTTTTATTTTGGTACGTCATACGTAGATCTTTTGATCTTGTGTACAACGTTTGGTTCAAATAGGTAGGCTTCTCTCCTCATAGCTTTCTTTCTCGTCCATTGTTATTCTATCTTCTCTAACCATCCATTGGACTCCTAAATTATCGATGCACCTAAAGGACGAATTGATGCTTCAAATTTCTGAACCACTCAACACCCTTGGACATGAAGCCAACTGGAAAATAGACTCTCATTTCATTTATACTATGTCCATCTTCTTTCTTTCTAGCCTCTCCAAATCTCAAGGACGAGGTTCCTTTTAAGGGGGGTAGTTTGTAACATCCCAAAGTTCTGTTACCAAAATTTAAATTAATAAATTTATTATTTTATTGGATTTTCTGGTTGCTAAAGAATTTTCTCGATTTTCCGTAACCTAAAAAGAGTTTTCAATGTTAAAAGGAAAAATAAAAATTAATTATTTAATTTCTTGATTTTAAATACAAAAATAAAATTTGTTTAATTTTCTGCGTTTTTTATTGGATTTAAAGTGAAAAATAAAATCTAAATTAATTTCTGGAATTTTCTGGTATTTAAAAAGGTTTATCCTATTTTCTAGAAAATAAAATTAAAAATAAACACCAAATTTAAGTTGGAATTATTTTTATTAAGTTCAAAATAATTCTAGGAATTTTAATGAATTTTTCTAGAATTTTTGGACTCTATTTACTATGTTCTAAAATTGTATTGGATTTATGGTTTAAAATGTATTTTGAAAATAAAATAAATCAAAAATCAAATTTCCCAATCGGTTAACCATCCATGTGCTTCTCCACGACCAGCACACTTAAGTCCCACAACCACTACCATCTTTCCCTTCTTCTTTTCATTCACTAATGCCTCCCTCTCTTTTATTTCTTCTTTCTTTTCATCTTCTACCTCCTGGCCGAATGGTTGCTCTCTGTAACCAGTGCACCCCTACCTCTCCATGGCCGACCAAGCCATCTCCATTGTTGGATAACGCGGCAAGGCTATGATAGCACAAACAAAAATTCACCGCGCAGCCAAGGAACCACCGCGAGTTATAGATCACGAGATTACCGCTAGACGCGCCGACTCGAAGCGGAAGTAGAGTCGTTGTACCAAGTTGATGCAGTCGTAGTTGTACTCACGACATGTCTCCTCCTTCGAGTGGTCGTACTCGCCGTGCGTCTGCTCCTCCGAGTGGTCGTACTCACCTCGTAACTTCTCCTCCGACTCCGGTGAACGTCACGAGTTGCGGATCGTCCTAGTGCTGATGCTTCGCAACAACACCTCCGAGGTATCCACACGTACGGGGCAGGATCACCACGCGCTGGAGTGCTAACACCGGCAGCATGGTTGAGAAGGTGTGGCTATTAGGGTTTCGGGAGTTCTTCCAAAGATCATCCTCTGCCCTCACCCCATGCCACCGCCCCTCTTTATATAGGCATCCATGATGGGTCTCGAACTTGAGGCCCATTAGGAACTCGTGGCCTATACGAATTCAGATCACCATCCAAAATAGATCCTAGCCCTTTAAGTGTGTGACACTACAGGTTCCCGTGTAATCAGTTATGACTCGAAAACTCTTTTCCGACCGCCAGTCGTTAGCGGTACCTAGCAGCACATAACGATTCCCAAATACAAATAGAATATGTCGGATGAACCTTGATGTAATATGATCTATGACCAGGTCCTCATCACTTATGACCAGTTCGTATCTCTATACGACCCGGTTGTATTTTGTCACGACAAGTTTGTAACTCCTTACGACCAGGTTCTTACCATTCTATGATTACGTTCGACCAATATACGACCAGCTCGTATCTCCAAACGACTAGTCCGTAACTGATCGAACTAAGCGACCTACTCATGCATTCTCCCTTTGCCTCACGATATCTGGTTGAACTCCAGGTGAGATGTTGTGTCATCCATGGACTGTTCAATACTATCTCGATCGAGTGTCGGATAACTTCATGTGGTCGACACTTCGACCACAGTGGCATGGCCATGCACTTTCTTTATCCGATCACCACGAGGGCCCAGAGACATCTCTCTTGTTATGCAAGGAGGGACAAATCCCATCTCGACCAGTCACATCCCTCCACATGTTTCATAGCATACCCGAAAGCTACCTTTATAACTACCCAGTTACGAGTAGTGTTTGGTAACCCCTAAGAGTGCTATTTTGCATGTAGGGAACAATGCTAATCTCAGGTGTAAGGATTATACATCATCATTACTTGAGACCAACTAATGACACAAAGATTCATAACAATCTCAATAGTATCTCAATGATGGGTCTATCCAACCCCATGTTCTCTAAATTGTGCTCACATTATTGTTTTGATATCCCTATATCCATGACCTGTGAAACCAGGTCATCAATAAATACATGTGCTAATCATAGAGTCACTGGTGTTTCGACCAGTGACCTCCGACCAGGGATACATTTAGAATGACTCATATAAGTTAAAGAGTTCCACCAACAAGTCACATACTTGTGCCTCATTAAATAGATATATTCATATCTACTAAAGTCATCGGTGAAATTAATGAAGTAATGAAGTACTGAAAACCACCTCCAGTCGTCGTGCTCATTGGTCCACACACATCAGAATGTATGCGTGCCAATAAGTCGGACACCCTTTCATTCCGACTAGTGAAAGGTGTCTTAGTCATTTTCCCGATCAGGCAAGATTCGCAAGTTTCAAATGATTCCAAATCAAATGAGTTTGGAATTCCATCACTATGGAGCCTTTTCATGCGTTTCTCACTGATGTGACCCAAACGACAATGCCAAATAAAAGTGGAATTCATATCATTAGGCCGAAGCCTCTTTGCATTAACATTATAGATGGGTGCATCATCAAGATTCAAAATAAACAACCTGTTCAAAACGGGAGCATAGCCATAAAACATTTCATTCAAAAATATAGAACAACCATTGTTCTCTATAATGAATTTATAATTCTCTGCCATCAAACATGATGCGGAGATGATATTTCTACTTATGGCTGGAACGTAATAACAATTATTTAGTTCCGTAATAAATCCTGAAGGCAAAAGTAATGGTAAAGCCCGACGGCTAATGCAGCAACTCTTGCTTTATTCTCAACGCGAAGATCCATCTCACGCCTTGTTAATCTCCTACTCCTTGTTAGACTCTGAATCGAATTGCAAATGTGAGCAACCGATCTGGTATCAAATACCCACGAGTTAACATAAGAAACAACAAGAAAAATATCTATAACATTAATACCTGAAGTGGAAGGTTTAGTCCCACCATTCTTTTTCAGATCAGCCAGGTATTTCTTGCAGTTCCTCTTGCAGTGGCATGTCTCCTTGTAGTAAAAGCATTCATTCTCTTGAGTCGGGCCGGACATGGTCTTGGATTTAGGCTTGATAGCTCAGATCCCATTCGAAGCCTTGCCCTTACCTTTGACCCAAGTCTTAGCCTTCTTCTTGAAGCTAGTACTCTTTTGCACAATCATCGCATGACTGTTGCTTTTCTTAATGTTGTCCTCTGTAGTCTTAAGGATCATATGCAGTTCAGTGAGATTCTTATCTAAGCCATTCAATTAGAAAGTCATAATGAACTGCCCATAGCTTGCAGGAAGCGAAGCAAGAATCAAATCTGTAGCCAACTCTTGTCTAAGTGGAAAACCAAGTTTTTCCAAGCTCTGTGTGTAACCAACCATCTTGATCACATGAGGGCTCACCGGACTACCCTCAGTTAGCTTACACCCAAAAAATTTCTTTGAGATCTCATATCTCTCAGTTCTTGCTTGTGTCTCAAACATGCCTTTGAGCGCCATGATCATATCGTAAGCCTCAATGTTCTCAAACTGCTTTTGAAGGTCTGAGTTCATGGCAGCAAGCATGAGACAGCTAACATCAAGTGACTCATCACATGCCCTTTTATAGGCTATTTTAAGAGCAGCAATAGCATTCTCTGCAGGCACATCAGGAATTGGTTCATCTAGAACATGCTCCTTTTTATCTTGCCTAAGAACAATTCTCAGGTTGCGGGACCAATCCACAAAATTTGCTCCATTCAGTTTTTCCTTATCAAGTATCGAACGTAAAGCAAAACTGGATGTAGGTACAGCAGTTGGTGCCATGATCTACAACAGAAATATGCAAAACTAAGACATATGTTCAAGAAAAGTAACTTCTATTAAACAATTTAATGAACATACTCCCATTGAATACCATATCCCTCTTATGACATTTAGTGATTCAAGACCCACAATCATGTAACATCCCAAATGAGGATGTGTGCTTCAAATGTATAAAAATGAGAAGAAATTAAAACTTTTCTTGCATCTTGAAGTCTTTGGGAGTTTCTGTAATCCTTGTAAAGGAATTATGGAAATCAAAAAGTCAAAATCCTCAATTGACTCCAATCAAAAACCTCCTTGGCAAAAATCTTGTGCAAAACCCATGTAAATCTTTTCCTGAGCTCTAGGGATGACTTGTGACACCTCTGAAATATTTCATGATTTTTAGAAATTATTTGATGATGTTTGGAGGCAAGTCAAACCAAGTCAAAGCTTGTTCAAACCCTAACTCCAACATTCTGGAATTTCTGGAGACACATGCAGGGCATAAAAGTCTCTGGAAATTTTATGTAAGGTTTATCCTGCAGTCAGCAGCATCTTGTTAAAATTTCATGATTTTTGGATCTTGTTTGCTACCTTAAGAAAATTCCCCAAAAATCAGCTGTTTAATTCAAACCCTAGCTGGTTTTCACTGTTCTTTGGGTTCGAGTCAGACTCGGGCTCGAGCCACTTGACTTGGTTCAATCAACTAACTGCACCGGCGTAGTCGCTCGGGCGTGAGCATCGTGGATCGTTGGATCTGAGATCAATGACTCATATGCGTGTGAACGTTCGGACCATCCGAACGTTTCGATCAACGAGAGTCGTTGGATCTTAGATCAACGGCCTGGATTGAAGTGAACGTTCGAACTGGCCGATCGTCTCGTTCATTTGAACCGTCCGATTTGGAGATAACGGCCTGGATTGAATTGAACGTTCGGACCGTTCCAATCGCCCCGTTCATTTTAACCGTCCGATTTCAATCCAACGGTGGCTGAGTCGTCTCCTTCCTAGAGTCTGAGCAAGCGTGCAATTGAGTCAAAAGCCATGGCGTGTGCAGGAGCTGGAGCAGTGTAGTGTCACTTTGGTGACCACCTTTAAACGGCTCTCTCTGCTCGCATTAATTGCCCATCGTGCACCGCCCTCAGAAGTCCATTGCCCAACTGCTCCTGTCGCTCTCAAGTGCTCTCGTGGCAGTGTTGACCTAAGGGGAAATATTGCCGTTGGCCTCTGCCATTTCCTTTATTTAAGCTCCATTGCTTCCCCTTTGGCTTCCTTTAGCATCTCCGCAACTCTAGCTAGCACTTCAGTGGTTGTTTGAGCTGCATTCATCCGAAAGCACTTCTGCCGCCATTGCCGAGCTTCAAGCTTTCGGCGAAGGCAGTACCACAGTGGCCTTCACCCTCCATTTCCTGCTCCCTCTGCTCCCTCTTTACTCTCTTGAGCTTAACCCTCGCTCAATTTTGCTTATCTTCCTTAGGGCTTGGCTGAATTGGAGATTCCCCATTTTCGGCCGAAAGCACTATTTTCATCACCGGAGCAGCTCCAACCTTTCTCTGTGCCTCTCCCATGCTCAGGTAACTCCACATTAGTCCCTAGTTGCTTGGCACTAGCTTACTTGGACCGCAGCAGAGCTTCCTTGCATTTTTCGTTTTCGACCGTTTTTGGTCATCTCTGTCAACTCCGGCTTGCCGGCGCTTTAAACCGCCGCAGCCATAGAAATTGGTCCCAGGGTGTGCGCAAAGTTATTGCGGACCCATTTGCTCGCACCGCCGTGACCAGAGTCAATGGCGGTGAGCCTCTTTTCGCCGTCGAATTTTGTCGGTTGAACTGGGCACGAGCTCTTTGAACGTGGTTCACTGTGGACCGTCGATCCTTAGATCAACGGCCCACGATCGCGTGAACGTTCGAATCATCCGAACGCGGCGGTCCATGTGTACCGTAGGATTTTAGATCAACTGCTCAGATTCGAGTGAACGTTCGGACCATCCGAACGTCTCGATCCACACGAACCGTTGGACTTAAATCCAACGGTGAACGTCTGAGCCGCGCGCGCGCGCTGTGCTCCGCGCGGGTGGGCCATTGGATTTCAAATCTACGGCTCAGATTCGAGTGAACATTCGGACCGGTCGAAGGTTCTTTCGTTGTGAGCCGTCAATTTCTAGATCAACGGCCCACATCTATTTGAACTCTCGGACAGTCCGAACGTCTCCATCCACGTGGACCGTTGGATCTAAATCCAACGGTGGGGTTTGTGAGCTGCTGGAGCGTGTGTTGTCCTGTGGACTTGGACCGTTAGATCCAAGATCAATAGTCCAAGTTTGTCCACGTCGATTTTATCTCAGATTTTCCCGAGAGGATTATTTGTCAACTGAAAAATGAAATTAACTTGTAAAATACATAACTATTTCATTTTAATTCCTTTTCGGTTGATTCAAATTTTGTTGGCTATGTTTTTAATTGAAATTTATCTAAAAATGTTTCTGACCTCATTTTAGCTTCAGAAATTTTTGCTAAGATGCTAGTTGTAATGAATAGTAGCATTTATGATTTATAAGGCTGAGCAGATTTGTTTTGCTCACATCTTTTGCATTAAGAATCCAAATCAATTGGTTCTTGTTGCTAAATTACTTATAAATCATGCTCTTGCTGCTGTAAAATTTTCAAAACATTTGGAGAAAGTTTGCTGTTGAGTCTTTTTGTTTTCTTCGTTCTTATCAGTTCTTTTTTGCTTTCTCGTTAGGTTCCGAAGAGCACATTCATCACCTAAGTGATCCTCCGCAACCTCTTGAATAGCAGCAACCAGGCAAGCAGTTTGATAATGTTAATCCTAGTATTTTTCAAGTCTAATATATTGATTTCAACTTGTATGTATGCATTGCTATGTTGTTGTTAAATTATGGTTAGTATCCTATAGTTACATAATCTGTAGGAATTGATTATCCTCTACTACCATGAGCCTAGGTTATTTGCTGTGATTTGAGTTCGATGGATGAGCTCTTGACACTTAGTAGATTGCGATTTGAAATTGCTTAGAAATGCTTAGTTTCGGTAGTAATGGGCGATCATCGATTTTAGTCGATGATCTTGATCACACATCTATTTATTATTCCATTATGTCCCGCACTTGTGCTTGGTTACTTTGCAAAGTCAAAAACCGAAAACAAAGTTGTTTTAGACTTGGGCACAATGGTATGTTGGTGTGATCTGTTGGTGTGAATGGAATGGTGCCTAGGTCATCAAGGACCGAGTTACTTGTGTCACTAAGCCAAGCGCTTTTGCGTTCTAACCACACGAGAGGGATATGGGACCTCTCTTGACTAAGTACTTTGGCGTGTGTTATCTCCGAGTCGCAGGATGGGGTTGTGTGTGTTGTGTGAAAAAGGATCTGTGTTCTTGTGTTGGGTGTGCGGTGGTGGAGATTCTGGGTAGGCTCTCCACCTCGAGGAGCATCGTAGTTGTCCAAGGCTTTACCTGCGATGGGTAGTTGACCGAGGCTTTACAGTGACTCCGACACAACGTATGGGTTTCTGTCCATACGGGCGACTCGTAGTTAATACACAATATTGGAAATAACTCGTAGGACTTAGCCGTGCTGGCATACCTAAGGAAGTGTGCTTAATAGCTTGGCAAAAAGGCGGTCTGGCGTGTGGGTACATTGGTACACCCCTGCATGGTATAAACTATTTGAATAGTCTCGTCCTAGGTTATGGACATGCTTGGTAAGGTCGTGCAAGAACTAGACTACAACCTTTTTATTAAAATTGACATGGTTGGCATGGATGGGTAATTCATGCTATTGTTGTGGAGACTATGGGTTTAGTCACTTCCAGGATTGTCGTTGTCCTCTATCTATTGTTATTATTGTTGTCAACTGTTATTTGAACATTAAAAATAGATTTATCGACTTGCTTTTAAATGTACTACATTATTGCAAATAAAGATTGCTTTGTGTCGAAAATGAAACATACAGCCTCCACTTAATAAGCTTGCATGTAGCATATGTATAGGTCTGTTACACTACACGTAAGTCTTGCGGAGTACAATTTTTGTACTCATTTGCTTTGCTTAACTATTTGTTGCAGAGGAGGAAGGTGAGCCCCAAGGGCCTCACTTTTGTGAGATGTGCTGCAGATTTGACGACTAGCTTGGCGGTCCAGTCGGTTGCCTTGTGGGTAAAGGCACACTGATTGGCTCTTTTGTTTATCGCCATCTTATGTCATTTCGCTTCCGTTGTTTAAATTTTGTATTTATATGTATTTGGCCGGTCGGCCACTCTTTTGTAATAACTATCCTTAATTTATTTTAACTTCTTGTTTGTTGCTGTGCTTCGGTTCTATGTGAACGAATGGAACTGATCCATGAATTTTGTGAAGGGGTGTGTATACTGCATTTCTAGGAAGTATACATATCTCGAGTCTCGGTTTATTTTGTTTGTGACGCTAGGACCAAGTGGATGGTTAAGCATTACAAGCCCGATAAACCGGGGTCTCACAAATCAGTTAATCTACTAGTGAGCTTTGGCATCACTGCTAGAAGATTAGTGATGAGGACATCCCTCCTTCGGATACACGCACGACACAAGACCCTCCAGATCTGGGTGCTGAACTACACGGTCCTATGACAAGAGCTAGAGCACGTCACTTAATCGATCAGGTAAAGTCATTTATAGGGCTGAGTGTATTATTTGAGAACTCTATGATGCTGCCTAATGGGGATGATTTACTTGTACTCAGGAATCTAGGACTACGGCCAGTTCAAGAAGGTCTACGACCACTGCAAGAAGATCTACGACCACTACAAGAAGACCTACGACTAGTTGATTCGATTGGAGCAATCTACGACCAGAAAAGCGAGCACAGTACTCGTTGGACACAATCTACGACCAAAGATAGCATGGACTCCTCAAGACCACCCTAGGACCAGTCCTACGACCAGATCTTCGACCAGAAATACGCAACACAAGGTGCTGCGTCACCGTTTTGGAAACTAATAAAACTTTGTAAACGTAACGAGGTCGGAGCGCACAACCCTAGGTCAACCTCCTCACGTTCCCCTATATATATACAGTAGACGCCATAGTTTAGAGGCGGGTTTTTCTTAGATTATTCTGCCAATTGCAGTTTTGCCGATTATCGGTTTGAGGAACCCCACTTGTAAACTTCATCCATATCCGCAATACAATTCAGATTGCATCTACCTTGTTCTTGTGAGTTGCTTCGATTGCTTGTAGGAACAATAACCTTCGTGGTAAGGTCGATTGCGTGCAAGCGTGGTCGATAATGACAGGCGTGCAGGTGTAGCGAATTGCGAGGTGATGATCTGTTGGTCGGAAGCCTCAAAGCGTCAACGTCCTCACGACGAACCAAATCGAACCTATCGGAAGATCGGGCCGCCGTGACTCATCAAGTGGTATCAGAGCAAAGGTTGCCCGTTAGGTATTTTCGTTTATCCCCTTTTGATAGTTGTGTTCCCTCACCTAGAGTCCAGAAAAACTGCCCTACAAAAAGTTTTAGATCGTAATTATTCCGTTGTCCAAACCACTTTGTGCCTTTCGCAATTTTGTTTTCAGTTTTCGCATTTTTCAGTTCGAGTCCATCGTCGGTGTCTTTGTTGCTGGTTTAGAGTAGTATTCTTGGTCTCTAGTCAGCACCGTCGCCCGCCGTGCCACCATCCATCATGGACGCACGACCTCCTTTTTCGAGCGACACCCATTCGACCACCCGCTCGGGATTTACCATCTGGTCGGAATCGAACATCTACTCGGATCCGACCACCTCTTCGAGCAACACCCATTCTACCATCCACTCAGGAACTACTACCTGGTCGGATTCGATCCCCTGGTCGGATTCCGTAGCCGCAACAGAACTAGCCCAAGTTCAGAGAGAGAGAGAGTATCTTTTAATTACCTATTTACCCCTGCTCTCCGGAAAAACTTTATGACCCAATCACCTCATCGGATCCAGAAAAGGTAACAGAAGAATTTTGGGCTTGGGTCACGTTTGCAAAAAAAAGGAAGCAAAAAGTGCAAAAGAAAAGAAGCAAAAAGTGCAAAAGAAAAGAAAAGAAGCAAAAAGTGCAAAAGAAAAGAATAAGAAGCAATTCGACCACCCCTAGTTGGTCTACGTCCAGTTCCAGCCTTGCATCCCTTGGACTCCTTTGTATCGAGTCCTTGTTTCGATCAGTATTGTGCTAGGGCTAGGGGCACTTTTAGACCAAAGAAGCGTGATTTAGTCTTGTGGGCTTTGGTTCAGCTTTGCTAATCTGATTTCATTATTGCTATTCCTTGCTACTAAACATTGCCTGTCCGAGCTCCACATACTTTCGACCCTCAGATTGGATCCTCGCATTCGCCTCCGCCGTGATCGTACATCCCACCTTCGCCGAATTGACCACCTGCTGCAATTTGGTAAGAAACTCATAAGAGCTTGGTAAGACGCTTGAGAGTGTGTGATTCCACCCTCCGACCACCTAATAGTGATAGGGATAATACCTTTGTGTTGTCTTTTGTCTCCTACTAACCATGTCAGGTGAAGGATTGGATGCGCAAGAGTGTGTTTTGAGGGAAGAGCTCATGACGCTATTGGATGAACAACGCACTACCGTTAATGAGGACATCGACAGGAAGCTTCAAGCTACCACGATCACATTACAACGCTCAATCAATGATAGTATTGCGGCGCTCACTACACGCCTTAAAAGAATAGTGAACCGACCACCAAACGTTGGTCGTGTGGAACCTCATGGTGCAGCCCATGACCATGAGTTTGATAATGATAATGAGATGCACGACCACGACGCCTTTGATGCACGACAATGGAACCGACCGAACTTCAACCGTCAAGGTATGAGAGGTAATAATATTCAGCAACATAATGCACGTGTTAATGATGATCCATATGCTAATGTTAAGTTCTCTATACCATCTTTTGCGGGTGCTTATGATGCTGAAATATATCTAGATTGGGAGATGACGGTAGAACAGAAATTGAATGCTCACTTAGTTCCCGAAGTGCATAGAGTTAGGCAAGCCACAACTGAATTTAAAAACTTTGCCATCATTTGGTGGAATAGGGTATGCACCGAAGGATTAGCACCTACTACGTGGGATGGTTTAAAGGTTGCTATGCGTAACAGATTTGTCCCACCTTCTTTCAAACGTGATTTGCGTAATAAATTGCAGCGCTTAAACCAAGGTAATAGATCCGTAGAAGAATATTATCAGGAGCTACAAATTAGCATGTTGCGTTGTGATATTAATGAGGATGAAGAAGCTGCAATGGCACGTTTTTATGGAGGATTAAGATGTGAAATTCAGGACATAGTGGATTACAAAGAATACGATAGCGTCCCTAGATTGTTCCAACTTGCATGTTTGGCGTAAAAGGAATTGCGGGACGACAACAGAGGCCAAGGAACAACTTTGGGAGCATGTCTACACCACGACCAAAGGCCGGGCAAGCCAAAACAGCCCCACATTCACCTACACGGTCCGCTGCCCCTCCACGAGTAGGGCGTTTCAGAGAGACCTCCGACCACATCACATGCACCGAGGTAACTAAAGTTACTAGTGTGCGTGCACCACCGAGAGTTCTTCGTCGATTGCTTCCATCGGTCGTACTAATCGGGATTGTGTGTCACCGCTGCAAGGGAATGGGGCACGCCATGAGGACTTTCGGTCGTGAGCATACCTTGCCACCAAAGACGGTGGTTATGTAAGTACTAGTGATATTGAGGACGAATATGTACTTGCAAACTAACATTGTAGGTGGAGGAGATGAGATAGACAAAGATGCCGATGATGTAGAGGAACAAGTAGTCTGCATGACACCAAGTATCATGTGAGCCTTGTTATGCAATGAGTGCTTGGCGCACAAGTAGAGAGAGCGGAGCAAAATCAACGGCACAACTTGTTTCTGCACTGATTTCTCATGAAGGACAGAGCTCGCAGAGTCATCATTGATGGAGGGAGTCAAACAACCTTGCAAGCTTCGAGATGGTCGAGAAGCTTGGCTTGACCACACAACCACACCCACGTCCCTACTACATCCAATGGTTCAATTCATGTGGTAAATTAAAGGTACACAAAGTTGTGAAAGTGCATTTTTTAGCAGGTAATTACAAAGATAGTTCTGACTTTGATATCGTGCCTATGCAAGCATGCTCTTTGTTGCTCGGTAGACCTTGGATATATGACAATGATGTTTTGCACCATGGTAGAGCTAATACCTATTCCTTTTCACATAAGGGTAAGAAGATTAAGTTGTTGCCTTTGACACCAGCTGAGATTCTGAAACATGAAGAAGAGCGCGCTAAAAATAAAAGAAACACCGATAAGCCTGATTCTGAAGATCCGCAAGTAGCAAAACGTGTTTTTCCACCCAAAAGGGAGAAAGTGGCGTCTAGTCCTAAGTCCGAGGGAATTAAATTGAAGGGATGTGTTATGATTGCCACTAAATCAAACTTGCCTAATTTGTAATAATGAGCTGCCATGCTATGCTTTGATATACAAAAATGCCTTATATTCGCTTGAGGACATAGCTAGCTCTTTGCCTCCTGCTGTTGCTAACCTTTTGCAGGAGTATGTGGATGTATTTCCAACTGAGGTACCCCCGGGATTACCACCTATTCGAGGAATTGAGCATCAAATTGATTTGATCCCAGGAGCGACTTTGCCAAACCGTGCTGCGTATAGGACCAATCCAGAGGAGACTAAGGAAATTCAGCGACAAGTCCAAGATCTTTTGGACCGCGGGTACGTAAGAGAAAGCCTTAGCCCTTGTGCTGTTCCAGTTCTTTTGGTTCCTAAGAAAGATGGTAGTTGGCGTATGTGTGTTGATTGCAGAGCCATTAATAACATTACTATAAGGTATCGTCATCCTATCCCAAGGCTAGACGACATGCTAGATGAATTGAGTGGTTCTATTATTTTTACAAAGATTGACTTGCGGAGTGGTTACCACCAGATTAGAATGAAATTAGGAGATGAATGGAAAACTGCTTTTAAAACTAAGTTCGGATTATATGAGTGGTTAGTGATGCCTTTCGGTCTAACTAATGCACCTAGTACTTTTATGCGTTTGATGAACGAGGTTTTACGTCCTTTCATTGGAAAATTTGTGGTGGTTTACTTTGATGATATCTTGATTTATAGCAAGCCACATGAGCAACACTTAAATCATATACGTGTTGTTTTTAATGCTTTGAGAGACGCACGTTTGTTTGGTAACCTCGAGAAGTGCACCTTTTGCACCGATCGAGTTGCATTTCTTGGTTATGTTGTGACGCCACAGGGCATTGAGATGGATGAGACAAAGATTGTAGCCATCCAAAGCTGGCCGACGCCTACTACTATGTCACAAGTGCGGAGCTTCCATGGTCTTGCTGGATTCTATCGGCGCTTCGTGCGGGATTTCAGCACCATTGCCGCACCCTTGAATGAATTGACAAAGAAAGGAGTGCCTTTCCAATGGGGACCTGCACAAGAGAAGGCATTCAACTTGTTAAAAGAGAAGCTCACCCAATCACCCCTACTCCAACTCCCTGATTTTGGTAAGACTTTTGAAATTGAATGTGATGCCAGTGGGATTGGGATAGGTGGTGTATTGATTCAAGAAGGTAAACCAGTTGCATATTTCAGCGAAAAACTAAATAGGCCTAGTTTGAATTATTCCACCTATGATAAGGAATTGTATGCTTTAGTTCGAGTGCTTCAGACTTAGCAGCATTATCTATGGCCCAAAGAATTTGTTATACATTCGGATCATGAATGGCTAAAACATATTAGAAGTCAAGCTAAACTGAATAAATGACATGCTAACTCGGTAGAATTTATTGAGTCATTCCCCTATGTTATAAAGCAATTGCTCTACTTTCAGTTTGTTAATCTTTGACTCTAATTTCTTATTTTTTGTCATAACAAATTCTAGCGCTTCATCTTGACTAAGCAATTGCTCAACTATAGAATCATATTTAGCAGAAAGCTCATCATAAGTAAAAGATACCTCATCATCATCAATGTCGTCGGTGTCAGCCATGAAGCACATGCCAGTGAAGTCTTTGGCCTTCCCTTTCTTTTTGCCTTGAGGGATCTCCTCCTCCTTGTCCTCCTCACTCCCAAGATCCACATCGCTCAAGGATTGATCCTCAAAGGCGGCAAGGACCGGTGGAGCACCTTCACAAGCTTATTAGCTTCATACCTTGATTTGTTGAAAGGAGGCTTCTTCCAAGTCGGCTTTCCTTCCTTATGATTGCTCTTACCTTTCACTTGGGGCAATTTGTCTTGGATATGATTGAGCTCACCACATTCATAGCATGTCACCGGACCACCTCTTTTTGTTTCTCACATTATTGTAGGCCCGTGTGAATTTTTAGCTAGAAGAGCTAACTCTGTTTCGAGAATACTTTCAAGCTCCTCTTCATGAATAGCGGATAAACAAGCAAATGAAAATCCGTAAGAAGATTCAAAAGAGTCATCAAAAGCCTTTTGAGAGGATCTCGCTACCAAAGCTAAATTATCTTTCTTGGGATGATCAACTCTTTTAATTTCATGAGTCTTGAGTTTACTATAAAGCAATTCTAAAGTAAGACTTGAAAGATCAACATTTTCCTCTATAGCAAGAGCCTTCATCTCCCACTCCTTGGTGTTGATTGCAGCCAAGAGATGGGTGGCATTTTCAGATTGAGAATATTCAATATCAACAGCTTTCATTTGATTAATTACTTTATTAAAGCGACTGAAAATATCATCGATGCTCTCTCCAGGACGCATCTCGAATTTATTGTATTCACGCTTGTAAACAGTTTGGCGCACCTTTTTGATTTGGGACGAACCCTCATGATATGTTTCGAGAGTGTTCCAAATTTCATGCGCAGTTGAAAGATTGCAAATTCTACCATATTCTTGTCTACCAAGTGCACCATATAAAAGATTCTTAGCCTTATTGTTGTTAGCCAAAAGAATTGCAGAAGCAGGTGTAGCAATTTCAGGAATAACCAGCGGGGCTCTAACAACATCCCAAATAGCTTGTCCCTCGCTCTCAAGAAAGACGCGCATACGATTCTTCCAATAGGCATAGTCGTGCCCATCGAAGATATGCGGTTTAGTAGAAAACTTATCCATCGCCAAAGTTCAGTGACCGATTAAGATCAAAATTGAACTAACCGGGCTCTGATACCACTTGTTGGACCGTAAAGGCGACTAGAGGGGGGGTGAATAGGAGCACGCTCACTTTTTCACAAATTATGAACTCAATACAATTTTACTCCAAGAGCTATTAGAAAGCTATGAAGATCAATATACCAAGACAATGGAAGACTAGTATTGAATCCAATTAAACCCTAAGCAATGCTACAAAAATCAACTAAGATTGCAAAGACTCACGACGCAGGCGGTCTCGATCACTGGACCCAATCGGTCGGACCGATTGTCGGGCGGTCGACCGGCGTTATCTTGGCGGTCGGACCGCTCTAAAATCGGTCGACCGGTGATGACGGCGATCGGACCGGCCGACTCGTAACCGATCCGCAATGATAAAATCAGCCGATGACGAAGTTGCAATTAGGTGAAACTTTTGATTCTCAACTCTAATCTTTATGAAACTTTGCACACACCTTCTATATGCTATTGAGGACCTATTCCAATCGAATATTATGATAATTCTTGGAACGATCTTGAGCAATTGCCAATTGATTAACAGAAGGTCTAAAACCGCAAAAACGAAAACTTGATCCTAAAGCTTGTTCGTGAGGGATTGATGATCAAGATGATGCTAGATAGATTCACACATATCACAGCAAGCTAATTCACGTGAAAGAATCAATCACAAACTCGCGGATCAAAGAAAGCCCTAAAACACGAAATTGAAAGCAAGAACGAAAAGAGACTTATCTCAAGCAAACCTTGCATAGATTGATTTCGTGATTGTTCTTTGGATTACATCCACACCATCATGGATCAGTGGACAATCAAAGATCACGAAATCCACCACAAACCATCAAGAGCCCTTGCCTCCACCTCAACTCCCCTAAAGACAATTAGGGTTTTGAAACATAAAAAGGCGAGGGAGAGAGAGGTGCAGCCACCATCTCCTCCTATTTATAGTGGAGGCCTAAAACTCTTAGGGTTTGACTCTCTTGGGCTCCCGTTAAGGCCCACTAACAAACGGGTCACACACGCACGCTTCGCGAAGCGCCGTCTTTAACCTTTTGACCTAAACCGCTTCACCATGTGCCATGGATTCGCCAATAAGTCACCCTTGTCCATCTTGTGTCACGCTTGAGTCGTTGACCTCACCCGGCATCGTCAATCGTTCGGACCTCAACTCTCAAGTCTAGTCCCGATCCTCCTCGCCGCTGACCGTCGTTGACCACCAAGCAACTGCACAACCACGCACAAGAAAACACGAATTCGGGAACAAGTTCTTCACAACTTGACCCATGTTAGTCAAAACATGCATCATGCAAATCATATGCCATGAAACCAATGACTTTGACCTAACAAATCAACATCGCCACGGTTGGCGACGTTCAAGTAGAAACCGTCCGACCGCTCCAGTGAGCGGTCGGATCGCCTTTGGCGGTCGGACCGCTCCGTGAGCCGGTCGGACCGCCTTGGGACTTAACCAAATTCAAGCTCCCAAATTCAAACCTTCGGAAATTAAAACGAATAGAACTTCTTCTCGAGACTCCAAAATTATGAGACCAAGTGCATTGGGATCCCTCACTTGCCTACAACACCTATTTTTGGCCCACTTGTTTTGAACACTTTTAGGTCACCGCGTCCGATCGCCACATGGCCGGTCCGACCGATTTGGGACCGGTCGGATCATTGCAAGGACCGTCGGACCGCCCACATCGCCCGTAATACTGTAGCTTTGTCGAAAACACGTGAAACTACAAACCGTAAACGCCATTGCCAATTGTCACATCATCCTAAGATCCGGAACATATCCCCATGAAATCCACAATCTCCCTTGATGAACACATTGGCAATTATCCGAAAAATGTAAGTAAGAGGTTTGAAAACGAGTTTACTTGCAGTTTTAGCACAAAGGCACAACTTGGTCCATAAGCAAGAAAAAGCAATGAACATGACCAAGCCGGCATCGTAATAGTATAGGCATGTGAGACAAGGCAAAAGAAAGCATAAAACTTTGATTTCGAGAAAGGGTCAAAATTCTCACATGAGGTCCATATGAAAGAACAATTGTTCAATTGACCTATGATCATTGTGAGGATAAAAGAATGCAATTCAAGTTCGAATATTCAATAAGACAATAAGAATGCAACTCAAGAACTCCCCTCACTATGATCCTCAAATTTCAAATTTTCGTTTCTCCCTTTGTATAAACTTCTCCCCAATAAAGAAATATCTTCTTATTAACACATCTTCTCTTCTCATTTAACACATCTTCTCCCCTTTGACAATGGATTCATCAAGGAATCACGCCTTCCTCTCATCCAGAGATAACAAATGGAGAATAAAGGAAGAAGGTAAACAAAAGAAGCATAAAGAGGAATATGCATGAAGTGCAATGGAGTGGCTTCAATTTTTGTATTTTTCAATTTTTGATTACAAGAAGCTTTGGAGATTACCCAAAAGAACAAGCTAGTATCTCTAATATTGCACAAACAAAGATATCAAGCCCGACAAATAGCTTAGCAAGATCATGGTAAGACATATATATCAAAGCTAAGCACAAAGGCTCAAAAGTAAAGCAAGAGATTTGATCAATTTAAGCAACGCTTCAAATTCAAAAAGTTCATCAACAGGATCCTAAAGTGAAATTGGCCATGTCAAAATGTCAAAGTGAGATCAAAAATCTAACAAAGACCACATTAAGAGTCAATCAAGTCCCGTATTGAATCATTTTGCTCAATATTTTGTAAACGCCCATTTGTCAACATTTTTCTCATTTGCATTGAATATTGAAGTTGACTAATGATCTAACTTAGTGACAAGATCCCGGACTAGGAGCCATCCACAAACTCATCCTAAGCTTCACCAAAAGTTGATTAAAGGTATATCTTAGTAAAGAAGATCCCGGACTAGGAGCCATCCACAAACTCTTTCTAAGCTTCTACCGTGGCGACAAATCTTGAGGTTCATGTCATTTCGACAAGCGGTCCCCATGAGATCGTCTGTTCATCAAACTATCTCCAAGTTCATGTCATTTGACAAGCGCCTCGTAAGAATAGTTTGGCACAATTTAAGCATAAGACAATCTTGATTTTCATTTTTCACATGAGCAGTTTTAGAATCTCAAGAACACAAAAGCTCAAGTAATGGTCAATTTTAGATCAAAGAGCTAACAAAGCAATTCGACAGGCCAATGTCACAAGAGGAGCACTAATTGCAACTCGCTAAAACATCCACAAATTGCAATTTCTTAGTTTGAGTTGTTTAAAAGTTCTAGCTCATATAGCAAAGACTTAGCTACACATGTAAAAGCATGATAATTCTAGCAAGTCAAAGAACTAGACATGACATTGAGCAAGAATTGAAATACAAAAGCTCTAAAGGGTAATAGGCAAAGCTTCATCAATTTTTAAAAGTAAGGTAAAATCTTATATTACAATGCATCTTTTGGATTTTTCATACCATTTGTTGTAACCACTTGTTGGAGTTTTCATATGAATGCAATATGACACAATGAGATGCAATTAAAAGCCTAAAAACCTAAAAAGTTCAAAAGATCACTAAGTTCGTAAAAGAACAATAAAAGATCAAAAGAACAAGAAAAGATAAGAAAAAGATCAAACTCCCCCTCAAACCAACCCATAAGGATAAATTACCCCTAACTCGCTTCTTAAGGAGGAAAATCTGGTTTGATCTAAAGGCTTGGTAAGAATATCTGCCAATTGAGCTTGGACTCTCGAAGTGCATCACAATATCACCTTTTTCAACATGATCTTTAAGGAAGTGAAAGCGAATGTCTATGTGCTTAGTCCTAGAATGTTGCACTGGGTTTTTTAGCAATATTAATAGCAGAAGTGTTATCACATAAAAGAGGAACACTAGCAAAGTTTAACCCATAATCTTTCAAAGTGGACGTCATCCACAAAATCAAGCTCAAAGAACTAGCGTGACTACATACTCCGCTTCAAAGAAGGATTGTGCAATGTAAGACCGCTTCTAGAAGACCAAGATACAAGAGAAGTGCCTAGGAAGTGAGAGGTGCACGAGGTACTCTTCCTATCTAACCGACGACCCGCAAAATCGAATCAAAAGCCTCTAATGGACAAAGTCAAGAGCAGAATACCAAATGCCATATAAGAGGGTAGAGTGTAAATACCAATATGCGCTTAACGGCTTGGCGATGGGAAGTTCTCGAGACGCTCAAATCTTGCACAAAGGCATACCGTGAAGTGAATGTCCGGTCTCGAGGTCAAAATACGAAGGAGCCGATCATGTCATGCGGTACTCGCGTTGATCCACGACTTCTCCTTCCTCATCCGATCCAAAACGAATGGAAGTTGCCATGGGAGTGGAAATTGGCTTGCGGTCACCCATGTTGAAGCGTTTGAGTAGATCTTTAGTGTACTTTGTCCGATGGATGAAAGTTCCTTCCTTGCATTGCTTGATTTGAAGTCCCAAAAGTAATTAAGCTCTCCCATCATACTCATCTCAAATTCCTGGACATAGTGTCGAAAAAGCTAGAAACAAGAGCATTAGAGGAACCACCAAAATAATATCATCCACGTAAATTTGAGCAAGCAAGAAGTCATTTCACGCCTAAGAATAAATAGAGTTTTATCCACTTTACCCATCTCAAAATTATTTTTAAGCAAGAAGGTCTTAAGTCTATCATACTGGACTCTAGGGCTTGTTTAAGACCATACAATGCTTTAGATAGCTTGAAAACACGATTTGGATATTTAGGATCCTCAAAACCGGGGGTTGCTTAACATACACTTCCTCATCTATGAAACCATTTAAAAGGCACTTTTAACATCCATCCGATATAATTTAAAACCTTTTGATGCAAAGAAATGCAAGCGAGAATGCTAATGGCTTCTAGTCTAGCAACAGAGCAAATGTCTCATCAAAATCTAACCCTCAACTTGGTCAAACCCCGAGCTACCAATCGGTCTTATTTCTAACCACGTAACCATCCTCACCTTGTTTATTCTTAAACACCCAACGGGTTCCTATAACATTATGACCACTAGGAGGTTCTACTAGGTTCCAAACTTTGTTTCTTTCAAAATTCTCTAACTCCTCATGCATGGCATTTACCCACCTAGAATCGATAAAGCATGTGATATATCGCGGGGTTCAAAAGAAGCAACAAAAGCCGAATGAGAGTAGAGATTTGGATCATTATACCGAGCGAGTGACTCGCTCATGTAGATTACCTATTATCTGCTCCGAGGATGCCGTCTCTGAATGCGAAGGAGCGCCGGGTGAGATACTCGTTTCTTCGACCTCATGGTCTGCTGATGATGAAGATGCAGCAGAGCCTCAATCAAGGTGAAGTAGACGTAGGTGTTCTTGTATCAAATGGGTGCTTGATGAGCGGATGAAGGAATGATATTAGCCGTCCTCATCTTCCTCCACAAAAATGCTCTCTCACACCAAATCATCTCAGAGTAATAGATCTAGCTCGTGGCTAGTCTCATCAAAAGTGACATTACAAGTCTCTGAATAATGTTAGTCTCGATATTAAAACCCAAAAACCCCTCGAATGAGCGGGATAACCTGTAAATAACCCATCAAAAGTTCTTGATTCAAATTTATCTAAGTTGCTGTCTTTAAGAATAAAACATTTTGATCCAAAACTCAAAATGTGAAATAGAGGGTTTTCTACCAAAACGAAGCTCATAAGGAGTCTTGCCTAAAGAAGGTCTCAAAAGACACGATTTGCAATATGGCAAGCAAGAGCAATAGCTTCGCCCAAAATCTCCTGGTGTGTTATACTCATCTAGCATCGTCCTAGCCATTTCGACCAAGGTCCTATTCTTCCTTTCCACCACGCCATTTTGTTGAGGGACGTGTGGAGAGGAGAACTGATGCTCAATACCACGCTCAGCACAAAAAGAAGCAAAAGAAGCATTTTTGAACTCCGTGCCATTATCACTACGAATCGCTCTCAAAGCACCAGGAAGCTCAGAAGCCAAACGAAGAACAAGGTCATGAAAATAACCAAAAGCTTCATCCTTTGAAGTAAGAAAGAACACCCAAGAATATCTAGAAAGATCATCGACTATGACAAGAATATACCATTTTCCACCGACTGACCGGACTCTAGCAGGACCAATAGTATCCATATGAAGCAACCGTCACAGTCAGTCCGTCACCATAACCATAGTCACGAAGGGTGTGAGGCGGCAACTTGTTTGCCATGCCTACTGAGCGCACATCAAGATCCTTGATGACTTTGAGTTTGGGCAAACCTCTCATGAGATCAAGGTTGCTAACTCGTGTCGATGATCAAAACCAATGTGCCCCAAACGTCGATGCCAAAGCCGTAAATCGAAGAAGATGTAAGCAAACATTTAAGAGATCCAAAGAAGAGATTCTGAAAAATCAGCTCCAAAAATTCTACCAACTCTAGAGATTCCAAACACAAGCTCACCAGTAGAATCAAGCACACGACAAGCATTTTTCTTAAAAACCGTCTCATAGCCATCATCAAGAAGTCGAAAGCAGAAAGGAGATTATACCTAAGCTTGTCCACAAGAGCGACATCCTTTAGAATGAATTTGTTGTTCACCCTAATTGATCCTGTTCCTTCAATTCGCCCTTGTGTATCATCTCCAAAGGTGATGAAGTCATCACCTGTTGCTCGCGTGAAAGAGGTGAACCATTTTGAGTTCCCGGTCATGTGGCGTGAACATCCGGAGTCAACGAACCACGTGTTCTTCCCCTTTCCGCGATAATCATGAAAATCAAGGAACAAAAGAACGATGTGTCTCAATACTGGGGTTAGATAAACATGATTTAGGAATCCAGTACTGAGACACACGTATGCAAGGAGTATACAAACCAGAAGTACTATCCTTGATTTCATCTAACATTCGGTTATGAGCAATGTTTAAATTAACATGAGACTTAAAGCGTCCATGGGCGATCGACCGGCGTTGGTAGGCGGTCGATCGCGACCAAAACGGTCGACCGGTGACTACCAATGATCGGACCGCTTGATCGATAAACATTAGAATTAGGATATTTAGGAACATAATGATTTGCATGAGAGAAAATCCTAATCCGTGTTTATTCTTTTCAATGTTACCATGTCTCATAGAAGCTCTAGGTTGCATGAATGAAATTCTATCAAAATTTTTCCTATCAATTTTCAACCTCACGCCAATGAATTCAATCAAATGTCCACCTTTTTGCAATAAGTGCAATGGTACTTGGTACCACTAGAAGAAGCACCATTTGAATTAATACAAGGTTGGGCAAAACCGCAGATTTAAAAGATGTTTTTGCAGGTTGGGTTTTGAATTCAATTAAACCTTTTCCAAGACTTGAATGACTTTTGGGTTTGAATTGTCTTGAAAAGAATTGAATCCTAAACCTTGCTTCTTATAAGGAGTTTTAGACTTGTCAAGAATCATGTTTAATTGTTTCTTACCTTTAGAAAATTTCTCTAATGTATCATGAAGGTAAGCATTTTCTTTTCTCAAGTTAACACAAGCATCACAAGTTTTATCCATAGATTTCTCCTTATACAAAGCAATTTCAAGCTTAAGAGCGAACAGAAGCACAAGTAGTATTTTCAATATTGTCCTTAAGCATAGCATATTTGACTCTAGCGACTTCTAAGATATCTTTGATTTCACGCTCCTTTTCTAAACATGAAGTGCAAGGGCTAGAATCAAACACATCAAAAGCAATCAATTTACTAGATTCTAAACATTTTCACAAGGAGCACTTTTAATTTCATTTAGTTCAGATCTAGCATTCTCAAGTTGTTGTACAGAAATATTATGAGCAGTTTGTAACTTAGTAATTTCTGAGTGCATAGCATGACAAGATAAACATTCATCAGGTTCAAGAGTCTTAGCATTTTTAAGCTCTACTTTCAGTTTGTTAATCTTTGACTCTAATTTCTTATTTTTTGTCATAACAAATTCTAGCGCTTCATCTTGACTAAGCAATTGCTCAACTATAGAATCATATTTAGCAGAAAGCTCATCATAAGTAAAAGATACCTCATCATCATCAATGTCGTCGGTGTCAGCCATGAAGCACATGCCAGTGAAGTCTTTGGCCTTCCCTTTCTTTTTGCCTTGAGGGATCTCCTCCTCCTTGTCCTCCTCACTCCCAGTATCCACATCGCTCAAGGATTGATCCTCAAAGCGGCAAGGACCCGGTGAGCGACCTTCACAAGCTTATTAGCCTCATACCTTGATTTGTTGAAAGGAGGCTTCTTCCAAGCTGGCTTTCCTTCCTTATGATTGCTCTTACCTTTCAGCTTGGGGCAATTTGCCCGGATATGATTGAGCTCACCACATTCATAGCATGTCACCGGACCACCTCTCTTTTTGTTTCTCACATTATTGTAGGCCCGTGTGAATTTTTTAGCTAGAAGAGCTAACTCTGCTTCAGAATACTTTCAAGCTCCTCTTCATGAATAGCGGATAAACAAGCAAATGAAAATCCGTAAGAAGATTCAAAAGAGTCATCAAAAGCCTTTTGAGAGGATCGCTACCAAAGCTAAATTATCTTTCTTGGGATGATCAACTCTTTTAATTTCATGAGTCTTGAGTTTACTATAAAGCAATTCTAAAGTAAGACTTGAAAGATCAACATTTTCCTCTATAGCGAGAGCCTTCATCTCCCACTCCTTGGTGTTGATTGCAGCCAAGAGATGGGTGGCATTTTCAGATTGAGAATATTCAATATCAACGACTTTCATTTGATTAATTACTTTATTAAAGCGATGAAAATATCATCGATGCTCTCTCGGGCGCATCTCGAATTTATTGTATTCACGCTTGTAAACTGCTTGGCGCACCTTTTTGATTTGGGACGAACCCTCATGATATGTTTCGAGAGTGTTCCAAATTTCATGCTGTGATTGAAAGATTGCAAATTCTATCATATTCTTGTCTACCAAGTGCACCATATAAAAGATTCTTAGCCTTATTGTTGTTAGCCAAAAGAATTGCGAAGCGTGTAGCAATTTCAGGGAATAACCAATGGGCTCTAACAACATCCCAAATAGCTTGTCCTCGCTCTCAAGAAAGACGCGCATACGATTCTTCCAATAGGCATAGTCGTGCCCATCGAAGATATGCGGTTTAGTAGAAAACTTATCCATCGCCAAAGTTCAGTGACCGATTAAGATCAAAATTGAACTAACCGGGCTCTGATACCACTTGTTGGACCGTAAAGGCGACTAGAGGGGGTGAATAGGAGCACGCTCACTTTTTCACAAATTATGAACTCAATACAATTTCACTCAAGTAGCTATTAGAAAGCTATGAAGATCAATATACCATCTGTGGAAGACTAGTATTGAATCCAATTAAACCCTAAGCAATGCTACAAAATCAACTAAGATTGCAAAGACTCACAAAGACGGACGGTCCGACCATTGGACCCAACCGGTCGGACCGATTGCCAGGCGGTCTGACCGGCGTTGTGCTGGCGGTCGGACCGCTCCAAAATCGGTCTGACCGGTGATGACGGGCGGTCTGACCGGCCGACTCCAGAACCGATCTGCAACAGTAAAATCAGCCCGATGACGAAGTTGCAATTAGGTGAAACTTTTGATTCTCAACTCTAATCTTTATGAAACTTTGCACACACCTTCTATATGCTATTGAGGACCTATTCCAATCGAATATTATGATAATTCTTGGAGCGATCTTGAGCAATTGCCAATTGATTAATGAAGGTCTAAAACCGCAAGAACGAAAACTTGATCCTAAAGCTTGTTCGTGAGGGATTGATGATCAAGATGATGCTAGATAGATTCACACATATCACAGCAAGCTAATTCACGTGAAAGAATCAATCACAAACTCGCGGATCAAAGAAAGCCCTAAAAACACGAAATTGAAAGCAAGAACGAAAAGAGACTTATCTCAAGCAAACCTTGCATAGATTAATTTCGTGATTGTTTTGGATTACATCCACACCATCATGGATCAGTGGACAATCAAAGATCACGAAATCCACCACAAACCATCAAGAGCCCTTGCCTCCACCTCAACTCCCTAAAGACAATTAGGGTTTTGAAACATAAAAGGCGAGGAGAGAGAGGTGCAGCCACCATCTCCTCCTATTTATAGTGGAGGCCTAAAACTCTTAGGGTTTGACTCTCTTGGGCTCCGTTAAGGCCCACTAACAAGCGGGTCATACACATGCACGCTTCATGGCGCCGTCTTTAACCTTTTAACCTAAACCGCTTCACCATGTGCCATGGATTCGCCAATAGGTCACCTTGTCCATCTTGTGTCACGCTTGAGTCGTTGACCTCACCGCATCGTCAATCGTTCGGACCTCAACTCTCCAAGTCTAGTCCCGATCCTCCTCGCCGTTGACCGTCGTTGACCACCAAGCAACCCGCACAACCACGGACAAGAAAACACGAATTCGGGAACAAGTTCTTCACAACTTGACCCATGTTAGTCAAAACATGCATCATGCAAATCATATGCCATGAAACCAATGACTTTGACCTAACAAATCAACATCGCCACGGTTGGCGGCGTTCAAGTAGAAACCGGTCGACCGCTCAGTGAGCGGTCGGACCGCCTATGGCGGTCGGACCGCTCCACATGTGAGCCGGTCGGACCGCCTTTGGGACTTAGCGAAATTCAAGCTCCCAAATTCAAACCTTCGGAAATTAAAAGCGAATAGAACTTCTTCTTGGAGACTCCAAAATTATGAGACCAAGTGCATTGGGATCCCTCACTTGCCTACAACACCTATTTTTGGCCCACTCGTTTTGAACACTTTTAGGTCACCGCCGTCCGATCAGCCCACATGGCCGGTCCGACCGATTTGGGACCGGTCGGACCGTCGTGCAAGGACCGGTCGGACCGCCCTATCGAATACACGTAGCTTTGTCGAAAACACGTGAAACTACAAACCGTAAACGCCATTGCCAATTGTCACATCATCCTAAGATCTGGAACATATCCCCATGAAATCCACAGCATATGACTGAAAGGTATAAGGTTGCTGGAAGTAAAGGTAGGAAACTTGTAAAATTTGAACCAGGTGATTTAGTTTGGGTTCATTTGAGAAAGGATAGGTTTCCAGAATTAAGAAAATCAAAGTTGATGCCTAGAGCTGAAGGACCGTTTAAGATAATTAAGAAGATAAATGATAATGCATATCAATTAGAATTACCTGCAGATTTTGGGGTTAGCCCCACATTTAACATTTCAAATTTGAAACCATACGTGGGAGAAGAAGATGAGCTTGAGTCGAGGACGACTCCAATTCAAGAGGGGGAGTATGATGAGGACATCCCTCCTTCGGATACACGCATGACATAAGACCCTCCAGATCTGGGTGCTGAACTACACGGTCCTATGACAAGAGCTAGAGCACGTCACTTAATCGATCAGGTAAAGTCGTTTCTAGGGCTGAGTGTATTATTTGAGAACTCTATGATGCTTCCTAATGGGGATGATTTACTTGTACTCAGGAATTTAGGACTACGACCAGTTCAAGAAGGTCTACGACCACTGCAAGAAGATCTACGACCACTACAAGAAGACCTACGACTAGTTGATTCGATTGGAGCAATCTCGACCGAAAAGCGAGCACGATGCTCGTTGGACACAATCTACGACCAAAGATAGCATGGACTCCTCAAGACCACCCTAGGACCAGGTCCTCGACCGGATCTTCGACCAGAAATACGCGGACAAGGTGTTTGCGTCACACCGCTGGAAACTAATAAAACTTTGTAAGCGTAACGAGGTCGGAGTCCGTGTTGTGTACGCTTCATCCCACGGCCGCACAACCCTAGGTCGACCTCCTCACGTTCCCTATATATATACGATGAGCCGCCATAGTTTAGGCGGGTTTTCTTAGATTATTCTGCCAATTGCAGTTTCGCCGATTATCGGTTTGAGGACCCTACTTGTAAACTTCATCCATATCCGCAATATAATTCAGATTGCATCTACCTTGTTCTTGTGAGTTGCTTCGATTGCTTGCAGGAATAATAACCTTCGTGGTAAGGTCGATCACGTGCAAGCGTGGTCGATAACGACAGGCGTGCGGGTGTAGCGAATTGCGAGGTGACGATCTGTTGGTCGGAAGCCTCAAAGCGTCAACGTCCTCACGACGAACCAAATCGAACCTATCGGAAGATCGGGCCACCGTGACTCATCAATTAGTGGATATGGTAAGCAACCCCTTGCTAATCATATCTCTATATAACTCTTGTTGTTACGCAGCATCTCTATGCTCCGGCACCCAACCCTATGCCCCAAGGTCCATAACCGTTATGATGACCTTGTCAAGTAAAATCAATGCTTGCGTGTAAGTGTCCCACAAACCCATCTAGTTAATATTAATGCCACTCTATTTTAGCAAGACCTACCATCAAAATACAAGACTATGGATGGTGCAGCTAATTGGAAGGGCATCAATTTAACTTAATATTATCTGAGGGAAATTTACTTCTACCATGTTAAAAGCATATCAAGCAATTAAATAACATGCATAGAAATAAATGAACAGGAATATAAGGGTATTCACAGACAATCAAATTGCATTGTGATATAGTATGACCCTTCCTAATGGTGATCTCCATCGCCAAGCATCCTGTTCGCCATGTCTACAAGTGACCAAAACCTCCAAGTACTCCCACTAAGCTATTACTCGTAACAGTACTAGGCATAAAATTACAAGGAGTAAATAAGCACCACAAGTCGACACGCAGGCCGTTATACAAATATGGACTACCTTGGGCTGCAATAAACATGACACGCAGGTCATGAACATTACACACATGCATGCATCTCATACATCATGGGTCATACTATTCACATCAATCCCTGCAACAACGAGTTAGGCAAGGAATAGTAATGAATCGGGCAACAAGAACACACACTATACAAAAGCGCGGTCCGATTACCCAGCATGGCGGTCCCGAACCGATCTGATCATTGCCTTAATACACCACACACTGCATCATACTCTGATGGCGGAATTCCAACCGGTAGGTGTATCATGCAATGTGGTCGTGAACAAGCGCAATAAAACACCCGGTACTATTCGATCGTATCTCCGATTTGATAAACCACATTGATCTTCGTGTGCTCCAATGGATTTACTATCACTGTCTGCCCCGATGGCGGAAACCGACCGGGAGAGGCAAGTCGTGATACGACCATGCAAGCACGATCACGGAATAACGAATAAGAAAACCCATCTTACCACCAATGCACATGGACGATCAAATCGACCAGCAAAACAGAGATAGATCACATCTATAACTACCACATATCACAATATGTGTCCAATCCGAAACTAAAACCAGACAGGATGGCTCTGATACCACTGTTGGGTAACGCAGCAAGGCTACGATAGCACAAACAAAAATTCACTGCGCAACCAAGTAAACACCGCTAGTAATAGATCACGAGATTACCGCTAGACGCGCCGACTCGAAGCGGAAGTAGAGTCATTGTAGCGAGTTGATGCAGTCGTAGTCATACTCACGACGCGTCTCCTCCTTCGAGTGGTCATACTCACGCATCTGCTCCTCCAAGTGGTCGTACTAACCTCGTGACTTCTCCTCCGACTCCGGTGAACATCACAAGTTGCGGATCGTCCTAGTGCTGATGCTTCGCAACAACACCTCCGAGGTATCCACACGTACGGGGCAGGATCACCACGCCCTGGATTGCTAGCACCGGCAACGTGGTTGAGAAGGTGTGGCTATTAGGGTTTCGGAAGTTCCTCCAAAGATCATCCTCTGCCCTCAACCCATGCCACCGCGCCTCTTTATATAGGCATCCATGATGGGTCTCGAACTTGAGGCCCATTAGAAACTCGTGGCCTATACGAATTCGGATCACCATCTAAAATAGATCCTAGCCCTTTAAGTGTGTAACCCTACAGGTTTGTGAGGACCCCGGATTATTGGGCTTGTAATGCTTAGTCACCAATTGACCCTAGCATCACAAACAAAATAACCCGTGTCTTCGAGACATGTATACTTCTCAGAAATGTAGTATACACACCCCTTTACAAAATTCATGCATCAATTCCATTCATTCACATAGAACCGAAGCACATCAACAAACCAGAAGTTAAAATAAATAAAGGACAGTTATTACAAAAGAGAGGCCAACCGGCCAAATACATATAAATACAAAAATGAACAGCGGAAGCAAAAGTGACATAAGATGGCCATAAATAAAAGAGCCAATCAGTGTGCCTTTAACCCACAAGGCAACCGACCGGACCGCCAAGCTAGTCGTTGAACCCGCGACACATTTCACAAAAGTGAGGCCCTTGGGGCTCACCTTCCTCCTCTGTAACAAATAGTTAAGCAAAGCAAATGAGTACAAAAATTGTACTCCGCAAGACTTACGTGTAGAATAACAGGCCTATACATATGCTACATGCAAGCTTCTTTAAGTGGAGGCTGGATGTTTCAATTTCAGCATAAAGCAAGTTTTCATTTGCAATAATGTAATACATTTAAAGGCAAGTTGGCAAATCTGTTTTTAATGTTCAAATAATAGACGACAACAGTAATAACAATAGATAGATGACAATAACAAGCCTGGAAGTGACTAAACCCATAGTCACTGCAACAATAGCATGAATTACCCATTCATGCCAACCATGTCAAATTTTAATTAAAAGGTTGTAGTCTAACTCTTAGAAGACTTCCCCAAGCGTGTCCATAACCTAGGCTATTCGAATAGTTTTATCCCCGCAGGGGTGTACCAATGTACCCACACGCTAGACCGCCTTTTTGCCAAGCTATTAAGTACACTTCCTTAGGTATGCCGGCACGGCTAAGTCCCACGAGACATTTCCAATATTATGTATTAACTACGAGCCGCCCGTATGGATAGAAACCCATACGTTATGTCGGAGTCATCGTAAAGCCTCGGTCAACTACCCATCGCAAGTAAAGCCTTGGACAATTACGATGCTCCTCGAGGTGGAGAGCCTACCCGGAATCTCCACCACCGCACACCCAACATAAGAACACAGATCCTTTTTCACACAACACACACAACCCGCTCCTGTGACTCGGAGATAACACACGCCAAAGTACTCAGTCAAGAGAGGTCCCATATACCTCTCGCGTGGTTAGCACGCAAAAATGCTTGGTTTAGTGTAACAAGATGTTCGGTCCTTGTTGACCCGGGCAAGACATCCCCAAACCCAATAACCCACCATCCAACCACTTGCCCAAGTCTAAATCCATTCATTTGCACTTTTTGTTTTTGAAACAAATTAGTACAAGGTGCTAAACAATGAGTAATAACATGATTTGTGTGATCAAGGTCATCGACTAAGTCGATAACCGCCCAATTCTACCGGTAGCTAAGCATTGCTAAGCATGATATCGAAAAGACAATAAAAGACCATAATTAAATCACCAGGCTCTAATTCACCAGCGATATTAGTAACTTATGTTTGTGGCAGGAGATAACAATTTGAGGGCAACAATGCAATAGGAGTAACTACCTCTAATCGGGAAAATTAATTTGACACAAAAGAATGCATACATATTATTTGTAAACAAGATATTAGACTTGCAAATAATGGGAAATTTATGATCAAACTGCTTGCCTGGTTGCTGTGGTTCAATATGTTGCGGAGGATCACTTAGGTGATCAATGTGCTCTTCGGAACCTAACGAGAAAGCGAAAAAGAACTGATAAGAACGAAGAAAACACAAAGACTTAACATCAAAGTTTCTCCGAATGCCTTGAAAATTTTACAGCAGCAAGAGCATGATTTATAAGGAATTTAACAACAAGAACCAATTGATTTGGATTCCTAATGAAAATGATATGAGCAAAATAATTCTGCTCAGCCTTATAAATCACAAATGCTATTGTTCATCTTAGCAAAAATTTCCGGAGCTATAATGAGGTTAGAAACATTTTTAGATTAAAGTTTAGTTAAAAACATAACTAACAAAATTTGAATCGACTCAAAAGGAATTAAAATGAAATAAATATGCATTTTACAAGTTAATTTTATTTTTCAGTTAACAAATAATCCTTTCGGGAAAAACCAAAATTAAAACAACGCGGACGAACTTGGATCGTTTATCTAGGATCCAACGGTCCAAGTCCACGGGGCAACGCACGCACACGCGGCTCACGCGGCTCACCTTTGGATTTGCATCCAACGGTTTACGTGGACCAGAGCGTTCGGACGGTCCGAACGTTCACACGCACATGAGCCATTGATCTTGAATCCAACGATCCACGCGGATCGAACCGTTCGGACTGTCCGAACGTTTTCTCGAATTGGGACCATTGATTCTTGAATCCAACGGTCCACTGATCAAGCCATGCGATCGATCGAACGTTCGCGCGATCCTGGGTCGTAGATCTAAAGATCGACGATCACAGCGAACCACGTTCAAAAGCTCGCGCCCGATTTCGTCCGACAAAACGACAGCGAATGGAGGCTCACCGCCGGCGACTCTGGTCACGGTGGTGCGAGCAAAGGCCCAAAATGGATCTGCAATAGTTTTGCGCACACCCTGGGACCAATTTCTATGGCTGCAGCGGTTTAGAACGTCGGCAAGCCGGAGTTGACAGAGATGACCAAAACGGCCGAAAAACAAAAAATGCAAAGGAGCTCTGCTGCGGTCCAAGTAAGCGTGTGCCAAGCAACTAGGGACTAATGTGGAGTTACCTGAGCACAGGAAGGACACAGAGAAGGTTGGGTCTGCTCCGGTGATGAAAAATGGGGCTTTCGGTCGAAAAGGGAAAATCTCCAATTCAGTCAAGCCCTGAGCAAGATGAACAAAATTGAGCGATGGTTAAGCTCAAGGGAGTAAAGGGGGAGCAGAGGGAGCAAGAATTGGAAAAAGAGAGCCAATGTGGTACCGCCTTCACCGACAGCTTGAAGCTCGGCAATGGTGGCAGAAATGGCTTTGGTTGAATGCAGCTCAAACAAACACTGAGGTGCTAGCTAGAGTTGCAGAAATACTAAAGGAAGCCAAAGGGGGAAGAAATGGAGCTTAAATAGAGGAAATGGCAGAGAGCAACGGCGATATTTCTCCTTTGGTCAACACTGCCATGAGAGCACTTGAGAGCGACGGGAGCAGTTGAACAATGGACTTCTGAGGGTGGTGCACGACGGGCATTTAATGCGAGCAGACAGAGCCATTTAAAGGTGACCACAGAGGTGAATCAACGCTGCACTCTTCTCCTCTGCTCACGCCATTGCTTGACTCAAACGCGCGCTCCGACCCGAGGAAGGAGACGACTTGTCCACCGTTGGATCTAAATCGAACGGTTCAAAAGAAACAGGCCGATTATAACGGTTCGAACGTTCACTTTAACCTGGGCCGTTGATCTGGATCGTACGGCTCACACTACGCGAGGCGTTCGGATGGTCCAAACGTTCACGCGAATTTGAGCCCTTGATCTAGAATCCTACGGTTCACATGGATCGGCGCGCTCGGATGGTCTGAACGTTCACGCGATCGTGGGCCGTTCGATGCCGATCCAACGACCCACAACGCTCGCGCTCGATCGACCGAGGTGGTGCAGTTAGTTGATCGAACCAAGTCAAGTGGATCGAGCCCGAGTCTGACTCGAACCCAAAGAACAGTGAAAACCAGCTAGGGTTTGAATTAACAGCTAATTTTTGGGGATTTTGCTTAAGGTAGCAATCCAACTCCAAAAATTTATGAAATTTTAACTGGATGCTGCTGACTGCAGGATAAACCTCACATAAAATTTCCAGAGACTTTTATGCACTGCATCTTTCTCAAGAAATTCCAGAAGGTGTGAATTAGGGTTTGACCAAGCTTTGACTTGGTTTGACTTGCCTCCAAAATTATCAAATAATTTCTAAAAATCATGAGATAATTCATAGGTGTTATCGAGCCTCCCTAGAACTCAGGAAAATATTTACATGGGTTTAGCACAAGATCTTTGCCAAGAAGGTTTTTGGTTGGAGTCAATTGAGGATTTTGATTTTGGACTTTCATAATTCCTTTACAAGAATTACAGAAATGGCCAAAGACCTCAAGATGCAAGAAAAGTTTTAATTTCTTCTCATTTTCTTACATTTGAAACACAAATACACATTTGAGATGTTACAAAACCTCCCCTCCCCCTTACAAAAATCTTGTCCCGAGATTTGGCTCACTCGGTAAAGAAGGATGGATAGTCTTCGCGGAGACGATCTTCCCTTTCCCAAGTAGCCTCATCCTCAGAATGGTTCGACCACTGAACTTTAAGGAATCTAATGGTTTTATTCCTCGTTCTTCGTTCAGCCTCATCGAGTATGCAAACAGGGTGCTCGCGATAGGTCAAATCCTCTTGGACATCGAGAGTTTCGAACGGAGCTTCCTCAGTTGGAACACGGAGGCACTTCTTTAGCTAGGACACATGGAAAACATCATGTACCCCCTCAAGTGCAGCTGGCAACTCCAACTTATAGGCAACAACTCCTTTCTTCTCAATAATACGGTAGGGACCGACATATCGAGGAGCTAGCTTGCCCTTGACGTCGAAACTTTGATGCCCCTTTAAAGGAGAGACTTTGAGATAAACAAAGTCATTAGGCTCAAAGCTCAACTCACGACAACGGCGATCCGCATAGCTCTTTTCTTGGATTGAGCTGTGCGCAAACGATCACGAATAAGCTGGACTTGACTCTCGGCCTCATTGATCGAATCCGGGCCAAAGAAAGGTCTTTCGCCGGTCTCAGACCAATTCAACGAGGTTCTGCACTTTCTCCCGTATAAGGAATCGAAAGGTGCCATGCTGAGACTGGCCTGAAAGCTGTTGTTGTAGGAGAACTCGGCGAATGGTAAGCATTTCTCCCAATTCGTTCCATAGGAAAGAACACAGGCACGGAGCATGTCCTCCAACACTTGGTTGACCCTTTCGGTCTGACCATCAGTTTGGGGGTGATATACGGTGCTAAAGGTAAGACAGGTTCCCATAGCCTCTTGCAAACTATGCCAAAATCGAGAAGTGAATAGAGAACCACGATCAGAAATGATCGTCTTGGGTATCCCATGCAAACTCACAATTCTGGAGACATAGAGCTCGGCTAGGAGACCCACGCGAAGCTGAGTCTTGACAGGAATGAAATGAGCCACTTTAGTCAACCGATCGACGACAACCCAAATGGCATCATTTCCCTTGGGAGACCTGGGTAGACCGGTGATAAAATCCATCCCGATCGAATCCCACTTCCACTCAGGAATCGGCAAAGGCTGAAGCAATCCTGCTGGGCGCTGATGCTCAGCCTTGACACGACGACACACGTCACACTCAGCAACGAATCTCGCAATCTCCCTCTTCATTCGGGTCCACCAAAATCTCTGGCGGAGATCTTGATACATCTTTGTGGCCCGGGGATGAATGGACAAAGGAGAATCATGGGCTTCGCGGAGGATCAAATTCTGCAATTCTATGTCCTTTGGAACCACAAGGCGTTGTCCGAACCTCACAACACCATGCTCATCCTCGGAAAAGCACTTGGTTGTTCCGTTCTTGACATTTTCCTTGATGCGGTTCACTCCAACATCCGATTGTTGAGCGATCTTGATCCGATCCACCAAGGTTGGTTGCACAACCAAGGCAGTGAGGGAACCATGCTCAACCAAACCCAAGATGAGACGCTGGAATTCCTCCAGAAGTGTAGGTTGCAACTTCTGGAGCAACAAGGCATTATAATGCGCTTTGCAACTAAGCGCATCGGCAACGACATTAGCCTTGCCTGGATGGTAGTAAATACCCATGTCATAGTCCTTGATCAACTCCAACCATCTTCTTTGCTGGAGGTTCAGATCTGGTTGGGTGAACAAATACTTTAAGCTTTTGTGATCCGAATACACTTCGCAACGATTACCGATTAGGTAATGTCGTCAAATCTTAAGTGCATGAATCACAGCAGCTAACTCCAAGTCATGGGTAGGATAGTTGAGTTCATGAGGTCTCAATTGCCTTGATGCATAGGCCACTACCTTGCCTTCTTGCATAAGGACACAACCGAGTTCTCGATGAGAAGCATCGCAAAAGATATCGAAGCTTCGATGGATATCGAGAAGAACGAGAACGGGAGCGGTGGTCAAACGCTTCTTGAGTACTTGGAAGCTTTCCTCACAAGCATCGGACCACAAGAACTTCTTGTCCTTCTTGAGCAACTCTGTCATCGACTTCGCGATCTTGGAGAAGTTCTCGATAAAGCGACGATAATATCCCGCCAAACAAAGAAAACTCCGCACTTCGGTTACCGAAGTAGGCTGACTCCATGAAAGAACATCGCTGACCTTGCTAGGATCAACGGCTACGCCTCCTGCTGAAAGAACATGACCCAAGAAGGCCACTTCCTTCATCCAGAATGCGCACTTGCTGAACTTCGCATACAGCTGGTGCTCACGAAGCTTGCCTAACACAAGCCTCAGATGCTTATCGTGTTCCTCATCATTCTTCGAGTAGATAAGAATATCATCGATGAAGACCACGACAAACTTATCCAAATACTCCATGAATACCGAATTCATGAGGTTCATGAAGAAGGCAGGGGCATTGGTTAAGCCGAACGACATGACAGTGTACTCATATAAGCCATAGCGAGTAGATAAAGCCGTCTTTGGAATATCCTCAAGTCGTATCCGAACTTGATGATATCCCACTCTCAAATCAATCTTGGAGAAAATTCGAGCTCCAGTTAATTGATCAAAGAGATCATCGATGCGGAGTAATGGATACTTGTTCTTTATCGTTACCTCATTAAGCGGACGGTAATTGACACACATGCACAAAGTATTATCCTTCTTCTTTACGAAGATTGCTGGACAACCCCACGGAGATGAGCTAGGGTGGATGAAACCTTTCTCTTGCAGCTCACCAAGTTGCTTCTTCAACTCCACCAACTCGTTCGGTGGCATCCGATAAGGCCTCTTTGAAATTGGGGCGGTACCGGGAACCAACTCAATGACAAACTCGAGGTCTCGAACTGGTGGCATCCCTGGGAGATCTTCAGAAAAAACATCAACGAAGTCACGAACTGTTGGGACTTCACTAATATCTAGAGCGGGCTTCGCTTAGGCGAAGAGGCGCGGACCTAGCGACCGGTGGCGAACTGCTGCTTGAGAAAGACTAGATAGGGAGACACACTTCTTGGCGTAATCGATTTGTCCCTTGTGCTGGGACAACCAATCCATACCAAGAATTACATTTAGACTTGCTGAATGGAGGAGGATAAGATTTTCTAAGAACCTCACCCCCTCAATCTCAATTGGGACATCCCTACACTCTGATTCAGCTCTCAACTCCGATCCAGGAGAGCGAATGAGTACCGGGACCAACAATGGAGTAAAAAGAAGCTCACTAATAGCAGCAAAAGACTCAGAAACAAAAGAATGAGATGCTCCTGAATCAAACAAAATAGTAGCAGAATGAGAGTTAACAGAAAGTGTACCCAGCAAGATGTCGGGTGCCTCCTGTGCCTCCTCCACTGAGATGAGGTTGACGCGACCACTACCCACGCCTTGGGTAGTCAGGACGATCTTCTGGTCCTGGGAAGAACCACCTCCTTGCCCGCGTCCTCCATTAGGACGAGGGGCTGCTCCTGTCTTCTTAGGGCATTGATTCGCATAATGCCCCTTCTGGTTGCAGGCGAAGCAAGTGACTCCGTGGCGGGTTGCGGGGCCACCTGGCGACTCGCGAGTGCGTGATTGGGACACGGCTGCGAAGGGCGAGGGGCGTCTTGATGACCTCGAAGTCTTTGAAGCTCGATGATCGACCCCGAGGTGGATCAAGCGAGGATAAGCGGCCGAGATGACTTGTGGGCGTCCCACTTACACTTGCGGGAATCCACAAGAGCTCTCCCCGAGTGCTCGGCGACGATGGCCTTGTCCACCAAGGTCTGGAAATCAGGGAAATCGACGATGGATAGCTTGTCCTGCAGCTCCTCGGACAAACCATCCTTGAACTTCTCTTGCTTGGCCTCATCAGTAGCCACCTCCTCCGGAGCATAACGAGCCAAATGGTTGAACTCATATAGGTACTCCGTAACTGAGAAACGCCCTTGTTTGAGCGACAAGAACTCCTTCTTCTTCAGCTTCATCAAGCCGGCACGAATATGACTCCGACGGAAGGCAGTGCGGAACTCCTCCCAAGTGACGGTGTGGCCGTCAGGCTGCATGGCGAGAAAGCTCTCCCACCAAGATAAAGCTGCACCCTCCAGCTGGTGCGATGCAAATAGCGCCTTCTCGTGCTCCGGGCACTCCGCTATCGGCTTCCGCTCAACGGCACGGCCAATAAATGCGCATCAAGCGAGTCCTCGGACCTGGAGAAAGTGGGGTGGGTGCAAAGAAACTCCGAGTCCCCACGTGGTGGTGTCCACTCCCTTGCGGATCCCAAGCACCGGTAGGGCGGAGGTGTTCGCGCGATGGCGTCCGAAGAACCCTCTGTCTTACGCGGTTGCGCTCAATCTGAAGGAGGACCTCGGCCATGGTCGGAGGAGGAGGAAGCTCCTCGTCCGGACCAGCTGACTGGCCTTGGCCGCTACGAGTGCGTCCGGCCATCCTGTTACAAGAAACTTTGGTTAACCACTAGGCCCGGAAAAAAAACAAAGCCGAAAGAAAGTAAAAAGCTAACGACTAGGGGAATGGAATATCACCCTAATCGAAAGCCGAGAACAGAAAGTATATAAACTTTAAGAGGCTTATAAAAAGACTCCAAAAACAGCAAGGAATCACTCAAAACCAAAGCTCAACTTCCCCATGCAACTAACCCGTATTGAATGAACGAGTAATTGTTTGAGAAGATAAAAATCAGAATATAACATAAGATCTAATACCACTAAAGAGCAAGGTTAAGTCAACGAAAATAGTTTTAGATACATAGCTAACTAGTATCACATCTTACCCTTCTACTCCCACAAGTTTTAGTTGATTAACCTCTCATTTTCTACCCTGTTTGGAACCTTTGAGCTTGCTGTCCGGAAGTTGAAAGATCGCTATCCAGGTTTTGCATCCAAGCTTCTAGTCGAAATTATCCATTTCAGAAACTTCAAAACCTTGTAGAGTGCAGCCACCACTTCAATTTGCCAAACTCATTAGTTCCCAAAACTCAATTAAACGATAACAACTATCTTTGAAGAAAGGAGAGGTAAACAATTTTTAAACTCAAATTAGAGTAAGATGAGAGGAGAAAGCTAAGATAGGTAAGGAGTAAAATCTGAGAATTACTTAAGCTTTCATAAATCATTTGATACTTTGAAATTAAGATTTTCCAAAATATCCTAAAACGACCAAGCTTGGGTTACTACGGTCAGTATGGCTCTGATACCAAACTTTGTGAGGACCCCGGATTATTGGGCTTGTAATGCTTAGCCACCAATTAACCCTAGCATCACAAACAAAATAACCCGTGACTTCGAGACATGTATACTTCTCAGAAATGTAGTATACACACCCCTTTACAAAATTCATGCATCAATTCCATTCATTCACATAGAACCGAAGCACAGCAACAAACCAGAAGTTAAAATAAATAAAGGATAGTTATTACAAAAGAGAGGCCAACCGGCCAAATACATATAAATACAAAAATGAACAGCGGAAGAAAAAGTGAGAGGCCAACCGGCCAAATACATATAAATACAAAAATGAACAGCGGAAGAAAAAGTGCCATAAGATGGCCATAAACAAAAGAGCCAATCAGTGTACCTTTAACCCACAAGGAAGCCGACCGGACCGCCAAGCTAGTCATTGAACCCACGGCACATTTCACAAAAGTGAGGCCCTTGGGGCTCACCTTCCTCCTCTGCAACAAATAGTTAAGCAAAGCAAATGAGTACAAAAATTATACTCCACAAGACTTACGTGTAGAATAACAGGCCTATACATATGCTACATGCAGGCTTCTTTAAGTGGAGGTGGATGTTTCAATTTCAGCATAAAGCAAGTTTTCATTTGCAATAATGTAATACATTTAAAGGCAAGTTGGCAAATCTGTTTTTAAAGTTCAAATAATAGACGACAACAGTAATAACAATATATAGATGACAACAACAAGCCTGGAAGTGACTAAACCCATAGTCACTGCAACAATAGCATGAATTACCCATTCATGCCAACCATGTCAAATTTTAATTAAAAGGTTGTACTCTAACTCTTGGAAGACTTCCCCAAGCGTGTCCATAACCTAGGACGATGCTATTCGAATAGTTTTATCCCTGCAGGGGTCTACCAATGTACCCACACGCCAGACCGCCTTTTTGCCAATCTATTAAGCACACTTCCTTAGGTATGCCGGCACGGCTAAGTCCTACGAGATATTTCCAATATTATGCATTAACTACGAGCCGCCCGTATGGATAGAAACCCATACGTTGTGTCGGAGTCATCGTAAAGCCTCGGTCAACTACCCATCGCAGGTAAAGCCTTGGACAATTACGATGCTCCTCGAGGTGGAGAGCCTACCCGGAATCTCCACCACCGCACACCCAACATAAGAACAAAGATCCTTTTTCACACAACATACACAACCCCCTCCTGCGACTCGGAGATAACACACGCCAAAGTACTCAGTCAAGAGAGGTCCCATATCCCTCTCGCGTGGTTAGCACGCAAAAATGCTTGGTTTAGTGTAACAAGATGTTCGGTCCTTGTTGACCCGGGCAAGACATCCCCAAACCCAATAACCCACCATCCAACCACTTGCCCAAGTCTAAATCCTTTCATTTGTACTTTTTGTTTTCGAAACAAATTAGCACAAGGTGCTGAACAAAGAGTAATAACATGATTTGTGTGATCAAGGTCATCGACTAAGTCGATAACCGCCCAATTCTACCGGTAGCTAAGCATTGCTAAGAATGATATCGAAAAGACAATAAAAGACCATAATTAAATCACCGGGCTCTAATTCACCAGCAATATTAGTAACTTATGTTTGTGGCAGGAGATAACAATTTGAGGGCAACAATGCAATAGGAGTAACTACCTCTAATCGGGAAAATTAATTTAACACAAAAGAATGCATACATATGATTTGTAAACAAGATATTAGACTTGCAAATAATGGGAAATTTATGATCAAACTGCTTGCCTGGTTGTTGTGGTTCAATATGTTGCGGAGGATCACTTAGGTGATCAATGTGCTCTTCGAAACCTAACGAGAAAGCGAAAAAGAACCGATAAGAACGAAGCAAACACAAAGACTTAACATCAAAGTTTCTCCGAATGCCTTGAAAATTTTACAACAGCAAGAGCATGATTTATAAGGAATTCAACAACAAGAACCAATTGATTTGGATTCCTAATGAAAAAGATATGAATAAAACAATTCTGCTCAGCCTTATAAATCACAAATGCTATTGTTCATCTTAGCAAAAAATTTGCGGAGCTATAATGAGGTTAGAAATATTTTTAGATTAAATTTTAGTTAAAAACATAACTAAAAAAATTTGAATCGACTCAAAAGGAATTAAAATGAAATAGTTATGCATTTTACAAGTTAATTTTATTTTTCAGTTGACAAATAATCCTTTCGGGAAAAACCGAAATTAAAACGATGTGGACGAACTTGGATCATTGATCTAGGATCCAACGGTCCAAGTCCATAGGGCAACGCGCGCACACGCGGCTCACGCGGCTCACACGCTCACAGTTGGGTTTGGATCCAACGGTTTATGTGGACCAGAGCGTTCGGGCGGTCCGAACGTTCACACGCACATGAGCCGTTGATCTTGGATCCAACGATCCACGCGGATCGAACCGTTCGGACGGTCCGAACGTTTTCTTGAATAGGGACCGTTGATTCTTGGATCCAACGGTCCACTGATCAAGGCATGCGATCGATCGAACGTTCGCGCGAACCACGTTCAAAAGCTCGCGCCCGATTTCGTCCGACAAAACGACGACGAATGGAGGCTCACCGCCGGCGACTCTGGTCATGGAGGTGCGAGCAAAGGCCCAAAATGGGTCCGCAATAGTTTTGCACACACCCTGGGACCAATTTCTATGGCTGCGGCGGTTTAGAACGCCAGCAAGCCGGAGTTGACAGAGATGACCAAAACGGCCGAAAAATGAAAAATGCAAAGAAGCTCTGCTGCGATCCAAGTAAGCATGTGCCAAACAACTAGGGACTAATGTGGAGTTACCTGAGCACGGGAAGGACACGGAGAAGGTTGGGTCTGCTCCGGTGATGAAAAATGGGGCTTTTGGCCGAAATGGGGAAATCTCCAATTCAGTCAAGCCCTGAGCAAGTTGAACAAAATTGAGTAACGGTTAAGCTCAAGGGAGTAAAGAGGGAGCAGAGGGAGCAAGAATTGGAAAAAGAGAGCCACTGTGGTACCGCCTTCACCGACAGCTTGAAGCTCGGCAATGGCGGCAGAAATGTGATGAGGATATCCCGACTACTTATGAGGCTGTTTATGAAGCAAGAGTTACACTTCTCAAACAACAGGTGCAATTCTTTCTTAACAAGTTTCTTTGTGTTTTCCGTGAGAATTGGATACTATGTAGAAACAATACTTTGTGCATTCTCAGGTTTGACAAGTTTAAAGTCTTCGGAACCGAGAGGGGGGCCGGAGCCAAAGAAATAGAGGAGCACAAGGAGGAGGGTACCCGTATTTGTTGCCTAGTGAGGAAGAACAAGAAGGTCAAAGCGGTTGGGAAGGAGAAAGTCAAGCAGCCCATGTAGCTGATCAAGGAGAAAGGAAGCCGTGTGATGGTAGAGCAAAAGGGGAGGAAGCCCAAGAACTTAAAACTCAAGTTTTGGATAAGATTTTCAAGCCCAAATCAGATCTCCCATAACTCCATGTAGCATCCCGCTTTTTCAGAGTTTTTGAAAAATTTAAAAATGAGAACCATTTACTTCTATTTGCCAAAAGCTTAATGGGGAATTTTATAATCAATTGTGGTTTAATATGAATTAATCAAACTTCAATCAAATTAAGGTTGGTTTGATTGAATTTTTTGTATTTAAAATCAAAATTATTCTTTTAAGTGTTTTCTTGGATTTATTGGATTTTAAAAATGGTTTTCATTTTACAAAAAAATAAAAATTATTTTATTTGCAAAAGAAAAAGAAAAATTAAAGTTGAAACTATTTTTATTAAGTCCAGAATAATTCATGGAATTTTTGTGAATTTTCCTAGAATATTTGGACTCTATGTGATATTTTCTAAAATAGCTTTTCATTTGCTTGAATTTCTGAAAATCAAAATTCGGAAAATCCCTTTCTTGTATGTGGGCGAATCCTCGGCCCTGCTATTCTTCTCGGGCGGCCAGTGCGCCCGACCCGACCTCCGCCTCGGCCTCGCGCCCACCGTGCGATCCCATCGCCACGGCTCTCGCTTCGCCACGCCCCTCCTTCGCGGCTGCCTTAGATCTTCATCAAGCGGCTCCCGATCGGTCGCACCTCCCTTCGCCCTCCGCCGTCCGTCGAAATGGGCGACACTCCGCCGCCCGCGCCCTGCTCTTCTTCTCCTTCCCCCTTCTTCTCTCTCCGCGCACCTGCCGTGGCGCTGCCAGCACCGCATTTCTCGCTGCCCTCCTCGGTCCGACCGCCGCTGCCCGCCTCTCCCCGCGTTAACGCCTCGGACTCCGCTCCGCTCCCCCTTTCCCTCTGCCCTAAGCGGCGCGCTGCCCGAGCTTCTTCCCCCGCGCGAGCTCTCTCTCCCGCCCGTGAGCTCCCTCGGCCGTCGCACGCCCGTGACCTCCTCTGCCCCAATAAAATGGTGCCCCGGTTTTCTCTCCTCCTCCTCTCCCCTCTCTTCTTCCTCCCTCTCGGCCAGCCTCCGCCCCGCTCCTCCCTTCGCCGTCGCCGCCGCCGCCCCTCCCCGGTTTCTCCCCTCTCCCAGAGCTCTCTCTCTCTCTCTCCCGCTCGCTCTCTCTGCCGGTGGGCCTGCCACTATGCTGTGGACTGCGCCCACACACCGGTGGACCACGCCGTTCAGCGATGCGGCGGACCAATGACAATGTGCGTGCTGTGCCCAAGCGATGTGGCGTCGTGGCGCCGTCTCGCGCCGGTGGCGCCGCGTCAGCGCTCTCGGCCTGCTTGGCGTCCACTTGTGCGCTTGCATGGCCGCTGACGTCAAAACCCAATTTCCAGTTGAAAAATAATTCTGGAAATTCCAGAAATGGCTAGATTTATTTAAAAAATGGTTTTGGGAATATATAATTACCAAATTTCCATTATGCCACCTTGATAAATTGAAAATGAAATATCTCCTTGAATGACATATATCCTTGGACACCTTAGGGTGGATAATACTAGTTGGACATGGTTGTATTACCAACATGGGCGCGTATTATTGCTTAGACATGCTCTAGTTACCCGCAGTACTCACGATCACATGTTCAATGAATAATGAAATTTGACTAATGGAACTATGGAATTGTGGTGTGAGGCCACTATAATTAAAATGTATTGTGCCATGGCAGGGATTGCCATTTGGTCAGAAATGAACAAAAAGTGATTTATGCTCGGGCTTGTGGTAGGGGGTGAAGGTGGGTGCGTGAGGCACATTGGGGATGTGGTAGTCTCGTCTGAGCAGCCAACTAAGGACTTAACTTTGCAAGTCATTGATCTGGGCCACCTCGTGCAACCACAAGTCCGGTATGGGACGGACCTGGCCAACTAATTGGGGAAGTTTTGAGTCGGTTCTGTTTGGGTTGATTATTGACGCAAGAGGGGGGCCGTGAGGGCGAAACCTTAGCGAGCAGAACCGAGGAAAAATAGAACTTTGTAAAGGCCTTGTGATAATCACTTAGTCGCACACCCTCATAAGTGTGTCAGACGGACATTACAAGTGATTTATCTCTTGTGGGTAAAGCTGTACAACCTCTGCAGAGTGTTAAAATCTATTCGAATAGCCGTGTCCCCGGTTACGGACATGCCTGGTGATTTCGCGCAAGGGGTAGCATTTTCAAAAATATGGTTTGGTTCGATGGAAAGGTTTGATTGGAATGGTTGGGGAGTGAACGGGATGTTCACTGTTTGATTCAAAAGAACTTGGCTATCTATGTATTACTCTTTTAAAATCCTGCTTTGCAATCTAATTATTGTATTTACTGATTAAACTTGCTTTCTGCAAATTAACCATAAAGCTATCCTTTCTTAAGCCTGACATGAATACTATGTGCATACATTTCTCTACGACTTGCTGAGTACTTTATGTACTCACGGCTTTATGCCCTTTGTTGATCAGTTCCAGCAGAAGAATCAGGACAGGATGAGTACTATGAGGAAGGCTACTTTAAAGACTTCGCGAACTAGGTCACGTCCTCCACTCGATTGCCTGTGGGCATGTCGATTGGGCTCCACGTATTTTGAGATTTCCAACGCGGATACTCTGTTGTTGCTAAGCCACGTGAGGCGACTTTTGTAAGAACTTGACCATAAGGTCTTTTCTTTGTTAACTAATATTACTTTATGCCTTCATTAGTTCGTTGTTGAATGGTTATGATAACATCATTGTTACAACTGTGCGAGCTAGCTACTGATCATGGGACTAGCTTGGTATGCACAAAGGGTCTCGGGGTTGTGTGATACCCGGGGCGCCGACACCCCAATCGAAATCAAATTCGGAATCAACTCAGAATCAAATTCGGATTCAGAATCAGCAGGATAGTCCGGATTAAAACAGTCATAACTTTCACAAACGGAGTCCGATTCGAGTGTTCTTGGGCTTGTTGGAAAGATAACTTCAAGCCCGATCCAACAGATCCTCCCTTACTCCAAGATTCGTTCGGTGTCAAAAGATATGACCAAAACAATATGATAGTTGTAAAATTAGAGTTTCCTTTTGTTTTAGATTGAGTCGGAATTGGAGTAGGAGTTCTAATTCCGAATTAGAATAGGAGTAGGGCCTCTTGGCAAGCCATGAGGAGGAGAAGGGGCACTATATATTGAGGGGTAGACCCCCATTGTAACCTCAGACCACATTTAATATATTTTCAAAGCTTTTGCTTGATTCTCCTATTTTGCTTATAGCCAAAACAGAGGGAATTGGGCGTTGAGAACAAGGGGTCGTTCTTGCTTTTCTGCTGGGAATTGAGGGTTCGACGATCTTCGCTTGTGGTCAACGAGGATCCAATCAAGTGTGTGTTTGGGTGAATTTTCCACAGAGTTGTAGGTCCGTGCATTGGCGCGGGGGATCAGTTGGTGGTTCGTCAGAATACAGAAGTTATCGAGAGGTTCTACATCGAGAAGATCGGGCACCCCGCATCAAAATGGCTTTGGTTGAATGCAGCTCAAACAAACACTGAGGTGCTAGCTAGAGTTGCGGAAATACTAAAGGAAGCCAAAGGGGAAGAAATGGCAGAGAGCAATGGCGATATTTCTCCTCGGGTCAACACTGCCAAGAGAGCACTTGAGAGCGACGGGAGCAGTTGAACAATGGACTTCTGAGGGCTGTGCACGACGGGCATTTAATGCGAGCAGAGAGAGCCGTTTAAAGGTCACCACCGAGGTGACTCAATGCTGTGCTCTTCTCCTCTGCTCACGCCATTTCTTGACTCAAACGCGTGCTCCGACCCGAGGAAGGAGACGACTTGTCCACCGTTGGATCTAAATCGAACGGTTCAAAAGAAACGGGGCGATTATAACGGTTCGAACGTTCACTTTAACCTGGGCCGTTGATCTGGATCCTACGGCTCACACTGCGCGAGGCGTTCGAACGGTCCGAACGTTCACGCGAATCTGTGTCCTTGATCTAGAATCCTACGGTTCACATGGATCGGCGCGCTCGGATGGTCCGAACGTTCACGCGATCGTGGGTCGTTCGATGTCGATCCAACGACCCACAACGCTCGCGCTCGATCGACCGAGGCGGTGCAGTTAGGTTATCGAACCAAGTCAAGTGGCTCGAGCCTGAGTCTGACTCGAACCCAATGAACAGTGAAAACCAGCTAGGGTTTGAATTAACAGCTGATTTTTTGGGATTTTGCTTAAGCTAGTAAACCAACTCTAAAAATTATAAAATTTTAACTGGATGCTGCTGACTGCAGGATAAACCTCACATAAAATTTCCAGAGACTTTTATATACTACATCTTTCTCAAGAAATTCCAGAACGTGTGAATTAGGGTTTGACCAAGCTTTGACTTGGTTTGACTTGCCTCCAAAATTATCAAATAATTTCTAAAAATCATGAGATAATTAATAGGTGTTACCGAGCCTCCCTAGAACTCAAGAAAATATTTACATGGATTTGGCACAAGATCTTTGGCAAGAAGGTTTTTTATTGGAGTCAATTGAGGATTTTGATTTTGGACTTCCATAATTCCTTTACAAGAATTACAAAAATAGCCAAAGACCTAAAGATGCAAGAAAAGTTTTAATTTATTCTCATTTTCTTACATTTGAAACATAAATCCACATTTGGGATGTTACAATTACCTCATCGGTAATCGTTGTGAGGTTTACACCGACCACAAGAGTCTCAAGTATATTTTCAACCAAGCCGATCTAAACTTGAGGCAAAGAAGATGGCTTGAGTTGATCAAGTATTATGATATGGGACTTCATTATCACCCTAGGAAAGCTAATGTGGTAGCCGATGCCTTGAGTAGAAAGTCTCAATGCAACTGTTTGTCGGTAACTCCCTTTTCAGCAGGCTTGTGTGCTTCAATGCAACGTCTGCACTTGGAGATAATTGAAAAAAGTTCTCTTACGGCCCTAAGTGTGACTTGTACACTTGAGGACCAGATTAGAGAAGCTCAAAAGACTGACATGGAAGTAGCTCAAATTCGTGCAGAAATGAAGAAAGGCAAGGCCAAATGCTTCAAAGAAGATTCACAAGGCACCCTATGGTTTGGGAACCGTTTGGTGGTGTCATTTGATCGCAACTTGAGGGAATTTATTCTCAAGGAAGCTCACAACTCCAAATTCTCTATTCACCCTGGAAGTACCAAGATGTACCAAGATCTGAAGAAACATCTTTGGTGGAGCCAAATGAAGCGACATATTGCTCAATATGTTGCCGAGTGTGATGTATGCCAAAGAGTCAAGGCTGAGCATTTGAAGTCGGCAGGTACTCTACAACCCCTGCTCATTCCCAAGTGGAAGTGGGAAGAAGTTCGCATGAATTTTATCACTGGTCTCCCTAAGACTCAATCCGGGTCAGACTCCATATGGGTGATTATCAATCGTTTGACAAAAGTTGCCCATTTCATTCCTGTCAAGACCACCTACCGTGGAGACAAGTTAGCAGAACTTTATATCTCCCGAATTGTTTGTTTCCATGGTGTACCTAAGGTGATCGTCTCAGATAGAGGTCCTCAATTCACATCCTATTTCTGGGGATGCTTGCATAAAGCCATGGGGACCAACCTATCTTTCATTTCGACTTATCACATAAGCGGATGGACAAACTGAGAGGGTAAACCAAGTTTTGGAAGACCTTCTCCATGCATGTGTGCTGTCTTATAGCCAAAATTGGGAAAAATGTTTACCGTTTGCGGAGTTGTCCTACAACAACAGTTTCCAATCAAGCATCCAAATGTCACCCTTCGAGGCACTTTATGGAAGAGCTTGTAGAACACCTTTGAACTGGTCTGAGGCTGGGGAAAGACCATTCTATGATCCAGCCTTGGTGGAAGATGCAGAAAAACAAGTTCGTGTCATCCGTGAGCGACTCCGGACGGCTTAGTCACGTCTGAAGTCGTATGTCGACCATCGTCGTCGCGAGTTAAGCTTCGAAGTGGATGATCATGTCTATCTTAAGGTCTCTCCAATGAAAGGAACACATCGTTTCCAAGTCAAAGGCAAGTTGCCACCTCGCTACATTGGACCGTTCCGGATTGTAGCAAAGATGGGGACAGTGGCCTACAAATTGGAGTTGCCACCATCACTTTCAGATGTGCATGATGTATTTCATGTTTCACAACTGAAGAAGTGTCTTCGTGTCTCAGCCGAAGCCACTAAGTTAGAAGAACTCGATTTGCAACCCGATCTTTCTTATCGGGAGCACCCGATTCGCATTCTTGAAGAAACAGAGCGCAAGATGAGAAATCGTAACATCAAATTCATCAAAATTAAATGGAACAACCACACCAAAGAATAAGCAACTTGGGAACGAGAAGATCAAATGCGAACCGAATATCCCGATCTATTTCCTTCCGTTTGAAGTGCCTTCGTATCAAGAAAGGAAAGGTTAAACAACGAAATGGAAAGAATATGGTAGATAGCCATTCCTTGTAACCTTGATAGGGTGTTTTAGCACTATCTTCAAAAGAAATCGAGACATCAGATGTTGTACCTTCTTTAGAATCTTACGTGTCTAAACTCCGTTCTACCCAGATCTCGGGGTCAAGATCTTTTGTAAGGGGGAGGCTTGTCACATCCCCAGATTAATAAAGAGAATTAATATGCATCTCATTAGCATGCATCATGATTTCTAGCATTTACATTTTTCATTGCACTAGGAAAGTCTTATCCCAATCTATAAACCTACGCTTATGAAAAAATAACACTAAAGAAAACAGTGACATAAATGTTTGAACATCCTCTGAAATAATTTTATTCAAATACTATATAAATTATCATAAGTGAATATAATTTTTCCCAAATTTTGGGATGGGATTAAACTCAAAGAAAATTCAAACATATTTTAAAGACCTTCTTTAAGTTTGAATTTAAATCATACAAGTTATAACATGAAAAATCATGTTCCATAAGTTTTATAAACACTAGACCTTCCCAGGAACCCCTGTGATTTATTTCACATTTTTTTGAAATTTATTTCTATTTTTAGCACACTGGTCAATGTGGAGAAAATATTTTAATTCTTAGTCAAACCCTTAACCCTAACCGACAGCACTATTCCTTGGGCTCGAGTCCGACCCGACGAACCAACTCGACCGAACCCCCTAAGTGTTCTGTGTGGGAGCCATCCGATCAGAAATCAATGACCCAGATTTCGTAACCCTTCGGCCGGTCCGAACGTTTGCACTCAATGCTGATGGTTCGATCCAGATCCAACGGTGCGCGTGAACTCACTTAACGCGGGCTCTCGCGCGTGCTTGAGAAGCTGACGAAGGGGGCCCACTCGTAAGATCTGTCTCCTACCTCTCGCTGACGCTCGCGCAGGAATCCCTCGCCACGCGGTCGGCGATTCCTCCCGCGTTCCGTCGACGCCGTCAATCCACCGCGTCCGTTGGCCACTCCTGGAGCTTCTCCATCTAACGCCACCTCCACTCCGTCATCTCCCCGGGAATAATACCCCCTCTACCCCCTTGAACTCATCTCACTTCTCCTGTGTTGACCGAGGAGAGGGATGCTGGTTTGAGCTCTCCTACCCACGACTTGGAGTTGGCCGCTGTGATTCATGCACTTAAGATTTGGCGATATTACCTAATCGGTAATCATTGCGAAGTGTATTCGGATCACAAAAGCTTAAAGTATTTGTTCACCCAACCAGATCTGAACCTCAGGCAAAAGAGATGGTTGGAGTTGATCAAAGACTATGACATGGGTATTCAATACCATCCGGGCAAGGCTAATGTCGTTGCCGATGCGCTCAGTCGCAAAGCGCATTGCAATGCCTTGTTGCTCGAGGAGTTTCAACCCATCCTTCTGGAGGAGTTTCGACGTCTCAACTTGGGTTTGGTTGAGCATGGTTCCCTCGCTGCCTTGGTTGTGCAACTAACCTTGGTGGATCGGATTAAGATCGCTCAACAATCGGATGTTGGAGTGAACAACATCAAGGAAAAGGTCAAGAACGGAACAGCCAAGTGCTTCTCTGAGGATGAGCATGGTGTTGTAATGTTCGGGCAACGTCTTGTGGTTCCAAACGACATGGAGTTGCGGAATTTGATCCTCCACGAAGCCCATGATTCGCCTTTGTCCATTCATCCCGGGGCCACAAAGCTGTATCAAGATCTCCGTCAGAGATTTTGGTGGACCCGAATGAAGAGGGAGATCGCGAAGTTCGTTGCCGAGTGCGACGTGTGTCGTCGTGTCAAGGCCGAGCATCAGCATCCAGCAGGACTGCTTCAGCCTTTGCCAATTCCCGAGTGGAAGTGGGATTCGATCGGGATGGATTTTATCACCGGTCTGCCCCGAACATCCAAGGGCAAGGATTCCATTTGGGTTGTCATTGATCGATTGACGAAAGTAGCCCATTTTCTGCCAGTACGGACAAACCTCAGTGCGAGTCTACTAGCGGACCTCTATATTTCCCGCATCGTCTGCTTGCATGGTGTGCCGAAGACAATCGTTTCAGATCGCGGTGCGCTTTTCACCGCCAGGTTTTGGAAGTGTTTGCAAGAGGCTATGGGAACCCGTCTTACCTTTAGCACAGCATATCACCCCCAAACTGATGGTCAGACTGAGCGGGTCAACCAAGTGCTGGAAGATATGCTCCGTGCTTGTGTCCTCTCCTATGGAAATAATTGGGAGAAATGCTTGCCATTTGCCGAGTTTTCCTACAACAACAGTTTTCAAGCCAGTCTCGGCATGGCACCTTTCGAGGCCTTATACGGGAGAAAGTGCAGAACCCCGTTGAATTGGTCTGAGACCGGCGAAAGACCTTTCTTTGGTCCGGATTCGATCAATTAGGCTGAGAGTCAAGTCCAGCTCATTCGTGATCGTTTACGCACAGCTCAATCTAGGCAAAAGAGCTATGCGGATCGCCGTCGTCGTGAGTTGAGCTTTAAACCTAATGACTTTGTGTTTCTCAAAGTCTCTCCCTTGAAGGGCCATCAGCGTTTTGGCGTCAAGGGCAAGTTAGCTCCTCGATATGTCGGTCCCTACCGTATTATCGAGAAGAAAGGAGCTGTTGCCTATAAGTTGGAATTGCCAGCTGCACGTGAGGGAGTACATGATATTTTCCATGTGTCCCAACTAAAGAAATGCCTCCGTGTTCCAACAGAGGAAGTTCCGTTGGAAACTCTCGATGTCCAAGAGGATTTGACCTATCGCGAGCACCCTGTTCGCATACTCGATGAGGCTGAACGAAGAACAAGGAATAAAACCATTAGATTCCTTAAAGTTTAGTGGTCGAACCATTCTGAGAATGAGGCTACTTGGGAAAGGGAAGATTGTCTCCGTGCAGACTATCCATCTTTCTTTACCGAGTGAGACAAATCTCGGGACGAGATTTTTGTAAGGGGGGAGGTTTTGTAACATCCCAAATGTGGATTTGTGTTTCAAATGTAAGAAAATGAGAAGAAATTAAAACTTTTCTTGCATCTCGAAGTCCTTGATCATTTCTGTAATTCTTGTAAAGGAATTATGGAAATCAAAATCAAAATCCTCAATTGATTCCAATCAAAAACCTCCTTGGCAAAGATCTTGTGCCAAACCCATGGAAATATTTTTCCTGAGTTCTAAGGAGGCTTGGTAACACCTCTGAATTATCTCATGATTTTTAGAAATTATTTGATAATTTTGGGAGGCAAGTCAAAGCTTGGTCCAACCCTAATTCACACCTTATGAAATTTCTGGAGAAAAATGCATTGCATGAAAATCTCTGAAAATTTTATGTGAAGTTCATCATGCAGTCAGCAGCATCCAGTTAAAATTTCATAATTTTTGGAGCTGCTTTGCTACCTTAAACAAATTCCTCAAAAATTAGATGTTTAAATTCAAACCCTAACTGGTTTTCACTGTTCATTGGGTTCGAGTCAGACTCGGGCTCGAGCCACTTGACTGGGTTCGATCAACTAACTGCACCGCCCCGGTCGTTTGGGCGCAAGCGTTGTGAGTCGTTGGATCGGCATCAAACGGCCCACGAGCGCGTGAACGTTCGGACCATCCGAGCGCGCCGATTAATGTGGACCGTTGGATTCTAAATCAAGGGCCCACGATCGTGTGAACGTTTGGACCGTCCGAACTCCTCGCGCAATGTGAACCGTAGGATCCAAATCAACGGCCCAGGATTAAGCGAACGATCGAATCGTTATAATCACCCCGTTCAATTTGGACTGTTCGATTTCAATCCAACGGTGGAATCGTCGTCTCCTTCCTCGGGTCGGAGCGCGAATCTGAGTCCAGCAATGGCATGAGCAGAGGAGAAATGCGCAGCGTGGAGTCACCTCTCTGGTCACCTTTAAACAGCTATCTCTGCGCGCATTAAATGCCCGTCGTGCTCCTCCCTCAGAAGTCCATGCTTCAACTGCTCCCGTCGCTCTCAAGTGCTCTCATGGCAGTTTTGACTAAGGAGAAATATCGTCGTTGCTCACTGCCATTCTCAGCTATTTAAGCTCCATTGCTTCACTCTTGGCTTCCTTTAGCACTTTCGCAACTCTAGCTAGCACTCACAAGCTTGTTTGAGCTGCAATCACTTGGAATCCATTCGGCCGCCATTGTTGAGCTTCGAGCTTCGGTGAAGGCGGTACAGCAGGGGCTCTCTCCTTGCAATTCTTGCTCCCTCTACTCCATCTTTACTCTCTTGAGCTTAACCCTCGCTCCATTTGGTTCATTTCGCTCAGGGCTTGACTAAATTTGGATTTCCCCATTTTCGGCCGAAATCCGCATTTTTTTCTTCACCCGAGCAGACTCGACCCTTCTCTGTGCATTCTCTGTACTCAGGTAACTCCTTATTAGTCCCTAGTTGCTTGGCACCTGCTTCCTTAGACCGCAGCAGAGCTCACTTGCGTTTTTCATTTTCGGTCATTTTGGGTCATCTCTGTCATCGCCGGCTTGCCGGCGTACTGGACCGCCGCAGCCAAAACGGTTGGAACCTTTGGGTGCGCCATATAGTTAAGAACCCATTTTGGGCATTTGCTCGCACCGCCGCGGCCAGAGTCGCCGGTGAGAGACCATGTGAGAGGTCCTCCACTCTGAGTGATGAGTATTTGACATTGTGGTTGAATAGGTTGAGAGTTGAGTTTTCGGTATGGGTGTTTGTCTTGAATCGGAAATCGGAACTACGTGTATGGAGCGGAAGTTCCGATGTCGGAACTCTGGCGTTGGAAATAGGAACTTCCGATTTACACAGGTTTTGAGTTCGATGAAGGAAATCGGAACTTCCGCACAAGGGTAGCGAGTGTCAGATATCTGACATTGAGTGTTCTTACGAGATGGTAATCGGTTTGAAAATCTGGAAAGGCGGATGTTCAAGATCGGAAGTTCCGCGGTGTTAAGCGCGAACTTCGATAATCGACAAGTGCGGACGTTCGAAATCGGAACTTCCGCAAGGTAAAGTCTTGAACTTCGATTGTGTCGAGCTGTGCGAAGAAGGATATTTTATGATTTTGATTACGTATGAGTTTGAGTCTTATACAAATGTTGATGCTATGATATTGTGCAATGCTATGTGATGTGTTTTTATGCGTGTTGATGCGGGACATCGAGGCGAAGTCGTGGCGAGACATGAGGTGATCGGACTAGGCGCGGCGGCGTTGAGGTCGAGCGGTCGGATGTGTCGAAGGCGGCGTGAATCTGAGGTGGTTGCATGTCAAGGCGGCAAGGTGTCTGGGAGGCATCGGAAGGTGCGCAAAGGCGAAAGGGTCTTTTCGCAAGCGGCAAAAGTGGAGGCGGTTCCGTTCGGGTAGCGGGCTTAATGGGTTGGAGGCCCATTAGCAAAGGCTATAAATAGGGAGAACCACAGGTTAGGGTTGGCATACGGAGATAAAATTAGGGTTTGCTTTGGAGAGTTTGTTTTGTTTTGGAGAGTGTTTGAGTTGGAATGTACGAACTGAAATCTAATGTAATCATTCGTCTTTGCTTTACCTCTGTAATCCTTGTTTCAATCCAATGAAATCGAGGTTTTGATTACTTGATTTTGCAACTCTTCCTCTCACTTTGTTTTACGTTGAATATCTAGGGTTGGTGTATCTTTTGATTTATCTTATGAGAGTGCATGAAACTTGAGAGATAGAGTCGTTTTGATATTGCTAATATATCCTCAATGTTTCATGAGCTAAGAATCTAAGAATCTCTCGATTCACGGGTTTTGGTCTTGCTTTCGTATTCCTCAAGAAACCCAATTTTGCTTTGTTTGTTGAACCTTTGCTAGCAACTTCTTCTCAATATGGTCAAGATGTTGTTTAGGATGATATCTGTGAAACTTGACCGAGAGAAGAACAACAGATCAAAAGTAGTTTGGATTTTTGGGCAAAAACCCGGCGTTACGTTCTTGATCGGGATAATCGGAGCTTAGATTTTATCTGATGGAAGTACCGCTAGCGGAACTTCGCGCCATACACTTGGAACTACATAGCGGAACTTCCGCACCTTCTTGGCGGAGCTTCGATTTCGGAAAAACGGCCCGAGGCTTGTTTTGTTATTTGATCTTGCTTCATTTACTTTCTTTAGATCTCCAGAGATCTTTGTAGGCTTGTTTAAATACAGTGAAGGGGAGTATTAATTTTTAGGCACCATTCACCCCCTCTGTTGCCATTTCGGTCCTACAATTGGTATCGAGCAGTTAGCTCTTCTTTATAGATCTTAACGGTCGGTTGAGCCATGGCAACGGACAAGTATTCCACCAAGCCTCCAGTCTTTGATGGCTGGATTACCCCTTCTGGAAGAGCCGAATGGAAACTTACATCCAGGCTCAGGGGTATGCCATCTGGAGAAAGGTGAAGGTTAGATTTGCTGTTCCTGCCGATGAAAACATCAATGTGGGAAACATGCCCGATGTTGAGGCAAATGCTAAGGCAAGGAACATTATCATTCAGGGTTTGAGCAGAAGTGAGTTTGATCGCATTTCTCATTTGATTTACGCTACGACATCCGGGTGACCCTCGATGCATACCATGAGGCACCACCCGATTAAGACGGTTCGACAAGACCGTTCAAGCGTGAATACTGATAAATTTGAGATGCTTGCGGTGAATCTCTTGATGAGTGCTTTTGGCGTTTTCACAAGATTTTGAGCAACCTCCGAGCGGTTGGTCTTACATACCCCGACTCGGATAACGCTCGACAGATGCTTTCTGCACTTGATCTTCGTGTTTGGGAGATGAAAGTGACTACCATCAAAGATAGCACGGACCTCTCGACCCTGACTCTTGATGCGCTTTACTCGCGGCTCAAGACTCACGAGATTGACATTGTCTCTCGAAGGTCGAAGTCACAGTCGATGGCTTTAGTCACTGATCCCACTTCTGGATCTTCTTCTGAGTCGATATGTGGGTTCTCCCAAGCTGCTCTCGTGACATAGCGATGATCGCTTAGAGCGACTTGAGGATGAGCAGCTAGCCCTCCTAGCTCGGAAGTTTTCTCATGCTTACAAGAGGAGGAGGGATGGTAAAAGAGGAGGTCCTGTGATTTGTTTCGAGTGTGGTGGCCCCAACCACATCCGAGCAAACTGTCCCAAGCTTGGGAAGGTGTGAGACCCCGGTTTATCGGGCTTGTAATGCTTAACCATCCACTTGGTCCTAGCATCACAAATCAGATAATCCGAGACTCGAGACATGTATACTTCCCAGAGTGCAGTATACACACCTCTTTACAAAGTTCATGCATCAATTCCATTCATCCACATAGAACCGAAACATAAACAACAATCCGGAAGATAACATAAATAAAGGATAGTCATTACAAAAGAGGGGCCGACCGGCCAAATGACAATTACATAAAGAAATTTAACAGCGGAAGCAAAAGTGCCATAAGATGGCTATAAAACAAAAGAGCCAATCAGTGTGCCTTTAACCCACAAGGCAACCGACTGGACCGCCAAGCTAGTCGTCGAATCCACAGCACAACTCACAAAAGTGAGGCCCTTGGGGCTCACCTTCTTCCTCTGCAAACAAAAGCAGCCCAGCAAAAACTGGGTGAGTACTTTGAATGTACTCGCAAGATATATAAGAATGATAACAGATCTATGCAATAACTACATGCAAGCTTATTTAAGTGGAGCAGGTTAGGACTCAAATTTTTAAGCATAAAGCAAGTTTTATTTGCAATAATGTAATAGATTGAAAGCAATTTTTGCAATCTGATTTTATTTGAGAAAAGCAGTAGTAATCAAATAGCAACAGCAGTAAAACAGTCCTGGAAGTGACTAAACCATTAGTCACCACAATAGCATGAATTACCCATTCATGCCAACCATGTCAAGTTTTAATTTTTAAACAAAAACAGTTGTTGAAGTCTAGATCTTGCGGGAAATCCCCAAGCGTGTCCATAACCTAGGACGAGGCTATTCGAATAGTTTTATCCTGCGAGGTGTACCAACTTACCCACATGTCGGACCGCCTTTTGCCACATGATTAAGCACACTTCCTTTGGTATGCCTAAGACGGCTAAGTCCTCGAGACATTTCCAATATTGTGTATTAACTACGAGCCGCCTGTATGGATAGAAACCCATACGTTGTGTCGGAGTCATTGCAAAGCCTCGGTCAACTACCCGCCGCAGTAAAGCCTTGGACAAGCTGCAATGCTCCTCGAGGTGGAGAGCCTACCCTAATCTCCACCACCGCACACCCAACACAAGAACACAGAGAACACATATCATGTTTCACACAACACACACAACCCCTCCTGCGACTCGGAGATAACACACGCCAAAGTACTACGTCAAGAGGGTCCCATATAACCCTCATGTGGTTAGTACGCAAAAGTACTTGGATCAATGGCGCAAGCAACATTTTCGGTCCTTAGGGACACAGGCACCTTTCCTTGTCACACCCAACAATCACACCAACATGCCATTGTGCCCAAGTCAAATCATTTTGTTTCATTTTCGGTTTTTACAAAACTAAAGCATAAGGTGCTGAACCAAAAATAAACAAAATGATTTGTGTGATCAAGGTCATCGACTAAGTCAATAACCGCCCAATTCTACCGGTAGCTAAGCATTTCTAAGCATGACATCGCAAAGACAAGTAAAGAGCATAATTAAATCACGGGCTCTAATTCACCAAATGATTATAATAACTTATGGTTGTGGCGAGGATAACATTTTAATGGCAACAATGCATTAGGAATAGCTACCTCTAAACAGGGCAAAGATAATTGGACACAAAAGCGATGCATACATATAGTTTGTAAACAAGATATTAGACTTTGAAAGTAATGGGACATTTATGATCAAATATCTTGCCTGCTTGCTGTGGGTCAAGGTGTTGCTGAGGATCAACAATATTATGAATGTGCTCTTCGGATCCTAACGAGAAAGCAAAAGCAACCGATAAGAACGAATAAAATACAAAGACCCAACAGTAAACTCCCTCCAAAAATTCTGAAATTTTTACAGTAGCAAGGTCTTGATTTATAATGAATTTAGCAACAAGAACCAATTGATTTGGATTCTTAATGCCAAAGATATGACCAAAACAATTTTGCTCAGCTTTTATAAATCAAAAATGCTACTATTCATTAGCAAAATTTTCTGGAGCTATACTGAGGTTGGAAACATTTTTAACTTAAAGATGAGTTAAAAACATAACCAACAAAATTTGAATCAACCGAAAAGGATTTGAAATGAATTAGTTATGCATTTTACAAGTTATCACATTTTTCAGTTGATAAATAAATCCTCTCGGGAAATTCAGAAATGAGAATCGACGTGGCCGAACGAGGAGCGTCGATCTTGGATCAAATGGTCCGCGTCCCAGCGCTGACGCACGCGCGCGCGCGAAGCCTAAAGCGTCAACCGTTGGATCTGGATCCAACGGTTCACGTGGCCCAGAACGTTCGGTGGTCCGAACGTTCACGCGCACGACAGCCGTGGATCTGGGATCCGACGGTTCACCTGGACCCGAGCGTCCGGCGATCTGAACGCGCCCACGCACGCGAGCCGTTGATCTAGGATCCAACGGTTCGCGGATCAAGGCGTGCGATCAGTTCAATTTTCAGCGCAATCCCGAGCCGCAGATCTTAGGATCGACGGTCCAAACTGACGCACGTTCAAACCAACGTCCTGTTTTCGTCCGGCAAAAATGTCGGAGGAGAACGGCTCGCCGCCGGCGGCTCTGGCCGCGGCGGTGCGAGTAAACGCCTAAAATGAGTCCTTAATACTCTTGCGCACCCAATGGTACCAGCGGCGTTAGTTGCGGTGGTCCAGAACGCCGGTAAGCCGGAGAGAACCGAAGTGAGCAAAAATGACCGAAAACGAAAAATGCAAACGGCTCACCAAGCGGTCCACGGAGGCGGCGCCAGTCACTAGGGACTAAAGAGGGTTACACAGCGCAAAGGATGCACCGAGAAGAGTCGATCTTTGCTCGAGCGAAGAAGAATGGCGATTTCGGCCGAAAGGGAAGTCCGAATTGGTGCTCCTTTCTCACAAAAGTCAAATTGATGAGAGGTTAAACTTCAGTGAGGAGAGGGAGAGCGAGAGGAGCAAAGACTTGTGGAAGAAGACCCCGCTGCAGACTTCACCAAGCTCCAAAGCCGTCAATGGCGTGAGAGCTTCCCGAGAATCGTGGCTCAGCTGGCTTGTGAGTGCTAGCTAGAGCTGCGGTGTGGCTAAAGGAAGCTAAGGGAGAACCCAAGGAGCTTAAATAGCCGGGATGGCGAGAGGGCAGCGGCGATAACCCGCTCGGGTCAAACCGGCCGTTTGAGCGAGAGAGCGACGGAGGCGGTTGGAGAGGGGCGCTGAGGAGGAGCACGGCGAGCAATAAATGCGCGCAGAGAGCCGTTAGCGGCCAGGGAAGGGGCGGCGCGCGCGACTTTCTCTCTGCGCGCGCCATAGCCATTCTTGGCCTGAGCCGGACGGAGGAAGGAGGCGACGCCCGACCGTTGGATTGAAATCGAGCGGTGAAATAGATCGGTTCGATTTAAGCGATTGACGCTCGCTCAATCCTGGACCGTGCGATGCTGATCCAACGGCTCACAACTCCCGCGCCCGACTGCGTCGCGCCGGTGCGGTTAGTTGGTTCGACCGAGTCAAGTGGCTCGAGCCCGAGTCCGGTTCGAACCCGAGGAACAGTGCAAACCCTTTAGAATTTGAATTTTAAACATCTGATTTTTGAGGAATTATTTGAGATAGCAAACAAACTCAAAAATTTATGAAATTTTAACTGGAGCTTGCTGACTGCAGGAGGAGCTTTCCATAAAATTTTCAGAGATTTTCATGCACTGAATTATTCTACAAAAATTCCAGAAGAGAGGAAAATGGGGTTTGACCAGTTTGACTTGCCTCCAAAAATTATCAAATAATTTCTAAAAATCATGAGATAATTCAGAGGTGTTAAACATCAACCCTAGACCCAATGAAAATTATTTCCAGAGATTGGGCACAAGATTTTCATGGAGGAGGTTTATGACTTGAGTTTAATTGGGGAAATTTAGAGTTTGAATTCCACCAATTAAAGAAAGAGGTTTCAAACACTGTAACCATACATGAGGTAGCAAAAGTTTTAATTTATCCTCATTTTTATTACATTTGAAACATAAACCCAATTTGGGATGTTACAGAAGGGCAAAGGTGACTATGGCTGTGAGACCCCGGTTTATTCGGCTTGTAATGCTTAACCATCCACTTGGTCCTAGCATCACAAATCAGATAATCCGAGACTCGAGACATGTATACTTCCCAGAGTGCAGTATACACACCTCTTTACAAAGTTCATGCATCAATTCCATTCATCCACATAGAACCGAAGCAAAAACAACAAGCCAGAAGATAACATAAATAAAGGATAGTTATTACAAATGAGAGGCCGACCGGCCCAACGACATATACTTAAAGAAGTTTAACAGCGGAAGCAAAAGTGTCATAAAATGGCCATAAACCAAAAAAGCCAATCAATGTGCCTTTAACCCACAAGGCAACCGACCGGACCGCCAAGCTAGTCGTCAAATCCACAGCACAGCTCACAAAAGTGAGGCCCTTGGGGCTCACCTTCCCCCCCGGCAAACAAAAGCGTAGGCAAAAGCCGGTGAGTACTTTGAATGTACTCGCAAGACTTACATGTGGAATAACAAACTTGTTATATACTACATGCAAGCTAATTGAAGTGGAGGGCTGTATGTTTCATTTTAGCACAAAGCAAGTTTCCATTTGCAATAAGGTAATAGATTGAAAGCAATTTAACAAATCTGTTTTTAATGTTCAAATAACCGATGAAACAATAATAATAACCGAGAGAGAACAACAACAATCACGAAGTGACTAAACCCTTAGTCACCACAACAATAGCATGAATTACCCATTCATACCACCCATGTCAAAATTTAATTTAAAAGGTTGTAGTCTAACTCTTGCAAAACCTAACCAAGCGTGTCCATAACCTAGGACGAGGCTATTCGAATAGTTTTATCCTGCAGGGGTGTACCAATGTACCCACACGCGAGACCGCCTTTTTGCCAAGCTATTAGCACACTTCCTTTGGTGTGCCGGCAAAGCTAAGTCCTACGAGACATTTCCAATATTGTGTATTAACTACGAGTCGCCCGTATGGATAGAAACCCATACGTTGTGTCGGAGTCATTGTAAAGCCTCGGTCAACTACCCGTCGCAGGTAAAGCCTCGGACAACTACAATGCTCCTCGAGGTGGAGAGCCTACCCGGAATCTCCACCACCGCACACCCAACACAAGAACACATATCCTTTTCACACAACACACACAACCCCTCCTGCGACTCGGAGATAACACACGCCAAAGTACTTAGTCAAGAGAGGTCCCATATCCCTCTCGCGTGGTTAGCACGCAAAAATGCTTGGAGAGTGTGACACAAGATGTTCGGTCCTTGTTGACTTAGGCAAGACATCCACAAACCCAATAACCCACCATCCAACCACTTGCCCAAGTCTAAAACAATGTTTCATTTTCAGATTTTTACTTTCCAAAATAACAAAGCACAAGTGCTAGACATAAAGGAGTAATATGTAGATGTGTGATCAAGATCATCGACTAAAATCGATGATCGCCCATTACTACCGAAACTAAGCATTTCTAAGCAATTTCAAATCGAAATCTACTAAGTGACAAGAGCTCATCCATCGAACTCAAATCACAGCAAATAACCTAGGCTCATGGTAGTAGAGGATAAACAATTCCTACAGATTATGCAACTATAGGATACTAACCATAATTTAACACATAATAGCAATGCATACATACAAGTTGAAATCAATATATTAGACTTGAAAAATAATGGGATTAACATGATCAAACTGCTTGCCTGCTTGCTGTAGGTCAAGGTGCTACTGAGGATCAACAATATTGTCAATGTGCTATTCGGATCCTAACGAAAAAGCGAGAAACAAACGATAAGAGCGAATAAAATGCAAAGACCTAATAGTAAACCTTCTCCAAAAATTCTAAAAATTTTACAGTAACAAGATAATGATTTATAAAGAATTTACCAATAAGAACCAATTGATTTGGATTCTTAATGCAAAAGATATGGCCAAAACAATTTTGCTCAGCTTTTATAAATCAAAAATGCTACTATTCATTAGCAAAATTTTCTGGAGCTATACTGAGGTTGGAAACATTTTTAGATGAAAGTTTAGTTAAAAACATAACCAACAAAATTTGAATCAACCGAAAAGGATTTGAAATGAATTAGTTATGCATTTTACAAGTTATCACATTTTTCAGTTGATAAATAAATCCTTTCGGGAAAATCAGAAATTAGAAAAGACGTGGCCGAACCTGGGACGTTGATCTTGGATCCAACGGCCCAAGCCCCGGCGCCGACCTGACAGCCTGTGTGCGTCGCGAACTCTGGTCGTTAACCGTTGGATTTGGATCCAACAGTCCACGACCACTTTGGTCGGAGCGAGCGGGCGATCCGGGACACTGGTCATCAGTCGTTGGATCTGGATTCAACGGTTCACACTATCTCGCATCGGGACCGTTGATCTTGGATCAAACGGTTCACAGACCGAGACGGGCGACGAATTCAAAATTTCCGTGCGAACGTGGGCCGTAGATCTAAGGATCGACGGTCCACGCCGACTCACGTCAAACGCCCGATCTGTGTTTCGTCCGCAAAAAGCGACGGGAAGAACGGCTTCGCCGCCGGCTCTGGCCGCGGCGGTGCGAGCAAGTGCCCAAAATGGGTCCCAAACGTCATTGCGCACCTAAGGGTACCAATGGCGTTGGCTGCGGTGGACCAGAACGTCGGCAAGCCGGAGGGAACCGAAGTGGCCGAAAAATGACCAAAACGCAGCGGCGATAAGCTCACCGCGGTTCAAGGGAGCGGTGCGGGCCACTAGGGACTAAGAGGAGCTACCCGAGCGCAATGGATGCGCCGAGGAGAGTCGGCCGCCCGGCGAGGAGGAACGGTTTCGGTGAAATTGGGAAATCGAATTCACTCGTCCTGGACAAATTGAACCGAATTGAGTGAGGTTAAGCTTGATGAGTAGAGGGGGAGCAGAGGAGTGAAGACTTGAAGAAGAAAGCCCGTCGGCACCAGACTTCACCAAGCCCCAAAACCGACAATGGCGGTGAAGGCTTCAGGGTCTGCGGCTCCAGCTGGCTTGTGAGTGATAGCTAGAGCTGCGGAGTTGCTAAAGGAGCTAAGGGAGAAGCAAAGGAGCTTAAATAGCCGAGGATGGCGAGAGCAGCGGCGAAACTCGCTCGGGTCAACTTTGGCCGTTTGGCGCGAGAGAGCGGCGGGAGCGATTGGAGAGGGGCGCTGAGGAGGAGCACGACGAGCATTAAATGCGCACAGAAAGAGCCGTTTAAAGGCGGCCGGGGAAGGGACGGCACGCCGCGACTTTTTCCCTCTACACGCCATGGCCGATCTTGTGCCTACCGACCGGAGGAAGGAGGCGGCGCTACCGACCGTCGGATTGAAATCGAACGGCTGAGTTAGATCGCGTGGATTACAACGGTTCCGTCGTTCGGTTGATCCAGGACCGTTCGATGCTGATCCAACGGCTCACAACGCGCGCGCCCGAGCGACCGCGCCGGTGCGTTTAGTCGACTCGACCGAGTCAGGTGGCTCGAGCCCGAGTCCGGTTCGAACAGAGGAACAGTGCAAACCGGTTAAATTTGAATTTTAAACATCTGATTTTGAGGAATTATTTTAGGTAGCAAACAAACTCCAACATTTTTGAAATTTTAGCTGGAGCTTGCTAACGCATGAGGAACCTCCATAAAATTTTCAGAGATTTTCATGCAATGAATTTTCTCCGAAATTCCGAAGAGGGAAAAATAGGGTTTGACCAGTTTGACTTGCCTCCAAAATTATCAAATAATTTCTAAAAATCATGAGATAATTCAGAGGTGTTGCCAAGCCTCCCAAAACTCTCAGGAAAAGATTTCAAGGATTTGGCAAAAGACCTTTGCCAAGGATGGTTTTTGATTAGAGTCAAAAGAGAATTTAAATTGGATTTTCCATAATTCTTTGGAAAAGAATTACCAAAATGACCAAGTCTTCAAGATGCAAGAAAAGTTTTAATTTCTCCTGATTTTCTTACATTTGAAACACAATCCATTTTGGGATGTTACAAAACCTCCCCCTTACAAAAATCTCGTCCGAGATTTGGCTCGCTCAGTAAAGAAAGATGGATAGTGCGCACGGAGACGATCTTCCCTTTCCCAAGTAGCCTCATCCTCGTAATGGTTCGACCACTTGAACTTTGAGGAATCGATGGTTTTATTCCTTGTTCTTCGTTCACCTCATCAGTATGCGAGCAGGTGCTCGCGATAGGTTAAATCTTCTTGGACATCGAGGGTTTCCAACGGAGCTTCCTCAGTTGGAACACGGAGACACTTCTTTAGTTGGGACACATGGAAAACATCATGTACCCCCTCGAGTGCAGCTGGTAATTCCAACTTATAGGCAACAGCCCCTTTCTTCTCGATAACACGGTAAGGACCGACATATCGAGGAGCTAACTTGCCCTTGACGCCGAAACGCTGATGGCCCTTCAAAGGAGAGACTTTGAGAAAAACAAAGTCATCAGGCTCAAAGCTCAACTCACGACGACGGCGATCCGCATAGCTCTTTTGCCTGGATTGAGCTGTGCGCAAACGATCACGAATAAGCTGGACTTGACTCTCGGCCTCATTGATCGAGTCGGGCCAAGAATGGTCTTTCGCCGTCTCGCACCAGTTCAACGAGGTTCGCACTTTCTCCCGTACAAGGCCTCAAAAGGTGACATGCCGAGACTAGCTTGAAAACTGTTGTTGTAGGAAAACTCGGCAAAAGGCAAGCATTTCTCCCAATTCTTTCCATAGGAGAGGACACAAGCACGAAGCATGTCCTCCAACACTTGGTTGACCCTTTCGGTCTGACCATCAGTTTGGGGGTGGTATGCTGTGCTAAAGGTGAGACGGGTTCCCATAGCCTCTTGCAAACACTTCCAAAACACAGCGGTGAAAAGCGCATCATGATCCAAACGATCGTCTTGGTACACCACAAGCGAGCGATACGGAAATATAGAGATCCGCTAGTAGACTCACACTAAGGTTTGTCCGTACTGGCAGAAAATGGGCTACTTTTGTCAATCGATCGATGACAACCCAGATGGAATCCTTGCCCTTGGAGGTTCGGGGCAGACCGGTGATAAAATCCATCCCGATCGAATCCCACTTCCATTCAGGAATAGGCAAAGGTCAAGCGATCTGCTGGGCCGATGCTCGGCCTTGACACGACGACATATGTCGACTTCGACAACGAACCGCAATTTCCCTCTTCATTCGGGTCCACCAAAATCCTCGACGGAGATCTTGATACATCTTTGTGGCCCCGGATGAATAGAGAAAGGCGAATCATGGGCTTCGCGGAGAATCAAATTCCGCAATTCCATGTCCTTTGGAACCACAAGGCGTTGCCCGAACCTTACAACACCATGCTCATCCTCAGAGAAGCACTTAGCTGTACCGTTCTTGATATTTTTCTTGATGCGGCTCACTCCAACATCTGATTGTTGAGCGACCATAACCCGATCCACCAAGGTTGGTTGCACAACCAGTAGCGAGGAACCATGCTCAACCAAACCTAAGTTGAGACGTGAAATTCCTTGAAGGGTGGGTGGCGCTCTGGAGCAATAAGGCATTGCAATGCGCTTTCGATGGCGCGACTCGGCAACAACATTAGCCTTGCCCGATGGTAGTGAATTCCCATGTCATAGTCCTTGATCAACTCCAACCACCTCTTTTGCACGAGGTTCAGATCCGGTTGGGTGAACAAATACTTTAGACTTTGTGATCCGAATACGCCGCAGCGATTACCGATTAGGTAATGTCGCCAAATCTTAAGTGCATGAATCACTGCACTAATTCTAAGTCATGGGTAGGATAGTTGAGTTCATGAGGTCTCAATTGCCTTGATGCATAGGCCACTACCTTGCCTTCTTGCATAAGGACACAACCGAGTCCTCGACGAGAAGCATCGCAAAAGATATCGAAGCTTTGATGGATGTCGGGAAGAACGAGGACGGGAGCGATGGTCAAACGCTTCTTAAGTACTTGGAAGCTTTCCTCACAAGCATCGGACCACAAGAACTTCTTGTCCTTTTTGAGCAACTCCGTCATCGGCTTCGCGATCTTGGAGAAGTTCTCGATAAAACGGCGATAATATCCCGCTAAACCAAGAAAACTCCGCGCTTTGTTCAAGTAGGTGAACCAAGAAAGAACATCGATCTTGCTAGGATCAGCGGCTCGCCTCTCTTTGAAAGAACATGACCCGGAAGGCCACTTCCTTCAACCAGAACGCGCACTTGCTGAACTTTGCATACAGCTGATGCTCACGAAGCTTGCCTAACACAAGCCTCAGATGCTCATCATGTTCCTCATCGTTCTTAGAATAGATAAGAATATCATCGATGAAGACCACGACAAACTTATCCAAATACTCCATGAATACCGAATTCATGAGGTTCATGAACAAGGCGGGAGCATTGGTTAAGCCAAATGACATGACGGTGTACTCATACAAGCCGTAGCGAGTAGAGAAGGCCGTCTTTGGAATATCCTCGGGTCGTATCCGAACTTGATGATATCCCACTCTCAAATCAATCTTGGAGAATACTCGAGCTCCAGTTAATTGATCAAAGAGATCATCAATGCGGGGCAATGGATACTTGTTCTTTACCGTTACTTCATTAAGCGGACGGTAATCAACGCACATGCGTAAAGTATTGTCCTTCTTCTTTACGAAGATTGCTGGACAACCCCACGGAGATGAGCTAGGGCGAATGAAACCTTTTTCTTGCAGCTCATTCAATTGCTTCTTCAACTCCACCAACTCGTTCGGTGGCATCCGATAATGCCTCTTTGAAATCGGGGCAGTACCGGGAACCAACTCAATAACAAACTCGAGGTCTCGAACTGGTGGCATCCCGGGAAGATCTTCAGGAAAGACATCAACGAAGTCACAAACTGTTGGGACTTCATTAATATCTAGAGCGGGCTTCGCTTCAAGCGCGAAGAGATGCGGACCTAGCGACTTGGCGAAAAGTGAACTCTTTCATGGGAAGGACTAGATAGGGAAACACACTTCTTGGCGCAATCGATTTGTCCCTTATGCTGAGACAACCAATCCATACCAAGAATTACATCTAAACTTGCTGAATGGAGGATGATAAGATTCGCTAAGAACCCTACTCCCTCAATCTCGATAGGAACGTCCCTACACTCAGATTCAGCTCTCAACTCCGAACCCGGAGAGCGAATGAGCAATGGGACCAATAATGGAGTAAAGAGGAGCTCACTAACAGCAGCAAAAGATTCAGAAATAAAAGAATGAGATGCTCTGAATCAAACAAAGCGATGGCGAAATGAGAGTTACAGAGAAAGTGTACCCGGCCGCGACATCGGGTGCCTCCTGTGCCTCCTCCGCTGAGATGAGGTTGACGCGACCACTACCCACGCCTTGGGTAGTAGGGACTATCTTCAGGTCCTGAGAAGGACCACCTCCTGTCCTCTGCACGGTTGCGCTCGATCTGAAGAAGGACCTCGGCCATGGTCGGAGGAGGAGGAAGATCCTCGTCCGGACCAGCTGACTGGCCTTGGCCGCTACGAGTGCGCCCGGCCATCCTGTTACAAGAAACTTGGGTTAAAAACCGGACCTGAAAACAAAGCCGAAATGAAGCAAAAGCTAATGACTAGGGAAATGGAATGCCCCCTAATCGAAAGCCAAAAACAACAAGTGTATAAACTTAAACATGCTTATAAAAAGACTCAAAAACAGTAACGGATTACCAACCAAAGCGCAACTCCCCAATACAACTAACCCGTATTGAATGAACGAGTAATTGTTTGAGAAGATAAAAATCAGAAGATTAAGGTAAGGTCTAATACCACTTAAGATCGAGGCTAAATCAGCGAACATAGCGTTAGATACATAGCTAACTAGTATCACATCTTACCCTTTTTAACCCCACCAGTTTTAGTTGATTATTCTCTCATTTTCTACCCCATTAGAAACCATCGAGCTTGCTGTCCGGAAATTGAGGTTGCTGTAGCGATTTTGCATCCAAGCTTCTAGCCGAAGTCTTCCATTCTAGAAACTTCAAAATCTGGCACACTTCAATTTGCCAAGCTCAGTGGTCCTATCAGAAACCATTGAGCTCGCTGTCTGGAAATTGAGCGTCTTTGTCGATTCCGCATCCAAGCCTCTAGCCGAAGTCTCCAGTCCAGAAACTTCAAAACCCTAAGCATTTCAATTTGCCAAACTCAGTGGTTCCCAAAACCCATTTAATCGATAACACTACCTTTTGAAAAGGAGATGAGAGGAAAACAACTTTCAAAACTCAAATTAGAGCGAGATGAGAGGAGAAAGCTAAGATAGGTAAGGAATAAAATCTGAGAATTCCTTAAGCTTTCACAAATCATTTGATACTTTGAAATTAGGGTTTTCCAAAATATCCTAAAGACGACCAAGCTTGGGTTACTACGGTCAGTATGGCTCTGATACCAAACCTTGTGAGACCCCGGTTTATTCGGCTTGTAATGCTTAACCATCCACTTGGTCCTAGCATCACAAATTAGATAATCCGAGACTCGAGACATGTATACTTCCCAGAGTGCAGTATACACACCTCTTTACAAAGTTCATGCATCAATTCCATTCATCCACATAGAACCGAAGCAAAAACAACAAGCCAGAAGATAACATAAATAAATGATAGTTATTACAAATGAGAGGCCGACCGGCCCAACGACATATACTTAAAGAAGTTTAACAGCGGAAGCAAAAGTGCCATAAGATGGCCATAAACCAAAAGAGCCAATCAGTGTGCCTTTAACCCACAAGGCAACCGACCGGACCGCCAAGCTAGTCGTCAAATCCACAGCACAGCTCACAAAAGTGAGGCCCTTGGGGCTCACCTTCCTCCACCAAACAAAAGCGTGCAGCAAAAGCGGTGAGTACTTTGAATGTACTCGCAAGACTTACATGTGGAATAACAAACCTGTATATATACTACATGCAAGCTAATTGAAGTGGAGGCTGTATGTTTCATTTTAGCACAAAGCAAGTTTCCATTTGCAATAAGGTAATAGATTGAAAGCAATTTAACAAATCTGTTTTTAATGTTCAAATAACCGACAGAACAATAATAATAACCGTAGAGAGAGAACAACAACAATCCTGGAAGTGACTAAACCCTTAGTCACCACAACAATAGCATGAATTACCCATTCATACCACCCATGTCAAAATTTAATTTAAAAGGTTGTAGTCTAACTCTTGCAAAACCTAACCAAGCGTGTCCATAACCTAGGACTAGGCTATTCGAATAGTTTTATCCCTGCAGGGGTGTACCAATGTACCCACACGCCAGACCGCCTTTTTGCCAAGCTATTAGCACACTTCCTTTGGTGTGCCGGCACAGCTAAGTCCTACGAGACATTTCCAATATTGTGTATTAACTACGAGTCGCCCGTATGGATAGAAACCCATACGTTGTGTCGGAGTCATTGTAAAGCCTCGGTCAACTACCCGTCGCAGGTAAAGCCTTGGACAACTACAATGCTCCTCGAGGTGGAGAGCCTACCCGGAATCTCCACCACCGCACACCCAACACAAGAACACATATCCTTTTTCACACAACACACACAACCCCCTCCTGCGACTCGGAGATAACACACGCCAAAGTACTTAGTCAAGAGAGGTCCCATATCCCTCTCGCGTGGTTAGCACGCAAAAATGCTTGGAGAGTGTGACACAAGATGTTCGGTCCTTGTTGACTTAGGCAAGACATCCACAAACCCAATAACCCACCATCCAACCACTTGCCCAAGTCTAAAACAATGTTTCATTTTCAGATTTTTACTTTCCAAAATAACAAAGCACAAGTGCTAGACATAAAGGAGTAATATGTAGATGTGTGATCAAGATCATCGACTAAAATCGATGATCGCCCATTACTACCGAAACTAAGCATTTCTAAGCAATTTCAAATCGAAATCTACTAAGTGACAAGAGCTCATCCATCGAACTCAAATCACAGCAAATAACCTAGGCTCATGGTAGTAGAGGATAAACAATTCCTACAGATTATGCAACTATAGGATACTAACCATAATTTAACACAAAATAGCAATGCATACATACAAGTTGAAATCAATATATTAGACTTGAGAAATAATGGGATTAACATGATCAAACTGCTTGCTCGCTTCTTTGTGGGTCAAGGTGCTGCTGAGGATCAACAATATTGTCAATGTGCTCTTCGGATCCTAACGAAAAAGCGAGAAACAAACGATAAGAGCGAATAAAATGCAAAGACCCAACAGTAAACCTTCTCCAAAAATTCTAAAAATTTTACAGTAACAATATAATGATTTATAAAGAATTTAGCAACAAGAACCAATTGATTTGGATTCTTAATGCAAAAGATATGGCCAAAACAATTTTGCTCAGCTTTTATAAATCAAAAATGCTACTATTCATTAGCAAAATTTTCTGGAGCTATACTGAGGTTGGAAACATTTTTAGATGAAAGTTTAGTTAAAAACATAACCAACAAAATTTGAATCAACCGAAAAGGATTTGAAATTAATTAGTTATGCATTTTACAAGTTATCACATTTTCAGTTGATAAATAAATCCTTTCGGGAAAATCAGAAATTAGAAAAGACGTGGCCGAACCTGGGACGTTGATCTTGGATCCAACGGCCCAAGCCCCGGCGGCCGGCAGCAGGCGCAGCGTCATGAACTCTGTCGATTAACCGCTGGATTTGGATCCAACGGTCCCACGACCACTTTGGTCGGAGCGAGCGGCGTCCGGGACAGTGCGTCGATCGTTGGATCTGGATCCAACGGTTCACACTATCTCGCATCGGGACCGTTGATCTTGGATCAAACGGTTCCTGCATCGAGACGCGACGAATTCAAAATTTCCGTGCGAGCGTGGGCGTAGATCTAAGGATCGACGGTCCACGCCGACTCACGTTCAAACGCCGATCCCCGTTTTCGTCCGCAAAAAGCGACGGGAAAAACGGCTTCGCCGCCCGGCTCGGCGCGGCGGTGCGGCAAGTGCCCAAAATGGGTCCCAAGCGTCATTGCGCACCTAAGGGTACCAATGGCGTTGGTGCGATGGACGAGCGTCGGCAAGCGGGAGGGAACCGTGGCGAAAAATGACCAAAGCGAAGCGGCGATAAGCTCACCGCGGTTCAAGGAAGCAGTGCCAAGCCACTAGGGACTAAAGAGGAGCTACCGAGCGCAATGGATGCGCCGAGGAGAGTCGGCCGCCGGGCGAGGAGGAACGCCGGCTTGGTGAAATTGAAATCCGAATTCAGCTCGTCCTGGACAAATTGAACCGAATTGAGTGAGGTTAAGCTTGATGAGTAGAGGGGCGGGGGAGTGAAGACTTGAAGAAGAAAGCCCGTGCGGCACCGACTTCACCAAGCCCCAAAACCGACAATGGCGGTGAAGGCTTCCGAGGTCTGCGGCTCCAGTGGCTTGTGAGTGATAGCTAGGGTGCGGAGTTGCTAAAGGGAGCTAAGGGAGAAGCAAAGGAGCTTAAATAGCCGAGGATGGCTGAGAGCAACGGCAAGAACTCGCTCGGGTCAACCTGGCCGTTTGAGCGCGAGAGAGCGACGGGAGCAGTTGGAGAGGGGCGCTGAGGAGAGCACGACGAGCATTAAATGCGCCTGAAAAGAGCCGTTTAAAGGCGGCCAGGGAAGGGCGGCACGCCGCGACTTTTTCCATCTGCACGCCATGGCCGATGCTGACGCGCGCGCTGACCGGAGGAAGGAGACGACGCGCTGACCGTCGGATTGAAATCGAACGGCTGAGTTAGATCGCGTGGATTACAACGGTTCCGTCGTTCGGTTGATCCAGGACCGTTCGATGCTGATCCAACGGCTCACAACGCGCGCCGGCGACGCCGCCGGCCGCGTTTAGTCGACTCGACCGAGTCAGGTGGCTCGAGCCCGAGTCTGGTTCGAACCCGAGGAACAGTGCAAACCAGTTAGAATTTGAATTTTAAACCTCTGATTTTTGAGGAATTATTTTAGGTAGCAAACAAACACCAAAATTTTTGAAATTTTAGCTGGAGCTTGCTGACTGCATGAGGAACCTCCCATAAAATTTTCAGAGATTTTCATGCAATGAATTTTTCTCCAGAAATTCCAAAAGAGGGGAAAAATAGGGTTTGACCAGTTTGACTTGCCTCCAAAAATTATCAAATAATTTCTAAAAATCATGAGATAATTCAGAGGTGTTGCCAAGCCTCCCAAAAACTCAGGGAAAAGATTTCCAAGGATTTGGCAAAAGACCTTTGCCAAGGAGGGTTTTTCATTAGAGTCAAAAGAGAATTTAAATAGGATTTTCCATAATTCTTTGGAAAAGAATTACCAAAATGACCAAGTCTTCAAGATGCAAGAAAAGTTTTAATTTCTCCTGATTTTCTTACATTTGAAACACGAATCCATTTTTGGGATGTTACAATGGCGGTCCAAGCAAGAACGACTACATCGACAAGAACCGCAACACGAAGCCCTCAGCACCTGATCAAGGCAAGAAGAAGTTCCGCAACTTTGGAAAGGCAAAGAAGCTGTTCCATCGCGTCCTCACCGCCCTCGACGAACTGGACACCAGCGGGCTGGAGGGGTGGAGTGACGATGATGGGAAGGGCGATCATGATCCCAGGGCGGCGGCAACTTCTCGGCATGTGCTTCATGGCCCTCGGCGAATCGAAGCGACAATGGCGTACTCGACTCCGATGAGGTTAGTCCCACTTATGACCAGCTTAATGATGCTTTTCTTAAGCTAGGTAGATTTCATGCTAAGTCTAGGGCTAAGTGTGCTGAGTTGGAGAAGGAAGTAGTTAGATTATCACGGGAGCTTACTTTACTTACATCTGCTCCCTCCCGTGATGAATGTGACACATGTTGTGCTTTGATTAATGATATGGAAAAACTAAGGACCTTGCATGATAGTGTGTCCTCTGAACTTGACATGATTAAGGTAGAGAACATTAGACTTCTTGCTGAATTAGAGATGAGTAGGGTAGCACCTCCTTCATCCACTACTATTGAGGCTACTGCTTGCACCTCATGTGAGGTTAAGGACAATTCGTTTAGAGGTCTTTATACCATGTTGCTTGATCTGCCTGAAACTTGTGAAAATTGTAATAATCTCAAGATGAACCTAAAACGGGCAGATCACAAAATTGCTGAATTCCAAGCTGCGCTACTAGAGCCTATTGTTTCTTGTTTAAACTGTCCTAAGTTAACTGCTGAACTAGATCACAGTAACAAATTGGCTCAGTATGCTTCTAAGGATCTTGTTAGCTCACCATGCAAGCAATGTAATAAACTAAAATGTGATTTGATTACTTTGGATGAAAAATGTGTGAAGCTAACTAAGGACCTTCTAGAGACACAATCATCTGCTTGTATTGTGTGTGCTGGGAAGAAGTCTAAAGGTTTGGTAGAGACGCTTAGCAACGTGAACCAATCATTAGCGATGGATTTGTTCCCCCAAAGTCGGCTGTGCGTGCACAAGCCAATCTTTCCTCTGTTGTTGGTTCTTCTTCTGCTCCCTTACCTTCTGCTGTCCTTTCTTCCCCCTGCTCTTCTTGCACCTCTCTCTTTCGGGAGTGTCAGTATCTTATGAACACTCTCGAGAGGTTTGTAGGAGGCAAGAAGAAGCTCAATCTCATTCTAGACAAATCTAAAATTTGCAGATTTAATCAGGGTCTAGGATATGATATCCATGAGGATATGAGGAAGCATCCACCTGTCGTGCTCAAAACCATAGCACTAGGTGTGATCAAAACTAAGCCCAGGACTGAGAAAGTCAATTTTGAGTCAGCGGGCTTTGTTCAAAGGATTTCTGACAGCAAGGTGATTCCATCTGCAGCTTCGGCCCCTCAGAAGGCGAAGTATCATTGCACCTTCTGTCAGAAAGATGGACATTTAGTTGATCATTGCTTCAGGCGCGCCAAGATCGCGCGTAGAGACCGTGTTGAGTTTCTTAGGCACATTGGGTCAGCCCCAGATCTTGAGTGCACCTAAGACCAACACGAGGTCTAGGTTTGTTCCATCTGATGATTTTGGGCAGCATCGAGGACTTGGTTTTTCTGAGTTTTCTGATTTTCATCCTCATGCTCCCTTTGGTCGTAACTTCCGCCGTCCTGAGGGTAGATCTCGTTTTTCCTTTCGAGATAGCTACCCGCGGCGAGATCAGCTTGTTACTGGCACTTCGACTCGCTCTCCCATAGCGGATCGGATCCAACAACGGTGAGATCTTTGACTTGTTTAGTGACGAGAGCGTAGGGTAGATAGAAGTCGGTCTTGCTTGACTACTTCATCATGCTCGCGTGTTACTCGGTATTGGGTGCCCAAATCATCGTTGATTCACCCGATCTTGAGACTTCACTCTTTGTTTGACTCGAAGTCACGGCCGGAAGGAAATGTATGGATTGTAGACTCGGTTGTTCTCGCCATATATTGGAGATTCTCGTTGGTTTTCTTCCCTAGCCCGTGCTCCGGTGATGAGACAATCACTTTGGAGATGCTTCATTTGGCGCGTCATCGCTAAAGGTCTGTGAGCATTAATGATTCCTTTATTTTAAAAGATGTTGCCTTAGTAAGTAAGTTGCGATATAATCGCTTTGCTCTCGACTTACCGATGACGGTTTGAGGTGAGCTTTAAGAAAAACAATTGCAAAATTCTTGATTCTTGGGTAGTCTAGTTTGCGGATTTCGATATGGGAGGATCTTTCGTGCTGATTTTTACGAGTCTTACGGTGATCCTCTCCGGTGTTTAATTGCTTCGAATCCCGTGATTTGACTTTACGGCATAGGAGACTAGGTCATATAGGCTTTGATCATTTGACACGAGTCGTGCCACGATCTCATTCGTGGGTTGCCAAAACTCAAGATGGTCAAGGATCTAGTTTGCTCTCCATGCGGCACGGCAAGATGGTTCTTGCTCCTCACTCTCGATCCACGGTGACAATGGTGATGCACCGGACAAGCTGCTCCATATGGATACTGATTGGTCGGCTCAGTCTGATCGGCAGGAGGGAAGTGGTATATTCTTGTTGTGGTCGATGACTTCTCGAGGTACTCTTGGGTGTTTTTCTTAGCCTCGAAGGATGAGGCGTTTACTCTTTTCGCGGTCTTTTAGTAGGCTTTCTGTTGAGCTCCCGGTGCATTACGAGCAATTGCGGTGATAATGGCACCGAGTTCAAGAATTCCTATTTTGAGAGTTTACGTGGTGAGGCAGTGTAGAGCACCGCCTCGTCTCCATCGTCCCCCAACAAAATGGCGTTGTGGAGAGGAAGAACCGTACCTTAGTCGAGATGGCGGGACGATGCTTGATGAGTACTCTACACCTAGGAAGTTTTGGTGAGGCAATTACTCTTGCTTGTCATGTTTCTAACAGAGTTTTCTTGGGCACTCTTGCATCGCACTTCTTATGAGTTGAGATATGGCGAAAACCCGTCTCGCATTTTCGTGTGTTTGGATACAAGTGTTTTATTAAAGTCCGGGAACCTAGATAAGTTCGAGTCACGATCTTGTGATGGGATCTTTACGGGTTACTCGATTTCTTCTCGTGCCTATAGAGTGCAGGCTGAGTCTAGTAAAATGGTAGAAACACAGTGAAGTTACCTTCGATGAGGCGATCCGGGGACTAGGCACGATATCTCGAGTTCTTTAGAGCGATGCGAGTCCATATTTGTGGGCGAAGAGGAAGACGGAGATGAAGGTTGTCTACGATCAAGTTCTTCCTCCTCCTCTTGAGGTGCCTTCTTCCACTTGCACCTCGAGGAGATCACCCTTACCTTCTGCATCTTACGAAGCTAGTGGCTCTGTTCCTATCTCATCGCTAATGAGGTAGAGGCCACTTCTTCATCTCACCTGGACCTCCAAGACACATTCAAAGGACCATCCTTGGAGCGGATAATTGGAGACCTCTTGAGCGTGTCACACGTTCCAAAGGCGGCTTGTCTCTCTTCATCTCCATTCGCGCCTTCGTCGCCTCTTTTGAGCCCAAAGGCGTTTGTCATGCTCTATCGACGAGTCTTGGACAAGCGCTATGCATGAGGAGTTGGAAAACTTTGAAAGAAACAAGGTGCAGTCCCTTGTTGAGCCCCTCAAGGTCACAATATCATTGGGACCAAATGGGTGTTCAAGAACAAGCAAAGTGAAGATGGGTTAGTCATTGAAACAAGGCTAGGTTGGTAGCTCGAGGGTACTCTCAAGTTGAGGGTCTAGATTTGAAGAGACCTTTGCCCTGTAGCTAGACTTGAAGCTATTAGAATCTCGCTTGCCTTTGCGGCTTCTAAGGGTTTCAAGCTTTACGGATGGATTTCAAGAGTGCCTTCCTCAATGGCCTTATTGAGGAAGAAGTCTATGTCGAGCGACCTCTGGTTTGAGAACCCCAAATACCCTAACCATGTCTACAAAGCTTTCCAAAGCTTTGTATGGACTCAAGCGAGCTCCCGAGCTTGGTATGAAAGGCTTAAGTCCTATCTGTTTGAGCCATGGTTTTGAGATGGGTAAAATTGACAAGACCTTGTTCATTCGCCGTCTTGGCACCGATCTTACCGCTCGTCGGATCTATGTGGATGACATTATCTTTGGCGGCTCCTCGCATGCTCGTTTCCAGTTTTCCGATGTCATGAGCTCGGAGTTTGAAATGAGCATGATGGGCGAGTTGAGCTTCTTCCTTGGCTTCCAAATCAAACAGACTCGGGAGGGTACCTTTCTTCATCAAGGCAAATACACTCCGGACCTCTGAAGCGTTTCGACATGAATGATGGAAAGCCGATCAACTCCGATGGCATCTACAACGCTCGGATCCGGATGAAGGCGGCGAACACGTTGACCAAAAGGAGTTCAGGAGCATGATTGGCTCTCTCTTGTACCTCACAGCCTCGAGACCAGACATACATTTTTCTGTGTGTCTTTGTGCTCGGTTTCAGGCTTCTCCTCGCGTATCTCATCGTCAGGCGGTGAAACGCATCTTTCGGTACCTTCGAGCTACCATTGACTATGGCATCTGGTACTCTTCCTCTTCTTGTCTATCTCTTAGAGCCTTCTCCGATGCAGACTTTGCTGGCTGTAGGATAGATAGGAAGAGCACTTCTGGCACTTGCCAATTCATTGGCACTTCTCTTGTCTCCTGGTCGTCAAGGAAGCAATCCGGTGTTGCCGCGATCCGCTGCGCAGAGGCCGAGCACGCGTTCTGCAGCCGATTCTTGTAGCCAAGTGCTTTGGATGGTCTCGACCTGCAGGATTTTGGGTTATCTATCATTGCGTTCCACTCTTTTGTGATAACACGTCTGCGATTTGCATTGCCAAGAACCCGTGCAACATTCTCGGACCAAGCATATTGATATCGATATCACTTTCTTGAGACCATGTAGAGAAGGGTGACATTGTGCTCCAGTTTGTGGAGAGTGAGCACCGTTGGTGATATCTTCACTAAGCCTCTGGATGCTCTCGGTTTTACTTTCATGGGAGAGCTTGGGGTGGTTTGTCCTTACAATTTGTTGTGAGGAGCTTTGTGCTACTCTTGTATTATATTATATTATATTATACTATTACTCCTTTACAGTTACATTTCTTTTAATATTTGGTCAAGTCCTTCCAAAGATAGGTTAGAGTGGTTCTCTTGCCAAATTGCTTTGATTGCTATTTCTTATCTTGTGCTTCTAGGATCTTGCTTATTAGTCGTCTTTTCCTTCTCTAAGTAGAGCTTACTCACTTCTTATAGGTTCTAGCAGGATCGGGCCACCCTTGGGTAGACAGGGGCAGTGTTTGCTCCTTAGTGTATGAGTTGATCGGTGATAGTCCTAGAATCATATGGGGTAGATAAGAACACTGTCGGCGATAGTTTTCTCTATATCTTTTCTATGCTCTAAAGGATTTGTCTTTTCTGCTTCTCTTATCGATTCTCATTTTTGTTCTTTTGGTTGGGGAGTTCATCCAGTTATTCCAGTTCTTAATTATGACATAACTCAACTTTGTAATTAAAGATGCATCTCATTCTGAAGGAATCGGATTTTCGTGCATTTCATCATGCATTGCATTATAATCAAATGGAGCCTTGTTTATTATCCCTTATGATCTGCTTTCACTGCTTTTACATCTTGCCATGATTTATGCTAAAGCGCTCGATCTATCATGACTTTTTATGTGTAGCTTAGTCTTTGTCATGCTAAGGTGATTAAAAATGCTAAACTTGAATTAAAATCTTGTCTTGATAGCTCTTGAGACTAGTCTGGTTGAAGCTATCCTTTTATGATATTCGCCATGTCAAGTAGGCTGAGTTGAATCTTGTATCTCCTTTGAACTTTTGAGTAAGCTATGTCAGTTTGTTAAGAAATTTGTTTTCTCTTTAAATCGCTGGTCTAAAAACTTCAAAAGAAAAATGATCCCTTTGTGCGAAAAACCGATCTCACCAAATCTTTCTCATGAGACTGCTTGCCATTGCACTAGGCATGAACTCAGGGGGAGCCTTGGATGACCTAAGATCACCTCCTTAAGTCTGTTGCTTGGAGTGATCGCATAAGGCTTGGGATCTAGCACATGGCTAAGATTTGAGAAATTGGTTGAAGCTTAGGAGGCAGTTGTGGATGGCACCTAGTCCAGAGCTTGCTTTACTAAGATAAAACCATAAAGAGCTTTCAGAAAAAGAAAAATGTGCTAAAATTGCTTATCATTAAAAGGACCAAGTTCTGGATAAAATGAGTCTTTCTTCAATTGGTAGCACTCTAAACTATTCGATATGAGTCTTCTTGGTTCAACTTAGATTATTTGACATGGCTTGTATCATCCTTGGATATCTTTAGCTAGATTTCAATCTTGGTTTATTTGACTTGCTAAAGAATTGGATCATTAATCAGAATTATGGACTTTCTGACTTAGCTTCTCTATACATCAATTGTCATGATCTTGATAGCATTCTTCTGTGTTATGGCTTGGTGTAATTCTCTAATAATCATTTTGGATAATCTACATGGCTCCTAATGCTTAAAATGAACATCATATAGCCTTTTCCTCCCTTTTCTCCATCTTGATGATTTTATTGCCAAAGGGGGAGAATTTTGGAGAGAAAAAGCCTTCTGGAGAAAAGCCTTGAGTTTTATGCGAAAATTGCTCTTTCATATTGCTCCTTCATCTCATCTCAAGTCTTTCTCCTTTGTCAACTTGGTCGTGAGATTATCTACTCTTGTTTAGACCTTGGTTGATTTTAAACTCAAACTCATCTTATGCTTTTTCGGTGTTTGTCAATATACTCATCAAGGGGGAGATTGAGAGACCATGTGAGAGGTCCTCCACTCTGAGTGATGAGTATTTGACATTGTGGTTGAATAGGTTGAGAGTTGAGTTTTTCGGTATGGACTGCTTCAGGTCTTTGAATCGGAAATCGGAACTACATTGTGTATGGGCGGAAGTTCGATAATCGAACTCTGGCGTTGGAAATAGGAACTTCCGATTTACAGGTTTTGAGTTCGATGAAGGAAATCGGAACTTCCGCACAAGGTAGCGGAGTGTCCGATATCTACCGACATTGAGTGTTCTTACGAGATGGTAATCGGATTTGAAAATCGGAAATGCGGATGTTCGAAGATCGGAAGTTCCGCGATGTTAAGCGCGAACTTCCGATAATCGACAAGTGCGGACGTTAGGAAATCGGAACTTCCGCAAGGTAAAGTCTTGGAACTTCGATTGTGTCCGACACTGCGCGAGAAGGATATTTTATGATTTTGATTACGTATGAGTTTGAGTCTTATGCAAATGTTGATGCTATGATATTGTGCAATGCTATGTGATGTGTTTTTATGCTGTGTTGACCGCAGGACATCGAGGCGAAGTCGTGGCGAGACACGAGGTGATCGGACTAAGCGCGAGCGGCGTTGAGGTCGAACGGTCGGATGTGTCGAAGGCGGCGTGAATCTTGAGGTGGTTGCATGTCAAGGACAGCAAGGTGTCTGAGAGGCTTCGGAAGGTGCGCAAAGGCGAAGGGTCTTTTCGCAGCGACAAAAGTGGAGGCGGTTCCGTTCGGGTAGCGGGCTTAATGGGTTGGAGGCCCATTAGCAAAGGCCATAAATAGGGAGAACCACAGAGTTAGGGTTGGCATACGGAGATAAAATTAGGGTTTGCTTTGGAGAGTTTGTTTTGTTTTTGGAGAGTGTTTGAGTTGGAATGTACGAACTGAAATCTAATGTAATCATTCCTCTTTGCTTTACCTCTGTAATCCTTGTTTCAATCCAATGAAATCTGAGGTTTTGATTACTTGATTTTGCAACTCTTCCTCTCACTGTTTTTACGTTGAATATCTAGGGTTCGGTGTATCTTTTGATTTATCTTATGAGAGTGCATGAAACTTGAGAGATAGAGTCGTTTTGATATTGCTAATATATCCTCAATGTTTCATGAGCTAAGAATCTAAGAATCTCTCGATTCACGGGTTTTGGTCTTGCTTTCGTATTCCTCAAGAAACCCGATTTTGCTTTGTTTGTTGAACCTTTGCTAGCAACTTCTTCTCAATATGGTCAAGATGTTGTTTAGGATGATATCCTGTGAAACTTGACCAGAGAAGAACAACAGATCAAAAGTAGTTTGGATTTTTGGGCAAAAACCGAGCGTTACATTCTTGATCGGGATAATCGAGCTTCCGATTTTATCACGAAAATACCGCTAGCGGAACTTCGCGCCATACACTAACGGAACTACATAGCGGAACTTCCGCACCTTCTTGGCGGAGCTTCCGATTTCGGAAAAACGGCCGAGGCTTGTTTTGTTATTTGATCTTGCTTCATTTACTTTCTTTAGATCTCGAGAGATCTTTGTAGGCTTGTTTAAATACGATAAAGGGAGTATTAATTTTTAGGCACCATTCACCCCCCCTCTGTTGCCATTTCGGTCCTACAGCCGGCGACGAGCCGTTTTTCACCATCGTTTTGTCGGATGAAAACAGGGACGAGCGTTTGAACGTGATTCGCTGCGGACCGTCGATCCTTAGATCTGCCCAGATCGCGCGAAGTTTGAATGTCGCACGCTTGATCGGTGGACCGTTAGATCCAAGATCAGCGGTCCCGATTCGAGTCGCGTGGGTCGTTGGATCCAAGATCAGCGGCTCGGTGCGTGTGAGCGTTCGGACCGTCGAGCGTCACGATCCACGTGTTGTTGCATCCAAATCCAGCGGTGGCGTATAGAGTTTGTCGATCGGCGGCGCGCGCGTTATTATCAGGGACTTGGACCGTTGGATCCAAGATCAACGATCCAAGTTCGTCCACGTCGTTTTATTTTCTGATTTTCCCGAAAAGATTAGCTGTTAACTGAAAAATGTAGTTAAATTGTAAAATGCATAACTATTTTATTTTAATTCCTTTTCGGTTGGTTCAAATTTTGTTAGTTATATTTTTAACTAAACTTTAATCTAAAAATTATTCTAACCTCAGTATATCTCCAGAAAATTTTGCTAAAATATTAGTGCAATGAATAGTACTATTTATGATTTTTAAGGCTAAGCAAAATTGTTTTGCTCATATCTTTTGCATTAAGAATCCAAAACAATTGGTTCTTGTTGCTAAATTCCTTATAAATCATGCTCTTGCTACTGTAAAAATTTCAGAACATTTGGAGAAAGTTTGCTGCTGAGTCTTTGGGTTTTCTTCGTTCTTATCGGTTCTTTTTCACTTTCTCGTTAGGTTCCGAAGAGCACGTTGATTACTTAAGTGATCCTCCGCAACATCTTGACCCACAGCAAACAGGCAAGCAGTTTGATCATGTTAATCCCAGTATTTTTTAAGTCTAATATATTGATTTCAACTTGTATGTATGCATTGCTATGTTGTTGTTAAATTATGGTTAGTATCCTATAGTTGCATAATCTGTAGGAATTGATTATCCTCTACTACCATGAGCCTAGGTTATTTTCTGTGATTTGAGTTCGATGGATGAGCTCTTCTCACTTAGTAGATTGTGAATTGAAATTGCTTAGAAATGCTTAGTTTCGGTAATAATGGGCGATCATCGATTTTAGTCGATGATCTTGATCACACATCTATTTATTATTCCATTATGTCCAGCAGTTGGGCTTTGTTATTTTGTAAAGTCAAAATCTAAAAATAAAAAATTAATTTGGACTTGGGCAAGTGGTTGGATGGTGGGTTATTGGGTTTGTGGATGTCTTGCCTAAGTCAATAAGGACCGAACATCTTGTGTCACACTCTCCAAGCATTTTTGCGTGCTAACCACGCGAGAGGGATATGGGACCTCTCTTGACTAAGTACTTTGGCGTGTGTTATCTCCGAGTCGCAGGAGGGGGTGGTGTGTGTTGTGTGAAAAAGGATATGTGTTCTTGTGTTGGGTGTGCGGTGGTGGAGATTCCGGGTAGGCTCTCCACATCGAGAGGCATCGTAGTTGTCCAAGGCTTTACCTGCGACGGGTAGTTGACCGAGGCTTTACGATGACTCCGACACAACGTATGGGTTTCTTGTAACAACCTGACTATAAGGAAGTCAAGATGTCACCTACATCCACTACTTTTCAATTGAATAACATCAAACGCATGATAAGATGAAGCAAGTATTAAGATTATAAGGAAACAAGTATTCATCATCCAGTTTTAATCAACGAAATGGAAGAAAACAATTCAGAAAGATAAGGTAGTCAAGGCCATGATGGCTTATTACAATGCAGCACAAGTCATAATTAACGGCAATAAAAGTCCTCAAATGGTTTGATATATGATAGTGAGTGCAACGTGATGATCTACCCTCCACAAGATCATTCTTCCTTGTCATTTACCTAAATAAGACAATAAAGCAAGAATGAGCCAAAGACTCAGCAAGCAACTGTATGTAACAATCAAACATACAAGGAGCAGTATAACACAAACATTATTTGACAAATTACTGGAAACGAATTTATGAATGGATGAAGTGGAATGGTGCATTGAAGGAAATGGACATATTGCTGCATATACCGGTATAGCGAGTGATTCACCCGTCGGTGTTCACTTATAGTAATCGTATGAAGAACGTTTCATACGACCGTCCAACGTGGCCCACATTGGAATGGTGGACTCACGTAACGTGGCCCACATTGGAATGGTGGACTCACGTACCCATCTTGGAATTGATGGGATTTCAAGTGCCCATACTGGAATTGATGGGTTTTACAAAAGTAATGTATGCATGTCATGATGTGATCCCATGTCAATATTGAATTGTACTCATAAATGAAAAGAACACATGGCATTCATCTACAAATACGAACAAATGTAATCATGCAATCACACATCATACATGGCATCAAACATAGAATACAAATTACTTCTTTGCCATGGCTAATGCAGGTTAGGAGGTAATTGGGATACCCCTCCACTCACCGCTTCACCGCCTACAATATAACATAATCGAAATAAGGGCAAACGAATATGGCAATGCTACACGAGTCCTCCCTCACTCTCTAATCAAACTAACCAAATAAAAGTTCAATTTGATCAATTTACCCAAATCTTTCAATTATCCCTAATCTGGCAGTTTTACTAGAAAATTCACCAATAAAAAACCGTAAGTCCAAAAGACCTGAAACCAGTGCTCAAATTTTCTTAACTTAACTGGCTACAAAACTCTAGTTGATGGTAAACTCTAATTCGGCCAATACAGAGGTCTAACCATCCAATGAAAAACATTAACTGCAGTCTGCCCAGAATTCAGAATAGCCCTAAAGAAAAGGCTCTAACTTTTAAACCACTGATCCAAATAAAGTGATTTTTATCAGCCTGGAAATCTGGTGAAATTATCTTCATAAACCTAGTTGGGTGGCCGACCTGATTCTGACTCTAACTAGATCAAAACCTAGGTGCAACTGACTATACCCAACAATTCTTGCAGACAGACCAGTACGTAGAAAAACAGTCATAACTTTTAATCTACTGGGTGAAAATTCGTGATCCAGGTGCCAAAAGAAAGCTAATGAAAAATAAGGAACAAATCTCTAGAAGGCGAAGACATCCAATTCTGCCTCTAAGGCACCCAAAACCGAGTTGAAACAATGCATGCGAACCGATCTCTTGAGAGATTACGCGATACTACCAAAAACATTGAATCGACAACTCTAACGCAATCAAACAGCGATGGGGTCTCTCGTTACCCTTGTAGACCCGAAGAACGACGAGGATCAACATCCCGAAGGTTCTTCTCTTCCTCCATTGGCCGGCCACCACTGCAGCGAGCACGCGGAGGAAAACAATGGCCGGTGAAGAGAGAATCGAGGGAGATTGCTTGGGGATCTTGGAGTGCGACTTCGGGGAAAGACCAAGGGCTATTCCCTGGGGAGGAGGCGGTGCCAGGGCTGAAGGGGGCGTGGATTTGGTGGAGGGGAAAGGGGAGGTGGCGGCTGCCTAGGGGGAGAAGTGGGAGGGAGAGGGAAGAGGGGGAGTGGGCCGGCTGGCCTAGGGTTAAGAGGGGAGGGGCGCATGGGCCTTGGCCTGGTGCAGTCTTCCCCTCCTTGGCCCACTATGAGGCCGGCCAAGGCCATGCCAGAAGGTCACTAGCCTGGGCCGGAGGCCCGGGCCAAAGAATCTCCCGACAAACTCTGAAATTTTAAAATAAAACTCTCTCCCGAATACAAATCCTCCCTAACGAAATTTGGAATATTACATTTCTATCCATACGGGCGACTCGCAGTTAATGCACAATATTGGAAATGTCTCGTAGGACTTAGCTGTGCCGGCATACCAAAGGAAGTGTGCTAATCATGTGGCAAAAAGGCGGTCTGACGTGTGGGTACATTGGTACACCCCTGCAGGCTATAAAACTATTCGAATAGCCTCGTCCTAGGTTATGGACACGCTTGGTTAGGTTTTGCAAGAGTTAGACTACAACCTTTATAATTAAAACTTGACATGGTTGGCATGAATGGGTAATTCATGCTATTGTTGTGGTGACTATGGGTTTAGTCCCTTCCAGGATTGTTGTTGTCCTCTAACTACTGTTATTATTGTTGTCAACTGTTATTTGTACATTAAAAACAGATTTGTTAACTTGCTTTTAAATGTACTACATTATTGCAAATAAAGATTGCTTTGTGCCGAAAATAAAACATACAGCCTCCACTTAAATAAGCTTGCATGTAGCATATGTATAGGTCTGTTACTTTACATGTAAGTCTTGCGGAGTATAATTTTTGTACTCATTTGCTTTGCTTAACTATTTGTTGCAGAGGAGGAAGGTGACCCCTAGGGCCTCACTTTTGTGAAATGTGTTGTGGATTCGATGACTAGCTTGGCGGTCCAGTCGGTTGCCTTGTGGGTAAAGGTACACTGATTGACTCTTTTGTTTATGGCCATCTTATGGCACTTTTGCTTCCCCTGTCTATTTCTTTTGTATATGTATGTATTTGGCCGGTTGGCCTCTCTTTTGTAATAACTATCCTTTATGTATTTTAACTTCTGGTTTGTTGTTGTGCTTCGGTTCTATGTGAATGAATGGAATTGATGCATAAATTTTGTAAAGGGGTGTGTATACTGCATTTCTGGAAAGTATACATGTCTCGAGTCTCGGGTTATCTGATTTGTGATGCTAGGACCAAGTGGATGGTTAAGCATTACAAGCCCGATAGGACGGGGTCTCACACCTCGGCTCGCGCAATTGCTTGTAGATCTCAGTACATCTTCGAGCCCTCTGCCGTGTCCAGAGCGCGCACCCGAGTGGCACCACTGAGCCAACACCATCTCCGGTGAGTATTATGCTCTTTTTAGCGTGTCACCTTACGTGCTTTAGACCACCGATCATAATCCCTCAACTTATTTCGCCAATGCACGACAGGACTTCGTTGATTTGAAGAAAGTCTTGTTTTCGGCCGAGGAACTGCCCCTTCATCTCCCACCTTGCTCCGGTAAGCCATTATCCGATTGCTTGCTTCCTTAGCATTCTCTAATGGTCCGGAGTTATCCCGAGCCTTCACTCGCTCTAGTTCTTCACAGGATTTCCCCTCCACGTTGAACCACACCGCCGCCTCAACCTTTGTCTACGTCAAGCTAACTCCAGCCACCACCTCTTCTCTCTGACCTTCAGGTAGTCTCCTTGGACTTCATTGATGCTCGGGCACCCGCTTCTTTGAACAACGCTGAGCTTGTTTGTGCTGTGCACGTTTACCGTGTTGACACCGCCGCTCATCTCCGGTGCGCCACCGCTACTGGCCGCCGTGGAGGTCGCCACCACCACCCATAGAAGCGTATTGCTATTGCACATCTGTCCCAACCCTTGGCCGGCTCCGCCGTGGCGCGTAGCGGCCGCAAGCCGCCGCAATCCAGCAGCGCCGTGTTGTCGTGCATAAGCCATCTGTAGCTGTCCGTTTACGGCAAATGACGGTCATTAAAGTCTAATGATTGAGTTAGCATTTAATCGCTGTCTTAGCCGTCTTAATGAGCCACTTACAGGTGGGTCCTGTGCACAGAAAACCGCTAGTTTAAACCAAAGAGTAGAGTGAGTGACATGTGGGCCCATTGCCTTAAACCCCGTGCGCCAAGCATGTGCGTCGGAGAACTGAGTCCACTAGGCCATGTCATTGACGGACGGGTCCCACATGTCAGAGCCGGCTTTAAAATCTGAGTTTAAATGGAAAACCCACTATTCACTGGGCCCGCTGGTCAGTGACCGCGGCTAGAATAGCCCTTGGTAAGAAAAGTATAAATCCATTTAAGAAAATCAGAATGTATTTGTTTATAAACTGAAAAATATGATTAACTTCAAAAATGCATAACTAATTCATTTTAAATCCTAAATAGATGAAACCACTTCTGATATTTTTCATTTTTGATGAATTTAATATTAAAATTAGTTTCAAGCATGTCTCTGTAATAGAGAGTATTATTTTGGAAAATGAACTATTAAAACCTTTATTGTTACAAAGGAAAATGTTGACTACTTGATAAATCCATAACTAAATCATGGAAACTCAAAATGAGTCAAACTCAACTGTTTTGGACTTGTGTTAATATTACCTTTTTATTTATGTAATTATTATACTCACTACTGAGCTACAAATTTGGCTCAAATATTTAAGTTCAATGAACAGTGACACATTATATTAAAATTGGATTTTCTAAAAACTGAACTTCAAACCCTTATAACTTTCACATGCTAAATCCAAATGGAGTAAATCTTTCACCTAAATTCATCCAAAATCATGACTTAGCTACTCTAGAAAAATCATGCATTTTTTAGCACTTTGAATTTTTAGTATTTCCTGGTGTTTATTCGGAATTGTACTTATATAGATTTCGAGCCTATCGATATTGACTTATACGCTACTGAGGGACAGCAGCTAGCATGCCAACAAGGCAAGCATCATTTGAACTTTCTTTTGCATCATATTTGATCCCAGATTTTGTTAAGTTAGTGCAATGTTAATTGCTTGCATGTTATTTTATTAAATGTCGCTATTTTTATGATGAATAGTTAGACACCTCCTATTATCTCGTCATTGTGGTTATCCATGAATTATTCCAGTACTGAGATGCTTAAGATAAGTTGTGTGACTTACGTGGTATGTGTTTGCTTAGCCATGCAAGTCTAGAATGGTAGTTTGATTGTCGGGACTAACCCGACAATTGTGGGAAACACAAACTTTATAAATTTTTGGTTTATTTCAGATCTTCGTATCTGTTTAATGAGTTAAAATTTTGTCATTTGAAATGAGTTTTGGTCTGGACAAGTGGATGCTAGTGAAGGTGCAATTGCGCATGAGTTTGGGTAAGTGTTGGACTTGTCTGGACAATTAAGGACCGAACTTTGGTTACCTGCGGTTCAAGCAAAACTCATGCTACCACACGCAGTGTATGGGCACTGCTTGGTTAAGTAAGGGGTCGGTGTTGTTGAGTTGATGACTACTGGTGTGAGGATGTATATGTGTTCCATCGCATATATGTTTCGTAGGGTGCCGATTGCAATCTTTCATTGTGTGGGTAACACTATTTAAGCTTTATCAATTCAACTCAGTGGGTGGTGTAACCTACCCTAAGTGGGATCATGTCGTGCATGGGCGATTCAACTCAATAATGTCAACTTGCTGAAAAATACTGAGTCTTGGTTTACCCGGCCGGCATACCTTAGGAAGTATGCTATTTTCGGAGGCATCTGGAGGCATACGGGCTAATCAAGTCATGTGGGTAAAGTAGTACACCCCTGCAGGGTATAAATCTATTCGAATAGACGTGTCCGCGGTTATGGACAACGCTTGAGTTTGTGGCTGCTTATTGTTAGACTTTGACATATTTCAATTGTGGTAAAACTTGGTATTGTCATGAATGGGATGTTCATGTTTGTTGTTGTAGCAAAGTGGACCGCCACTTTGTTATTTGTGTACTTGTTGTTGTATCAAAGTGGACCGCCACTTTGATATTTGTATGATTCATTTGTCATTCAATTTATTACTTATTCACATGCTTTATTCCTACTTCAAATCTGATTTAGAATTGGCACTTGAAAAACTAGTATGTGTAGGGTGTTAAATGTTGCGTCTTGACGAGGATCTAGTAATCCTCATTTTATCTTTTATCTATAATTCTTATTATGGGTAAATATGATGTCACATAGTCTCCAGAAGTACCCCTTATATTTATAAGGGAGAGGCCTATCAAGTGATTGTAAGATCTTCTACAATCACCCCCATAGTCGTAAGTCTTTCTACGACTATGTCATAGTCGTAAGTCTTTCTACGACCACTACATGGTCGTAAGTCCTTCTACGACCACTACATAGTCGTAAGTCCTCCTACAACTGCTACCTGGTCGTAAGTCCTTCTACGACCAAGTAAATTACGACCACCTTATAATCAAACCTACAGGCAAGTGGGTCCAATTGATTAAGGAATCCGAACGGTCTACACGCACTATTATTCCGCGTATTAATGGCGCGTAAATACCTCATTATCTCTGGAAGATAATTGCCAGACGGCGTGAAGAAGCCAAAGCGCCGGTAATTACTGCCATCATGCGCCCGTTACTGGATTAATTAGGCGCATCTTCCGCAGGACAAAACGGCTACTCCTTCACGACTATATAAGGGCATCAATCAGAGGGATGAGGGGGACAGCGAAATAGAGCGAGTCAAGGAGAAATACAAGTACTATTCTCTGTAATAGTCTTAGCTTCTTACTTGATCATCAAGAATACACACCACACAGGATTAGGGTTATTATTCTCTCTGGAGAAGGCCTGAACCTGTCTAAACATCCCGTGTCAACCACTCTGCGTGATTTCACCTCTAGGAGACCCCCCGAATCAAATAATCTTTACGTAAGATCGGTTCTAATACACCGACACGTCTCTTTTGCAAAACTAAGCCAATATGAGCCATCCTTTGAAACAGCCTCTAGCATACTAATTTTTATTTGTGTAAGACTTGCGAGTACCGTTGTACTCAACCCGTTCTTTGCAATTTCGGTGAGGAAGGATATGAGCACATTGAGCTTGTTAGCGCCGATTTTGGCGGCGCCGACGCGTAATGCTTTCATTTAACTCCCGATCGGTTCTTAGATGGGATATGGGCATACCACTACTGGTCTTTTGGTTTATTTACTTGTTTCCGCTGCTACTTAATACACTTATTTGAATTTGGCCGGTCGGCCATTTGTAATAGTCGTATACCTTAACTATTATGACGTATGTCTTTTGGACTATTAATGTATGACTGTTGTATGGATCTAATCAACGTTGCATGAGAGTGTGAGCATATTGGTCGCTGATCTTGGGAGCCAATATGAGTTCATTCTCGCTGTTCGTGGCTTCCCATTTAACACACTAAGTGGAGGGCTTGGCTTATTGGACAACCGACAATCATGTAGCGCTCGCAGAGGAGCAGCGCGCATGATCGTTGGGGCTCTACTTGCAGTTGAGTCTCTAGTTTGGATGGAGTTAAGTTGGAATCCATTTACTTGAGGTCCAGATTTATGTCCCTAAGACCATGCTTAGTCTCGGTCTGTAACGTCCCAAAATTTAGCTTTTTAAAAATCTTTCGAGTAGTTTAGGTCCCTGAAAAATTTCACTAATTTTATTTGAATTAATAAAGTTTAATTAGAATTTTTCTAAAATAAAAATATTTAATTTGACTAATCTAAACATTAATTAAATCAAAATTCTTTTTATTTGGCTTCCTGGTGTTACCAGGAATTTTCTGGTATTTTCGAAGATTTTTCTGGATTTATTTGCTATTTATTATATCTTATCGATTTGTAGCCTTTTAATTAAAATCTGAAAATCAGTTTTGTTTTCTCTCTCCTCCCACATGAACAGTACTATGAGGTACTGTTCACACATTTTTCCATCCGCGCGTTGCTCTGCCGAACCGATTTTTCCGATTCTGTTTCCCATTCAAACTTCAAATCTCAATATCTTTTCGCTCGGTGCATATAAATGCGAACCGTTTGCGCCCACGCGTCCATCTCGACGTCCTCTTCTAATCCCCTGATTTGGTTTCCTCCGAATCGATCTGTGTTCATCGCAGTTCGCGGAATACGGACTTCGTCCCAAAGGCCTTCTCCAGCGAGTTTCTCCTCCGTCTGACGTCCGCCGGCCGAACCGTCTGCGGCGTTGGGTTCGCGTCGTCGTGCTCTACGACATGGTACCAGCCCCTTCGCCGGAAGATCGCCGGGATTTCGCCGTCCGCCGTATCCCTACCGTATTCTTCGCGTATTCCACTTCCTCGGTGAGTATTTCCAAAATCCGACCGCACCATCGCGTCCGGCTCGTCGTTTCCTTTCTGTTTTGACCCTTCGCCGCAGCCGCGCCACCGTCGGCCGCCGGCCACCGTGAACGCTACATTTGGCATGTTACTGTTTATGTGTTATGAGCAGTATCATGGCTGCTCTGATCGGTTCTTTCTTTTAGTCCCTGTTCGTTGTTCTTTAATGTTCGACTTGATCCTCTGTTAATTATTTCCATAATCTTTGCTCGTCACTTTGCTACCCCATGCACTAAATATATATGCTACTGTTTTGTATATGTATACAGAGTACATGTTTCTGTTCTGTTGGCTATGTGGATTATTCCAACTTTCCAAGCCAACGCCACTGCATGACTGGCCGGCCGTATGCTCTGTTGGTTCGCACGGCAATGGCCTTCGGTCATCACTTTGTGCGACGGAAGTCGACCATGGAGCTTCTCTGTAACCCTTCATCTCGGTGCATCTCTTCTCGGTAGTTCTTTATCTCAGTCTGTAGCTTTCATTTGGGTTCTCTGTATATCCCTCCTTGATAATTCTTTCTCTAGTCTTTGCCATCTCCAGGCACATCGACCGGCCGTTGCCCTCTGTTCGTGTATGGTGCAATGCATGTGTGTGCGTTTGGTTATTACTTCTGTATAACTTTTCCTCTGTTGATCGGTGGCTTAGTGCTGTTCGGTTGCTCTCTGCAATTTTCCAGTCTCCTCCTTTGATGTGTAGGTCCCAAGAGTCAATGCATCTTTCTCAGTTGCTAATTGTCGTATCTTTGCCACCACAACGCCAAATCTTTGCTATCCCCTGTAGCCTTGCGCCATGCGCACGAGCCGGTCGGCGAGCCCTGCTCTCGGTTCTGTTGACATGTATGTACTTATACATGTGTGTATATATATATATACACACACACGTATATATATGTATGTATTTATATATATGCATGTATATGTGTATGCATGTATGTATGTTTATATGCATGTATATATATGCGTATATGTATGTATGTATGTATATACATGTATGTACGTATGTATGCATGTATGTGTATGTATGTATATATGTATACATAAATATATGTCTCCTCTCACTTCCATGTTGACCCCACGTGTCATCCACCTAATTAAAAACCCTAATTATTTATCTCACTTACATGTGGGTCCCGCGTGTCTGTCAACTCTTGGTCAACCCTCCTCCATAAGCTTGGTCCACCGTGGACTAGCGTATCTCCGTGGACCAGGTCCATAGACCAGTGGCCCACATGTCAATCCTAATCTTATTTTCAAGAATTAATTTAATTCTTGAAAATCATTTTATCTTATTGGTCACACATGTCATTCTCTCTGCCTTTTTCTGGAATTATTTTTAATTCTAGAAATCCATAAACATCAGTCGATCCCACCTGTCATACACTCATCCATTCTCTAATATTTTTGGAATAGAATATTCTGAGAATATTCCACTTGTCAGCTTCTCTCTTCCTTTTTATTTTCATCATTCCATGTGAATCTCAAACTTCCAAAAGCCATATCTTCTTCATCCGATCTCCGATTGAACTCATCCAAATTCCTACATTCATCCGAATTCATTATCTATCTTCCAGTACCTTTCATTTCAAATTGGAGTTTATTTGATTTGTCTTTTGAATTGTGTTTGTTTTGCGCTTTCTTTATCGTTAGACGTTGAAGCCCGGAATCGTCTGAAGGAGCTGAAGATCAAGGAAGTAGAAGATTGAAGATAAATAAAGACCATCATTGCTATAGCAAGGCAAGTTATACATTTGATCATATTGAACCCAGTTTTCAAAATACTTTGTTTCAATGTATTGCATTCTATTTCAAGTATTTATTTAAATGCTTTTGGGATAGTTATTAATCCAATTTGTTATATCCACATTGTCTATTGTATGTCATGATCTTTTGTCACCCTAGGTTGGTTCATTATTAGTTGGTATTATCGCAACACCAACGTGGGTTGGTTAGATACGAGTAAGTTGCTTAGCCATGCCACTAGTCATCATTTCATGTGAGTTGCAATTATAAACTTGACTAAGTGATTATGAAAATGTGTGATGAAACTATGTGTGCTGTGTGCTGTGTGCTGTTACTCGTGATGGCATGTGTTGCACTTAATCAACAGGGTGGGAAAAGATTTAGATTGAGGCAAGTGGTGGATCTGTGTGATTGGTGGAGCTGTGTGCTATAAACTTTGTGATTTGGGTTAAAACTGGAAGTCTTGCCTTGGTCAATTAAGGACTTAACTTTGTGCGCCATTCAACTAGGCCTTACTATACGACCACATGCCTAGTATGGGCTGGGCCTAACTTAGTAAGTTATGGAGTCTTGACATTGACAACTCAGGTTGTATTTAAGCTGTGTGATGGGCTGGAGGTGTGACATGTCACATCGCGGGACGGTTCGCTGCATCCCTGTCCAACGATGTGTGTCGTAACCAAACGTTGTGTGTATTGGTTGGCCGGCAGAAAAGCACATCGGGAGTGTCATTGTTTGAGATGAAGTCTCTGAAAGGTTTTGTTGTGATCAACTCTGATCCGGTTGGTTACATCATGTGGGTAAAGTGTACAACCTCTGCAGAGTGTTAAATCAATCTATTCGAATAACCGCGTCCTCGGTCATGGACATGCTCGGGAATTTCACATGAGGGGTAGATTTTCATAAAACAATTGGGAAGGGTCAGCTGTGTGAGTAACTTGTGCAGCTGTGTGAATAACTTGATTAGACTGTGTGTCCTTTGTGAAATCAATTATTAACTTATTATTGTCTATTTGTTTTGAATTATGCTTTCAATCTATTATTTGTATTCAATTGCAAATGTTGTATTTCTGCAAAATAACCACAGAAGCCATTCCTTTGGAATAAGCCATCATCTATAAATTGCATTCTGTGGTATGACTTGCGAGTACGGTGTGTACTCATACTTGCTATAAACAATCAACAGAAGTGGAAGAATCATCAGTCAACAAGGTCTACCTCAAGGATCGTGGAGAACTAGGTCGCGCTACCCCAGTCGATTGCCTGTGGGCATATGGATGGGCTTCACTGAAGTTATCCCGTTTCGTTCCGCTGCAGCTTTATTGAGCTATTTGCCTTCTGAAGCATTAATTGTAAGCTTTGACCGTAAGGTCTTTACTCTGATAATTATTGTTATTTGTCTATTTATTAGTCAACTTGCATATGGAATTGGTATTTCATCGATGTTGCCACTGTGTGCACTAGCGTGATCTTGGACTAGTGCAGCATACACAGAGGGTCCAGATTTGTATATTTGGGTCCCGACACGGTCTTAAGGAGATAACCCGGGGGTCCTCACAGACACCGCTGTTCTGGACTGTGCTCTTCCTATCCTGAGCTGTCGTATAAAACGTGTACCCATTTATGTCGTATCCTAGCCATATCACAATTGTAAATTTTGGTCCTTTGGACAACCATAGCAGCGTTTCATCACTTGATGACCTCCAAGTGAATCGCATCTTTAACCATTCATTGAACCGACGGTTGTGCTCTCTCGTTATCCAAACCTCCGACCGGTCTGGATTCTGTTGGTGTACCATGTCTTTGTGCTCGTCGATGTACGGGGACACTTGGGTCATGTGTTGCAAGACCGTGAAATGGGCCTGCGCGTATGTATCTAGATCGGGAGTGATTGGTTTCCTCCCGATGGTCCCGATACCCTCCAGTCTCCCATCGTGACGAGATAGAGGCACACCTATCGGTTCCACCTTGATGAGGCCCTAAGTGCATCTACTACGGTAGTCAATATCCCTAAGCGGCAAGTATGTATTAAGCCTCAAGTTGAGCCTATTATGCATCAATGGAGAAAAACAAGAACCGAGTTCTAAAGAGCAAGGATAGGGAGGAATGCCGGCCGGGAGCATTAGCGGACATGGGAAGACACAACAACAAAGGACTTTGCATATTGCAAAGTATACAAGAGAATTCCGCCAAGAAAAGACAAAAGAACCAAATTCAAACTCTATTCCGAAATCAATACATTTTCAGCCTAAGAATCCAAAATGGGTTTGGATTGGTGCAATTCCAATTCGGATCATTCTTTAAAAGAAGTTAATTATAAATTACTTGTAATAGGATAGTTTAATCTATTTTCAGAATTAGAGTAGTTTAAATTTCGAATAAAGGAGTTTGCAATAAAAAAACAAGTTCGGTCTTGTTCATGAGCGATGGCAAGTCGAATCTTTTCATGCTACGAAGAACCGACTCGGATCTTATTCATGCTACTGACTGACCAGTATTTCTTGTTCATGGCTATATATATTAGGGTAAAGCCCCATTGTAAGCAAGTCAGAGTTGAATAAAATACAGAAAAGTCACAGGTTTATGTGGCGCAAAATGAATACATGCGTTTCGGAAATTCCCATCTAGGGTTTTGTGATTGCGTGAATATTGGAGGGAGGTTGTTCTTCCAAGATCCGTGATTCCTTGTGGATCATCTCACCAATTCGTAGCATCCTCAAATTGCTCACGGTTTGGTGTTGTTCTTCCGGTTTGATTTTGTTTCTCTCTTCGGATTGATTCAACATCAACCAAGTGTTACTTGCTTTGGAGATATACTTGCTCTTCTATTTTGCCAAATCAAGAGAGAGGAAAGCGGGAGTTTCACCTCATTCAGAATTGAAATACAAGTACCGTGAAAGATTGGGCCACATTACGCATCAACATACGTTGATCCGTATCATCTTGGTATCAGAGCGTGGTTGATCACGGTACGTGGAATTTTTCATCTTTGTACATTGAGGTTGATCATCATGTCAAAAACTAGCCAGTATGGTTCTAATGGTGGATCGGACGAGGAGCCTACGTACGGAGATACACTATTACCAGACGTACGTACTCAGTTTGATGCTACTACCGGCTATTTTCTTCGCCGCGAGAAGGTTTTACGCCATCAACTTGAAGCTCAAATCCAAGGAGTGCAAGACACACTGAACGATCGTCTCAACGCAAATGAACGTCGTATGATGGAAGGTTTTGACCGCCTGAATCTTGCTATCCTTCGCTTGGAGGAGAGGCTACCACCGCCACGAGGAGCAAATGTACCGGTGCTGCCCCAACCACAACATGGACGTGCACAACGTGTTGTACGCCATGCCGGAGATGACTTCTATGCTGCTGATTCGGAGGAGGCTGTTTTCGATGATCGTGAAAGACATCAACGACGTCCACGACGTGAATACTTTGATCGTCGAGGTGCTGGACATGGTGTTCGTCATAATGGAGGTGAATATGAAGATGGCGGTATCGGAAGAATCAAGATCACCATACCAGAGTTTAAGGGCAGATCTGATCCGGAGGCTTATTTGGAGTGGGAGATGCGTGTCAATCAAATTTTTGACAACCACCATTACTCCGAAGAGAAGAAGGTTCGTGTTGCCTCTATTGAGTTCACCGAATATGCTATTATTTGGTGGGATCAATTGAATCGTACATGGGAACGTCCTAACACTTGGGAAGTAATGAAACAAGCTATGCGGGAGCGATTTGTGTCGGCATACTATACAAGGACACTGCATACAAAGCTACGACGACTTACACAGGGTGCTAAGACGGTGAGCGAGTACTATCAAGAGATGCAAGTGCTCATGATCCGTACAAGTGTGCGTGAGTCGTGAGCGACCATGACACGTTTCTTTGAAGGGCTGAATGAAGATGTGCGAAACCGTGTTGATTTAATGCAATATAACACTGTGCAAGAATTACTTCATCAAGCGGAGCGTGCTGAACAATGGGTGAAGGACACTCAAGCAAGGGTTGGCCGTACCACTCATAGCACTTTGAGACGTGCAACTTCGCATGATGGAGATGCGGGATCAACTCCTAAACCGTTGCATCCACTATACGGTTCGTAGTGCATTCAAGGAAGCTTGAAACCTATTATCATTCTTTGGCAAAGATGCTTCACATGCTGATTTGAGTGCATTCTCTGCGGCTAGAACTAGCAACATTGAATGTTTCAAGTGCAAGGGCCGAGGTCATATGAAGAAGGATTGTCCAAACATGAAGACGGTGTTGCTTACACATGATGGCTATACAACAGAGAGCGACAATGATAAATCTGAACCTTTTGATGAATCTGAGAAGCTAGAGCAAATCATTTGTTATCCCGAACAAGGTATTAGCTTGATGGCTCAAGCGGTGCGTGATAACACCGTTATTGTGAGGAAGGGAGAGCGACATCATATCTTTCAAACCGATTGCAAGATCAAAGAAAAGGTGTGTAAGTTGATTATTGATAATGGGAGTTCGACCAACATGATTGGCAAGAATGTGGTGGAATCACTCTCATTGTCCACATGGAGGCATCCTAAACCATATTATATCCAATGGCTCAACAACGTCGGCAAAGTCAAGATCACACACAAGGTGAGAGTGCCACTTACTATTGATGGCTATGTCGATAAAGTGGAGTGTGATGTGGTACCAATGCATGCTGGTCATATTCTATTGGGACGTCCGTGGCAATTTGATCTGAATGCTACACATCAAGGACGGTCCAACCGATATACATTCATGCACAAGGGCGAGTTCCATGCTTTGCTGTCAAAGACTGATGAAGAAATCAAGAGTGATTTGGTTATGGTTAGTAAGAAGAAGGCCGTAAAGACTACACTAAAACCGAGGACGGTTTTGCTTCAAGAAGGGGAGGATGATGAGGCCCTAAGTGCATCTACTACGGTAGTCAATATCCCTAAGCGGCAAGTATGTATTAAGCCTCAAGTTGAGCCTATTATGCATCAATGGAGAAAAAAACAAGAACCAGGTTCGGCAAAGAGCAAGGATAGGGAGGAATGCCGACCGGGGAGCATTAGCGGACATGGGAAGACACAACAACAAAGGACTTTGCATATTGCAAAGTATACAAGAGAATTCCGCCAAGAAAAGACAGAAGAACCAAATTCAAACTCTATTCCGAAATCAATACATTTTCAGCCTAAGAATCCAAAATGGGTTTGGATTGGTGCAATTCCAATTCGGATCATTCTTTAAAAGAAGTTAATTATAAATTACTTGTAATAGGATAGTTTAATCTATTTTCAGCAATTAGAGTAGTTTAAATTTCGAATAAAGGAGTTTGCAATAAAAAAACAAGTTCGGTCTTGTTCATGAGCGATGGCAGACTCGATATCTTTTCATGCTACAAGAATCCGACTCGGATCTCGTTCATGCTACGATGAATCGACTCGGATCTTTATTCATGCTACTGATGCAGAGGCGGTTTACTGTTCATGGCTATATATATTAGGGGGTAAAGCCCCATTGTAAGCAAGTCAGAGTTGAATAAAATACAGAAAAGTCACAGGTTTATGTGGCGCAAAATGAATACATGCGTTTCGGAAATTCCCATCTAGGGTTTTGTGATTGCGTGAATATTGGAGGGAGGTTGTTCTTCCAAGATCCGTGATTCCTTGTGGATCATCTCACCAATTCGTAGCATCCTCAAATTGCTCACGGTTTGGTGTTGTTCTTCCGGTTTGATTTTGTTTCTCTCTTCGGATTGATTCAACATCAACCAAGTGTTACTTGCTTTGGAGATATACTTGCTCTTCTATTTTGCCAAATCAAGAGAGAGGAAAGCGGGAGTTTCACCTCATTCAGAATTGAAATACAAGTACCGTGAAAGATTGGGCCACATTACGCATCAACATACGTTGATCCGTATCACACCTGAGCCATGTAGTCGACGCAGAACTCAATGACCTCTTCGGTTTCATAACCTTCGATGATACTGCCCTCCGGCCGATATCGATTCTGTACGTAGGACTTCAAAATTCCCATGTATCTCTCGAAAGGGTACATATGACGTAGGAACACAGGGCCGCATATCTTTATCTCTTTCACAAGGTGAACAATGAGATGGACCATGATATCAAAAAATGACGGAGGGAAATACATCTCAAGATGACACAGAGTCGTCACCACCTCGGCCTGCAGAGCGTCGAGTCCTTCGGGATCGATAACCTTCTGAGCAATTGAGTTAAAGAAATAACACAGCCTAAAGATTGCCACTCGGATCTTGTTTGGCAAGATACTCCTAATTGCAATAGGAAGCATCTGTGTCATCAGCACATGACAATCATGAGACTTCATACCAATTAATTTCAAATCTTTCATGGAAACAAGTTTCTTAATATTGGCGGAGTAACCGGACGGAACTTTCACACCATGCAAGCTTTGACACAGTTCATTTCTCTCAGCCTTGGACAAAGTGTAGCAACCTGGGGGAAGGTACGTTCATCCTTTATCGGTCTGTTTCGGTGCTAACTCGGTTCTTATGTTCATATCAACCAAGTCACGCCGTGCGTTAACACCGTCTTTTGTTTTGCCACTAATGTTCAGTAAGAGACCAATCAAGCTATCACATACATTCTTCTCCATGTGCATGACGTCGATGCAGTGGCGAACTTCTAAGTGCTCCCAATAAGGCAAGTCCCAAAAAATTGACCGCTTCTTCCAGATGTTTTTCTAAGGGGTCCTTAATTTATGTCTCTTTCCAAGCACAACATCGATATCCTTAACTATATCATAGACCTCTTTCCCTCTAAAAGCCCTTGGAGCTGAACCGTCCTCTTTATTTCCGTCGAATTGTTTCTTCATCTTGCTGTATAGGTGAATCCTGGCAAGGAACCTACGGTGATGCATATACACAATTTTGCGTGAGCTGTTCAGCCATACACTCTCGGTACCATCTAAGCAGTGCGGACAGGCTTTGGCTCCTTTTGTACTGGACCCCGACAGGTTACCAAGGGCAGAAAAATCATTGATAGTGCAGAATAACATGGCACGTAAAGTAAAGTTCTCTCGTTTGTACGCATCCCAAACTTGTACCCCTTCGTTCCAAAGTGTCACAAGATCTTCCAGCAATGGTGCTAGGTACACATAAATATCGTTCCTAGGTTGCTTCAGCCCTTGGATAAGTAGTGACATCAAAATATATTTCCGCTTCATACACAGCCAAGGAGGAAGGTTGTACATACATAGATTCACGGGCCAAGTGCTATGGCGGCTGCTCATGTTACCGAAAGGATTCATTCCGTCCGTACTCAACCCTAACCTTATATTCCTCGGTTCCGCACCGAACTTTTCGAAGCTCCGATCGAAGTTTCTCCACTGTGCAGAATCAGCAGGGTGTCTGAGCTTCCCATCTTTCTTACGCTCCTCCGAGTGCCAACGCATCAATCTTGCCTCCTTTCGGTTCGCAAATAAACTCTTCAAACGTGGGATCACAGGCAGATACCACCACATCTTAGCAGGAGATCCTTGCTTCGCCTTAGCAGTATTCTTACGCTTGTATCGGGATGCTTTGCACACGGGACATACATGCATGTCTGCATACTTTTTACGGTAGAGGATACAATCGTTCGGACATGCATGTATTCTTTCTACTTCCATTCCCAATGGACAAATAACCTTCTTAGCTTAGTAGGTCGTGCTGGGCAACACGTTTCCCTCCGGAAGGATGTCAGCTAAGAGACATAACAACGCCGTAAAACTCTTGTCGGACCAACCATTGCTTGCCTTCAATTTCAGCAGTTCAAGCACGGTTGACAACCTTGTGTATTCCGGCTTGCAGCCAGGGAACAAAGGTTCCCTCATCGTAGTTCCCTTCTGCATCACGTAGCATCTGATCCAGATTGTCATCATGCGACCTATCCTCATCAAAAGCACATTCCATACCCTGCATATCGTTGACTTCCTCGGCGATGTCGTCATTCTTGACTTCCAGATAATCGCTCTTCACCGCGGTTCAACATGTATATCCTTTTTTGAAACCCCTTCGTATTAAGTGAGCTTCGATCTGCGCCGGGTTGTTAAACATTTTCATATTACCGCAATCAATGCATGGACAGTACATAAATTTTATCCCCTTCTTCAACATATCCTGCTCGACGGCTCTTCTAAAAGCAAACACGCCATTAATATACTCTTCACTCACACAGTTCTCAATGTACATCCAGTTTCGGTCCATCTACATGTATACGCACGTAACAAATTAATTAGTGTTAAATTATATTAATAAACCGCAAGTACCCTTCATAATGACCAAACACATTAGTGATTAGTCTAGAGCAAATATAAAGGGTTACAGATCGTTACACATTAGTGATTAGTCTAGAGTAAAAATAAAGGGTTACAGATCGTTACCCTTCTCTCCAAGGTGGCGCAATGTGGGAGGATGCAGCAGAGGTGTCGCAATGGGGGAGGAGGAGGTAGGGGTAACAGCTCAAAACGGGGGAGGAGGCAGGGGTAACAGCTCAAAACGGGGGAGGAGGCAGCAGCAGCAGCAGGGTGGCCAATGGGGAGGAGGCAGCAACAGCAGCAGGGTGGCGGCGCCTCAAATGGAATGGAAAGGGGGGCATGTTGGGAGCATCTACTTATAGTGCTTGTATATCACAGACGGTTCTTTACAAGAACCATCTGTGATAGGCATGTATTACAGACGATTCTTGTAAAGAACCGTCTGTGATAAATAAGTATCACAGACGGTTCTTTATACGAACCGTCTGTGAAGTATCAGAACCGTCTGTGATAATTTTATCACAGACGGTTCTAGGTGTCTCGTATAGCATGTTTTGTAGTAGTGTACAATCTTAAATACTGTTATGATTGTAGCAAAATTTTGATGGGATCTAATTCATATATAATCCTACTCTATTCTACCAATCCTAATAATTAATTATAAATCCTATGGATGTTTAAAACGACATCTATTTGGACATACGATCATGTTTAAATCCTAACACATAACAAAGCGGGTTAAAGCCGTCTGCAATGTTGTGTTTTAGCTGATCCAAAGTAGGCAAGAGAAGATACTAGATTGATTCAATACGTTGAAGCTACCGATTCCAAAAAAAAATATGGAACCGAACCCAAATCTTGCATTGATTCAAAGCATTAAATAAATCGCGTGGCCCGCATATGTCAAACATGTCGTTGTTGCCGTCGTTGGGGCCACTGTAGGACACAACGTTGGGTCACCACCGACGGTTGCAAGACGTGTGGAGAGGTTGTCGTCGGCTCTAGATCTATCACCTGTTGCAGCTTTACGAACGCTACTAGTCACCAAATTTGTCGCTGGTCACCGATTTGACTTCAGATCCAGCCTGGGCAGGTGGGCTGTGACATCAGCCTGGGCAAGGACAACAGCGACGCATGTGGGAGGGAGGAGGAGATATGAGATGAGTGGGGAGAGGAACGGGGAGAGAGAGTGGTTGAGGTTTTTATTTTTATTTTCTGTTTCTTGTGATTCGATACACTGAGATGCCCTAATTGAAACATATATCTTCTCTCGGAGGTGGCATAACTGTAGGATCGGTAATGATAATCAGAGGGAGGTGAATGATTGTATAAGATTTTTATGAGTGGACGAAACCCTGTGAATAGAATTAATACACCCTGTGCAGATGCAATAATCAATTCGGAGCTTGCGAGTTAAAATTTTCGGCACTAGTTTCGGTTTGGCAAGAAGTGATCGAGCGACAATTAGCGGCAGCGATCAAAAGCTAACGGAGACCTCTACCAAGCACCAAAGACGTAGACGGATGCAGAATGAAGTGGCGATAAAACAATACTAGATGAATGTCTTTGTGCAAACAATAGTTAATGTCACCTCAAATCAAAATACCTCCAAAAGATTGCTCCGCCTCCAATCACTTTCACCACACATCATCAATATAATAAAGGAAGTAACTCACTTGGCTTGAATTGGCTTTTCGTAGTTTTCACGATGTTGCACCTTGTCCGGTATAACAATTTAGATCGGACTTGGATCCGACCAATTTGGCCTCGTCTGCCGCCGTTGCCTCTTCTTGCTTGCTGCTTGTTTGTTGGTTCGGTGCGGTTAGCAAGAGCAAGAATGGCGCGTCCGATCGTGCTCTGCGCTAGCGTGCGATGCCGATCGCTAGCAATTTTGTGTCTCTCGACGCCACGCGAACAACCGAAAACCCAAACCGCCGCAAGCTTTATTTACGAGTCTAAAAAACTAGCACATCACCCCTATTTTTTTAACGCCACCCGCATGTCTATATATACATATATAAGTGGGCTAGCACCTACCCTTAATTACCCACGTACGGCCCAATTACATGGGCCTAACCTGTGTACTTATAACTTGATTACACAATATCATATTTTAGACATGCTAAAATATATCACGTGTCCGCGCCTCTGGACCACACCTCTGTAGCTCTAACACGCATCATCCATCTTTAATCTCCATGCACTCCAACTCGAGCTCGAACGTCTCCTCCAGCATCCTCGACCCTCTGAACCATGACTTCGCACCAAGCCATCTCCTAGTCACTGCCGTAGACCACGATCGCCTCCGAGTTACCCTGCACATGCAAAGACCAAAGCAACATATTTTTCCGGCACAAGTTCTTCCCAACTTGACCGACATAAGTCCACACACCACGATACGCCTCAAATAATATCTGCAACTAACATTGTCAATTATTCATCAGCTAAATTATATTAGACCTAGCCACATGGTCTAACAATCTCCCCCTTGATGAATACATTAACAATACTTCAAAACCGAGAGTTGAATTTTTTAAAGCGAAATTTTTATGTTTTTTTTTCAAAAAAAATTCAAAGCTGCAAAGCAAATAGTTCAAAACCACAGCTAAAAAACTCCCCCTCAACACAAGAAAAGCAAATTTCTTCTCATTTTTCTTCCCCTTTGACAATGTAATCATCAAGAACTTTAGAGAAAGAATAATTCTGAAACAAAGGAGCAAAGATAGAAAGAAAAAAAATCAAGAAGCTTTGTAAATTATACAAGTCATTTCGCATTGATTTATTAAACTAACCAAGCCATCACTTTTAGTAGAGCTATCTTAATCATATAAAGCATATACCATATAGTAATGCCAAGACAAGTCTTTAGAATGATTAAGCAAGTTAAATTAATGACAGCATATCAACAATGACACAGACGATTATAAAGAGCTCATTGAGATATCACATTGAAAAGTTAAAGCCAACAAGTGAAGCAAACTTTAAATCTAAACGAACTAGCAGTCTCTTATAACAACCTATTGCTCCACACTCAAATTTTTAAGCATGTGGCATGCTTGTAGCATACTTCTTTTCAATGGTGGCATGCTTGTAGCATACTTCTTTTCGAATGTGGCATGCTTGAAGCATACTTCTTGTCATTTGAGCACATTTTATGCTCTCTTTTTTGTTATTTGTATACATAGATATGTATGGCATGCTTGAAGCATACATCTTTTTAATTTTCTCTTTCTCATTTTTGTTCTCTTTTTTTATAACATGCCAAATTGAGTGAGCATAACAGGATTGCAATAAGAAACTTACGAGCTTCATAGTCAAGATTTAAAATAAAACTCACAATCAAGCTAATCCTTTTCGATGAACATTGCAAGGGACTAACTATAATCGATCTAGTCAAAGTATATCGTCATGTCATGCTTTAGTTCAAATGTGGAAAATTAATTATAACTAGTCATGAGCAAAGCTACACAATACATGAGTGAATATGATAAAGAGAGCTCTACACGTCATTTGATTTAAATGGCTTGGACTTGATTATTTGTTTGACAAGTATAATAAACAAAGCTTCTGAAATTTTAAACGACAAGCTCCCCCTCAGAATAATCCCATCGGGTGCAACACACCTAACTCACTTCGTAAACGGACAAACCGAGAAGAATCCAAAGGTTTTGTGAAAATATCTGCCAACTGATGTTCAGTATCTATATGATGAAGCACAACATTCCCTTTATCCACATGATCTCGAAGAAAGTGAAATCTTATATCAATATGCTTAGTTCTTGAATGTTGCACTGGGTTCTTAGCAATACAAATAGCACTAGTATTATCACAGAAAAGTGGAACATTATCCAAAATTATCCCATAATCTTCAAGTGTGGCTACTATCCAAAGTATTTGTGAACAACAACTAGCAGCAGCTACATATTGATTCAAAGATGAGATTGAGCAATGTAAGATTGTTTTCTAGATGACCATGTAATAAGTGAATTACCCAAAAAATGACATGAGCCAGATGTACTTTTTCTATCAATTCTACAACCTCCAAAATCAGCATCAGAAAAGGATCTTAAACTAATACAGGAAGAAGCAGAAAGCCATATGCCAAAATTTTGAGTACCATGTAGATACCTGAAAATACGTTTGACAGCTTGTAGATGAGAAACACGTGGGAAGGCTTGAAAGCGAGCACATAAACATACAGAGAATTGTATGTCTGGTCTCGAAGCAGTAAGATATAAAAGTGAGCCAATCATGCTCCTATACTCTTTTTGATCAACAGCTTCACCATCTTCATCAGGATCAAGTGTCGAGGCAGCTCCCATAGGTGTCATAATAGGCTTACAATTTTTCATCCCAAAACGACCTAGAAGATCCTTTGTATACTTACTTTGATGCACAAAAGTTCCCTCATTTGTTTGTTTTATTTGTAGTCCCAAAAAGTAAGTCAACTCTCCCATCATACTCATCTCAAATTCTTTACTCATCGTTGCTGAAAACTCAGTCACCAAAGCATGAGATGCACTCCCAAAGATGATATCATCAACATAAATCTGAACGAATAATTGATCATTGCCTTCCTTAAGTACAAAGAGAGTTTTATCAACCTTTCCCATGGAAAAACCCTTTACTAATAAAAAGTTTTTCAATCTATCATACCATGTTCTAGGAGCTTGCTTTAACCCATACAAAGCTTTTGACAATTTGAAAACATGATTAGGAAACTGTGGATTTTCAAAACCAGGTGGTTGCTTAACATAAACCTCCTCATTTATATAGCCATTAAGAAAAGCACTTTTTACATTCATTTGAAATAATCTAAAACATTTAGATGCAGCAAAGGCTAACAAAATTCTAATGGCTTCAAATCTAGCAACAGGAGCAAAGGTTTCATCAAAATCTAAACCTTCTATCTGTGAAAAACCTTGAGCAACCAACCTAGCTTTGTTTCTAACAATAACACCATCCTCACTTTGTTTATTTTTAAACACCCATTTAGTTCCTATTATAGAGTGATCAGAAGGAGGTGAAACAAGCTTCCAAACATTATTACGTTCAAAATTCTCTAATTCTTCATGCATGGCATTGATCCAAGATTCGTTAGTTAATGCATGAGATACATCTTTGGGCTCAAAAGAAGCTACAAAAGCAGAATGAGCATGGGAGTCAGAATCAATAAACCTGGACCTTGTTACTCTTTCGTTTAAATCTCCAATCATTTGTTCAGGTGGATGTCTCCTTTGAATGTGATGAGGAGCAGAAATTTCTGAAGCACCTTCTTGTTCATTTTCTATATATGTAGATGAAGTAGTAGCTTGAGGATGTTCAAGCAGAGCCATGATAGTAGAAGGTGTAGAAGAAACTACAGGTGGAGAAATAGTAGGAACCATAACCTCATCTTCATCATCCTTATCGTCATCAACAAATATGCTCTCCCCCTGAACATATGCACTTGTACCTGCATCACTTAGACTAGTGCCTGGACTAGCCTCATCAAAAGAAACTTCACAGGTTTCTATTATTTTGTTAGTCTCCAAAACAAGCACACGAAAGCCACATGAATGAGCAGGGTATCCAAGAAAAATACCATCAGTTGATCTAGCTTCAAATTTATCTAAGTTTCCAGATTTTAACACAAAGCATTTGCACCCAAAAACTCTGAAATGAGATACACTAGGCCTATGCCCAAACCGAAGCTCATATGAAGTTTTACCAAGTTTAGATCTCAAGAACACACGGTTTGAAATATAGCATGCAGTAGATATAGCTTCAGCCCAAAATTTCCTTGGAGTTTTATATTCATCTAGCATTGTTCTAGCCATCTCAACCAAAGTTCTATTTTTCCTTTCAACTACACCGTTTTGTTGTGGAACAGATGGTGCTGAAAATTGATGATCAATTCCTTTTTCAGCACAAAAATGATCAAAAGAAGAATTTCTAAATTCAGTTCCATTATCACTTCTAATAGCTCTAAGAGATCCTGGGAGGTCGATAGATAATCTAAGAACAAGACTTCTAAAATGACTAAAAGCCTCATCTTTAGATGCCATAAAGTAAACCCAAGAATATCTAGAGAAATCATCAACAATCACTAGTACATACCTCTTACCACCAAATGACTGAACTCTCGATGGTCCAACTGTGTCAAGGTGTAGGAGCTGTCCCGGTGCATTTGTCATGACCATAGTAAGCGGAGGATGTGAACCTGCACACATCTTACCATGTTTACAAGAAGAACATACTATATCGCTTTCATTTTTAAGTTTAGGCAAACCACGTATAAGATCCATACCACTAACACGCATGAGATGATGAAAACCAACATGTCCAAGTCTACGATGCCAAAAGAATAAATCTTTAGAAACATTGGCAACTAGACACCTAAACTTAGCATCATGTGAAACATCAAAATTAGCTTTAAAAACTCTTCCAAATCTTAAAATTTTAAAAACTCGATCACCGGAAGCATCTAACACTTTACATTCACCTTTCTTAAAACATACTTCAAGATCTTCATCAATCATTTGTGAGACCGAAAGCAAGTTGAATTTCAAGTTCTCAACAAGTGCCACATCTTTAAACATAAACTTTTTATTTACCTTCACTGTACCTTTGGCCAAAATAGATGTAGATGTAGCATCTCCAAAAGTAACACTTTCAGCTCGAGATGTATGCGAAAGGGAGGAGAACCAACTTTTATCACCGGACATGTGGCGTGAGCATCCGGAGTCCACTAACCATATGTTTTCCTTCCTCGCGCGAGAAGCCTACATAGAGATAGAAGATGTCGAGGCCTCAGCACTGGGGTTAGAAATAAAACATTTAGGAATCCAGTACTGAGACACACGACAAGTAGGCGCAACACGAGTATTCTTATGTAAAAATTCAGATTTAGCATTACTCATGTTTCTAGTCACAAAAGAACGTGCATTCCTCAAATTAGACCAAGCCTTAGCCCTTTCTTTCATTTGTTGTTTGGCTAGTCTAAAGCAAAATTGCACAAGATGTCCATCTTTACCACAATGACTACAAATGTATTTAACTTTATGTTTAACCTGAGAAGTAGAAGCAGCATTTGCATTCACTTGATTAGTAGAAGACATAATACCAGCAGACTTAAAAGCAATTTGTTTTGGTTCAGATGTTACTTCAATTTTTCCAGGTTCAAGAAGCTTAACAATCTTAGGAGGATTATTCTTGGCATGCTCAACAAAATTAAATCCTAGACCACGATTTTTCACACTTGTTTTTGACTTGTCTAGAATCATATTCAAATTTTTCTTGTCAAAAGAAAATCTCTACAAAGTGTCCTTAAGGTACTCATTTTCTTTAGCCATGGTGGGACAAGTTGTGCATTTAACAAGTTCATTCACAAGATTCTTAGAAGCACTAGACTGAGCCAATATTTCTTTTTGAGTAAAATCATTAAGTTGTCTAGTCAAAGCTTCTATTTCAGTGTTAAGCTTAGGACAATTAGAGCAAGAGGATATCTCATGATAAAGCATCTATTGAATTGTTTCTTGAGATGAGTTAAGTCTAGCTTTTAGCAATTCACAATTAGAGCAAGTTTTAGATTTAGCATTTGAAGTACTTGACTCTAAACATGAAGAAGAACTAAACTTGAGCTTTTCAATTTCATCGTTAGCACATTTTAATTTTTCATTACAAGAGTCATGTGCTAATCTTAATTCATTAAATTTAGCAGTTACGTCTCTAAGTTGATCCATGTTTAAGGCATTAAGTGACCTAGCATTCTCTAACTCAGAATGTAAAATTTGACAAGACTCACAAGATTCATCATCAGGAATTAAAACTCTAAGTCTTTCAATTTCAGAATTTAGAGATTCAATCAAAGTATCGTACTTCTTAATCTTTTTATCTTTCTTTTCTAGCACAGTACCAAGTTTAGCAACAGCGTTAGCTAAATCATCATAAGAAGGTTCTACCTCATTGTAGTTGTTGCTGTCAAAATCATCATTGTCGGTGGAGCTTTTGCTACTTGCCATTAGACACAACCCAATTAACTCTTTCTTGCCTTTGGGAACATCATCCTCGCTGTCTGTGTCCACATCACTCAAATTAATTTGCTCAAGAGCCGAAAGAACACGATGCACCACCTTGCGATTCATATAGCCCTTCTTTTTATTCTTCCTTTTTCCTTTCTCCATCTCTTCTTCCTTCTCATTCTCTTCCCTTGCAAATATTGCTAGAAACTTAGGACATTTGGGACGAATATGATTGAGATCACCACACTCATAGCACCTTTGAGGACCAAAATTTTCTCTTTTTCTTGATCTCACATTCTGCAAAGCTCTTGTGAACCGTGTAGAGAGGAGTGCCAAATCATCTTCCGGGAGTTGTTCTAGCTGTTCATCAGTTAGTGAAGACAAAGAAGACAAAGCATAGCTAGTAGAAGAATTATCACCATTAGACTTGCTAGATTGTGAAGCTAAAGCAATTGATTTATCACCATTATTTTTTCTAGCAAAAACATCTAATTCATGAGTTTTCAACTTAGAATAAAGTACATCTAATGTAAGTGTACTCATGACAGTAGCTTCTCTAATGGATGTAACCTTCATCTCCCATATAGACTGTGGATATCGTGAGGATATGTGCACGATCTCAGGATGATGAGTCAATTGGCAATGGCGTTATTGGTTTGCAAAATCTCGCATTTTCGGGTTTGCTCCAAGGCTGTCAGACCACAGGCGGTCTGACCGGTGGTGTCGGGCGGTCAGACCGCCCGTGGAGGAGTCCGACCGGCCATGGCGGCCGGTCCGACCGCTAAAACAAAAGTGGGTTTTTTGTAGCTGAGCCAAAAATAGGTTGTGTAGGCAAGTGAGGGGAGTCTCCTGGATGTGGTCCCATCATTTTTGGAGCTCCCAGTCAAAAGTTCTATTCGTTTGAAAATTCCAGAAGGTTTCGGAATTTTGAGTTGAAAATTTGGCTAAGTCCTTTGGACCGGTCCGACCGCCGTTGTGGAAGCGGTCCGATCAAGCATGAAATCGGTCGGACCGCCTCGTGGGCGGTCGACCGCAATAACTTGAAGGTTAGCCAAGTGTTGCATTGTTGTGTATTGATTGTGTATATTGTATGAACTTCAATGCTTTATTGTTGTATATTGCATTGCGAATCGGCGTGGGTCAAGTTGTGAAGAACTTGTTCCGAAACGGTTTGTTTGTCTATTCTTTGTGCGGCGGCTTGCGTGTCAACGACGTCAACGGTGAGTGGATCGGGACTACGCTTAGAGAGCCGAGGTCCGAGCGATCGGGGATACGGGTGGTCGTGTGACACAAGCATGGTGCAGGATGGACAAGATGGATCGAACGGGTGGTTCGGTACAGCTGGTTGGATCAGGCGGTGCGGATATCGGTGCGAGTCTCTAGGAGGTTCCGATGGGATTCGGACAAGAGAGGCTTGGCGACGCGATGAGAACCGCTGATCAACCTACACGTGGTGAAGCAGGCGATTGCTTCAAGTGTTATTTGTGTGTGGGTCCCATGTGTAAGTGACCCCAAAAAGGAAACCCTAGCTCTCTAGTATAAATAGGAAAGGGGGAGGTGGAAAACTTGGTGAAGCATTCATTTTAGCCCCTTCTTCCTTTTCTAGGGTTTGGAGGAGAGGAGACGAGAACTAGGGTTTGGAGTGTGCTCCTTGTTGAGCTCTTGCCCTCCTTGTTGGAGAGGCTTTGTAAGCATCTTGTGTAATCGAACAATCTTGTGATGCTCAATTGAAAGATCGTTTGCTCCCTTTTGTGTTCTTCTCCCTTTTGGATGATTTTGGTGCTTCCTTGATTTAAAGGTTCTTGCTTGGTCTCTTGGCCTACTTTATCTTGCTTTGATGTGTGGGATTACTCCTAGAGTCATCTAGATCATCAACCCCCACAAGCAAGTCTTGAATCAAGATTTTCATATTTCTAGGGTTTGTGCACCTCTTTGGTAAAATCTCGAGAGATCGATTCTGCGAAGTGGATCTGACGGATCGTCGCTAGAAATAGGTCTCTAATATCATTAGGGAGGTGTGCTCGAAATTTGGTCAAGTTTTATTGGTTGAAACAAAAGTTGGATCAAATTTTGTTTTGGATTTGGGTGGAGTTTTTCAGTACTGGACTCTACCGGTCCGATCGGACTTTCAACGGTGGTCTGACCGCCCGTGTATTCAGACCGCTGGCTTGCCGGGTCGAACCGCCGTCCACCGGTCCGACCGCTAGTTAGTTGCCGGTCAGACCGCTGGTTGACCGTCGGTCCGACCGCCCGTGGTAGCCGGTCAGACCGCCAGTCCCCAGTAAGGAACAGTGAGTTCTTTTCTCCGGTTGTGTCGTGTGGTTGAGGGGTTTATCAAATCCAATACAAGGCTTCCGTTGTGTGCTTACTGATCTTCTTAGCTTTCATAGCTAAAGGAGTAAAGTTCGTGTTGGTTATTGATTTAGGCGAGAAAGTTTTGAAAGCGCCTATTCACCCCCCTAGTCGCCTTTCCGGTCCTACAAGTGGTATCAGAGCCGGTTAGCTCTTCTCATAGATCTTAACCGGTCTTTGGAGCCATGGCGACTGACAAGTACTCAACCAACCACACATTTTTGAAGGAGTTGACTTTGCATACTGGAAGGCTCGTATGCAAGCATATATCGAGGCTCAAGGGCACGCTATTTGGTTAAAGGTGAAAAATCCTTATGTCGTGCCAGCCGATGACGATACAATCACTCCAGATGTGGAGGCCAACAGCAAGGCTCGGAATTATTTAATCCAAGGCCTTAGTCGATCTGAGTTTGAGCGTGTTGCTCACTTGCGGTCTGCTCACGAGATCTGGCGGACTCTTTGTGACTATCATGAAGGGTCCACTGCGATCAAGGAAGTGAGACAGAACCAGCTCAAGAAAGTATACTCAAAGATCGAGCAAAGGCCTAGTGAGTCTTTGGATGAGCTGTGGGGAAGATTCTCTAAGATTCTTCATGATCTCCGCGCTGTTGACTTGGTATTTCCTGAGTCTGAGAATGCACGCCAGCTTCTGGGTGCTCTTGATGTGAAGGTCTGGGGAATGAAGATCACTTCCATAAATGACAACACTGTCATGAGTGAGCTTACCATGGATAAGCTTTACTCGAGGTTGAAGACGCATGAGATTGACTTTATCTCGCGTCTCCCCAAGACAGAGTCGATGGCATTAGTGGTCGACAAATCCAAGGGTTGTTCTTCTGATTCTATTGATTGTAGCTCATCTGGTTTTTCATTATCTGCTTTACATTCTTTAAGCGATGAGCAACTTGAGAAATTGCCCGAGGATGACTTAGCCCTCCTTTCCACCAAATTCACAAGAGCGTACAACAAAGTGAGGAATAGGAGGAGAAGCGGACCTATCACGTGCTTCGAATGTGGTGAGCCAAACCACATTCGCTCCAGGTGCCCCAAGCTAAAGGGCAAGGAGGAGAAGGAGACACGAAGACATCCCCAGGAGAGGGATGCTAAACCCAAGAAGACAAACTATCACAAGTTTGTCAGCCGGGTCCTTGCCGCTCTAGAGAACGTCAATATGAGCGATGTGGACTCGGAAACGGAGGACAACGAGAGTGACTCTCGTGGCAAGAAGAAGGCGCATGACTTCACCGGCATTTGTTTCATGGCCAAGAACAGCCACGACAGCGACTCCTCCAACAATGAGGATCCTTTTAGTGATCCTGATGAGGTATGCCCTTCTATTGCTGACATGAAAAGGGTGTTGGTACTTGCTGAACAGAAATTGCATAAGCAAGTAAAAATGATTAAGAAGCAGGACATTATGATTGATAATTTGAACCTAGAAGTGGTTAGGCTAAAATCTATTAATCCCGATGATTTTGTGAATCTGCACTAGCTTGCTTAATGACTTGACAAGCTTGAAATCGCTTATTCCTCCACACGAATCAACTTAAAGATGCTCTCGATGAACTAGAATCTCTCAAGTCTAGTTCTCGCTTGCTTAGATGCCATTTCTCTTGATGTGATCGCCATGGAAGCTATCCCTTTAACTTGCTCAAATTGTGCTTTGCTTGAATTAAAACTGGATAGCTCCTTAAAAGAATTACAAAAATTTGATGCTAGTCACACATGCTCTCATTGTAAGAATAATAAGATTAAGATGCAAGAGATGAAAGAAATGCTAGTTTACTCTAGAGTTGCATCTTGTGAAAATTGTCCCAAGCTTACAATTGAGATTGAAGCCTTAAACAAGACCCTTGAAGAAAAGGCTAAAATTGAAAGATCCATGTCTTTATCGCTTCTAAGAAAGTTATTGATTCTAACTCTTGTGCTTTAAATGCTGAAGTTGAAACCATGATTAATCAGATTCAAGAGGCATTTAGAGTCAAATTTAAGGAGCAGTTGAATAGGATTAGAGAATCCTATTGTGTGTCTTGTGAGGCATTCAAGGTGGAAGTGGCCCTTCTTAAGAGTAAGAGCAATGAGGTAATCAAGTCTAGCAAGTGCACTAGATGTGAGGGTTTAATGAAAGAGAATGATTACCTCAAGGTGACTCTTGAGAAGTTTTCAAGTGGGAAAAAGAAACTCAACATGATTCTTGATCAATCCAAGGTGAGCGTGAAAAATAGTGGTCTAGGTTTCAATCCCCTAGAGCATTCCAAGAAAAACCCACCTAGGATTGCTAGAGTTGTGAAGAATGGCTTGTTTGAGCTAGAACCTCCTAAGGCATCCGTGGTTGTTTTCAAATCCGCTGGTTTTGCTCAAACTCTTTCTGGCAAGAAAGGTGCCTTCACTCATTCTGCATGCACTCTCAAAAGGTCCATACCATTGCACCTTCTCGCAAGAAAGAAGGCCACACTGCTGAGTTCTCGCTCCTGAGAGCAAAGCTTGAGAGAAAAGAGAGGATGAGCGCCCTAAGATCCATTAGAGGAGTCCTTCCCAATGTAGTCTCTAGAGCTAGGCAGCCTGTTTATCGCACCTCACATAGGCCTAGATTTGTAGAGAACTTTGTAGACTCTTTTGGTGGGTCTAGGCAGCGTGTTGGATTAGGACATCGTGAGGAGAGACCACGGGTAGCACCTAGACAGGGGGAGTATAGATCTTTTGGTAGATCGTTTTGGAGAGGTCCGGGTGGTTCTCATGAGCATCCTTATGATTTTATTCCCGATCATGTTTCGCTATTTCTCTCGCTGCTCCTAGACATCGTGCTTCTCAGTACTGGATCCCTCGATCATTTATCACTAGCCCCAGTACTGAGGCACGGATATTTTCTGATTGTGCTTTTTAGGTCCGTCGTGCGAGGAAGGAGGACATATGGCTTGTTGACTCCGGGTGTTCTCGTCATATGACCGGAGATTCTAGATGGTTCTCCTCCTCACACGTGCATCCGCAACGAATTGATTACATTTGGGGATGCTTCTACGGACCGTGGATCGCAAAGGGCACCGTGCGCGTCAACGACAAGTTCATGCTAAAAGACGCCGCTTTGGTAAGTAAGTGAGGTATAATCTTCTATCTGTTTCTCAGCTGCTTGATGAGGGTCTAAAAGTGAGGTTTAAGAGAGGTGAGTGTAGAGTTCTAGATTCCTCGGGTGAGCTTGTTTTTGAGATCTCTAGATTTGAGAAGATCTTACAGGCAAATTTCAGATTTCTTCTGCTTTCAAGATTAGGTGTCTTGTAGCCTCGACTCTCATGACCTTGTTTTGTGGCATCGTAGACTTGGGCATATAGGTTTTGATCATTTGTCTAGAGTCGCTTGCAAGGACTTGATTAGAGGTTTGCCTAGGTCAAGGTCGTCAGAGATCTTGTGTGCTCACCTCAGAGACATGGTAAGATGGTGTCTGCTTCCCACCCACCTCTTACTTTGGTAATGACTGATGGACCTGGACAGCTTCTTCACTTAGATACAGTTGGTCCTTCTAGAGTTCAGTCAGCTGGTGGGAAATGGTATGTGCTGGTGGTTGTGGATGATTACTCCAGGTATTCATGGGTTTATTTTCTTGCTTCTAAGGACGAAGCATTTGGATTCTTTAGAGATTTGGTCCTTAGAATTGTTGTTGATATACCTGGAGCTTTGAGAGCCATTAGGAGTGACAATGGGACAGAGTTCAAGAATTCTTCTTTTCTACCTTCCAGACCGATAGGGAATTGAGCATCGCTTTCTTCTCCTAGAGTTCCTCAACAGAATGGTGTTGTAGAAAGGAAGAACAGAAACCCTTGTAGAGATGGCTCTGGACCATGCTAGATGAGCATTCTACTCCTAGGAGATATTAATGAGGCGATCTCTCTCGCTTGTTATATTTCCAATGTGGTTTTCTTGAGATCTGTGGTTGGAAAGACTTCTTATGAGCTTAGATTTGGTCATTCTCCCAAAGTCTCTCATTTCAAGATTTTTGGTTGCAAGTGCTTCATTCTTAAACATGGCAATCTTGATAAATTTGAGTCTAGATGTTTTGATGGCATATTTCTTGGATATCCCGCTCATTCTCGTGGCTATCGTGTTTTTAATGTTGACACTAACAAAATTGTTGAGACTTGAAGTCACTTTTGATGAGGCTAGTCCGTACTAGACCCGATGCTTCGTACACAGTTCTGAAACTCAAGGAAGCATTTTCGCGATGATGACTCGAGGATGAAGAACCAAATCATCCTCCACCTACCTCGAGAGGGTGGAGAGCACACTACTACTACGTCGGGCCACCGAGCACCTCCTCCTATCCCCACCGACGATCCGAGTGGCTCTGCTCCTACCTCCACAACTCATGAGGTAGAGGCCACGCCTGCATCAGAGCACCACTTCGCATACAAATGACAACATCCACCGAGCGGATGATTGGAGATCTTCAAGAGCGAGTCACTCGCTCCAGGTTTATTTCTCCTGATTCTCATGCATATTCTGTTTTTGTCGCTTCTTTTGAACCCCGAGATATCACCCATGCTTTATCTGATGCCTCTTGGGTCAATGCCATGCATGAAGAGCTTGAAAATTTCGAAAGAAACAAAGTCTGGTTTTTAGTTGAGCGACCTTCTGATTCTCATGTTATTGGAACAAAATGGGTTTTTAAGAATAAGCAAAGTGAGGATGGATTGGTTGTTCGCAATAAGGCTAGACTTGTAGCTCAAGGTTATTCCCAGGTAGAGGGCTTAGACTTTGAGGAGACCTTTGCTCCAGTAGCTAGATTGGAGGCCATTCGTGTTCTTTTAGCATTTGCAACATCCAAGAGTTTTAAGCTTTTTCAAATGGATGTTAAAAGTGCTTTCTTGAATGGTTTCATTGAAGAAGAGGTCTTTGTCAAGCAACCTCCTGGTTTTGAAAATCAAAAATTCCCAAACCATGTTTTTAAACTCTCTAAAGCCATGTATGGATTGAAACAAGCTCCTAGAGCTTGGTATGACAGGCTTAAGAGTTTCTTGCTTGAAAATGATTTCAAAATGGGAGTGGTTGATAAAACCTTGTTCACTCTCAGGCATGGCAGTGATTTCTTGCTGGTTCAGATTTATGTGGATGATATTATTTTCGGTGGTTCTTCTCATGCTTTGGTGTCTAGATTTTCAGATTCGATGAGCAGTGAGTTTGAGATGAGCATGATGGGAGAGCTAACATTCTTCCTTGGTCTTCAAATCAAGCAACTGAAAGAAGGCACCTTCGTTCACCAGAGTAAGTATACAAAGGACCTTCTTCGGCGCTTCAATATGGGAAGCAGTAGGCCAATGTCTACTCCCATTGCTACAACCACCGTGCTGGATCCTGATGAGGATGGAGAGTCCGTGGACCAGAAGGAGTATCGCAGTATGATTGGCTCCTCCTCTATCTTACAAATACGAGGCCGACATACACCGCCGTATGTCTGTGCGCTCGATTTCAGGCTTCCCCTCGTGCTTCTCATCGTCAAGCAGTACGTCGCATATTCAGGTATCTTCAAGATACGCTTGACTTTGGACTCTGGTATTCTTCTTCTTCGGCTCTTTCAATTCGAGCATTTTCGATGCCGATTTCACGGTGTAGAGTTGATAGGAAGAGTACTTCGCACTTGTCATTTCTTGGGCACATCTCTTGTTTCTTGGTCTTCTAGAAAATGCAGTCTTACATTACGCCTGATACCGAGGCCGAGTATGTAGCGCCGCGATGGTCGCTCTCGTGTTCTCTGGATTTTATCCACATCGCGGACTATGGGTTATCTTTGGGAAGTGTTCCTCTTTTCAGGACAACACTTCGCAATTAATATTGCCAAAAACCCAAAGCAACATTCCGTGACTAAACACATTGATATTCGATTCCATTTTCTCGAGAGACCATGTTGAGAAAGGTGATGTTGTGCTTCACTTTGTAGAGTCCGAGCAACGACTTGCGATATTTTCACTAAAGCTCTTGATTCTTCTCGCTTTGTCGCTTATGGGAGAGTTAGGGTTATTAGTCCTATTGGGCTGTTTTGAGGGGAAGTTGCTCTTTTTGCATTCATTGTATCATAATGCATGTTTCAATTTATTTGTCTTGCATTGTATAATAAAATTAGTGGAGCTTTGATTATTATCCTTGTATGACTTGATTTCATCTCTATACCTTGTCATATCAAGTGATAGTCTGCTAGACTTCTTTTATGGCTCTTCGTGTTTGGCTTAGCTTTTGCCTTGCTAGCTTTATATCTGTGAGTAATTTGAATCAAATCATGTCTTGTTGGATCTTGTGACTAGTTTTGCTCTAGTGATCCTCTTATGACTTTCGCCATGTCTTATAGGTTGAATTGAGTCTTGAACTTATTCTGAGATGTAAAATGAGCTTTTTATCTTATTAAGTCAAGCAAATGAAAAATGAGATTTTCTGTGCGAAAAAACTGATCTCACCAATCCTTTCTCATGAGACGGCTTGCCATTGCACTAGGCATGAACTCAGGGGGAGTTTTGGATAACCTAGATCATTCTTTTAAGCTTATCGCTTGAGATGGTCGCGGCAAGGCTTGAGATCTAGCACAGTAAAAAAAAAGGAGAAAAAGAAAACTTGCCTAAAAAGGGCCAAGTGCTTGAGTTTTGTTTCAAAAGAATTTTCTTAATGCTCAAAATGCCTCAATTCTTGTTTTGAGCCTCTTTTTACTTATAGACATGGCTTGACTCATTTTTGGTTGCCTTGAGTGAATCTATGATATTGAGCAACCTTTCATGATTTTAATTCTGTTAATCTCAGATTGCTGCTATCTTGGTTTTAGCTTTGCAGTACATATTTTGCCATGATTGAATATAGCGTCTACTCTTTTTATGGCTTGGTATAATACTTGTACTGTCTTCATGTATAATAGTCATGGCTCCTTTTTACTAAAGTTCAAAAATAAAGTCATTCCTTCATGCTCTTTCTTTTTCATGCATCTTGATGAATTCATTGTCAAAGGGGGAGAAAGATTGTGAAGAAAATGCTGTTGGAGCTTTTGGTTTCATACTTAAGGTTTAATATATAAGAACTTCATAAAATAAAAAATTGAACCTTTTGAAAATTTGTGATCATAGTGACTTAAGTTTTATGGTTCTATTGCCTTTTCCTGATTTCATTTGCAATTGAAGAATACTCACAATGATCAAAGGTCAAATAGAAAAATTGCTTTTCATTTGGACCTAAGTGAGATTTTTGGCTACTTTCTGGAAATTGAATCCTTTGGTGCTTTCATTGTCTTATCTCACTTGCCTATACTATTCTGAAGCCAGCTTGGTCGGTTCCTAAGCTTTTTCTTGCTTATGGACCAAGTTGTGCCTTTATGAGAAAACGGCGAATTTTTACTTTTCATTTCGAAAAACCACATTTTCTTGAAAATTGCCAATGTGTTCATCAAGGGGGAGATTGTGGATATCGTGAGGATATGTGCACGATCTCAGGATGATGAGTCAATTGGCAATGGCGTTGTTGGTTTGCAAAATCTCGTGTTTTCGGGTTTGCTCCAAGGCTGTCAGACCACAGGCGGTCTGACCGGTGGTGTCGGGCGGTCAGACCGCCCGTGGAGGAGTCCGACCGGCCATGGCGGCCGGTCCGACCGCTAAAACAAAAGTGGGTTTTTGGAGCTGAGCCAAAAATAGGTTGTGTAGGCAAGTGAGGGGAGTCTCCTGGATGTGGTCCCATCATTTTTGGAGCTCCCAGTCAAAAGTTCTATTCGTTTGAGTTGAAAATTTGGCTAAGTCCTTTGGACCGGTCCGACCGCCGTTGTGGAAGCGGTCCGACCGGCATGAAATCGGTCGGACCGCCCTCGTGGGCGACCGGCAATGGCTTGAAGGTTAGCCAAGTGTTGCATTGTTGTGTATTGATTGTGTATATTGTATGAACTTCAATGCTTTATTGTTGTATATTGCATTGCGGAACTGACGTGGGTCAAGTTGTGAAGAACTTGTTCCCGGAAACGGTTTGTTTGTCTATTGCTGTGTAGGCGGCTTGCAGGTCAACGACGTCAACGGTGAGTGGATCGGGACTACGCTTGGAGAGCTGAGGTCCAGAACGATCAGGGATACCGGGTGAGGTCGTGTGACACAAGCATGGTGCGAGATGGACAAGATGGATCGAACGGTGGTTCGGCAGATACCGGTTGGATCAGGCGGTGCGGATATCGGTGCGAGTCTCTGGGAGGTTCCGAGGGGATTCGGACAAGAGAGGCTTGGCGACGCGATGAGAACCGCTGATCAACCTACACGTGGTGAAGCAGGCGATTGCTTCAAGTGTTATTTGTGTGTGGGTCCCATGTGTAAGTGACCCCAAAAAGGAAACCCTAGCTCTCTAGTATAAATAGGAAAGGGGGAGGTGGAAAACTTGGTGAAGCATTCATTTTAGCCCCTTCTTCCTTTTCTAGGGTTTGGAGGAGAGGAGAGGAGAACTAGGGTTTGGAGTGTGCTCCTTGTTGAGCTCTTGCCCTTCTTGTTGGAGAGGCTTTGTAAGCATCTTGTGTAATCGAACAATCTTGTGATGCTCAATTGAAAGATCGTTTGCTCCCTTTTGTGTTCTTCTCCCTTTTGGATGATTTTGGTGCTTCCTTGATTCAAAGGTTCTTGCTTGGTCTCTTGGCCTACTTTATCTTGCTTTGATGTGTGGGATTACTCCTAGAGTCATCTAGATCATCAACCCCCACAAGCAAGTCTTGAATCAAGATTTTCATATTTCTAGGGTTTGTGCATCTCTTTGGTAAAATCTCGAGAGATCGATTCATGAAGTGGATCCGACGGATCGTCGCTAGAAATAGGTCTCTAATATCATTAGGGAGGTGTGCTCAAATTTGGTCAAGTTTTATTGGTTGAAACAAAAGTTGGATCAAATTTCATTTTGATTTGGGTGGAGTTTTTCAAGATCGACTCTACCGTCCGACCGACTTTCAACGCGATCCGACCGCCTGTATTCGTGACCGGCTGGCTTGCCGGTCGAATCGCCGCCCACCGGTCCGACCGCTAGTTAGTTGCCGGCCGATCATTGGTTGACCGTCGGTCCGACCGCCTGTGGTAGCCGGTCGGACCGCCATCCCAAGAAGGAACAAAGGAGTTCTTTTCTCCGGTTGTGTCGTGTGGTTGAGGGTTTATCAAATCCAACACAAGGCTTCCGCTGTGTGCTTATCGATCTTCTTAGCTTTCATAGCTAAAGGAGTAAAGTTCGTGTTGGTTTTTGATTTAGGCGAGAAAGTTTTGAAAGCGCCTATTCACCCCCCCTAGTCGCCTTTCCGGTCCTACATAGACATATCTAATGCTCCAAGTAATTGACGTGCATTTTCAGCATCAGTATAAGTAACATTAACAGCACGTAGGTTACTAAGAATTTTATTAAAGCGAGCGAAGAAATCATCTATTGATTCACCAGGTTTCATCTCAAAACGCATGTAATCCTTTTTGTACATATCTTGACGTACCTCTTTAATAGTAGATGAACCCTCATGATAATCACATAATGCTTTCCATACCTCATATGCGAATTTAAGATGCACAACACGATCAAAATCACTCCTTCCTAGTCCTTGAATTATCAAGTTCCTTGCCTTGCTATTTGCCTCCACTTGTGCTATATTTGCTGCTGACACGGCATCGTTCTCGGGCACTTGATAAAGCTTGTAGACCTTCTCCCATATTGCAAAGCCTTGAGCTTGAATATATGCCTCTATCTTCGCTTTCCAATACTGAAAATCAACACCATCGAAAACACAAGGTTTTGTGGAATACCTATCCGTCGACATATTTTCTAATCACCGGTTAAGATCAATTAGAAAAATAAACCTGCTCTGATACCACTTGTAGGATCGGTAATGACAATCAGAGGGGGGTGAATGATTGTATAAGATTTTTATGAGTGGACGAAACCCTGTGAATAGAATTAATACACGCTGTGCAGATGCAATAATCAATTCGGAGCTTGCGAGTTAAAATTTTCGGCACTAGTTTCGGTTTGGCAAGAAGTGATCGAAGCGACAATTAGCAGCAGCAGTCAAAAGCTAACTGGAGACCTCTACCAAGCACCAGCACGTAGACGGATGCAGCAATGAAGTGGCAGTAAAACAATACTAGATGAATGTCTTTGTGCAAACAATAGTTAATGTCACCTCAAATCAAAATACCTCCAAAAGATTGCTCCTGCCTCCAATCACTTTCAGTCACACATCATCAATATAATAAAGGAAGTAACTCACTTGGCTTGAATTGGCTTTTCGTAGTTTTCACGATGTTGCACCTTGTCTGGTATAACAATTTAGATCGGACTTGGATCCGGACCAATTTGGCCTCGTCTGCCGCCGTTGCCTCTTCTTGCTTGCCTGCTGTTTGTTGGTTCGGTGCCGGTTAGCAAGAGCAGCAATGGCGCGTCCGATCGTGCCTGCAGCGCGTGCGATGCCGACTGCTAGCAATTTTGTGTCTCTCGACGCCCACGCGAACAACCGAAAACCCAGCCGCCGCCGCAAGCTTTATTTCTGAGTCTAAAAAAAACTAGCACATCACCCCTATTTTTTTAACGCCACCCGCATGTCTATATATACATATATAAGTGGGCTAGCACCTACCCTTAATTACCCACGTACGGCCCAATTACATGGGCCTAACCTGTGTACTTATAACTTGATTACACAATATCATATTTTAGACATGCTAAAATATATCACGTGTCCGCGCCTCTGGACCACACCTCTGTAGCTCTAACACGCATCATCCATCTTTAATCTCCATGCACTCCAACTCGAGCTCGAACGTCTCCTCCAGCATCCTCGACCCTCTGAACCATGACTTCGCACCAAGCCATCTCCTAGTCACTGCCGTAGACCACGATCGCCTCCGAGTTACCCTGCACATGCAAAGACCAAAGCAACATATTTTTCCGGCACAAGTTCTTCCGAACTTGACCGACATAAGTCCACACACCACGATACGCCTCAAATAATATCTGCAACTAACATTGTCAATTATTCATCAGCTAAATTATATTAAACCTAGCCACATGGTCTAATAATAACATTTTTACATTAGCACGAGATTTATAAAATGACCCCACTAAAATATAACTTAGTAATAATTGACACCATATGATGAAGTTTTAAAGTCCGTTATTAATAGTACGTACAAACTATGGTGCTTCCATTTCCTTGATTACACGCAAATCCTGATAACACACTAGAAAGCCAACAACCGGCGCCTGGCTCTGGAACTAGCAGGTCGTATATACAACTTGCCTGCTTACATTAGCTGAACATGCCGCTAGATATAGCTGACTAACCATCCTCACCAAACAGCTCCTGACTAAGCAGCTTCAGTTCCCTCTCGTACTACTCCTGCGAATCCGTGTACCCCGAGATGTCGGTGCGCAGCACAGCTGTATACTCGCTGAGCTTCCTCTTCTGCGCCCTGTTCCTCGACACCAAGAGCTTTTACCTCTTCCTTCTTCGCTCGGATCAATTCCCTCTCGGCCGCAAACTTGTAACGTAGCTTAGGGTCGGTGTTGGTGATATACCATAGAGATAATAATAGAGATAATTATATCATATCTATGTTTATGTGTTATTGAACAAGTGTTATTCTGTTCCTTGAATAAATCATCAGTTATAAATATTAACAAATATGTGACTTGCTGATGAAGCTCTTTAAGTTATGATGATGTCGTTCTAAATGTATCCTTAGTCGGATGTCACTGGTCGGAACACTAACGACCCTATCGACCAACACATGTATTGATTAATGATCATGTTTTACCGGTTATAGATATAGGGATATCAAATCAATAATGTGAACAAATAATGTGAACATTAGAGAACATGGTGTTGGATTGACCTACCTTGAAATACTGCTGAGATTGTTATGACTTCATGTGTTATCAATTGATCTCATGTAATGACGATGTATAATCCTTGGACCTGAGATCAGCATGGTTTCATACAGGTGTAATAGTATAATTTGGGGTTACCAAACGCTACTTCGTAACTAGGTAGTTTTCAAGTATGCTATGAAACATGCGGGGGAATGTTACTAGTCGGATATGGGATTTGCCCCTCCGAACATAACGGGAGAGATATCTCTGGCCCCTCGGTGTGGTCGGATAAAGAAAGTGCATGGCCATACCACTAGTGATCGAAGTGTTCGACCATATGAAGTTATCCGACACTTGATCGAGAAAGTATTGAACAGTCAATGGATGATATAATATCTCACCTGGAGTTCAATCAGATATCGTGAGGTAAAAGGAGAATACACGAACTGGTCATTTAGTTCGATCATATCCGGACTAGTCGTATGGAGATACGAGCTAGTCGTGGACTGGTCAAACATGATCACTAAATAGTCGAAACCTAGTCGTAAGGAGTTACGAACTGGTCGAAACCAAATATGAGCTGGTCATAGAGATACAAGCTGGTCATTAGAAATAAAGACCTGGTCGTAGATCATATTGTATTAAGGTTCGTCCAATATAATTCGTGTGTATTCGAGAATCGCTATGTCCTGCTAGGATCCGCTAACGACTCGTGATCGAAAAGGATTTTTCAAGTCACACCTGATTACGCATGAACATAATGGGTCACACACTTAAATGGTTGGAACAAACGTATTCGGATAGTATCCTGTGAGACCCCGATTTATCCGGCTTGTAATGTTTAACCATCCATTCGGTCCTAGCATCACAAAGCAGATAATCCGAGACTCGAGACATGTATACTTCCCAGAAATGCAGTATACACACCTCTTTACAAAGTTCATGCATCAATTCCATTCGTTCACATAGAACCGAAACATAAACAACAATCCATAATATAATATAAATAGGAGATGGCGATTTACAAAAGAGAGGCCGACCGGCCAAAAATATCCATGGACAAAAGAAGATAGACAGCGGAAGCAAAAGTGCCATAAGATGGCTATAAACAAAAGAGCCGACCAGTTTGCCCTTAACCCCCAAGGCAACCGACCGACCGCCAAGCTAGTCGTCAAACCACCGCACATCTCACAAAAGTGAGGCCCTTGGGGCTCACCTTCTTCCCCTGCAGAACAAAAGCACTAAGAATAAATGGTGAGTACTTTGAATGTACTCGCAAGACTTACAGATGGTGTAACAAACCTGTACATATACTACATGCAAGCTTAATCAAAAGTAGGTTGTATGTTTCATTTAGTATAAAGCAAGTTTTTATTTGCAATAGTGTAATAGATTGCAAGCAATTTTAACAAATCTGTTTTTAATGTTCAAATAATGGCAAACGATAACAGTATAACAGTAGATAGATGACAACGACAATCCTGGAAGTGACTAGCCCGTCAGTCACCACGACAATAGCATGAACTACCCGTTCATGCCACCCACGACCAGTTTTAAGTTTCAAAAGGTTGTAGTCTAGTTCTTGCACGACCTTACCAAGCATGTCCATAACCTAGGACGAGGCTATTCGAATAGTTTTATCCCTGCAGGGGTGTACCACTGCACCCACACGCCGCACCGCCTTTTGCCAAGCTATTAAGCACACTTCCAAGGTATGCTTGCGGGCTAAGTCCTACGAGACGCTTCCAATATTGTGAATTACTCTCGAGCCGCCAAGATGGATAGAAACCCATACGTTGTGTCGGAGCCATCGTAAAGCCTCGGTCAACTACCCTTCCCGGTAAAGCCTTGGACAACTACGACGCCCTCGAGGTGGAGAACCTACCCGAATCTCCACCACCGCACACCCAACATAAGAACACGACCACATATCATGTTTCACACAACACACACAACCCCCTCCTGCGACTCGGAGATAACCCACGCCAAAGTACTAAGTCAAGAGAGGTCCCATATCCCTCTCGCGTGGTTAGCACGCATAAGCGCTTGGCTTAGTGACACAAGTAACTCGGTCCTTGATGACCTAGGCACCATTCCATTCACACCAACAGATCACACCAACATACCATTGTGCCCAAGTCGAAAACAGTTTTATTTTCAGTTTTTGACTTTACAAAATAACAAAGCACAGAGTGCTGGACATAATGGAGTAGTACTAAGATGTGTGTGATCAACGTCATCGACTAAGTCGATGACTGCCCAATACTACCGACATCTAAGCATTTCTAAGCAATTTCAAAACGAAAGCTACTAAGTGACCAGAGTCCATCCATCGAACTCCGACCACAGCCAATAACCTAAGCTCACTGGTAGTAGAGGATAAACCAGTCCTACAGATTATGCGACTATAGGATACTAACCATAATTTAACAACAAAATAGCAATGCATACATACGAGTTGAAATCAATATAGTAGACTTGAAATATAATAGGATTAACATGATCAAACTGCTTGCCTGCTTGCTGTGGGTCAGGGTGTTGCTGGGGATCAACAATATTGTCGTTGTGCTCTTCGGATCCTAACGAGAAGGCGAAAAGCAATAGATAAGAACGAATAAAATACAAAGACTCAACAGCAAACTTTTCCAAAAATTCTGAAAATCCTACTGTAGCAAGAAAAATAATTTTATAACGAAATTAGCAACAAGAATCAATCGATTTGGATTCTTAATGCCAAAGATACGATCAAAGGAAGTTCTTACGACCAGGTAGTGGTCGTAACAGAACCTATGACTGGACAATAGTCGTGGAAGGACTTACGACCAGGTAGTGGTCGTAGAGTACGACTGGGTACTAGTCGTAGATGGACTTACGACATAGTACCGCCACGCATGAAATTTACGACGGGTAATGGTCGAGAAGGACCGTGATCACGCCATAGTCGTAGTGAGACTAACGACTACGGGTGATTGTAGGAGAACTTACAATCACTCGGAGGCCTTTCCCCTACAATTATAGGGTCTGGGGACTACGCGACGACCTATTTACCCACCAACAATACTGCACCTGGTCGAAACGACCAAACTACAGTAACTGGTCGAAATTCCGACCACGAGGCAGCGCCAACCAAGGGCGGGGTTGAGTGTCTAAAGGTTTAACGCTTTGCCCTCGCGCCAAGATCGGTCGGGCATGGTCAGCAATAGGGTACGACCACGAGAGCGCGCCAAACAGTATGGCTCGGAGAACTCCCGAACGGCCAATACCAAAGGGCAATGAGAACACACCTAAGCTCTTATAGGGCAATGCGAAAGTACTGAGTCAAGAGCGACTCGAGTCCCACTGAGTGGCTCGCGACGAGTGTCCGAACGGCGGTGGTAAGGTTCTCGCTAGGCCACAATGACCGGGCACAGAGAGAACCAAACCGCGTGAGAGTTAAGCTCCAAAGAGTAAAGGGAGCAGAGGGGCGAAGACTTGAAGAAGAAAACCCCGCCGCACCGCCTCCACCAAGCTCCACACTCAACAATGTCGGTTTAAAAGAGTGCGAGGAACTGCAGCTCAAGCAAGATGGCGAATGCTAGCTGGAGTTGCGAAAGTGCTAAAGGAAGCTAAGGGTGAAGCACAAAGGAGTTTAAATAGGGCGATGGCAGAGAGCAACGGCCGGATTTTTCCAGTCGGGTCAACACTGCCATGAGAGCACTTGAGAGCGATAGAAGCAGTTGGGTCACGGCCTACTGAGGTAGGAGTGCGACAGTCATTTAATACGCGCAGAGCTAGCCGTTTAAAGGTGGACTTAGAGTGGACTGCACGCCACTGCTTTTCTCCTCTGCGCACGCAATGGCAGGAGCTCGCGCGCGCGAGGACACAGGAAGGAGATGACTCGTTGGTCGTCGGATTGAAAATCGGAAGGCTGAGCTAGATCGAGTGGTCTACGACGTCTCCGTCGTCCGACTGGTCGAAGACCGTTCGATGCCGATCCAACGGCTGAGTTAGACCGGGTGGTTTGCAACGGCTCCACCGTTCGGCTGGTCGAAGACCGTTTGATACCGATCCAACGGCTCACGACCCCAGCGCCCGAACGACCAAGTTGGTGCAGCTAGTGGGCGGGACCGAGTTAAGTGGCTCGAGCCCGAGCCCGATTCGAACCTACAGAACAGTGCAAACCAGTTAGGGTTTGGATTTGAATAACTGATTTTTGAGGAATTATTTAAGGTAGCAAGCAAGCTCCAAAAATTATGAAATTTTAACTGGAGTTTGCTGACGACCGGAGGAACCTCATATGAAATTTCCAGAGATTCCAATGTACTGAATTTTCCCCCAGAAATTCTGGAAGAGGGGAAGCTAGGGTTTGACCAAGCTTTGACTCGCCTCCAAGAATCATCAAATAATTTCTAAAAATCATGAGATAATTCAGAGGTGTTGCCAAGCCTCCCTAGAACTCGGGAGAAATATCTCCAAGGGTTTGGCACAAGGTCTATGACAAGGAGGTTTTTGATTAGCGTCGAATGAGGATTTGAATTTGATCTTCCACAATTCTTTTTAAAAGAATTACAAAAATGACCAGGGGTTTCAAGATGCAAGAAAAGTTTTAATTCCTCCTGATTTTCTTACACTTGAAACTCAATTCCAGATTTGGGATATTACATATCCGTCAAGGGCACTATATATGGAGATGCTTGGGGCTATTGGGAGATATGAGGTGATACGAGTTGACGTGAGTAGCTTCAAATCCTAGCCGCCATCTTCTTGAGAGAGTCTTCCCGTGTAATTTGGTGTTAGAACACCGGTGTACGGTATTCCTTCCCCGGACGTGTGGATACCGTGGAGGCACTACTGCGGTTGCTATTGTGCTTATGGACGATCAACGAACTTGGCGAGGAACTCGATTGGTTGCTGGATGAGACGATCGCCACCGAGGACGATTGACTATGTTGGACGATCGATTACGACCACTACATCGACGCACTCTTCGTTGGACCAGACTGCTACAACCCTTCTTCTACTACACTACACGTCTGGTGGTAACAATCTGTGGTCTCTTGCTTGCATGGCATCCTGGATTACGTGGTAGAATTTTTGAATTGTCAGGTAGTGTAGCCTACCAATATCCCTTCAATGGTATTAAAGTCATCATGCATAGTTTTTTATCTAGACCGGTCGCATATACTTGATATATGGAAGTAGTAGCTTGGATCTATTACTGGTCGGGTCTGGTAATCTGGATCGATTCATGTGGAAGTAACGTTCTAGGCAATGGTCGAGAAGATCGATCGGTGTTTGATGATAGTAGATGGGTTTACGAGGAGGTATGAGCTAAAAAGACCAGATGATTTACTCGACTTGTTTACGACTGCCTTGCATGATACTCCTACAGGTCGGAATTTCACCATCGAAGTATGCCACAGTGCATGGTCGTATCAAGGCAGTGATCAGATTGGTTCGGAATAGGGTTAATATGATATTATGTGTTCATATCACCCGATAGAATTAGATTCTATGCATAACTCGTTTTTACAGGGATTGATATGAATAGTATGACCCATTGTGTATGTGATACATGTATGAATTTCTCATGGTCTGTGTGTCATGCTGTGAGATAGCCATCGAGCTACATATTATTATATAACAGTCTGTGTACCAACATGTGATGCTTTATATTATCGTCTGTAATTCATTACTAGATCTTAGGAGTAATTGCTTAGTAGACGAATGCGGTCGGAGACTTCAAGCATGATGGTCGAAAGACAGGAAACATGGTGATGGAGATCGTCATGATAAGGGTCATACTATTTCACAGTTTAATTTGATTATCTGTGAATGTTTATTCCTATCATGCTATTTGATCATGTTTTATTATTTGATGTTTTAATATGGTAGAATAGTATGCCTCAAGAAAAATTAAGTTAATTTGATGCCTTTTCAATTACTGCATATGTCACGATTTTAATCGTTAATTGGTAGGTCTACCAAAGTAGAGTGTCATTGACTATCTTAATAAGATGGGGTGGGTGTCAGACACCCACATGTATAGTATTGGTTTAACTTGACAAGGTTTTCAAAACAGTTTTGGGCCTTAGGGCATAATGTTGGTCGCCGTGATATAGAGATGCCGCCCAACAGACAAGAGTTATATGTGATATGATTGGCAAGAGGTTGCCTACCTAAAATCACTAAGTTTCTAGCAGTGAAACCAAATCTCACTAGGACTTAATGATTTTTGGATCTTGAACTCACTATAAGATGCTTAAGGAAAACACGGTTTAGAACATATAGTGTGAGTATCTTTTATTGATTGTTGATTATTCTTTTATTGACTGTTGATGATTAAGTTCTACTAGGTATGGACTAGTCGTATGGTGATACGAACAGATCCAAACTAGTCATATAGTGATACGACCGGGTACAAACTAGTCGTATGTTGATACGACCGGGTCATAGACTGATCGAACATGACCACCAACACGAGTGTCTAATAGAAGATCTTACATAAACATAGTGCTGAATCTTTGCATATATTTCTGTTGTAGATCATGATACCTACTACTTTTTCTGCACCTACCTTTAATTTGCGATCTATTCTTGAGAAGGAAAAGCTAAATGGAACCAACTTTATTGACTGGTTTTGCAATATGAGAATTGTTCTCAAACAAGAAAAGAAGGAATATGTTCTAAAGGGTCCCTATCCAAGGAACCGAATGCTGATGCCACTTGTACTGAAAAAGAATGCTTATGAGAAGCATTGCAATGACGCAGTCGATGTGCACTGCCTAATGCTTGTGACTATGAACTCTGAGCTTCAGAAGCAATCTGAGACCACAAACGCTTACAATATGATTGTAGGTCTGAATGGTATGTTTCAGGATCAAGCAAGGGTAGAGAGGTTTGTAGGATCGCGGGAAAATTTTTACAAAACAAAATTTTTACCGCGCAACCAAGGAATCTCCGCTAGTAATAGATCACGAGATTACCACTAGACGCGCCGACTCGTAGCGGAAGTAGAGTCGATGTAGCGAGTTGATACAGTCGTAGTTGTACTCACCGCGCGTCTTCTCCTCCGAGTGGTCGTGCTCACCGCGCGTCTTCTTCTCCGAGTAGTCGTACTCATCGCGCGTCTTCACCTCCTGCTCCTGTGATCGTCACGAGTTTCGGATCGTCCTACTGCTGATGCTTTGCAACACCACCTCCAAGGTATCCACACGTACGGGGCAGGGGCACCACGCGCTGGAGTGCTAGCACCGACGATGTAGTTGAGAAATGCGTGGCTATTAGGGTTTCGGGAGTTCTTCAAAAAGATCATCATCATCCCTTGCCACCGTCCATCTATTTATAGGCATCCATAATGGGTCTTGTACTTGAGGCCCATTAGGAACTCGTGGCCTACAAGAATTCGGATCACCATCCAAATCAAATCCTAACCCTTTAAGTGTGCGACCCTATAGGTTCATGTGTGATCGGTTGTAACTCGGAAACTCTTTTTCGACCACTAGTCGTTAGCGGTACTTAGCAGCACATAACGATTCCCAAGCACACATAGAATATATCGGACGAACCTTAATGCAATATGATCTATGACCAGGTCTATATCACTAACGACCAGCTCGTATCTCTATACAACCAGTTCATATTTGGTCTCAATCAAATTGGAACTCCTTACGACCAGGTTTCAACCACTTAGTGGCCATATTCGACCAGCCTACGACTAGCTTGTATCTCCATACGACTAGTCCGTATCTGATCGAACTGAAAGACCTTCTCGTGTATTCTCCCTTTGCCTCACGATGTCTGGTTGAACTCCAGGTGAGATGTTGTATCAACCATGGACTGTTCAATACTTTCTCGATAAAGTGTCGAATAACTTCATATGGTCGACACTTCGACCACTAGTGGCATGGCCATGCACTTTCTTTATTCGACCACAACGAGGGGCCCAGAGACATCTCTCCTGTTATGTTAGGAGGGGCAAATCTCATATCCAACCAGTCACATCCCTCCGCATATTTCATAGCTTACCCGAAAGCTACATTTATAACTATCCAGTTACGAGTAGTGTTTGGCAACCCCTAAGAGTGCTAATATACATGTAGGAAACCATGCTGGTCTCAAGTCTAAGGATTATACATCATCATTGCTTGAGACCAACTAATGATACATAGAATCATAATAATCTCAACAATGTCTCAAGGTGGGTCTTTTCCAACACCATGTTCTCTAACATGTGTCCATATTATTGGTTTGATATCTCTATATCCATGACCTGTGAAATATAGTCATCAACCAATACATATTCTAGTCTATTCATATGTGTTCTCATATGTTTCCGACCAGGGAACGTTTAAGAATAATCATCACAGAAATATAGAGTTTCACAATCAAGTCACATACTTAATAATAAATATTATTGATATTATTCTAGGAACAAGATAATATATTATCCAATGTTATGAACATAATGAAATATAATCATCTTTATGATTGCCTCTAGGACATATTCCAACAAGGTTTAATACCTCCAAGGCATTATTTTTATATAGACTGTCGGAGGGCAACCCGGTCAGTCCTTATGTGATCAAGATGATTAGTCACATTAAGAGCTTAGAAAAGCTTGGTTTTCCTCTTTGCCAAGAGTTGGCTATTGATATGATTATCCGATCGCTCCCTGCGAGCTTTGAGCAATTCATATTGAATTTTTATATGAATGGTATGGAGAAGTCAATGACCGAGTTGAATGGCATGCTTAAAGGTTCTGAGGAGAGCATCAAGAAAAATTCCAATCATGTGATAATGGTTCAAAAGACTACTAGCTTCAAGAAGAAGGGTAAGTTAGGAAAAGGGAAAGGGCAAAGAAAAGACTCAAGATGAGATCGAGAGTCTCAAAGTTAAGCTTAAGAAGCCCAAGCTGGGTCCTAAGCCTGAATCAGAATGTTACCATTGTCATGAGACTGGGCATTGGAAGAGAAACTACAAGAAGTACATAGCAGAAACGAAAAGGAACGAAGGAAGTAAGACTTCTAGTTCATCTATAAATGTTACAAAAATTAATCTCGCCACTTCTCCGATCAGTTCTTGGGTATTTGATACCGCATCAGTTGTTCATATTTGCAATTCGATATAGGGACTAATAAGGAGTAGAAGCTTAGCAAGAGGAGATGTTGTTCTTCGTGTGGGCAATGGTGTAAGAGTTGCTGCATTAGCTATTGGAACTTTACCATTAGCTTTACACTCAGGATTAGTTGTGGAACAAAATAATTGTTATTATGTTCTAGCCTTAAGCAAAAATATTATTTTTGCTTCTTGTTTAGGAGCAGAAGGTTATGAATTTAAAATAAAGAATAATTATTGTTTAATTTATTTTGAAAATATGCTTTATAGTCATGCTCCATTGGTGAATGGATTGTATATTTTAAATCTTGAGGATATGCCTATCTATAACCTAAATGCTAAGAGACTTCGACAAAATGAAGTGCATAATTAACTTAACAAGACAATCAAATGTCTACGATCTGATCGTAGAGGTGAATATTTGAGCCATGAGTTTGGTGATCATCTAAAGAAATATAGAATTATTCCACGACTTACTCCGCCGGGGATGCCTCAATGGAATGGGGTGTCTGAACGACGGAACCGAACATTGTTGAACATTGTTCAGTCAATGATGAGCTAATCTGATCTTCCATTGCAATTATAGGGATACGCTCTAGAAATAGCGGCTTTCACTTTAAATAGGGCTCCATCAAAAACTGTAGAGAAGACACCATATGAGATATAGACCGGGAAGAGTCATGGATTGTCTTTTCTCAGGATGTGGGGTTGTGAGGTTTATGTCAAACATTTGATGTCTGATAAACTCACACCCAAGTCTGATAAGTGCTTCTTTGTGGGGTATCATAAGGAAACTAAAGGATATTGTTTTTATAATCGAGTTGATAACAAAGTGTTTGTTGCTTGTAATGGTGTCTTCTTAGAAAAAGAGTTTCTTTCCAAAGGAGTCAATGGGAGCAAGGTGCAACTCAAAGAAATTCAGGACCCATCTGAAAATGTTTCAACTTCTACTGAACCTCTACAGAATGAACAAAATATTATTGAACCTGTAGATGAGGCATCAGCCCCACGTAGATCAAAAAGGCTACGTCAATTGCCTATAAGGTATGGGCATGACGTTTTATTAATGAATAATGGTGAGCCTAAAACTTATGCGGCGGTGATGGACCCAGACTCCGAGTCAAGTCATGAAGCCATGAGATCCGAAATAAAGTCCATGCATGATAATCAAGTTTATAACTTGGTTGATGCACCTGATGGTGTTAAAACCACTGAGTGCAAATAGATTTTTAAGAAAAAGATACATATGGATGGAAATGTTCACATTTATAAGGCATGACTGGTTGCGAAGGGTTTCAAACTGTGGATTTCATGGGGATATGTTCCAGATCTTAGGATGATGTGACAATTGGCAATGGCGTTTACGGTTTGTCGTTTCACATGTTTTCGACAAAGCTACAGGCTTACTGGACAGGGGCGGTCCGACCGGTCCTTGCACGGCGGTCCGACCGGTCCCAAATCGGTCGGACCGGCCATGGGGGCGGTCGGACCGGCGGTGACCTAAAAGTGGTCAAACAAGTTTGGGCCAAAAATAGGTGTTGTAGGCAAGTGAGGGATCCCAATGCACTTGGTCTCATAATTTTGGAGTCTCCAAGAAGAAGTTCTATTCGCTTTTAATTTCCAAGGTTTGGATTTTCGGGGTTGAAATTCGGCTAAGTCTCAAGGGGCGGTCCGACCGCTCACGAGAGCGGTCCGACCGTTATGGCGGTCCGACCGCTCACGTGGAGCGGTCCGACCGGCCAAGGGCGGTCCGACCGCTCACCCGAGCGGTCGACCGTGAATGACTTGAACGCCGCCAACTTCGTGGCGATGTTGATTTGTTAGGTCAAAGTCATTGGTATCATGGCATATGGTTTGCATGATGCATGTTTTGACTAACATGGGTCAAGTTGTGAAGAACTTGTTCCCGAATTCGTGTTTGCTTGTCTGTGGTTGTGCAGATTGCTTGGTGGTCAACGACGGTCAACGGCGAGGAGGATCGAGACTAGACTTGGAGAGTTGAGGTCCAGAACGATCAACGATGCCGGGTGAGGTCAACGACTCAAGCGTGACACAAGATGGTCAAGGGTGACCTATTGGCAAATCCATGGTGCATGGTGAAGCGGTTTAGGTCAAAAGGTTAAAGACGGCGCTTTGTGAAGCGTGCGTGTGTGACCCGTTTGTTAGTGGGCCTTAACGGGAGCCCAATTGAGTCAAACCCTAGGAGTTCTAGGCCTCCACTATAAATAGGAGGAGGTGGTGGCTGCACCCCTCTCTCTCGCTGTTTTTCACCTCTTTTGTTGTTTGCAAAACCCTAATTGGTTTAGGGGGAGTTGAGGTGGAGGCTAGGGCTTTTCATGGTTTGAGGAGAATTTTGTGATCTTGGATTGACCACTGATCCATGATGGTGTGGGTGTAATCCAGCGACGATCACGTTCTTAATCTATGCAAGGTTTGCTTGAGATAAGTCTCTTTTCGTTCTTGCTTTCGATTTCGTGATTTTAGGGCTTTCTTTGATCCGCGAGTTTGTGATTGATTCTTTCACGTGAATTAGCTTGCTGTGATATGTGTGAATCTATCTAGCATCATCTTGATCATCAATCTCTCACGAACAAGCATTAGGATCAAGTTTTCGTTCTTGCCCGGTTTTAGACCTTCTGTTAATCAATTGGCAATTGCTCAAGATCGTTCCAAGAATTATCATAATATTCGATTGGAATAGGTCCTCAATAGCATATAGAAGGTGTGTGCAAAGTTTCATAAAGATTGGAGTTGAGAATCAAAAGTTTCACCTAATTGCAACTTCACCATCTGGCTGATTTTATCAAGGCAGATCGGTTCGAGTCGGCCGGTCGAATCATCGTCATCACCGGTCGACCGATTTTGGAGCAATCCGACCGACAAAGACATGTGAGGACCCCGAATATTGGAGTTTTATACCAAATTAATAATCATACCAAAAGCAAAATTTTTAATCAAGAACAATCAAGTCTCAATTAAAAATAATACTAGAAGTATAATCATTAACAAGGTACAATTCCAATATTCGAGTTCCTTGATATGCCTCTCATGTTAGCTCCCGTGATGAGTCGCTAACATAGACATATCCTTGCAACATGATATCACAAGCATACACGATTGGAATACATTAATAAAAATTTACAATGAAACATTAAGTAAATCATAAATGAAAAGGAAGTAATAAAATAAACTTCCCAGTGGAGCGCCACAACCCAAGGGCAACTTGACTGGGATTAAAGCCGAAGTTTCCCCGTAATCGCTTCAAATTTGAAATATTTCTAGGGCGTTCTTTACCTGCAACAAGTGGACAATTCCACTGAGTACGGAAGGTACTCAGCAAGACTTACACAAACTATTTAAAATAAAGTATCTGATAGGTCCTATACAAAGGATTAGAATTTGTAGATGCATAAGGTTAACAACAGGAAGGTTATAATGGTTCAATTTTGCAGAAAGCAATACATCTTAACCTACACTTGCTAGGTTTTAGTAAAGCAATTTAATAAATCAATTTGGATTAAAACAGTAAATAAATAAAAGTATGATCATAATTAGTATCAAAATCAAGTGGCTACAACCACTAACAATAAATTGCATGACTCACTATCATGCCGCAACAATTTCCATACAAAATTTCATTTTTAAAATCTATACAAAGCACTATTCCAATTCAAGCGTTGTCCGTAACCGGGGACACGGCTATTCGAATAGTTTTAATCCCTGCAGGGGTGTACATCTTTACCCACACGACTTAGTTAGCCCGTAAGCCTCCTAATAATAGCACACCGCTTTGGTATGCCGCGTACGGTAAACTAAGATTTGGTATTTTTCAACAAGTTGACACTATTGAGTTGGATGACCCATGTGAAACTGATCCCGCTTAAACAACGATTGATAGCATATATTCAACCGAGGCTCACATGTTGTACAGGGAATGCCGACCCAGTCAATTAAATGCAAACTCGTGTTAGCCACACATATTACACCGCAGTCGGGGCCCTGAAGGTACGTACATGCGATGTAACACATCTACGCCTTACCCTTCTAAGAACATCCGATATCGATATAAGCTCCACATGGCATACGACACGGCCCAAGACTTAAGCATCTATGCCATATGAAATCAATACACATGTCCTTACTCTCCTGTATCCAACTCAATAATATTAACCCTTTACTTAACCAAACAATACCCATACACTGCGTGTGGAAGTGCGTTGGTGCTTGAATCATCTAGTCAATGTTCACCCTTAATCAATCCGCACAAGACAACCACATTTCCCAATCTCGCACTAAGGCACCATCACTAGCATCCACTTGTCCGATTTAAAATCGGTGTGAATAAACAAAATCTGCTTTCATTTCAAATTTAAATAAACTGAACAAAGAATCAAAATAAATGAAATTCATTTAATATTTCCAAGTTTGGTAAAATAAAATTTACACACTACAGACTGCATGGCTAAGCAATTACTGGAATAAATATCTTGATATTAAAAACACTACCTTAAGGTTGAGTGTATGATCAGATTTAAGGTAAGCCACAAGTATTCGGTTATAACTACCTATTGATGATCACAATTTAATTTTTAGAAACTAGCATGCAACAAAGGTCACTGTGTTTTGTAAATCTACAGTTCAAAAATTAGGATCAACATGGTGCAGAGAGGATGCTTGCCTTGGTAGAAGTCCACTTGTTCACTATTGTAGGCATTATCGTTTACGTCGCGCAATTCGGAATCTAAAAAGAAAATACAATAACGAATAAACACCGATAAAATTGAGAAATCCAAAATGCTCAAAAATGCATGATAAATACATATTAATGAGGTTATGATTCTAGATGTACTTAGGTATAGATTGTAGTTTAAAAAAAATTCAATTTCTTATAGACTGGTTAAAGTTAATTCAATTTCTGGCGGAATTATAATGACTGACGATACCTAGAGTTTAGGTGATGTTGTTTTCCTTAACACCTAGTACTCACAAACACTCTCTACTTATTCTTAATTCTACAAAATTTTTCTACTCCAATTCACCTAATAAACTAAACACTTAACTACAAAATACATTATTTCCCTAATTACCTACTCTAATCACTCTTCCCCTCCTATCTCTACCCCTAGCTCCCGGCCGATGCTCCCATCTCCCCCCTTATCTCTTCCTCCCCTTACTCATTCTGGCCCGACACTCGACTCTCTATCTCTCTCCTCTCTCTCGATCCTTCTCCATCGCGCGCCTCCGGCCTCACGCAGACGCCCGGCCTCGCATGCTTCTTCTCCCGGCTCACTGCGCCACGCCATCCCGGGCTCACACCCCGCTCCGGCTGCTCTCTCCGCTCGGCGCCTCGCGCCTCGGTCCCCTACACTCCTCCTCCTCCGGCGGCCGAGGCTGCTGCCGCCTCGTTCCTCTCATACGCTTCTCCCTACTGCTTGGTGCTTGGCGCCACATCGACCGGCCGCATTCCCGACTCGCCCTACTCCAAGAGCTGCTTGGCTTGGCGGCTCGGCCTCCGGCCACGGCCGCCTTTGACTACTCCAAATCGCCCGGCCATACTCGGCCGCTGCGTTCTAGGCTCGGCTCACATCGACTTAGTTTCCCCGCTCTAATTGATTTTAGCTATGTTGATTTTTAGCAAAATCAGTTGATTTCAGTATTAATGTTCTTTGATTATTTGTGTATGCATGCTCATGGAGGTACAACTGAGGTGGTGGATGATGGATATTGGGTTCGGTTGCCACTGAGGTAAGACCTCGGCTGATCTCCCTCTCTACCCTACCCCTACTGCTCTGTGATGAAGATGAACTGAGAGCTATACTGATTGTTCTACTGATATCTGGGTTGATTCTACTGAGATCTGATGAAATGATGATATGCGAGTGATGCATGCTGAATCTTTGTGGTGCAAACTGGTATGGGTTGGGGTTACCTCATACTGGGACTTGGGTTTGGGAAGAAGAGGGTGGCAAAGGCTGGCCGGCCGGTGCTCCCCTCCGTGCGCCTTCTGCGGTGCTCCTCCTCCCGTGCTTCCCGCTCCTCGATGCTTCTTTCCTCCTCTTGCTCCCTGCCGCTGCTGCTGGCTTGCTTGCCTTCTACCGGGTTGCAAGATCGATTGATGATGGTGATGCCGGCTTGGCTTGGCTTGACTCGATGATTTGCTCCTGGCCTTGGCTTTGGTTGTCTTGTCTTGATTCCTCTTGGTGCATCAAATGGTGTTGGGCTTGTGTGTGCCGACTTGTCCGGTTTTGCATTCGGTTCTTGCTTCGAGAAGAGAAAGAAATGGGGTGCGGTGCCGAGGAATTGGTCTGGGAGGAATTGTGTTGCTTCGCCGGTTTTGCAAAGGTTGGGAAATCTCTGAAGGGGGTCTTGCTGTCCTCTGCTTTGTCGGCTCGCTTCTTCTCTTGCCTTTGGTGGTTCCTCGGCCGGTTCTTGCGGTGATGCTTGGCTTGGTGAGATGCATTTGTGTTTATCCTGATGGCTCCTAAGATATTTTTGGCCGGGCATTTTTGGTCCAATGGTCAAGAATTCATTATGCAATGGATTTGCGACAGCTTGAGGCAATTCAAGATACGCAGTTTTGGATTTCCTAAATGCCGAATGATGAGAACTCACGGAAATAAGATTGTGCCGATTTACTTAGGTTAGTCTAGGTATCTTGGGTATCCCGATGCCGACTAACTGGTTAGCCTAGGTGACTTGAAAAGCCAAGATGCCTGCTAACCTGTGTTGGTGTGGGTAGTCGCGATACTCAAGGTGCCGACTAATCTAGGTAGATCAGGGAACCGCAATAATTCCAATGGTATACTGACGGCAATTTATTTTATTCTAACTCTATTATACTGCTTTTGAACAACTAATGGTCTTTTGATGGGTTGGCGGACTATGGAGCTGCAAATGGTATTTCGGATTGTGTCGAAGAAGATGGTTTGGCTGGACAACGATGGACTGGCAAGATTTCAAGGAAGGCTTTAGGCGACATGCAATGCAAGTTTTATTTTAACATTTTTGTAAATTACCCAAAGTTGTAAAACATAATCTGATCTGATGTAAATAAATTCTTGGGTTACTTGTATTGAGAAGATTGTTATTTATGATAAACATTGTAAGGTTTACTTAAATTATTTTATAGAGAATTTCTTAAAATTTATTGTTGTCTCTCTTTGGAGCTTTGATTGGAGTTACCTATTAGATTTTGATTAGGATATTTATAAATAAAAAATTTATGCAAATGCTTCAGAAATAACAAATATAATATAAAATGCATATAATTACTGTTTATTAAAATTGGGGTCACATAAAGACAACAATGTCCGACCGCCTCAAGAATCGGTCCGACCGGTTGGGTCCAGAGGTCGATCGCCTGTGGTTTGTGATTTTGCAATCTTAGTTGATTTTGTTATTTTGCTTAGGGATTTAATTGATTCAATACTAGTCTTCCATTGATCGGTATATTGATCTTCATAGCTTCATCATAGCTATTGGAGTGAAATTGTGTTGAATTCATTATTTGGGAAAAAGTGAGCGTGCTCCTATTCACCCCCTCTAGTCGCCTTTTCGGTCCAACAAGTGGTATCGAGTCTGTTAGTTCAATCTTGATCTTAACCTGACACTGAACTTTGGCGATGGATAAGTTTTCTACTAAACCGCATATCTTTGATGGGCACAACTATGCCTATTGGAAGAATCGTATGCGAGTCTTTCTTGAGAGCGAGGGACAAGCTATTTGGGATGTTGTTAGAGCCCCGCTTGTTATTCCTGAAATTGCTACACCTGCTCCTGCAATTCTTTTGGCTAACAACAATAAGACTAAGAATCTTTTATATGGTGCACTTGGTAGACAAGAATATGATAGAATTTGCAATCTTTCAATCACAAGATGAAATTTGGAACACTCTCAAACATATCATGAGGGTTCGTCCCAAATCAAAAAGGTGCGCCAAACAGCTTTACAAGCATGAATACAATAAATTCGAGATGCGTCCCGAGAGAGCATCGATGACATTTTCACGCTTAATAAAGTAATTAATCAAATGAAAGTCGTTGATATTGAATATTCTCAATCTAAAATGCCACCCATCTCTTGGCTGCAATCAACACCAAGGAGTGGGAGATGAAGGCTACTGCTATAGAGGAAAATGTTGATCTTTCTAGTCTTACTTTAGAATTGCTTTATAGTAAACTCAAGACTCATGAAATTAAAAGAGTTGATCATCCCAAGAAAGATAATTTAGCTTTGGTAGCAGATCCTCTCAAAAAGGCTTTTGATGACTCTTTTGAATCTTCTTCTGGATTTTTATTTGCTTGTTTATCTGCTATTCATGAAGAGGAGCTTGAAAGTATTCCTGAAATAGAGTTAGCTCTTCTAGCTAAAAAATTCACACGGGCCTACAATAATGTGAGAAACAAAAAAAGAGGTGGTCCGGTGACATGCTATGAATGTGGTGAGCTCAATCATATCCGCAAATTGCCCCAAGTCGAAAGGTAAGAGCAATCAAAAGGAAGGAAAGCTACTTGGAAGAAGCCTCCTTTCAACAAATCAAGGTATGAGGCTAATAAGCTTGTGAAGGCCGCCACCGGTCCTTGCCGCTTTTGAGGATCAATCCTTGAGCGATGTGGATTCCGGGAGTGAGGAGGACAAGGAGGAGGAGATCCCTCAAGCCAAAAAGAAAGGGAAGGCCAAGGACTTCACTGGCATGTGCTTCATGGCTGACACCGACGACATTGATGATAATGAGGTATCTTTTTCTTATGATGAGCTTTCTGCTAAATATGATTCTATAGTTGAGCAATTGCTTAGTCAAGATGAAGCGCTAGAATTTGTCATGACAAAAAATAAGAAATTAGAGTCAAAGATTAACAAACTGAAAGTAGAGCTTAAAAATGCTAAGACTCTTGAACCTGATGAATGTTTATCTTGTCATGCTATGCATTCAGAAATTACCAAGTTACAATCTACTCATAATATTTCAGACAACAACTTGAGAATGCTAGATCCGACCTAAATAAAATTAAAAGTGCTCCTTGTGAAAATGTTTAGAATCTAGTAAATTGATTGCTTTTGATGTATTTGATTCTAGCCCTTGCACTTCATGTTTAGAAAAAGAACGTGAAATCAAAGATATCTTAGAAGCTGCTAGAGTCAAATATGCTAAGCTTAAGGACAATATTGAAAATACTACTTGTGCTTCTTGTTCCACTCTTAAGCTTGAAATTGCTTTGAATAAGGAGAAATCTATGAATAAAACTTGTGATGCTTGTGTTAACTTGAGAAAAGAAAATGCTTACCTTCATGATACATTAGAGAAATTTTCTAAAGGTAAGAAACAATTAAACATGATTCTTGACAAGTCTAAAACTCCTTATAAGAAGCAAGGTTTAGGATTCAATTCTTTTCAAGACAATTCAAACCCAAAAGTCATTCAAGTCTTGGAAAAGGTTTAATTGAATTCAAAACCCAACTCGCAAAAACATCTTTTAAATCTGCAGTTTTGCCCAACCTTGTATTAATTCAAATGGTGCTTCTTCTAGTGGTACCAAGTACCATTGCACTTATTGCAAGAAAGGTGGGCATTTGATTGAATTTTGTTGGCGAGGTTGAAAATGATAGGAAAAATTTTGATAGAATTTCATTCATGCAACCTAGAGCTTCTATGAGACATGGTAACACTGAAAAGAATAAACCTGGATTAGGATTTTTCTATCATGCAAATCATTATGTTTCTAAATATCCTAATTCTAATGTTTATCGATCGGCGGTCCGACCATCGGTGGTCACCGGCCGACTGTTTATCACCGGTCCGACCGCCAAAGACAACGCCGCCGACCGCCATGGACGCTTTAAGTCTCATGTTAATTTAAACATTGCTCATAACCGAATGTTAGATGAAATCAAGGATAGTACTTCTGGTTTGTATACTCCTTGCAGACGTGTGTCTCAGTACTGGATTCCTAAATCTTGTTTATCTAACCCCAGTATTGAGACACATCGCTCTTTTGTTCCTTGATTTTCAGGACTACCGTGGAAAGGGGAAGAACACGTGGTTCGTCGACTCCGGGTGTTCACGCCACATGACCGGAAACTCAAAATGGTTCACCTCTTTCACACGGGCAACAGGTGATGACTTCATCACCTTTGGAGATGATACACAAGGACGAATTGAAGGAACAGGATCAATTAGGGTGAACAACAAATTCATTCTAAAGGATGTCGCTTTTGTGGACAAGCTTAGGTATATTCTCCTTTCTGTATCTCAGCTTCTTGATGATGGCTATAAGACTGTTTTTAAGAAAAATGCTTGTCGTGTGCTTGATTCTACTGGTGAGCTCGTGTTTGGAATCTCTAGAGTTGGTAGAATTTTTGGAGCTGATTTTTCAGAATCTCTTGCTGGATCTCTTAAATGTTTGCTTACATCTTCTTCTGATTTCTAGCTTTAGCATCGACGTTTGGGGCACATTGGTTTTGATCATCTGACACGAGTTAGCAACCTTGATCTCATGAGAGGTTTGCCCAAACTCAAAGTCGCAAGGATGTCAGATAAGGCGCTCACAGGCATGGCAAACAAGTTGCCGCCACACCCTTCTCAGGACTATGGTTATGACCGACTGACTGTGACGGCTTGCTTCATATGGATACCGCTGGTCCCGCTAGAGTCCCATTACCAATCGGTGGAAAATGGTATATTCTTGTCATAGTCGATGATTTTTCTAGATATACTTGGGAGTTCTTTCTTACTTCAAAAGATGAAGCTTTTGGTTATTTTCATGACCTTGTTCTTCGTTTGGCTTCTGAGCTTCCTAGTGCTTTGAGAGCGATTCGCAGTGATAATGGCACGGAGTTCAAAAATACTTCTTTTGCTTCTTTTGTGCCGAGCTTGGTATTGAGCATCGCTCTCCTCTCCACACGCCCTCAACAAAATGGCGTGGTGGAAAGGAAGAATAGAACCTTGGTCGAAATGGCTAGGACGATGCTATACGAGTATAACACACCGAGGAGATTTTGGGTCAAGCTATTGCTCTCGCTTGCCATATTGCAAATCGTGTCTTTTGAGACCTTCTTTAGACAAGACTCCTTATGAGCTTCGCTTTGTAGAAAACCCTCTGCTTCGCATTTTCGAGTTTTGGATCAAAATGTTTTATTCTTAAGACAGCAACTTAGATAAATTTGAATCAAGAACTTTTGATGGGTTATTTCAGGTTATCCCGCTCATTCGAGGGTTTTCGAGTTGTTAATATGAGACTAACATTATTCAGAGACTTGTAATGTCACTTTTGATGAGACTAGCCCCGAGCTAGATCAATTGCTACTGATGATTTACAGTGACAGAGAGCATTTTTGTGGAGGAAGATGAGGACGGTTAATATCATTCCTTCATCTGCTGCCATCAAGCGCCTATATTGATACAAGAACTCGCTACGCCTACTTCACCTTCATTGAGGCTCTCACGATCTTCATCATCAGCAGACTCATGAGGTCGAAGAAACGGTATCTCACCCGGCGCCCACTTCGATTCAGAGACAAAGATCCTCCTAATGTATAATAGGTAATCTACATGAGCGAGTCACTCGCCGGTATAATGATCCAAATCTCTACTCTCATTCAGCTTTTGTTGCTTCTTTTGAACCCCGCGATATATCACATGCTTTATCCGATTCTAGCTGGGTAAATGCCATGCATGAGGAGTTAGAGAATTTTAAAAGAAACAAAGTTTGGAACCTAGTAGAACCTCCTAGTGGTCATAATGTTATAGGAACACATTGGGTGTTTAAGAATAAACAAGGTGAGGATGGTTCTGTGGTTAGAAATAAGGCCAGATTGGTAGCTCAGGGTTTCAGCCAAGTTGAGGAGTTAGATTTTGATGAGACATTTGCTCTGTTGCTAGACTAGAAGCCATTCAGATTCTCGCTTGCATTTGCTGCATCAAAAGGTTTTAAATTATATCGATGGATGTTAAAAGTGCCTTTTTAAATGGTTTCATAGATGAGGAAGTGTATGTTAAGCAACCCCCTGGTTTTAAGGATCCTAAATATCCAAATCGTGTTTTCAAGCTATCTAAAGCATTGTATGGTCTTAAACAAGCCCCTAGAGCCTGGTATGATAGACTTAAGACCTTCTTGCTTAAAAATAATTTTGAAATGGGTAAAGTGGATAAAACTCTATTCATTCTTAGACGTGACAATGACTTCACCTTGCTCAAATTTATGTGGATGATATTATCTTTGGTGGTTCCTCTAATGCTCTTGTTTCCACTTTTACAAACTATGTCCGTGAATTTGAGATGAGTATGATGAGAGAGCTTAATTACTTTTGGGACTTCAAATCAAGCAATGCAAGGAAGGAACTTTCATCCATCGACGAAGTACACTAAAGATCTACTAAAACGCTTCAACATGGGTGATCGCAAGCCAATTTCCACTCCCATGGCAACCTCGATCGCTTTGGATCCGGATGAGGAAGGAGAAGTCGTGGATCAACGCGAGTACCGCAAAGATGATCGGCTCCTTCGTATTTGACGGCCTCGAGACCGGACATTCACTTCACTGTATGCCTTTGTGCAAGATTTCAGCGCCTCCGAGAACTTCCCATCGCCAAGCCGTTAAGCGCATATTCGTATTTACACTCTACCCTCTTATATGGCATTTGGTATTCCCGCTCTTCACTTTGTCCATTAGAGGTTTTTCATTCGATTTTGCGGGTCGTCGGTTAGATAGGAAGAGTACCTCGTGCACTGTCACTTCCTAGGCACTTCTCTTGTATCTTGGTCCTCTAGGAAGCGGTCTTACATTGCACAATCCACTGCTTGAAGCGGAGTATGTAGTCACGCTAGTTGTCAGAGCTGATTTTGTGGATGACGCCCACTTTGAAAGATTATGGGTTAAACTTTGCTAGTGTTCCTCTTTTCGTGATAACACTTCGCTATTAATATTGCTAAAAACCATTGCAACATTCTAGGACTAAGCACATAGACATTCGCTTTCACTTCCTTAAAGATCATGTTGAAAAAGGTGATATTGTGATGCACTTCGAGAGTCCAAGCTCAATTGGCGATATTCTTACCAAGCCTTTAGATCAAACCGATTTTCCTCCTTAAGAAGCGAGTTAGGGGTAATTTATCCTTATGGGTTGGTTTGAGGGGGAGTTTGATCTTTTTCTTATCTTTTCTTGTTCCTTTGATCTTTTATTGTTCTTTTTCTGAACTTAGTGATCTTTTCGAACTTTTTAGGTTTTTAGGCTTTTTAATTGCATCTCGTTGTGTCATATTGCATTCATATGAAAACTCCAACAAGTGGTTACAACAAATGGTATGAAAAATCCAAAAAGATGCATTGTAATATAAGATTTTTTGCTTATTTTTAAAAATTGATGAAGCTTTGCCTATTACCCTTTAGAGCTTTTGTATTTCAATTCTTGCTCAATGTCATGTCTAGTTCTTTGACTCGCTAGAATTATCATGCTTTTACATATGTAGCTAAGTCTTTGCTATATGAGCTAGAACTTTTTAAACAACTCAAACTAAGAAATTGCAATTTGTGGATGTTTTAGCGAGTTGCGCAATTAGTGCTCCTCTTGTGACATTGGCCATGTCAGAATTGCTTTGTTAGCTCTTTGATCTAAAATTGACCATTACTTGAGCTTTTGTGTTCTTGAGATTCTAAACCGCTCATGTGAAAAATGAAAATCAAGATTGTCTTATGCTTAAATTGTGCCAAACTATTCTTACAAGACCGCTTGTCAAATGACATGAACTTGGAGATAGTTTGATGAACCGACGATCTCATGGGGACCGCTTGTCGAAATGACATGAACCTCAAGATTTGTCGCCTTGTAGAAGCTTAGAAAGAGTTTGTGGATGGCTCCTAGTCCAGGATCTTCTTTACTAAGATATACCTTTAATCAACTTTTGGTCAAGCTTAGGATGAGTTTGTGGATGGCTCCTAGTCCAGATCTTGTCACTAAGTTAGATCATTAGTCAACTTCAATATTCATTGCAAATGAGAAAAATGTTGACAAATGGGCGTTTACAAAATATTGAGCAAAATGATTCAATACGGGACTTGATTGACTCTTAATGTGGTCTTTGTTAGATTTTTGATCTCACTTTGACATTTTGACATGGCCAATTTCATTTTAGGATCCTTGTGATGAACTTGTTTGAATTTGAAGCGTTGCTTAAATTGATCAAATCTCGCTTTACTTTTGAGCCTTTGTGCTTAGCTTTGATATATATGTCTTACCATGATCTTGCTAGCGCTGTCAGGCTTGATATGCTGTTTGTGCAATATTAGAGATACTAGCTTGTTCTTTTGGGTAATCTCCAAAGCTTCTTGTAATCAAAAATTGAAATATACAAAAATTTAAGCCACTCCATTGCACTTCATGCATATTCCTCTTTATGCTTCTTTTGTTTCTGCTTCTTCCTTTATTCTATATTTATTATCTCTGGATGAGAGGAAGGCGTGATTCCTTGATGAATCCATTGTCAAAGGGGGAGAAGATGTGTTAAATGAGAAGAGAAGATGTGTTAATAAGAAGATATTTCTTTATTGGGGAGAAGTTTTACAAAGGGAGAAACGAAAATTTGAAAATTGAGGATCATAGTGAGGGGGAGTTCTTGAGTTGCATTCTTATTGTCTTATTGAATATTCTGAACTTGAATTGCATTCTTTTATCATCACAATGATCAATAGGTCAATTGAACAATTGTTCTTTCATATGGACCTTATGTGAGAATTTTGACCCTTTTCTGGAAATCAAAGTTTTTATGCTTACTTTTGTCTTATCTCACATGCCTATACTATTCTGATGCCAGCTTGGTCATTTACATTGCTTTTTCTTGCTTATGGACCAAGTTGTGCCTTTGTGCAAAACCGCGAGTAAACTCGTTTCAAACCTCTTACTTACATTTTCTGGATAATTGCCAATGTGTTCATCAAGGGGGAGATTGTGGATTTCATGGGGATATGTTCCAGATCTTAGGATGATGTGACAATTGGCAATGGCGTTTACAGTTTGTCGTTTCACGTGTTTTCGACAAAGCTACTGTGCTTATCGATGGCGAGGCGGTCCGACCGGTCCTTGCACGGCGGTCCGACCGGTCCCAAATCGGTCGGACCGGCCATGTGGGGCGGTCGGACCGGCACTGACCTAAAAGTGGTCAAAACAAGCTGGGCCAAAAATAGGTGTTGTAGGCAAGTGAGGGGATCCCAATGCACTTGGTCTCATAATTTTTGGAGTCTCCAGTAAGAAGTTCTATTCGTTTTTAATTTCCACAAGGTTTGGATTTTGGGGTTGAAATTCGCTAAGTCCCATAGGCGTCCGACCGGCTCACAGGGAGCGGTCCGACCGGCCAAGGGGCGGTCCGACCGGCTCACCTGGATCGGTCAGACCGGTAATGACTTGAACGTCGGCCAACTTTGTGGCGATGTTGATTTGTTAGGTCAAAGTCATTGGTATCGTGGCATATGGTTTGCATGATGCATGTTTTGACTAACATGGGTCAAGTTGTGAAGAACTTGTTCCCGAATTCGTGTTTGCTTGTCTGTGGTTGTGCAGATTGCTTGGTGGTCAACGACGGTCAACGGCGAGGAGGATCGGGACTAGACTTGGAGAGTTGAGGTCCAGAACGATCAACGATGCCGGGTGAGGTCAACGACTCAAGCGTGACACAAGATGGACAAGGGTGACCTATTGGCAAATCCATGGTGCATGGTGAAGCGGTTTAGGTCAAAAGGTTAAAGACGGCGCTTTGTGAAGCGTGCGTGTGTGACCCGTTTGTTAGTGGGCCTTAACGGGAGCCCAATTGAGTCAAACCCTAGGAGTTCTAGACCTCCACTATAAATAGGAGGAGGTGGTGGCTGCACCCCTCTCTCTCGCTGTTTTTCACCTCTTTTGTTGTTTGCAAAACCCTAATTGGTTTAGGGGGAGTTGAGGTGGAGGCTAGGGCTTTTCATGGTTTGAGGAGAATTTCGTGATCTTGGATTGACCACTGATCCATGATGGTGTGGGTGTAATCCAGCGACGATCACGTTCTTAATCTATGCAAGGTTTGCTTGAGATAAGTCTCTTTTCGTTCTTGCTTTCGATTTCGTGATTTTAGGGCTTTCTTTGATCCGCGAGTTTGTGATTGATTCTTTCACGTGAATTAGCTTCTCGTGATATGTGTGAATCTATCTAGCATCATCTTGATCATCAATCTCTCACGAACAAGCATTAGGATCAAGTTTTCGTTCTTGCCCGTTTTAGACCTTCGTTAATCAATTGGCAATTGCTCAAGATCGTTCCAAGAATTATCATAATATTCGATTGGAATAGGTCCTCAATAGCATATAGAAGGTGTGTGCAAAGTTTCATAAAGATTGGAGTTGAGAATCAAAAGTTTCACCTAATTGCAACTTCGTCATCGGCTGATTTTATCATTGCAGATCGGTTCGAGTCGGCCGGTCGACCGCTTGTCATCACCGGTCGATCGATTTTGGAGCGATCCGACCGCCAAGACAACAATGGTCCGACCGCCGACAATCGGTCCGACCGGTTGGGTCCAGAGGTCGACCGCCTGTGGTTTGTGATTTTGCAATCTTAGTTGATTTTGTTATTTTGCTTAGGGGATTTAATTGATTCAATACTAGTCTTCCATTGATTGGTATATTGATCTTCATAGCTTCATCATAGCTATTGGAGTGAAATTGTGTTGAATTCATTATTTGGGAAAAAGTGAGTGTGCTCCTATTCACCCCCCCCCCCCTCTAGTCGCCTTTTCGGTCCAACACAAACAAATTTAAGGTGTTGATTATGATGAAACCTTCTCGCCTGTTGCGATGCTTAAGTTTATTCGGATCGTTCTAGCTATTGCTGCATATTTCAATTATGAGATATGGTAAATGGATGTCAAAACGGCTTTCTTAAATAGAAATCTAAGTGAGGATGTGTACATGACACAGCCTGAGGGTTTTATCGATCCAAAGGAAGCTAGAAAGGTATGCAAGTTTAAGAAATCCATCTATGGATTGAAGCAAACATCTCAGAGTTGGAATATTCTTTGTGATTAAGTGGTCAAAGGGTTTGACTTCATCAAGAACAAAGAAGAACCTTGTGTTTACAAGAAGATTAGTGAGAGCAAGCTTGTGTTTCTGATCTTGTATGTGGATGACATACTACTAGTCTAAAATGATATTTCAATGCTTGAATCTATTAAAACTTCATTGAGAAATAGTTTCTCACTTGAAGATTTAGAAGATGCAATATATATTCTTGGTATAAAGATCAATAGAGATAGATCTAAAAGGCTAATTGGTCATAGCCTGGTCGAACATGATCACTAAGTGGTCGAAACCTGGTCATAAGGAGTTACGAACTGGTCAAGGCCAAATATGAGCTGGTCGTATAGAGATACGAGCTGGTCGTAGATCATATTGCATTAAGGTTTGTCCGTTATAATTCGTGTGTATTCAGGAATCGTCATGTCTACTAGGAGCCGTTAACGACTCGTAATCGGAAAGGAGTTTCCGAGTCACAACCGATTACGCATTAACCTAACGGATGACACACTTAAAGGGTTGAAACAAACGTGTTCAGATATGATCCGTCAATGGCACTATATAAGGAGATGCTTAAGGCTATTGGGAGATACGAGGTGATACGAGTTGACGTGAGTTACTCCAAACCCTAGCCGCTATCTTCTTGAGAGTGTCTTCCCATGCGACTTGGTGCTACCACACCGACGTACGGTGTTTCTTCACTGGACGTGTAGATACTATAGAGGCGTTACTGCGGTTGCTGTTGCGCTTGAGGATGATCCACGAACTTAGCGAGGAACTCGATTGGTTGCTAGAGGAGACGATCATCACCGAGGACGATCGACTATGTTGGACGATCGACTACGATCACTACATCGACACGCTTTTTGTTGGACACTGCTTTAACTCCTCTTCCGCTACATTACGTGTCAGGTGATAACGATCTGTGGTCTTGCTTTTATAACATTCTTGCTTACATAATAGAATTTTTTTTTTCTATTTGTAATTAGCATAGTCTATCCGTATCCCTTACGTCAGCGCCGTGGAGCGGCTGGGCCTCGGTCCGGGACTCGATCTGTGCTTCGATGCGCTCCTCCATCGGGTCGAAGATGAAATCCCAGATGAAGTCGTCTATGAAGGTGTCGATGTCCTCGCTGCTACTGTCGCCGGAGAAGAGGCTGGTGACAGCGGAATGGGCAGGTCGGGAGGTTGCTTCCTGGGACATTGCCTCCTATTTTGCGGTTTATTTTTGGTGGTGGACTAGTGGTGGTTCGTGTGGAAAGGAATGGGTGTAGAAAGGAGGTAGCTTTGCATCGGAAGTAGTATGAAGTTTTTGCAACGGCTAGATTCTAACGACTAATTTCTATGTGGCGGCACCTCTGTGAGCATCAATACAGCATCAACTATCAAGCTCGCGCATACACGAAAAAACATCTACAAAAGTTCATTCATGTAGGGATTCGACTTGCAGCCGGATGGTAAAACGTGGCGGTTGCACCCTCACCCACCTAGGTTTGAGTCTAGGAGAGGCCAGGAGGGAGCAAGAAATTTTGTATCCAGAGTCATGCGATGAGAACTAAATATTGAAGAGTACTAAGGTCCTGTTTGGTGCAGCTTCATATTTTTATTTTTCAGATTCTACTTTTGATTCTATGAGAATCCACTTCTCTGAGAATCTGGAGCTGTCTGTTGAAACCATTTGCCTAGTAGATTGGCTTCAAAAACAATATGAGGGAGGATTAAAGACAAATAGACTATATCACCCCTGGGTGTAATACTTCAATTGTATTTGTGTAACTCAGTAGCATTTACGGGTAAAAACCTTCAACCTCAAATGATATTTTCGTTTCTAAAGGTTGGATTCTCACGAGAATCTGCTGAGAGACTGCTTCTCGTTGCTAGTTCATTTTCGAAACAGCTCCTCGCGAGAAGCAGAATCTAATGGTTTTGAGAATCAAGGTGTTTGGTACGACTTCACGAGAATCAATTGAGAAACTGAGAGTGAAAGTTGTACCAAACAAGGTCTAAGTATAAATATTTTGTTATTCTATATAAAAAAAAAACTAAAAGCTATACATAGAACTCCATCAACCATAGAAAGACCCAGGCTCGCACTAGTCTCCTATCTCCGTCCATAGAGCGGCTCAAGTGCCATTCTCTAGTACCAGTCCAATTTATTTTATTAAAAAAAACATTTATCTACGAGAAAAACATTCTTGATACAAAGCAACATATACGGAATTTATACACTACGCTGCCATGGACTAGTCTCGAATGCTATTTAATTTAACATCCCTAATAGAACCACCATTTGTTGAAGACCAACATACACTTCTTCCACCACATAAACCAATACAAGTTCTACAGAGACAAACAACATTGTCAGCGATTAGCTCCTCTTTCTTTGTTTCAGCGAACTGGCTCTTATGCCACACCTTCCAGCACATGGGTGAACACACATAAATACAGAAGTAAAAAATCCCCAAAACAACCAAGCCCCCCATGTATACCTTGTATAGGATGTTAAAAAGGTTTTTAACTGGCCCAAATCCGGTCCAATCTATCCACGCTCTTCCTCCCACAGTCCAACTGTTCAATGTTCCTCTTCGGCCTCTCAAAGATGTCAACACTTCTCCTGGATTTCTCAATATGATCGAATGAGATCTTTAGTTTGTCCATCTTCTCAACATTGCTGTATCTATGCTCAGTACTTCTCATCCTATCTCGGGTTGGCTTTGATTTCTCCCTTCGGTCTGTGCTCTTTCGCGAGGGTTCAAAGCAATCAACGCTCTTCCGCGAGGGTTCAATCCGATCCACACTTTCCCTCCAGCCATGCCTATGGGATGGTGACTTCTCTACTGTGTGCACAAACTTCTTGAGGCGTCGAAGATACTCGGGGAAGAGCTCCAAGTCACAGTGTTTCCCACCCCTGAGCCACAAAGGCTCATATTTCTCTTTGCAAAGTTCCCATAGTTGCTTGCCATGAGACCAATCCACGACTTCATCAGCAGTTCCCTACAGAATGGGTAAAAAAAGCTATGAAGACAACCAAATAACATTTAGAACATAATAATAATACAGCTAAATGGAGCTAGAAGCAACTAAACTAACTAATATTCAGGTTTACATGCAGGGTTATGCACTACGTTCTTTCAACGAAATTGACAGTGTTCCATCTAATTGAAATTGAATACAAATCCCTGCAAAGTTTCCATATAATATGCATGCATAACAGAAGTTCACACTATTCGTATGCAACAGCAAACATAGTTCATACCACATAAATATCCTTCCTAATATAGTTCAGACTTCAGACCCCTTATTTTCTATGTATATAGGCTTGAAAACTAAAAGATTGTCAATAGTATCTGCTAATAAATCAAGTAAAAAACCTGGGTTATGCATGGACTGAGCCTGAGGGACTAAATTGCTAAATAAAAACCCAGCTTATATAGAATCTGTAACACCAACACGATTAATCGACCTTGTATAGTGTAACTGTACCAGCTATTCAAATAATCGTCCCAGTTAAACGGTTAAACCTGTTAAAATAATTGTTTTACAATAATTGGATTGGGGAGGGGACCTTGTCCTTGTATTCGGACAAATATCATACTCGTCCGATTTTTAGAAAATTGATGTATATGTTCGTAAAACCAAATGTAAATTACAACATGATTTGTATTTTGACAGAAAAATTGCACCAGAAATCACTAAGAAAAACTACAATAGTTTAATAAATTTGGGCAACATTTGGAATTGGCATCACACAAGCGGCTGTAGCAACTACTTAGGACACTGCTGTAGCAAGGGTTTGGGGGATTCTAGGCTGCTGCACATTGCAAAAAAAAAAAAAATTGGTGATTCGATTTGCGGTGCATTTGTAATCCTGTTTCCTCTTGTCATGGAGCCCATAATGGGCACATGCATGCACACATAGAAGGAAATTATATTTATTTCGTCTATTAGGTTTTCTTATCTTCAAGTTGTTACATTATCAGTTAGTTCACATAACATTACATTCTGTTTGTTAGGGACTCCTATCAGAAAGAGCTTCGCTATCCTTCAAGATCAAGGAAATAAAGAATTATCTCCCCTTCCATCTCTACTACCCCAGCACCAGCCCGGGTGTTCCCCAGTGGCGGACCCAGGATTTCCAGGACAAATGTTCGGAGTTAACAAAATACTGTTCAATGGAAAAGGTAGCAGTAGTAAAAATCAAAATACAAATAGTTCCTATTTGATTCAATCAAATATTTGATTTCACCTATTCACCATTTACAAATAAAGACAACACTAGAAAAAGTAGAATTTGTCGATTCGAAAGTAGGGAACCGAGATGCGTAACCTCTGCCGCGCCAACTCTATCTGGCTGCTCTGTTGCGCTTGCACACCACTGCAGACTTGCCGCTCACCGCTCGCCACGCCGGCACACCGCCGGGGCGACATGCGATTCAACAAGGATAGAGAAAACAAGGCATACATGCATGATAGTGGTACCAGTGGTAGTACATGGATATGGAGTAGTAACAAGCTACTTTCGAGTTGGAAAGTAATGGGCAAACGGGGCCAGTACAAGTGAAGCTCCATCTTGTATGTCACCGTTTCCTCGCATGTTCACCGGCGACAACCGGACATAGCCCACCGTGTACAGGGAATCACCAATGCCATGCACCACCGAGTAGTCGGATGTCTTGGTGGCCAATCTTGGCCGGCGACATGCTCCTCAGCTCGTCGAGGCTAGTCGTGCTCAGGGTAACCACACTGAACGCCAGACGGGCCTAATGCCTGCCTTTATTGGGCCATACGTGATGTAAGGGGAGGGTGGGCTGAACTCAGTTGGAGGTACAAATATGGAGTTTTGGCCCACTTATCCATATATACACCTATGTACCTATTAAATACCAGGTATTTTGCAAAAACAAAAAACAAAAAAAAAACAAATTGTGCAACCGCGGTTCCCTCCCCCGGAATGCGGCAACTAGGTTCGAAGCTAACTGCGACGTCTTCCGTTGGCGAGAAATCTGAATTCCAAGCTATCATGGGCTCATAGCTCTCATGGACAAGCGGCGTGACAAACTTAGTAAACTCCCTTAGCCAACTTTGTGCAACTGCAAGCCAGCATCGCCCAACTCCGTCAAGAACTGGAAGAGCAATCTGCATGCATCACAACGACCAATAACACAATAATAGGCAAGTTCAACACGACAGTATTCACGCTGACGGCTCCAACTTTTTGTATGGACATCATCTGAACATAGCTTAAAAACCGGAATGGACCCACGGCTCGGTTTCCTTCAAATACCATTCACACAACCGGACCGAGAAATAAGAGTGAATGGGTGGTTTTCCATGGAACCGGCGAACTAGGGTGGTTTACTTTTGAGCAAACCAAGTGGTTGGAGGATAATTAGCAAAGCAGAGAAGACAAAGGTGGATAGGGGCTACTGTATTTGGCCCAGCCTAGTTAGGCCCATTTCAAACACCTTAAGGAAGCCCTAGCTCAAAAGTCTCAAATTCATGCATCATTGCCACCGCTCCGCTTCTCACCTTGTCTAGTCATCTATGTTAACCAAGTTGTCGCCAGCTATAGCTCAACTCCACGCACTCAAAAAGACGTCAATGGTAGCACACCAGTAGCTCGAGCTCCTCAATAACGCGAGGCTCGACGGAGTCTCAGAGTCCCCACTTCAAATCGATCTCCTAGGTTGCGGCAAGTGTTCGGCAACAACGACAACTTTGTATTGAGGGTTCGACAAGCGACGACATGTTTAATATGTGTTTGCTTTCTTGTTTAATGTCTTGTTGTAACATCATGTCTTCATTTTGATTTGTTCTTGGTTTGAAGTATGGAGATTGGATTCTACAATGTTTGATTGAAGGAACCTCACTGAAGGAAAGAAAGACTTGGGCAAATGAATAAAATATTAGTATCTAGAAAACAGGCAGTTCAACAAGTGAACTGCCCATTGGACTGATGAATTGCCAAACTGGTGGCTTGGTTGGTTCGATCACCTGTCCGACTATGAGAACTATGCGCCCAAGCTCCTCGCTACCACAAGCTGAATTTTCCTATCTGTGATGAGGATCGTCTGTATTGGCTAAACCGCAATGAACATGTTCTTTGTGGCAACCTTACCATATGATGGGGATTGCCCAGCAGTGGTACTACCAGCTAGAACATGAAGGCATGCCAACATGGCCACACTTAAGGATTACATACACCTCTGCTTTGAACCTTCCATCTGGAATAAAACACAACTTGACTGCAACCATGGAAGATGGCCATGAGCTTTACCTGAACCTATTGTGCCATGTTGATTTCCTGGCACCACAGCAACAGACGCAAAATTGTATGGCCAGGCTGATGGACCCTTTGCACTAACGCACAGATGGCCATGAGCTTAGACAGAGCATATGAGATGTCAAAGGTAGCCCCTTGCATCCTAGATGAACCAACCAACTTCCCTGCTCATGGTAGCGTGGCATTGCTCGAGAAGGACAACTCTTCCCAATTCGTTAGAGGGCAAGTTATCATCATAAGGTTTTGTGCTTCAATTGCAATGAGCCCTCTGCCAAGGCCATGAATGCAAGCGTTCGTTTTGGCAGGAAACCATCGACGATGACAATGGAGGTGGACAAGAGTGAATGCTCACTTTTGTTTGCGATACAGCTCGGGGACAAGTTGTGTTTGAAGGAGAGGAGAAATGTCATGATGCCCATAATGGGCTCACAAAGAAGGCGGTGGCAGCAGCGATCAATCAGATTTGTTTAGTTTGTTAGGTTATCTTCGAGTTGTTACCTTGTATCTTAGTTTAGATAATATTAGTTTCTATTTTTGTTAGATACTCCTATAAGAAGGGGCTTTGCTATCCTTTAGATAAAGAAACTAAAAAAAATATCTCCCTTGTCATTGAGTACAAACTTTAACCATTTCCAAAAAGAAAGGTGGGAAGTTATTATTCTCTACATTACTCATATGCCTCATCTATTAGTGTCCAATTCTTCTCAACTGAACTACACAGCAAAAATACCCTCCTTCATGAGTCCAATTTGCCCTTAATATCCGATCGGCACCTTTCCTACGCATAAATGGAGTTCGTCCAAGGGGTGCACTTTTATTCCACCAAAAATCCATCAGTTAATACATTTAATGAGTATGTCCAACAAAGAAATATCACGGACACATAGGTGCAATAAATGAGTTTCAAGTACCAATGAAATAACCACAGTTATCAAGTATTAATTGGCCCACAACTTGTTGTCAAGTCGGCTGGCCACCACCGACTAGAGCCATCGACTCAACTTACAGGGGCAAATCGGGCTACTTAAATGTTTGGTTGTCTACAAGGCTCTACTAGTAGTCGTTGAGGCAAGGCTCAAGTTGTTGCATCCAACCATCCGACCCAACATGGAGTGGGAGAGCGAGAGACGAGAGGTAGAAAGGCCATGTCGAGACCAGATCGAGAGCAAGATGGACTAAGGGAGAGTGAAACCCTAGTTTCCACCGCCGCCGCCCCTTTGCTCTCCCCTTCCGCTGCCGAGGAAGAGAAATAATAGAATACTTCAACTTTGCATTACTCTTATTAGTATCTTGCCACCAATAAAAATTACAAGACATTTAAACCAGTCAATTTAACAAATTATTTGTACTTGACAATAGATCCACCTCTCCACCTCTTGAAAATTCCACACCATACTACTTCTCCTCCTATGAACTATACCCGCCCCATTCCCCTGTCCTTTCCGGCAAGCTTGCCGGAGGCGAGTGGGACTAGGGCTATAAGAAAAGCTCGAGGCTCGCGAGCTATTCGAGCTTGGCTCAACTGAAAAATGAGCTGAGCTCGAGCCTACCTCCGAGCTCGAATAGTTCGTTAACCTCCTTAAGTTTTCAGGCCACTGCACAACCGTCGTACCCCTTCTTTTCTTCCCTCAGCCTAATTTCAAAATCCAACCCACGGCCCACACCCTCACCTGGACACCTCACCACTCACCTCACGCACCTAGCCGACCAAACCCTAGCCGCCACCGCAGACTAGTAGACCACTCACCCAAGCCCAACCCTTCCCCAACTCCTCTCCTCTCTCTGACCATCCACTCATGCCTCTTGTCCCACCCCCCGGCTACTCCTCCCACACCACCTGGATCTCCTTCGCTGCCAACGATGTCTCTGTTAGAGATAGAACATATCCTTATCTGTACCCTATATATATTGAGTACAGATAAGGATATGTTAGAGATAGATTCTATCTCTAACATATCTCTAACAGTCTCCACCAAGAACTCCATCGCCGCTTCGGCGAGGCCGCCAGCCGTGCCCTCCAGCCCTCCTGATCTCCTTCGCCTAGGCGAGGCCACCCATCATCCCTGCTCCCGACCAGCTTGATCTCCTCCGCTACTTGGGCAAAGTTGCTAGTCGCCCCTGCTCCTGCACTCGCCTGGATCTCCTCTACCGCTGTCTAGGCGATGCCACCGGTCACCCTGGCTCTAGCCCCGCCTAGATCTCCTCCTCCAAAGCCGCCTAATCTCCTCCACCACCTGGGCGAGACCGCCAGCCACCAGTGCTCCCAGCCTGGATCACGCCGATTCATCTAAGTCGTACCCCTTTTTATTTTGGTCTTGAATCTTGATGAATAATTAGTAGATACTAAATAGGTTGTACCACCGTTAATCTTGATGTTCCAGATTCTTGATAGTTTGATGCGTTGAAATTTCTTGTACGTATGTTCTAGAGTTAGAACTTAAGAAAATTGGGATTTAGTTTTATGCAATCATATTCTTTTGACTGTGTTCTTTTGTTACCGAGCCTAGACGAGCCCTCGAGCTTTGAACGAGCTGAGCTCAAGCCCAACTCCAAGCTCGAACCCCAATCCAGGCTTGCTCGAGCTCAGCTCGTTTACAACCCTAAATGGTACAGAATCCCACCTCATGGTTGACCCTTTTTATGGTTTTACATAGCTTTCTTTTTCACTCTTCTTCTATGGATATGGGAGGCTCATTTCTTCGACTTTGGCTTTTGTGTGTTCCTCCCTAGATTACCTTCTTACTCCCCTTCCACACAGGATTTCTTGTGCTTGTCGTTGTTTGGGCCATCTACCTTGTGCTTCCTTCCCAGGCGGTCGACGGTGAGCTCGATAGAAAACCAATGAAGTTCACCCTCGGGATTGGGATCAAACCTTAAATTTCTCAATCTTCACCAAATCGAGCTTTAACCTGGTGTGGACTCCGATCTACATCGCTTCAAACTCCTCTTTGGTGGTCATGTGAATAAGGTACAGTTACAACTTTGTTCAATCTCCAGCTTGGTCTCTACCAAAGCAAAGTAGGTCATGCTTTCTAATGGTGGAAACTTCATAGGTTGCCACTCTGGCGACCTATGCCACCCGCCAAGTTCATCGGCGGGTAACAACAACGCTCAAGTTCACCAGTGGTTGCTCAGCGGATCACCGAGCTGGAGACCAATAGCTCCCATCAATGATTCTCTGTGTCAACCTTTCAAAAATCAGTGCATGCACTACTTCATCAACATCATTACCAACTAGACATGTGGAGTTTAATGTATTGTTTCCTTTTTAGGGTCTTTTTTGCTAGTTGGTGGGAAACTGTAATGAACTTTTGTAATATCCACTATAAACCCTGAGATTAAGGCCTTATTTAGGCATGTTTGCCTTAAAAAAATCATTTGTACTCATTTTGATGTCGTCAAATTCACAAGCTTTATATAGGAAAGACTTGAACTAGACAAGCATATCATAGATTGAATTGTTGTCCACAATTGATCCAATTATAGCTTTATGGTGCTTTATTGGACCTATAAGTTGCCAACTTAGTTTGCCAAAAAAAACTACATAATAGAATAAATTAGGAGGCATGGTTGTGCATCAAATTATCTATCTCACTACTGTAATCTCAAGAAAATAGATCAAAGATAGGAAAATAATAGATTTATTAGATCACAGCTGACAGAAGCAAGCATAACAAAACAAATAGGAAGATGCTTATTATAATTGGTAAGCATACCAAAGTATGTTGAGGTCTGAGCCTATGAAGTACTAAATTATACTCTCATGGCATTCCTTAATCTTGTAAGGAAATGCTTCGTGTACGAGGAAACGGCCGCCCCTCCTCCCGCGCTGGCTGCCGCCTCCTCTCGCGCCGCTCACCCACGCCTCCTCTAAGCGCCCGCCACGTGCATCGTACGCGTAACGTCGTATGTATAGCATTGCTCAATCTTATAACATTATGTTATGGGATCGCTTGGGTACAAGTCCAAGGACCAAAGGTAAGGCGCTTGTCCACATCTAGCCGCCGGTAAGACTCTTCCCTGTTGTGGTAGAGAGGCTCTAAGGCCTATTGGACTAGATAAACTTGTTTATTTCCTTGCTTAATACAAATATAACCACATAAATAGGCGTTAGACTCCTAATAAGTTGGAAACTAACCATCTAATATGCATCTAATCAATTAACGAGATATGCATGCAACTACTACCAAATCCTGAGATATGTTAACTGACGCAACTTCCTAATATTAAGGAGATAAGCTTCCAAACAACAACTCAGCCTCTCCTGGCTGATCCTTCCTCGTGAGCCTTATACCATAACATAACACCCATCGCAGCGAGACAGCTCGTCCTTGAGTTGTCACCTGTCAGGTGGTGGCCACAGACGACGACCTTGGTAGCCCCACGTCGAGGATAGGACGGAGGATAGGACGTGGCCAACACCTCGGCACATGCAACAACCACCGAGGCACGCGTGGCAAACATTACAGCAATCATGGCCAGCTACGTGATCGGTTAGACCGCCTTTTGATCAAGCGTTGCGGCGTTGAGGTAGCCTCGGCGGCACCGCGGTAGGTGTTAGCACTTGGCAGCACCATGGTAGTATGTGGAAGCCCCAACAACCCCGCAGCAGGTGGTGGCAGTCCCGGCAGTGTTGCGGCCAACTCCATATTTGATGTTGCTGAGGGCGCCGACAGAACCAGCAGTGGTGGCGGCGGTGCTGGCGGTGGCACCAGGGCTGAAGCCAACTGTGTGAGGATATGGTCGAACATGGAGCTAGTGTCCTTAGGATCGGAAGTGTCGTTGCAAGACATGGTCAAGACAAAGAACGATTGGCTATGATACTAAGTTGTTATGGGCTCAATTGGGTGCAGTCCAAAGATCGAGGGTAGGGCGATCACCTCATCTAGTCATTGGCGTGTCTCTTCCCTGCCATGAGGCTTTGAGGCCTATTAGAGAATGGAGGGAGAGACTAGAGAAACTGTTAATTTCGTTGCTTGAAGAATACAAAGATGACAACCATATAAACAGGCATAGGACTCCAAATGAGATGATAAGTAACCATCTGACATGCATCTAATCAATTAATGAGATAAGCATGCAACTACTACCAAATCCTGAGATATGCCAACTAATGCAACTTCCTAATATTAAGAGATCCTAGGAGATAAGCTTCAAAACAACAACTAAGCCACCTCCTTCCGCACGCTGCGCCTTTCCTGTTCGCGATCCTTCCTCGTGGACCTTATGCCATAAGGCCTATAACACATTATTAATATGAATATAATGCATAAAAAATCTACACCCTAGAATCCACAAAAGTGTTGGTCATCACAGGATGCTACCTGCTTTACTGATTTATCAAGCATTTCAGTAGACTAAGTTAGCACTACCAAATAAAATAATGGGTTCAAATAATTATGCTGGATCTGTAAGGGTCCGTTTGGATTATCTGAAATGAATTGGGCTTATGAAATTGGAGTGCCAATTCAATTTCAAGCAGAACTGGAATTGAACTACAATTCAAATTTTACTGTTTGGATGCCCAAGAAATTTTAACATAGAAATGAATCACATGTAAATTCCAAATCCTGTTTGGTTGCCAACAAAGTTTACATGGAAATGGATTCGATGCCAACTCAGAGCATCTCCAGGTTGCCAAGCGTCGTGCCGGCGGTGCTGCAGCGCACCTCTTCTCCCTTTCCGAATATGTTGCCATCATGGCTACCGCGCTCGCCAGTGATGGGGAAGAAGCAGCAGAAGAACTCGGATCTAAACAGCCGCAGCAATGGATTGGGCAGCCGGAGCGGAGGGCACAGGAGAGGGTGGTTGCCATGTGAGCACATGGATGGCCTCCTGTGTGAGGAAGAAACAACACTAGATCTGAAGCTATTGAACGAGCAGAGATGGTGTAGTCAGAGGGAGGGCGGCGGAGGCAGGTGACGCGAGGGCAATGAGCCGTCAGTGGGGAAACACCCCTACCGAGGTCACCGGCGATGAGGAGGCGCCCCCGGGGAGGGCGACAGCAGGGAGGGGCTGCCAACGAAGGTGGAGAAGCCATTGGGACGCTAGTGGTGGGGTGGAGACACCACCATGGATGGTCCGTGCCGTGGTAGGTGAAGAGTCAAGCAACAGGAACATCGAAAAGATACAATGTAAGGCTTCGGGAGGAAAACATTGAACCTAGATGGTGCGGGCTCTGATTTGGCTGGAGCCCCTATTTCGGTAGAATTGGGTTGGGAATTTGGGATTCCAATTTCAATTCCCCAGTGCATCCAAACACCGTATATTCTGATAAATCAATTCCAATTCTGCAATTCCATGCCCAATTCTGACATCCAAACGGGGTGTAAGTATAATGTAATACTAGTAGATTAACCATGGTATCTATTCATGGTATATGACAATAATAGCATAACCAACACGGAGAATGTATGCAAACTGACATATAGGCTCATAAATCATGTCATCTAAATTTCAGGTTTTATCTCTGTTTGTAAAATACATTATTCAATCCGATTTTATCCTATGTTAATATTCTATAAATCAACCAAACCAATAATTAAAAAGCAGGCATTAAATAGTATGGAACTTAGCTTCAAGTTTGGCATTTGCATGTTGAATCTTTCAAATTCAGAAAAGAGGAAAACGATGCAAGATGGAAATGAACTTACATGTATAATGAGCACAGGGCAGGTGACCTGAGGGATTTTATCAATATTCTGGAAGCACATGAAAAGAGAAAGGTTAATATAGAGAAAGTGCAACACACAACATAGAATAGATCAAGTTGCTCAGCAGTAAATGATAAAGGACTACAAACCTTGTATATGTCAAACCAATATGTACGCTTCACAGGATACATAACTCTCAATCCTGACAAAATAGGACTATGCAGGACAACAGCTCGCAGTTGAGGCAACCGACTGGCCAAATCTACTGTAGGCCCACTTCCAACAGATTGTCCATAAAGAATTATTTCTTCTTCCTTAGCACCAAAGTTCTCTATGAGGCACTTGTAAGCAGCCTCTATATCAGCATAAGTGTTTTGTTCACTCGGCTGAAAGCAGACAAAGGAAACACTAATTAAGCCAGCTTCTACTTGTTATTGTTATGTAGTACACATTGTTCTTGTTATTGTTATGTAGTACACATTGCTCGCAACAAACTTTACCATACCTTTCCTGATGATTGTCCATATCCTGAATAGTCATATCTGCATTGTTCCAAAGGCATTATTAGACTCTGATGACAGGAAAATAGAAATAAATAGTATCTGCTGTATTTGCTTCCACAGGAAGTCCTTTTTTGAGAAGTGTGTCATTTATTTTAAATCAAGATAAAAGAATTTCCTTTGTGTTACTCATGCAAAGTAGAACTCAAATCCATAAATTGAGCAGACCAACAAAAAACGGAAGGTAAAGCTCTAAACATGTGTAGTAAGATAATGTTGATTTTTCAAAACTCATCTTATGTAAGAAACAAACAAAGGTCATATATAACACAAGTAATTCCTCACTAATCACTATCCCTCTCAATTTTGGAAAGTATTTAGTTATCACAATATGATTGAGCTCAGGTTGCTTCAAATGGATTTGTTTTGAGATAGACACAACACAAGCACCTAAGAAAGAGAAACTAACAAGCTTTACAAGCCAATCCAGAAAGGAATGATGAAGCACTAGGGAAGTATGTCGTGGACAATCAAACACTAACAAGGCACCACAGGCCACATCAAACTCCATCAAACATCACATTCTGTGTCCCATATCATAATGACTAAGGACTGCAGTGCTAGATGCAGCATAAATGAAAGCTAGTGTTGAGCCCCATCAAGCAGATGCAATAATGGAAACATGCGCAGATAGAGATTTGCCATGAACATTATTATGTAGGTCTGAATCGTCCACATTTACAATCACATTTTACCAACAACCATCTATAGCAAAAATTAATTCGAAGATTCTCCAGATAAGAAACAATGCAGAGATGCTGCATCTGATACATCTATTTATATAGTTAATGAGAAATAGAAAACTATTTGCATCTAAAAATTGAAGCTAAATGGCAAAGCCTATCTAAAACTGAAGTTAATGGCAAGATTCAATCTTTAATGGAGGAAGGATGTACACAAAAGAAATCTTCTAGTGCTACAGTACCTTTAACTCCACAACAACTACATAATATCTTGCTATGCTACCGAGGACCCGACGGATCAAGGAACAGAGCAAAATAATTCTTTGTTCTATCACAGAAATTATTGCCTCATTTATGACCTTACTTATGTTGGCCAGTACATCTATATTCTTAGATCGTGTGTACGATCAATTATGAATATGCACCAGTGATTCACCACACAGGAGCTAGGATATCCAAGAGCCCAAGTGTGCAAAATTGTGTGATAGCTTCATAACAAATTAGTTTGCACAACAAGCTGATCAGGAGGAAACTTGATCAGAAATTTCACATGAAAAAAGAATAGAGGAAACTTGATCAGAGATTTGAGATTTCGCATGAAAAGATAAAGCTTTCGTCGTTCCTGTGAATAATAGGTCAACTCCAAAGAAAAGGATGGCCTATGCACAAGTGCAAGCACAACCCCTTAAAAGAATGGTAGAACTAAACAGAAATACCAAAACTACAACACAACAGAACATAAAACTTCAATAATCAAGTGTTCCAAATCCAGCAATGCACAGAAATTGTTGCAAACATCGACATCTGCCTACAACCGACACAGAAACGATCGTCAGATTACTCCGATTGGCCACCACAAAACATTATTATTTCAAGAAAAGCTGTAAAACCAAACCAAGAATCAACCGGGCAGAATCTTAGCGGCGCGGGAGTTTCAGACAAGGAACTCAGATTCCCAATGTGGCAAGATCAGATCAGAGAAGGAAAATACAATCTTAAGATGTCAAAACACTCCCAAGAAGACAGATAAAGAAAACGAAACTAACAAAGATAAATCTTTTTTTCCAACCACAAGGCACAAGTCAGCAATCAAGAATCCCAAGAAAAAAAAGGAAATTCTGTAAGCACAGAGTTACATCAACTTTATCCACAAAGTAAACCCAAAATTCGAGGCATCGAACCATCATATCACATCATGTAAATGCCGAATTCGCCCGATGCTGGCACAGGGAAACCTATGAAGAGGAAATGAATATTCCATGGGAAAGCATCAAAATCCCCATATAGGGACACTCTAACGAAAATCAAGAGAGCTCAAATTCCAAGGGCAAAGAAAAGGAAAATTGCAACATAGCAAAACATCAAATTCCCCACAAAAAAGAGAGGAAAATTTGCGTAATCCCACCTTCAACAACAAAGAAGAAGGAAACAGTTTCGCACCAAAACATCAAATTTCCCATTTGAACATAACAAATCAAGAAACCGTAGCATTCAACAACTCCAGTGACCAAGAACCAGATGCCCAAACCAAGAAAGGAAGGAACAGCGGGCAAGCAAAGCTAAAGCACGAGAGGAAAATAATCAAGGAAGCAAGGTATTGTTCCGGCGCTCACCCGAGGACGTTGACGCGGAGGTTGAAGGAGAGGTGCAGGAAGAGCTGGTAGAGGTGGCCAAGGTCCGCGGCGTTGCCGTGCGAGTAGAGCACGGTGGAGGTCGCCTCCGGGTGGCGCACGTACACCGCCGCGATGGTGTTCCCCCTGCGTGTGGGCAGGCGCAGCACCTCGACGTTCTCCCTGTGCGGGTGCCCGCTCAGCGTGGTCACCCCCGCCGCCGCGTCCTCCACCAGCGAGTACGATGGCGGCGTCGGCGGGAAGAAGGCCATCTTCGCCGCCACGCTCGACGTCACCCCTCCCATCCCTACTCCTCCTCCCTCTCCCTCTCCCTCTCCCTCTCTAGTCTCTCTCTCGCTTCGCGCGCTCCTCGCCTCCTCGCTTTCTCGCGGCGTACCGAGGTGGAGGGCTGGAGGGGCCTCGAGGGAGTCAAATCACCCCTGTTGTTTTTTTTTTCTTTTCGGGAGATGATGCTTGTGAGGTGTGGTTGGGGAACGGGGAATGGGGAATGGGGACATAGATGGAGTGGAGTGGAGTGGAGTGGAGTGGGTGCACGGAGCGTCGTCGTGTGGGGGATGGGAGCCCAAGATCGAGGGAGGGGGATGGATGGTGCCTGCCTCGAAGCAAGCTGAGGCGTTTCAGGTTTGATCGGTCCGGACGGTGGCTGGCTGCCCTCGGTTGCTGCTTCCCAGCTGGGATAGGTGTAGACGTGTAGTAACGTGTTTTCTGCTATTAAATGTAAATGTTTTCGAAATCCAAACCTCTGCGTGTGTGGTTTTTTTCTGGTGGTGTGGTGGGATTTGTAATAAAAAAAATTGTTTTCGAACATTACGCAATCATATTACAATATTAACTTTGGAGCTCTACTGTATGCAAGGTGTGTGTCACTGTTTTTTTTAGATGAACCATTTGTGTTATTAGTCCTATAATATTGGTAGAGTTTCTAAGCTCCGTAAAAAGTTCAAATTGAATTCTCTAAGTGAGATGTGTTATTGGTTACTAGCTGTGAACCAGTAAAGTACCCACCTCAAATTAAATTCTTTTTAATGTGGTACTATTATTACTTACTAATTATGCAGTAGTAGTGTACTTGTGTACCAATTGAAATTATTATTTTTTATTCAAGTGCTATATGTAATTGATTATGTACCAATAAAATACCTCACACTCTAATTGAATTCTCTCAATTAAGTACCATCTCTTATTCACTTCAAGTTAAATTGCATACAATAGAACCCCCCCCCCCCCCCCCTCATATGGGCTTGTTTGGTTTGGGTTCCAAAATTTGACGTTACTAAAATCGGGATGGTCAAATCGGCCATATGGATTTTGGCAAAGTTTAGCACTAGAAATGAACTAGATGGCTAATATAACAGAATTTTACAAAAAAAAAATTAGCATCAAACCAAACGGGAGACAAATTTAGTCAACATTACCAAAAATTGGCTTGGCATGCTTTGGTTTCCATGGACACCAAACCAAAATGCCCCAGATGCCCTCAACTTGAGCTTAGGACGGGTTTACATTAAGATTAAGTCTCCCTTTTATATTCCTGTTTCAACATTCGTACTCCACTGATGCCCTCAACTCAAGCTTAGGAGGGGTTTACATGTCCAGACCCAGGCAAACATGCGGTTTATTTCATCCTACAAGCAAAAAAATCTCTTTCTACTATAAGCCAACTGATAATTTACCGCCACATGATAAACAGCTAGCCAAAAAAAAAAAAATTGATTATTAAAGGAGCTTGAGCTCGATTTACCTCTCAAAGGTTCTATAGCTTCAGACGTCCGCCATGCATAGCAGATACAAAGCCGTGCATTACTAAAAAAAAACGTGTATGACTTCATCCCATGGTTGCGAAGATAACTAGTATCTATGTAGTCTAATAAAGAGACTATTTTCTATACTACTTTTATTGATGCCATTTTTAACGGCTGTAAAAGTTATGATGTATGTACATTCAAACATACGACAGCACTTACATTAGTTGGATTGAGTGGTTGGGTGGGATTTTAGAAACAACCATCACAATTATTTGATACTAAAGCTTGATACTAAAGGTCATCACTGGTTGCATGGATGTTTCACAAAATGGTAATATAGTTGTGGATTTCATGGGGATATGTTCCAGATCTTAGGATGATGTGATAATTGGCAATGGCGTTTACGGTTTGTCGTTTCACGTGTTTTCGACAAAGCTACGAACTTATCGATGAGGCGGTCCGACCGGTCCTTACTGCAATGTCCGACCGGTCCCAAATCGGTCGGACCGGCCATGTGGGGCGGATCGGACGGCGGTGACAAAGTGGTCAAAACAATTTGGGCCAAAAATAGGTGTTGTAGGCAAGTGAGGGATCCCAATGCACTTGGTCTCATGATTTTGGAGTCTCGAGTAAAAGTTCTATTGGTTTAAAGTTTCCAGAGGTTTGGATTTTCGGGGTTGAAATTCGGCTAAGTCCCAGGGCGGTCCGACCATTCAGGAGCGGTCCGACCGGCCGAGAGCGGTCCGACCGGCTCACTGAGCGGTCGAGCCAGAATGACTTGAACGTCGGCCAACTTCGTGGCGATGTTGATTTGTTAGGTCAAAGTCATTGGTATCGTGGCATATGGTTTGCATGATGCATGTTTTGACTAACATGGGTCAAGTTGTGAAGAACTTGTTCCCGAATTCGTGTTTGCTTGTCTGTGGTTGTGCAGGTTGCTTGGTGGTCAACGACGGTCAACGGCGAGGAGGATCGGGACTAGACTTGGAGAGTTGAGGTCCAGAACGATCGACGATGCCGGGTGAGGTCAACGACTCAAGCGTGACACAAGATGGACAATGGTGACCTATTGGCAAATCCATGGTGCATGGTGAAGCAATTTAGGTCAAAGGTTAAAGACGGCGCTTTGCGAAGCGTGCGTGTGTGACCCGTTTGTTAGTGGGCCTTAACGGGAGCCCAATGGAGTCAAACCCTAGGAGTCTAGGCCTCCACTATAAATAGGGGGAGGTGTTGGCTGCACCATCTAGCTTTTTCTCTCTCGCTATTTTTCACCTCTTTTGTTTTCTTCAAACCCTAATTGGCTTAGGGGGAGTTGAGGTGGAGGCTAGGGCTTTTCATGATTTGAGGAGAATTTCGTGATCTTGGATTGACCACTGATCCATGATGGCGTGGGTGTAATCCAGCAACGATCTCGTTATCAATCTATGCAAGGTTTGCTTGAGATAAGTCTCTTTTCGTTCTTGCTTTCAATTTGGTGATTTTAGGGCTTCCTTTGATCCGCGAGTTTGTGATTGATTCTTTCACGTGGATTAGCTTGCTGTGATATGTGTGAATCTATCTAGCATCATCTTGATCATCAATCTCTCACGAACAAGCATTAGGATCAAGTTTTCGTTCTTGCCCTGCTTTTAGACCTTCGTTAATCAATTGACAATTGCTCAAGATCTTTCCAAGAATTATCATAATATTCGATTGGAATAGGTCCTCAATAGCATAGAGAAGGTGTGTGCAAAGTTTCGTGAAGTTTGGAGTTGAGAATCAAAAGTTAGACCTAATTGCAACTTCGTCATCGGGCTGTTTTTACTGTTACAGAGCTCGCCGGCCGACCGCCCACACCGTAGGTCGACCGATTTTGGTTCCGTCCGACCGCCCCACACCGAGGTCGACCGATTTGGTACCGGTCGACCGCCAAGATAACAACGATGGTCGACCGGCCATCTCGTTAGTTTTGATTCTGCGATTTTTATCACATTGCTTAGGGGTTTTAATTGGATTCAATACTAGTCTTCCGCTGTACTGATATATTGATCTTCATAGCTTCATCATAGCTATTGGAGTGAAATTATGTTGAATTCATATTTTGTGAAAAAGTGAGCGTGCTCCTATTCAACCCCCTCTAATCGCCTTTTCGGTCCAACAATAGTCTTATAAATTTGGTAACAAACTCCACCATGTAACAAATTTACTTGCTGGGAGTGCCCCCAAATAATATGGCAACATAGGAATTAGAGTGGAAAAGAACGAATGTGTTAAAGGATCTTTTGATTGAGACGTATCAATGATTGTGATTGAAAAGTACCGAAGAGATTAAAGTGGAAGGGTTAAAAGAAAATGCTTATGATAGTTACAGCAGAGCACCTTATTGAGACTTAAGTTTTAAAAAAATGTGGAATTTGGTACATAAATTAAACATAAAAAATTTAAATTTGTAGAAAAAATTATACGTAAGTTTTTTAATATGGAGTTTATGATCAAAGCAAATGTTAAGAGAATTACTTGAGATGGGAATCATCTCTCGGTGGGGTGGTAAAGTTGTGAGTATACGATTCCACCCACTATAATTCAAATCCTAATACACATGTTTTATGTATATGCACGTGCACTTTCAGTAGAAATTTTATGAGTTTATAGATTTATTTATGGCCTTTGTCTTTCTAGACGTATGCTAAAGGGGCACACTCGACTATGTATGTGGTGGTGTGTGTGCGTGTGCGTCTTCCTTATAAAAAAAAATTAAGAATTAATTTGATATTGCTATAGAACAATGAAAAACAAGACCCCATTTTGGTATACGGGGTCTTTTTTTTCAATTCCTACGGAAAATAAATTGCTTTATGTGAAAAACCTCCGTACCAAACGTCCCCTAAATATTTGCTTGTCTATTCAAAGCGACACTTTGGTCTATGACATAATATCACGAGTAAGATGTTCAAATAAAATCTTATAATTTTTTTATGGTGCAACCAAACTGTTTTCCACACAACTAATACATATTTTCCTTTGAAATGAGCCCTTAATTATTAAGTTGTGCGCACTCAAACTACAAATTTTTTTAGTAATATTGCACCATAGGTCCAAAAACTTGTGAAGTGAGTGCATCTAGATTAAGGAAAAAAAAATATGCTACTTCAAATGTTTCAGATCTTTAATCTGCCATTGTAAAGTGACATTTCTTTCACATGCCACTTCAAAGTTGAAACATACTATGTTATGCTACTGTTGTAACCTCCGTTAATTTTTTCTGTCAACTTTTTCCAAAATTCCCTTATTTCTTTCTTCTCCCTCCTTTTATTTTCTTCCCTTCCTCCTTCTCTCTCTCCTCTAGTTCACCTGACGCTACCACCTCTGTTTGCCCACGCGGCCGCCGTCGCCCTGGCTGGCGGGAGAGCTCCTTCACCTACACCGTCCTTCCTCTCCTCTTCCTCTCTCTCACTCCCTTGTGCGCCGTCCCCAATTTGGAACCAACAGCCGCCATCAATGCATTTGTCGTTGGTGAACTTCTTCGGCACGCGATTGGCTCACTCGCCCGCGTAGACGCCTCCCGGATCCCAATTTGCGCTGCCCATGCTCGTGTCAAGTGCACGTGGTTGGGGTGGGTGGGTGGTTATGGAGATGGAGATGGAAGGGAGCGACGAAGGGTGGTCGTGTAGTGCCAACTCGGGGGAGAAGAGTAGGAGGACCGGTTCGACCGACTGCCCGACATGGTGCTCCTCAACATCTTCAACCGCATCGACAGCGTGAAGGAGCTCGTGTGGTGCGCCCTCGTCTCGTGCTGCTTCCAGGCACTCGTCTTGCTCATCGACTCCGTCTTTGCCTACGTCGACTGCGTCTTACCCGAGGACCCGGCCCCTGGCTCCCCGCAGGCCACGGTGAGGCCCCACATGGGGTCGTGGTGTGCTCATGCATATCGTGCACCCAGTCGTCGCCGTCGGCACCAACATCACCACCGATATCCACTGTCGTCTCCCCTGCGTTTGCACCCTTCACTGGAGCTAGCATCGCCCCTCCCTCAGTGCCTCCTCGTTGAGGCGTCACCATGGACTCCGACGTCCTCTTCCTCTCCCGACGTCCTCCCCCATCTCCAGTGTAGATTGAGCCGGCGGCGACGTCCTCCTCCATCTCCGGTGTAGATTGAGCCGGCGGCGGCATCCTTCTCCACCCGGTGACCGCCTCCCTTTCGTCGATGTGAGACCGAACATCGGTTGCCTCTCTCAACAGCGACGACCCCGATCACAGCTGGAGGAGGTTGAGGGAGAGTAAGAAGAGGGAGTGAGAGGAGGAACAAGACAGAAATGGTAAAATCTTATTTGCACAGTTACTTTACGACCTGATTGGTCAACAATGACATAAAATGATATATTTCGACTTGGCAGTAGCATGTGGAAGAGATGTTACTTTGCAATGGCAGATGTGAGATTCATAATATTTGTAGTGATATATAAAAAAAATTCCTCCTAAATTAATGAACTATGAAGCTGTGCTTCTATGAAAATAAACTTGTTAAATAGAGTAAGAGAGGTTCAAAGGTCGTTTCACTTTGTTGACATGGCTGTGACGTGGGACACAACGCTGATGTGTGAGCGAGGCGGCAATTGCTTTCTCCTTTTTCACACCTTCTTCTCCACACGTCTCTCTTGTGTTCAACTCCTCCCTCTGCCTCTCCGATCGAGGCCACCGACTTGGGCAGCCTGAGACTGCTTTATTCCTCTGTCTGCTCGCGAGAGTCCGAGGAGTGCTCGCCATGCGGTATGCCCAATCGCACTGCAAGGCCCACCAGCCCTAGGCCCCCACGGGGTCCCTCCTCTCTGAGTCTCATGGTTCGTGGTTGGAATCTTTAGTTGAATTGGTATATTTTTCATTACAAAATTTTTAATTTGTAATAGTAAAATAGTTTTCATTCTTATGAAATTATAAAAATAACATCATAACAGGTTTAAAAAAGTCACCTACCACACTCTCAACTTGTAGAAACCAGGTACCGAGCTCCTAGACCGCGGAACCGACGTACCACAGATTGAACCACGTAAGCATGAATTTTTTTTGTCATTTAGTAAGTTTTATATTTTTTAGTGATTAAGTTGTTTGTCTTCTATTGATTAAACATGCCTGCACCTCTTCCTTTAGCGGTTCAGTCCACAGTGGCCCTTGTTTCCACGGTTCAACTCCATAGTAGGTTCCTTCCGCGGATTTTGATCCGCAGTACGTCGGTTTCGCGGACTGGGAGCACGGTACATGACCTTCTTTATTTATTGCGGTATTATTTTTACAATTTTATATGATTGAAAGTTACTTTTACTATTACGAATAAAAAATATGTCAATTCAGCTTAAAAAAACCTCATCGTCCCTCCACCTCCCATGAGTCCTAGGCTGGGGCATGGGAGACAAAGGGCAGCACACTAGGTCTGGTGCCAGCTTGGCTGAGCCAGTGGCAAATCCTAGGCGACGGAATTGGGAGGAGAGGGAGGTCACGATGCTTGGATGTTGTCGTTGGAAACATAGTTATCAATACTGTATCGGAACCGGTCATACCGATCGGTACTATACCGTCATCTAAACTGGTACAAAGTAGCTCTAAGTACCATACCGGCCTAAATACCGGTCAATACTGGCTATACTGGTGGAATTGATAATACCATCTATTGAACTATATGTTATATTTGATAGTACTACTATGTATTTGCAATAATACTACGAGTGATATTCAGTGTATATATAATTAAACAAATATATACTTATAAATATATATACTTGTATTATTATATTAAATTCAAAACAGTATATCGGTATAGACCTATACCGGAACGTCCTATTCCGAGAACCAAACCTTATGATCTCCGGTATGGTATTGGTAAGTACGTTGGAAGGAAAAACGAGGGAGCATGATCTATGCCGCCATTGCCCAACGTGCGTGCTGTTGCTGTCACACCAAACCGTGCCTCCGTAGATGCCATTTGAACGCCACATAGATACTACCCACGTCGATGCCTTTGTCAGCCATTCAAAATCACATTTGAACCTTTTATTGCTCGGTATAACAATTTGATTGACCTAGATGCATGGTTTTGAGGAAGACTTTATGCTAAAAATAACACAATATTGGGTTTTCCAATGCAGCGCATTTAACCAAAATTTAGTTTTAGTGGGAAATTTCCCTGCAAAACAGCGTAAATGGCATATTTATTTACACTTTCAAGCTTGAGTTGGTCATCTTTGCTGTTGCTGTCAAAGTCTACAACAATCTTTCATTAGGAAGGTATTAATTAATAGACAATGTTATGTAGTAAAGGAGCTTGAATACACGCAAATCAAATAATAAAAGGGGCAAAAATCAACAAAAATAGCTGCTGCGGATTGACAGTACAAAATTAAATCGCTTAGGGAATATAGAAAATTACATGTGAAGTTTATACATTACTAACATTATTACGGTGATATATATCATATGAAAACTATTGTGCTTTAGCTAATTTGAATAAACAAAAGGAATAATCTCTATCTCTCTCTCACACTCTCTCTCTTATATATTCCCTGTATAGGAACATATCTAGTGCTAATGACAATCTTTACCGTTGAATCTGGATGGAACAACTAAGATTAATAGGGCTCTCACCTCTAAACCATTTAATCACCATGTATACTCACACCTCCAATGCGCCTTCATTAATGCGTCTGCATTAAACACCCTGCATGCTTCCACCTCCAATGCTCAAGATACAGATCCAACGGTCAAGATTGGTATTATCACCTTAGAACTAAATTACCCATTAGCACTGGATACGCTCCCCATATATATATATATATATATATATATATATATATATATATATATATATATATATATATATATGAATTGATGGCGATCCGTTCTCCCACCATCAATCATGTCTGTTAGATCAACCATTAACCAACAGTCTGGATTAATTCACAGTAAGCATTAAATACTTAAATTTTTAATTTATGAATGACACTAGGGAGATTGTGAGCTGTAACAACATATTCTATGGCAAAAAAATAATTTTTCGTTGCAACGCACGAGTACATAACTAGTATATATATAGAGAGAGAGGGGGCGCTCAAAACCTCGTCATTTAGCAATTTGCCACTCTAGCTAGAACGATTAATATTCTCGTGCTAGTGGGAACCAGTAGAAATTGCATATATATGCCACAATTTTCTAAAATATCCAAAGTGCCTTTCTAGACCACGCTGCCCTCCGTCGACATCCAAGAGCTACTACGTCGTCTGTGGGCTGTGGGGTGCAGTGTAGTGCTCATAATCCACTCGACAAAATACCTTAATAGCCAGATTTCTCTATGTTTTCCTACAAATTTGGAAGGGCATATAGTCATTTGCACTTTGATAAATCCCATGACTGGTTAGAATGGCACAAAAACCGTAATTCTCATATTTTTTAGTGATAGTGACACCACAGGAATTACTACTTTTGGAGTGGCAAATTGAGCATGAATATCCTAAGGGCAAATATGTGATTGTAACACCCTGATCTAAAATCCGTTCAGTGCTTAGCCTACCGTAGTGCAGATGTATACACATATAGAACATCACTTATACTTTTATCCTTGCTTCATGTAAAAGGATTAAACTGAAGATGCTACGTTAGGACCCAAGAGACATTATATAATAATACAACTAGCTTTAGACAAGCATGTGCGACTAATCCCTCCACACAACTCCACATGTGCCGCACTACGAGCAGACTAGAATATTACATTAACCCCCTTAAGGGCTAACGCCCTCAGCAGCACACCACATACGTGACAAATGACCATAACCACCCCTCGGTACACGTCCGTGCATTCAGTGCCAGCACACCGGACTCACTCGCGCCATATGCCCACGTCCATGTCTCGCACGCACCCGTACAACAAAAAGTTGATGCTCTGATATCATTTATAACACTATGGTTCAAAATCAGCTCAATGCCAGCCCAGTGTAGGGTGGACTCGCGCACACATGGCACCCTAAATACACTTTTGGTTCTGTTTCGTGTAAAAAGGGTTAACCCAGAGTGCTATGTTTGGACCCAACAAGCAATATATACTACTACAACTAACTTTAAACAAGTGATGTGGGACTAAGAGTATCTACAATAGTTTGTTTCTTAGCTTGTTACTAAGAGGAGAGGGAGTACTTAATCTATAAAAAAGAAACAAGCCTATAAATGAATTGTTTCTTAAGCTTGTATCTAAGATTTTGATTTCTACTTTAATTGATATACACAAAATTGGTTTTTAAGTAACAAGCAAGTCTCCAATAGGTATTTTGTTGTTTCTTATATCTTGATATCAACAACTTGCTTATTTTTTTATCTAGAAATAAGCTCATCTTCGCTCCTCCACATCACCAAAATGCTGATGTAGTATCCCCTTAGTAACAAGTGATATAGAATATTATAGATGATGTAATCCCACTACACAACTTCACCTGAAACATAGAAGCCTGAGCATACTGCGGTATTACAACGACCGCCTATTTTATCATGTCTAACCTTATGTGCCACACATATCGAAGTGCTTGGTTTTTTTGTTATTATATATCGTGGCATACCAAACTTTGTTATCAAACTATGTGTCATATAAAGATTATTATCAACCTATATCATATATTTAGTCTTTTACTTAAGTACTATACCAGAGGTGTGGCGACCGACCCGACCACTACAAAATGTGCAACATGCTTAAATGTGTGGAGAAGTTAGCTCCAAACTAACTAGACGAAAGGTCATGCACTTGCACCCCTGCGATTCACAAAAACTAAATCGTTTTGAGCATCGATACGATCATAAAATATAACTTTAATCACTAATTACTATTATAATATATTTGTAAAACACAATAAATTTATAATATTATGAAAGCACTTTTCAAGACGAATCTACATATGATTTTTATGTATTTAATCTAAATATTTAAAAAAATAACGATAACAAAAGTTTTTAAAGTTTAACCGCACGTATTTCAAAATAATGTATTTCTGTAAACTAGAGGGAATATAACATAGAATGTGTTTGGTTGCTCGCACCGCTACTTTTAGTTGGCTAGATAGGCATATGGAATGCAACTGTAGCCTATACGTGTTGTTGGGCTTAGATGCCTGCGTACAAATTTCCTGTTGCAACTTGGGTTTGTACGAGACTACGAGTTGTTGGCCCTGGTTGCGTTACTCAAGAGCTAGGCTCGCTTAATTGCGTACTGAAGGGTTGATTCGTGCATATCAAGAGGTATTAGCTCATGTTAACGTGAATTAGGCGTCAATAAGGTGAAATAAGGGTGGTAATATAAGATAATCAGTTAAAAAAGTATACTAAGAAAATAATTATACGAACGTTGCTAATATCCTTTCCATCTCACATGAGGAATCTCAACTAAGTCCGTATCATCTCACGGAACGCACCTCGCTAGCCATTCTATTATCTCAAATCTGGCCTAGCCCAACCTAGTTGCCTTTACCAGCTAGGCAGGCAGGCTATAAGCATGCGAGTAAACACACCTTTAGCCGTCATAGTGATAGCACCATGCATGCTCGTGCTCACAAGCCACAAAAGCGTACCTGCATTTGTAGTGTGCTGATGCTCAAGAGGGGGGAAAACGAAGAAGGAATTTAAGGGCGTGTGTAGTGTGCAAACGGGGCAGGCAGCGCAGGTAGACGGCAGCCTAACCCAGGCCAAAGCGAGCCACTTTATCGCCCTTTACACCGGGGAGGCGTGACGCGGAAGGGTGGGGGAGGCGAGCCGTCACGTTCCAGCAATGATGGGCGCCTGATTAACAGCAACATCGCTCGGCAACGGCGGCAGCGCAGGCTGGAGCTGTCGCCGCGGCGCGAGGCTCTCGGTCGACAGAGCAGAGGCCGGCCGCGATCGATCGACTTTTTGCGCGTCCAATCGCCGGAAAGGAAAGAAAGCCGGCAGGGCAGGGCAGGGCAGGGCGCGCCGTTTGGGGATCCGCGTCCGGTGGGGTAGGGTGGGGCTGGGCCCACACCGCGGGACGGCCGCCCGCTGCTAGGCTGCTGGCTTCTATCCGTCCCTGTCAGCTCTGGCGCTCTCCGGCGAATCCACGTGCGCGCGTGTCCCTCGGCTTTCTTTCTTTCTATTGTACTCGTGGCATGGGTAGCACCAGCACCCGGCGCTTTGCTCATTTCTCTAGTTTTTTTTTTGATTGTTGTTGCCATTTTCGAGGCCGATGGATTCGTTTGGCTGCAATCTAGTACTACTGCTCATTTATGCTCGCCCGCCGTGCGCAAGTAATGGACTTCTTGGGTGTTATAGGTAGATGTCCGTGCGCACGTAATGTACAGATCTACAGGGTATTTGATTGTGGTTGGATTGTTTTCTTATCTTTCATCTTTCCCTTTTTGGTTTCCGTTTTCCCAGCCCAAATCGCCCTTCGCCATCCCCACGTTCTCCTCTACTCCCGGCCAAGTTGTGTCGTTGCGCCGTTCGTTCGTCCGCGTACAGCCTCGCCCTACTTTGCGTTTGCTTGCGCCAACCGCTGCCAGTATCCCTCCACCTCCCTCGTCACCTAACAGCCAACTTGACAGCGCATGTACGTCACTGCACCAACGCTGCTCATCCTCGACTATTCGCCCACGTCACGCCCCGCGGCGTCGCTGCCACTAGGTGCTCGATGCGATCGTCGCTGCCTCCCACGCTAGCGCACGCGCTCGTGCCAGTAAGACATGCTCGCTCCCACGATGCCACCCTGCGGTCACCTTACCCTTGTACAGCGTCGAACACGCTCCACCGTCCACGCCACCGCCACGCTCGCCTGTAACATCCCGATTTTGAGTCTTTTTGAAGTTTTAAAAATAAAAAAAACTATTTATAATTTATTGGATTAATTTAAAGCTTAATTTGAATTTTTTGAAAATAAAGAATATTTTAAATGATTAAAATAAACTTCAATTAAATTTAAAATTATTTTATTTAATCTATTCAGGTTCAAAGGATTTTTGTGGATTTTTTCTTGAATTTTCTGAATTTATTTTATTTTTAAATTTTTCCAAATTTTCTTTTCTTTTTTCATTTTCTTTCTTTTTATCTCTCTTCCTCCTCCTTCTTCCTCAAAACATTGCTTGCTCTCTGTTGTTCTATTCAACCGAAATCAACAGCGCTAACACATCCATCCCCATTCTTTGCACTCGGAACTCCATTTCCAATTCCATCTGAAGTGTTACGACCCACTCATCATCACCCACGACATGCCACCATCAATTGCACGTTTCCACCATCAACCACAAACAATTTTACTGTTTTTCGTCATTCTTCATTGTCAACCCGAAACTGTCCATTTATTCCCGCGGTATTCCCGCAGCGTTCCTCGTCAACTCAAGTGTCGCATTCGCATTATAAAAGGAGCACCGCGTGTTTCCATCCCCCCTCTTCGATTCACCCCAAGCCTCATTGTAATATCCCGATTATTCAGTAATAAAAGCATTAATGTTTAGAGAAGAAATTAAATTAAAATTTCAGAATTTTGTGGGGGATTGGACCTTGGACTTTTGGCCCAAGACAGCCAAGCCTAAGTGGGCCGCCGGCCCTCTAGTGGATCAAGAGGGGGCGCCCCTTTTCCCCTAACCCTAGCTGCCCCCCTCAAACCCCTTGTCCGCCACCCACCTCCCTCTCTCCCCCTACGCCACCACCCCTCTCCCAGAACCAAACCCCCTGCTGAAGAATCTAGACCCGCCATTATGAGTTAATGGAGTGTTTTAGTGATTAATGACATATCTAATTGTGAGACTAGCATTTCTATTTCTATATCTAGTGTGTAGTCTCATTTGGATATAAAAGTGAAATTCAACGATGTATGCATTCAACTTGTACTATTATATAATGTTGCATTCCTCGGATCCAAAATATAGGTTGAACTCCACCATAAGTATATCTTGAATATGTGCATATGTTTTCTTTACACATTTGTGTATGCACACATTTAGGGGGAGCTCATTCTATATTTTGTGGTTTCACTAGTATTGATCTATATTCCCTTTACCACATATATTTGTGATCCTTACTTTGAAACATATCCGTATGAGTATACAAAACTTGGGTAGTTTTTGTATACTTATGTTTTGAGTATATAGAACTTGTGTAGTTCGTGTATACTCATGTTTCGAATATATAAAACTTGTGTAGTTTTTGTATATTCATGTTTTGAGTATATAGAACTTGTGTAGTTCCCACATACTTATGTTTTGAGTATGTAGAACTTGTGTAGTTCTCGCATACTCATGGTGTGAGTATATATATTGTAACATCCCAAATTTCAGAGCCTTAAAAATCTTTTAAATATTGGTAGCAAGAGAATTTACCATTTGGATTATTTGAATATTAATTTAAAAAGCTTAATATGGACTTTAAGGACAAATTGATTTAATGTACTTAATCCCAACATCAACAATTGTCAAAACTATTTTATTTAGATTCTATGTGCTTGGTTATATTTTATAGAATTTTCTGGAATTTTTCCAAAGTCATTTGCTATTTTCTAATTGCTATTTGCATTTTCTGAATTTATTTAAAAGAAAAACCTATTTTAAATCCTTCGAATAATCTCGGGCGAAGCCAAAGACTATTCCACCGCTCAATCCTACCGTTGGATCAACATCGCCCACCGCCGCCGCCTGCGCTTTCGCTTTGCCCGTTGGATTGTCGCCGCGTGGCTTCGCGCTGATCTCGCTCGTTCGCTCGCCGCGCTCGCTCGCTGCCGCTTGGATCGCCATCGCACGCTCGCTCTCACCTTAGCCTCATTGCCGCCAGTGGGACCGCGACCGAGTCGTCGTCTCCGCTGCCTTCTTCTCTCGCTGGCCGCGCCCGCGTCGCCATTTTCGGACCTCGAGCTTCGTCCGACAATCACAAGAACGCCTCGATTTTGTGCACTGACAACGCCTCGAAGCCTTATCTCTCCGCGCCCGTTCCGGTTATTTTAAACTTCCAAATCGGATTCAATCTCCGAGAATCGAGGATTTCAAAATCCAAATTGCTTTGACCCGATTTGGGGATTTCCAAATCCGCGTTCTCGAGCCTATAAATACCCTCCTAGCACCGCCGGACCTCCGCAACCCTAAGCCGCCACTCGCCGCCTGATCGCCTCTAGCGCCCGCATTTCGAGTTTTAGGTTTTCGCCGAGCTTCTTCTCCGGTGGATTCGCGCCGTCATCGCCGCTCTTGCTCCACCGATCGCACTGCTAGGATCGGCAAGTCTTAGGCTACCTCGTGCGCACCTTCTCATCGCCGAGCATCGCCGAGCGCCGTCCGACAAAACCCGAGCTCTCCGCCGCTTCTTCCCGCCACGCCATCTCCGTCAACCCTGTGTGCTCAAACCGGTGCCCATGTGTGCGCATTAACCTCCTACACGTTGGTACCCTCACCACGGCCAAGAGCCGCTGTCGCTGCTGCTATTGGTTCCCGAGCGCCGCCGGCCAGAGTCTCGGCATCCATCCACCTCACCGCGTGCGTGTCGGCCTTGTTGGCGCCGCGTCACGCCACCCGCTGCGTGGTGCGCCACCTCGACCGACCACGATCCGAGGCTCGGTGGATTTGGTCCACGTGGTCGAGCCACCGACGATGGGGCCCACTGCCGCTTTCTTTTTAAATTTAATTCTTTTCCGGAATTTCTACGACGCAAGCATTGCGCAATAATCCGAATTTCCTTTATAAAATAATTCGGAAATTCAAGAAAATCCAAATTAGGGTTTAATTGATTTTCAAATCTTCCTAAGCCCATATCTTTTGCATCCAAGTCCAATTGAGCCCATTCAAATTTGTAAATTCATATAAAATTAAGATCTATTTAATGGTGAATTTTATTTGATTTTTGGAGTTTGTTTTGCCTCTGTTATTTATTTGTTTTGTTTATTTTGTCTCGCTTGCGAGTAGACGCCGATACTTGGGAATTTTGCGTAAGAAGGAGCACCTCAAGACCAAGACCAATATCTAGATCTATTCCAAGGCAAGTTATACCTTTGATCATTTTGAACCCGCTTTTCAAAATACTTTGTTTCAATGTATTGCATTCTATTTCAAGTATTTATTTAAATGCTTTTGGGTGTAGTTATTAATCCCAATTGTTATGCCACCTTGTCTATTGTATGCCATGATCTTTTGTCACCCTAGGTTGATTAATTATTAGTTGGTATTATTGTAGCACCAACGTGGGTTGGTTAGATACGATTAGATCGCTTAGCCATGCCACGAGTCATCATTTCATGTGAGAGTTGCAATTATAAACTTGACTAAGTGATTATGGAACTGTGTGATGAATCTGTGTGTCTTTGTGTGCTATTACTCGTTGATGGCATGTGTTGCACTTAATCAACAAAGGGAAAAGATTTAGACCGAGGCAAGTGGTGGATTCTGTGTGAATGGGGATCTGTGTGATATAAACTTTGTGATTTGAGAAAAATCGAAGTCTTGCCTTAGTCAATTAAGGACTTAACTTTGTGCGCCATTGAATGGGCCTTACTGCACGACCACATGCCTAGTATGGGTGGGCCTAACTTAGTAAGTTATGGAGTCTTGACATTGACAACTCAAAGTTGTATTTAAGCCATGTGATGGGTGGAGGTGTGATATGTCACATCGCGATTCGTTCACGCATCCCCGCCCAATGGTGTGTGTCGCTCCAAGGGTCAGGTGTACAAATTGACTGGCAGAAGAAGCACACCAGAGTGTCATTGTTTGAGATGAAGTCTCGAAAGGTTTTGTTGTGATCAACTCGATCCGGTTGGTTTCATCGTGTGGGTAAAGTGTACAACCTCTGCAGAGTGTTTAAACCAATCTATTCGAATAGCCGCGTCCCTGCTATGGACATGCTCTGAATTTCACACGAGGGGTAGACTTTCATAAAACAATTGGGAAGGGTCACCGTGTGAGATAACTTGTTCAATTGTGTGAAAACTCTTGATTAGACTGTGTGTCCTTTGTGAAATCAATTGTTAACTTATTATTGTCTATTTGTTTTGAATTATGCTTTCAATCTATTATTTGTATTCAATTGCAAATGTTGCATTTCTCGCAAAACAACCACGTAAGCCATTCCTTTGGAATAAGCCATCATCTATAAATTGCATTCTGTGGTATGACTTGCGAGTACGGTGTGTACTCACTCTTGCTAAACAAATCAACAGAAGTGGAGGAGTCATCGCCTGCTTTTGAAGAAGAGTTCTACGAAGGTTGAACGTTAGGGTCTTGATCCCAGTCGGTTGCCTGTGGTAAATTGATGGGAGCCACCGAGTTTACTTTCTTCACGCAGCTTTATTTCTTTATTGTCGACTTTGCATGGCTTAATAAATGTAACACTCGACCATAAGGTCCCAACAGTTATTTGTTATTTGAATGTACTCGTTTATTCTTATATTCGTTGTATGGATGTGATATTTCATCAATGTTGACACTGTGTGCACTAGCGTGATCCTGGACTAGTGCAGAATACACAGAGGGTCCAGATTTGCATATTTGGGTCCCGACATATATGACTTGTGTAGTTTATATACACTCATTCGTGTTACTTTTATCAATTCAATTTATGTGAGATTGAAATGGTTATCATGAATTACCAAAGAGGGAAAGATTGTAGTATCTTGTCCCACCATTATGTGTTAATGATATGATGTGGTAATTAATGATAATCATATTGTGGAACTAACATTTTCCATAAGTTGGATTCATAGGTTATGTTTCAGGATGATGAAGACTTGGGATGATCATGAGTTGATTGTCAAGTCAAGATTCAAGTAAAGAATGCATCATGCGTTGATGCATATCAAGACTTGAAGAAAATGTTGCATCATGTGTTGATGCACATCAAGTCAAGAGAAGACCCATCATGCGTTGATGGAGGTTAAGAGAAGGAACGCATCATGTGTTGATGCATGTCAAGACTCGGGATGGAGAAATCATCATCTGTTGATGATGTTCAAGATAACATCCCGGAGTGAAGAAATCATCATGTGTTGATGATTGTCAAAGTCAAGGACCTGGATTTGAAGTGTTGATGTGCGTCATCAAGCTTCAAGAAGATGCAAGGCAAATGTATGACTAGCTAGGGCTAAGGATGTGTTCCTAGTCTTTTACCGGTCTTGATGTTTAGTTGGAAGACCGGATTGCTAGTATAGGATTGACGTACTATTAAGAGGGGTCTTGACTAGTAGCATGAGTTAGTCATGTGTTGATAACTCATTGTGTTTGCTCTAGCTCATCTATGCATAGAGCTATTATTTACGAATGTGTTTTGCAAATAGTTGATGCTCATGCATTTAATCTTTGTAGTATAGGACTATAGTTTGCAAATGTGTTTTGCAAATGGTTGAAGTCCACACACCTTAACCTTGTGGCATGATGTTGTTATTTGCGAATGTGTTTTGCAAATAGTTGAAGCTCATGTTTGATTTCTTGTAGCATGTGACTTAAGTTTGCAAATATGTTTTGCAAATGGTGTAAGTTCATGTATCTTATTCCTTGTGGTATGATTCTAAAGTTGGCAAATGTGTTTTGCAACTTGTTAGAAATCTTGCCTGAGATCCTTGTTGGCATGGCTCATCAATTGACAAATGTGTTTTGCAATTGAGATTGTTTGTGAAGTCATTGATGTTTCTGTCAGGATGATCGGTAGTTCCGGCATGTTGAGAGAGGAACTACCGTGGTCCGGATGAACCGAAATTCGGCGGTATGTTTTTTCCAGAGAGCACCCTTTTTAGGACTTAGCCGATTTTTTAGAAGCGCGGTAGTACCGGCATGTTGGAAGCGGAACTACCGCACCGCGGAAGTTCTGATTTTGGCGCGGTACGTTTTTTCCTGAGGGTGCCATGTGTTGGACCTGAGTGGAAGCGGAAGTACCGCCCATCAGGAACGGAACTTCCGATAATCGGAAGTACCGCAAATTAGTTGGCGGTAGTTCCGCGCTGATTTTTGCAACGGCTAGTTCCTCGTCTGATATATCCGTTACTGTGCTTGTCGCTGAGGTGCGAAAGTTCTGGCCGTATAACGACGGTAGTTCCGCATATGCTGATTTTTCAGCAGATTCTCTCCCAACGGCTAGTTTTTGTGTGTGGGCTATATATAGCCACCTTGGCCAGTTGGAAATGGTTGTTGATGTTGTTGTTGAGTTACATACTCATTCTTTGAGCTAAGAGCAAGCATGTCCTCCCATATGTGCATGTGTTGCACTTAGTGAGCTTGGAGAGCAAACCCTAAGTGCATGTGTTGCCTTGGGTAGTGGATTGTGTATCCACTTGAGCGTTGACACTTGATTAGTTCAAGTGAAAGTTAAGATTTGTTTATCTTGGTGTTTGCCGACACCTAGATGGCGTGGAGGCGTCGTGCCCGGTGATCTTCTCAAGAAGTTTGTGAGAAGACCCGGCGTGTTGTGAGTGGTTTGGTGCTCGTCATCTCCGGAGTGGAGGAAGAGCAACCTTAGTGGAGCGAGGTGTTGATTCGTTTTGGAACCGATCCAAGTGGTTGGACTTACCTCGGAGGTATTGGCTTAATTAGTGGAGCCGGTCCAACGTGGTTGGGCTTACCTCAACGTGGATTAGGGGAGACCAGCAAGTCTCCGAACACCACGGTAAAATATAATTGTGTCCATCTTGTTTTTTGCTTGTGCTTTATTTTGAACAATTTACATTCTTGCTTCAATTGCTTATATATCATTGTATGATTGCTCATATTGTTTTGTAGTCGTATTGTTGGTGCACTTAGGGAAGCATAGTTGATTTAGGTTTTAATTGTGCAAAACTAATTTGTTATTAGCTTCTGCATTATATATTGGTTTTAGCGCTAAAGATTTTTAAAACCGCCTATTCACCCCCCTCTAGTCGGCCACCTAGATCTTACACTGCCACCTCCTCTCCTTTGTCTCTGAGTCGCCACCTTCTTCTTGGTTGTGGTAGGAATTGGGAAGGAGGGAAAGGTAGAGAGAAAGAGAGGAAGAGGAGGTAGAAGAAGGGAAGTCTTCGCAAGGGTTTCAGCGAGGTCCAGTGGAGAATTCGTGGGTACATTCATGTTCTCCATTAGATATTGTACATTTTTCATATGCGATCTGTCACCGATAGTCAGACTGGTACCCTGCTGTTGTCGATCGGTATTTCTGTAGTTCTGTTAATTCGTAAGTTTGGAATAGTTTCAAGCGAATTCAGTGTTTAGGGTCTCCTAGAGTTATGTGGGTAATTGCGATGGCTTTCTGGGAAGTCTTAATTCGCAATTTTTGGTCGGATAATGATTTAGTTATGATTTTTGCAAGTCTGAGTGCCTGTTCAGTCTCAAGACTCAGGCAACGAGCATAATTCTGTGAAATAGGGTCTGGAGATGGACGAATCGGGTTGGTTGATCTTCATGAATTATGTATATAACTTACGATGATTCCAGAGAGTCCAAGTTCATATTTTTTGGACAATTAGAACGAAAGTTATGAAATTTTAAAGTTGTTGTTGTAGTTCTGTCCTTCTCTTGGGGACAGTAGAGAAATATTGCCCTGTTAGTAACCTTTGTTGCACAATGGGAAAATTATGATAAATTTATTAAGGAAGCTGGTTCTCTATGGTTTCCAGAATGACTTAGATCGGGGGTTTGGATGTACCAATTCAAAGATACAAAATTCCTAAATTGATATTACCGAAGATGTCAGGACTGTCTTTGAAGATAAAAACAAAGGCTTAAATGAAATAATTTGAATTTCCGGTCAGCTGAGAAGTTGAAGGTTAGTGTGTGTAGGTCCCAGAGATCTTAGATTCATGATTTTTGGAGGTTTGAATCAAAAGTTATGGTTTTTCCTTTAGTGGCTGTCTGTTTTGGACAAACTGGGATTTGGGAATGTATAGGTAAAGTTTTGGGTTGTGAATAGGAGCGAATGATTCCATTTTGTTTTATTATTATGTTGTGCGCATTTGAATGGTGTTCTTAGTATACTTTACGAATGCCAGGTGGTGGTGAGAACCGGGGATAGAGTCCTCCTGTTGTCGTCATCCGTCTCTCAGTTGAGGCAAGTGCAAGCAGTGTAGAGTGAATTGTGATGCTATATTTATGATAATTCCCAAGGTTTACTTATGAAATTTTATGTATAATATTGTCACCGAATATTATTCTCTCATATTGGATTAAGAATATGAAGTTCATTTGCATCATGTCATTCATACCTGGATCTTGGACTACGTGCTAGCCAAGAATTATTTTTTTTTCAGGTCTCCGTCATGCATTGGACGAGATCGAGATCCCTATCATGTATTGGACGGGCATGGGTCCCCACACTCGTAGAGTGTGGGCTTGAGGTCCTTGTGCCTGACGGCACAGGCTAGAGTATGCATCGACAGATGCATTACTCCGTGTTACCGGTAATTGCAAAGAAGAAAGAAAGAACATTCTTGAATTTCCATTGCATACAAGTATAAGAGAGTTATTTATGTCCCCTTGGCGATGTTCATATGAGGATTTGATAGCATCTTTTGCTGATTGTGATGTTTTATATATTACTACTATTGTGCTTTGCTGAGTCATGAACTCACGTGTAACATCCCAAAATTGGATTTGTGTTTCAAATGCAATAAAAATGAGGAGAAATTAAAATTTTTTCTCTCATCTTGATTTTTGTAAACAATCCCATAATTCTTGTAAAGGAATTATGTGAAATCAAAAAAATCAAATTGCCATTTGGACACAAACATAAATCTCCTCAATGAAAATCTGGTGCCCAACCCCTGAAAATAATTTTCATTGAACCTAGGAGTGATGTTTAACACCTCAGAATTATTTCATAATTTTCAGAAATTATTTGATAATTTTTGAGACAAGTCAAACATTAGTCAAACTCCTAAAATAGCCTTCGAATTTTTAGAGAAAATGCGATTGCATAAAAGTCTCTGAAAATTTTATATAAGGTTCCTCCCACTGTTAGCAATCTCCAGTTAAAATTTCATAATTTTTGGAGCTTGTTTGCTACCTCCAACAAATTTCTCAAAAATTAGTATTTAAATTTAAGCCCTAGTGGTTTTCACTGTTCCTTGGGTTCGAATCGGACTCGGGCTCGAGCCACTTGACTCGCCCACCAACTAATCGCACCGCCGGCCGTTTCGCCATGGCGTTGCGCGTCGTTGGATCGGCATCGAACGCCCACGATCGCGTGAACGTCGGACCATCCGAGCGCGCTGGTCCATTTGAGCCGTTGGATTCTAAATCAACGACCCACGATCGCGTGAACGTTCGGACCATCCGAACGCCTCGCGCAACGTGAACCGTAGGATCCAAATCAACGGTGCGAGATCAAGCGCGCGATCGAATCGTTATAATCACCCCGTTCGATTTGAACCGTTCGATTTCAATCCAACGGTATCGTCCGCCGTCTTCCTCATTCGCCGCATCAGGCCAAAGTCAATAGTGGCCGGTGAAAATTGCGAGCGTGGCGATGTCGTCATCTCTACTTTCGCCAACGGCTCTTAGCATTAATGCTCCCGTCCCGCCGCCTCACGTCATCGCCGTCTCCCTAACATTTACACGCCTCACGCCTCGGCCGACCTCAACTCAGTGCAAAGCCATTTTTCTTGCCGTTGCTCCCCTCTTGCTCCTTCGGCTATAAAACTCTACCAGAGGCTTCCTTAGCATTCTTTGAACACCCTTGAGCTCCGGAACCACTGTTAGTGCATTGCTCGAGCTCCATTTCAAAAATTTGTTCTCGGTCGCCATTATCGCCATTCACGAGCTTGAGTTTGCCGTGAAAGTGGTGCTCCTGTCTTTCTTACTCAAATCCTCGCGCTTTAGCTTCCTCTCCTCTCTGTGAGCAATAGCCCTCACTCAATTTTTCGCTTGCTTGCGGAGAGAGTTACACTGCGGATTTCCCTTTTTACCAAGTCCCCATTCTTCTTCGTTAGAGTCAATCAACCCTTCTCTCGTATGTTCTCGGGCTCGTAACTTCTTATTAGTCCCTAGTTGCTTGGCACTCGCTCCCTTGGACCGCAAATGAGCTCGCTTGTATTTTTCGCTTTGGTCATTTTGCTCGCCATGTTATCTCAAACTGCCGGCGTTCTAAGCCGCCGCAACCAAAACCGCCGGTACCATTGTGTGCGCAAGAGTGTTAAGGACTCATTTTAGGCGTTTGCTCGCACCATCACGCGCCAGAGCCGCCGTGGCGGCCGATCTTCCCACAAATTTTGTCGCAAATGGAATGAAGTTTGAACTTGAGTCGTTGCGGACCGCCGATCCTTAGATCTACGCCCAAGTTTCATGCTGAGGTTGAACTAACGCACGCCTTGATCCGTGGACCGTCGGATCCCGCATCCACGGCCGCGTGTGTGTGAACGTTCGACCGCCGAACGCCGGATCCACATGAACCGTTGGATCCAAGATCAGCGGTTCATGTGCGTGTGAACGTTCGACCACCGGACATCCTTGGCATCCGGTTCGTTAATTTTTCATCCAACGGCCGATGTTAGGGTTGGCGCGTTAAGCTCTGTTCTTTGCTGCGTGGGTCCGTTGGATCGATGATCTTGACCCATGATCTTCCACGCCGCTTATCCGGGTTATATTTCTCGGGGAGTTATTTATCAATCAAAAATAGTTTTATCTTCCAAAATGCATAAGTAATTTTCAGAATTTCAAAAATGATAAAACCAAAGCCATTATTTTTCATTCTTAGTAAACTTATTTCGGTATAGGTTGCTCATTTATCTCGATGAGCGTAAAAGATTTATTTGGAAAGTAAGCATTAAACCGATTATCTTTGCAATGTAAAAATAGTGAACCTTAGAAAACTCATAACTAATTATTGCAAGCTCCAAATGAGATGAATCCAGTGGGTCAGTCCATCTTATGAGGTGCTTGATTTATCATAAAAATTTCATGAGTGTGTCATTCTAGAAAATTTCACTAAAATCATTGCTTAGGTGAATAGTCTTTGTTTTCCTTTTACGCCAATCAAATTGTTTTGGCCATAACTTTTGCATTGAGAATCCAAATCAATTGGTTCTTGTTGCTTTAGTTCATAAAATTATGTTCTTTCTCGTAAAAATTTGAGAACTTTTTGTTTGAGTTTTGTTTGTTGCATCTTTCGATGTTTCTCGCCTTATTGGTTCTTGTTGGTTCTTTCGATAGGTTGCGACAATATTGATAATATCGAGTGATCCTCTGCAAGAAAGCAAATGAGCTTCAAAGAAGGCAAGATATTTGATCATAAATGTCCCATTACTTTCAAAGTCTACTATCTTGTTTACAAATTATATGTATGCATTGCTTTTGTGTCCAATTATTTTTGTCCTGTTTAGAGGTAGTTATTCCTAATGCATTGTTGCCATTAAAGTGTTATCCCCTGCCACAACCATAAGTTATTAATATCGCTGGTGAATTAGAGCCCGGTGATTTAATTATGCTCTTTTATTGTCTTTTCGGTGTCATGCTTAGAAATGCTTAGATGTCGGTAATTTTGGGCAGTCATCGACTTAGTCGATGACCTTGATCACACAAATATAATTATTATTCCATTATGTCCAGCACTTTGTGCTTTGTTAATTTTGTAAAGTCAAAAACTAAAAATAAAATTATTTTAGACTTGGGCACAATGGTATGTTGGTGTGATCTGTTGGTGTGAATGGAATGGTGCCTAGGTCATCAAGGACCGAGTTACTTGTGTCACTAAGCCAAGCGCTTATGCGTACTAACCACATGAGGGTTATATGGGACCCCTATTGACTTAGTACTTTGGCGTGGGTTATCTCCGAGTCGCAGGATGGGGTTGTGTGTGTTGTGTGAAACATGATATGTGTTCTCGGTGTTCTTGTGTTGGGTGTGCGGTGGTGGAGATTCCGGGTAGGCTCTCCACCTCGAGGAGCGTCGTAGTTGTCCAAGGCTTTACCCGGGAAGGGTAGTTGACCGAGGCTTTACGATGACTCCGACATAACGTATGGGTTTCTATCCATACGAGCGGCTCGTGAATAATTCACAATATTGGAAAGGTCTCGTAGGACTTAGCCGTGCCGGAATACCTAAGGAAGTGTGCTTAATAGCTTGGCAAAAAGGCGGTCTGACATGTGGGTAAAATGGTACACCCTACAGGGATAAAACTATTCGAATAGCCTCGTCCTAGGTTATGGACATGCTTGGTAAGGTCGTGCAAGAACTAGACTACAACCTTTTTAAATTAAAATTTGACATGGTTGGCATGAATGGGAATTCATGCTATTGTTGTGGTGACTAATGGTTTAGTCACTTCCAGATCGTTGTTGTCTTTTATTTCTTGTTATTAATCTTGTTCTTTCTTAATTGAACATTAAAAACAGATTTGTTAAATTGCTTTCAATCTATTACATTATTGCAAATAAAACTTGCTTTATGCTTAAAAATTTGAGTCCTAGCCCGATCCACTTAAATAAGCTTGCATATAGTTATTGTTCGTGTCATTATCATCCTTATATATCTTAAGAGTACATTCAAAGTACTCACCCACTTTTGTCGGGTCGCTTTTGTTCTGCAGAGGAAGAAGGTGAGCCCCAAGGGCCTCACTTTTATGCGAGTTGTCTTTGTGGATTCGACGACTAGCTTGGCGGTCCTCGGCTTGCCTTGTGGGTTAAAGGCACACTGATTGGCTCTTTTGGTTTATGGCCATCTTATGGCACTTTTGCTTCCGCTGTTAAATTTCTTTATGTATTTGTCATTTGGCCGGTTGACCTCTCTTTTGTAATGACTATCCTTTATGTATGTCATCTTCTGGTTGTTGTTTTTGCTTCGGTTCTATGTGAATGAATGGAATTGATGCATGAACTTTGTAAAGAGGTGTGTATACTGCACTCTGGGAAGTATACATGTCTCGAGTCTCGGATTATCTGATTTTTGATGCTAGGACCAAGTGGCTGGTTAAGCATTACAAGCCGGATAAACCGGGGTCTCACATCACGCTTGTTGTTGATGTTCATATTAGGTACCTCTCGAGGCAGCGACATGCATGGGAAGGGATAGTTTTAATGCATTTCACGCATGACCAACCACGGTAAATAAATTAGCTTATTTACCTAAAACCACATGTTCTTGCTATTAACTTTATCTTCAGGCCGTGTTCATCTTTCGTGGTGATTGTTTTACTTATAATCGTGGTAGCCAAGTTTTATCGTGGATGTTTGAATTTATGCTTTTAAATCTCATATATTGATTTGTTTACTTCTATTTGATAGAATAATTTGAATTGCCTACCTAGTCTTTCATCCTCGTGACTCTGATGAATCTTGATGATTTAGATTTATTTGATAAAGAACTACCCTCATTATGTGCCATTAACAAATTAGTTCTGTTTTGGTTGAGAGATAGTGAGTTCCAGGCCTAGGTTATTATTAATTGATCGTGGGTATGCTTTAACTTGTCTATTTGAAACTTGTGTTGGGTTTTTTTGTTGATTAGAATAAATTCCTTTGTTGTTGAATGTCTTGTTGAAAATATGTTATAAAATTTAAGTAAAGTGATTCTGTAAGATTGTTAGTAGCATCCTAGGCTTTATGTTGGATTGGGTGTTACAATTGGTATCAGAGCCGGTATTAGGTCCGTGGTAATTGAAATATTAAATTGACATACTGTACACAGTAAGTGGGATTTGGGTAATTCATTGCATCTGCGTTTCTGATAATATGTTTCTCTATGTTGAAGTTGAATTGTTATTGAATTGATTATGTACCACTGTTATCGTTGTTCTTGAGCAGAATGGTTAGCTATATATCTTTGGTGTACAAAAATGGTGAGAGGTAGAGGCTGTGGTCAGGAAGCGGGCCGTGGCCGTGGTCGCGGGCCTACTGTGTCTTCATCCTCGGCTGAGGAGGCCGCTGGTGAGGCGGCTAAGGAGGTTTCCTCGGCTACTCACCCGGCTGCTGATGCTCAGGCCGCGTCGGCCGCTCTACTTCAGGATCTTCAGAGAGAGGTTCAACAACCGTCGGCCGGCAGCGGCCCCTCCTTTTCTTTGTTGCACTTTTCTTATTCCGGAGCCGCACTTCCACGAGGCCGAATGAGCCTACGAGAGTGGATGTCTCTCTGTCTTGATGCTTTTGACGGAGCTTGCACCCCGGTTCAGGCAGCTAATTAGCTTCGTTACATGGAAAGACAGTTTGGGGCGTAGGAGATGACTTAGGGGCAGAAGGCGCGTTTCGTGGCCTTCCAACTGAAGAGCCAAGCAGACATTTGGTGGGAAAGGGTTCTATCAGCTAGGACCCCAACGCAAGGACCAGTCATCTGGGAGGTTTTCTTAGAGTAATTCAGAGCTATGTTTTATCCTGATTCCTTCCTCGATGTTACTTCGGACCATGATCAAGAAGAATCTGCGCGAGTGGGAGGATTGTTTGCCGCACGTGGAATTCGCTTATAATCGGGCTGTGCATTCCACTACGCAGATGTGTCCTTTTGAGGTAGTGTATGGTTTCAAGCCCTTTACGCCGCTTGATTTGCTGCCGCTTCCCTGTCAACACCGTACTCACATGGAGGCATCCAAGCGAGCTGAATTTGTGAAGAAATTGCATCTCAAGACAAAAGAAAAGATAGAGCGCATGGTTAAGTACTATGCTGAGAAGGCGAACAAGAAGAAAAATAACATGATTTTTCAACCAGGTGATTTGGTGTGGGTATACTATCGCAAGGATCGTTTTCCAGAACGCCATAAGTCCAAATTGCTGCCGCGAGGTGATAGGCCTTTCAAGGTGGTTGCGAAGATCAACGACAATGCCTACAAGATAGAGCTTCCGGATGATGACTATGGTGTGAGCTCTACGTTCAATGTCGTTGATTTATCACCTTTCTTTAGTAGTGACGATCCAGCGTCGAGGTCGACGCCTTTTCAAGAGGGGGCGGATGATGAGGGCATCCCTAACACTTATACATTTCCTCCTATTGGTGGTGATACACATATTGATCTCCAAGTCATAAGTGAGGCTACAAGTAATACAAGTGCAGAAGTGCATGTTGGTCCACTGACAAGAGCTAGAGCTAAACTTCTAAATCATCAGGTGCTTTTGTTTCTTAATGAATCTTCTATTGTCATTGATCATAATTGGGTGCTACCCCATGCAAATGTTTTTTGTATTCTCGGGTTTGAACATTGTGAAGCCTTCGAAACCGAGAGGGACGCCGGAGCCAAAGCAATGGAGGAGAAGCTCATGGTGGACAAGCATGGGGAGAGAAGCCCAAGAATCCAAGTCAAATTCGGAAATTCCACAAGCGCAACCGAAATCAAATTCAGAATCAAATTCGGATTCGGAACCAGCAGAACAGTCTGGAGTAAAAAAGTCACATCTTTCACAAACGGAGTCCGATTTGAGTGTTCTTGTGCTTGTTGGAAAGATAACTTCAAGACCAATCCAATGGATCCTCTCTCAGTCCGAAATTCATCTTGAGTAAAAAGATATGACTGAATCAATATGACGGTTGTAAAATCAGAGTTTCCTTTTTGTTTTAGATTGTGTCCGAATTGGAGTATGAGTTCTAATTCCAAAATAGAGTAGGAGTAGGACCTCTTGGCCATCCATGAGGAGGAGAAGGACATTATATATTGAGGGTTAGACCCCCCATTGTAACCTCAGACCAATTTATGCATAAGAATTGAAACATAGCTATTTCTTGTTCTTTCGAAACCAGAGTTCATGCGAGGACTTTGAGAGAGGACCATGCAATCCATTGATTCGTTCTGCAATTCAAGGTCAAGCCGTCGTTCCATTGGGAATAGGGGACTTGGCGATCGTCGTTCGTGGTCTTGCGACGATTAACTATCCGGTATGTTTTGGGCGTATTCCAAAGAGTTGAGGGTTCGTGTATTGGCACGAGTGTTCAGCTAGCGACATCGTCTACTTCGCATCATTTATCCACGGTCCTCACCGAGAAGATCGGGCATCCCCCGTATCACTCCATCTTGCGGAGTTGCACCTCGGTCCATGAGTCTAGGGTGACAGAGCGAACGAAGTTGATGTGCACGCCGAGGCCGTGGTGCTTCTCTCATGGCGTCCCCCGACCTCGTCGTGACCTTCTCACTCTCGAACTCCACCACCACCAGCGGCGTCAGGCACGGGGAAGAGGGAGGACGGCGGCGTCGGCCGCAGGGAAGAGGGAGAGAGGGCGTCGTGGCTGGTGGCGGAGGTGGCGAGGGAGATGGGCGAGGGTCAAGGGAGTGGAGCGAGCCGATGGTGGGGAGGAGTTGGGCGACGCGTGGGGCGAGGCGATCACGGATTGAGCGGCGTGGGGGAGGCACGGGGCGATGAGAGGGGCGGTGGTTTGGCGTGGGGTGGGAGGGGAGGGGAAGAGAAGCGAGGCGACAGTTCTTTTTCTATGCGGGCGGCGATTTGCCGTGAGATAGGAGGGGTAAACTCAGAAATATATAGTTAAGACATTGAGACAGTGGTCCCACTCCTCCACAGGGTCTTGCCGTGTTAGTGCTTGTGAGTCTACACCACCTCATCCCACTTCACCATTGTCCCTCGTGGCAAGGTGTGAGAAGGTAAAAGACTTAACTCCTCCATATGATACGCCTAAGCCGAAGGTTTAAGAATCTTTGGCAGATTAAGCACTTTTTGAATTTGTATTTGTAGAAATAATCATGAGCGAACCATATTTGCACATATAGTATCGTTACCGCACGACGCATCACGTGTAACGCAACACCTCGTGCCACGCGGTACATCACCGCTGTCACGACGATCACCGCTGTCGCACAACCGCCGTGCGGCAACACTTCCGCCACCGCCACGCGGCCTCCCCAGCCAGCCCCGTCGCCACGTCACCTGTTGCCGCATGATGACCGTGCGGTAATGCGCAACACTGTAGCAGTTTCTACGACCATGACATAATTACAAGTCATTATACGACCATGACATAGTCGTAGAAGGAATTACGACCATGTCATGGCCAGTGGCGTACGCAGGAAAAAAATAGATGGGGGTGCTTATAGGATTAGTCGAGTTGGACCCTTCAACAAATATACTCTCCTCGCTTGATCTCTAGTTTCATTGGGATAATCTTCAATTGGTATGCGACATGCTGGATCAGCAATGGTGCCATCCGGATTAAAATCAATCCGAGGCTTCTTTGGTTGAGTTGTGCTCTTATTAGTTCGAGGGGTACTTGTATTTAGATTGTTGGAGAAATAACTATGCAAAATTCATTTATCTATATTTTATAAATCTATAATAAATAATATGTAATCCATAAGTACTAAGTATATATAACTAGATTAGACAAATAGACAACATCACAAGATTACAACATCATCTCAAGTGTCAAAAATTATTACTTTACCAAGTACCAATTACCAGTTTACCTCGTTACATCAGCTGTCAGCAACTCAGCACTGCTCCTTAGTCTTAGGCCCTGTTTGGCATGGCTCCAACTCTCAGCTTCATAGTTGAAGTAGGTGAGCCATGCCAAACAGTACAGCTCTAACAAAAAATTGAATCTGGAGTTTGAGAATATGGAGCAGGCCGTAGTGTATTTTCTCAGAGCTGCGAGAAGGTTGCTCCCGGCATGGAGCAGTCATCCGGTTACGAAAATACCCATAGAGCTAAGATGTAATTACCCACCAAATGCCATCCAACAAAACCCCCCTCGATCCTATCCCCCCATTCGCCTCCGCTGCTTCCCCTTCCCCCGCCCGCCTCCCATCCTCGGCTCCCTCCCGAACGCCTCCGCCCCTACCCTTCGCCTCGTCCCCCTCCTATCGCCTCCCTCCCTGACGCCTCCGCCCCCACCCCTCCACCTCCCACCCCTCCGCCTCGGCCGCAAGCGCCCTCGCACACGCCGCCGACTTCACCTTCTCCTCCCTCCCCAACGCCTCGCCCCACCTTCACCTCGCCCGCCTTATCGCCTCGCCCCGACGCCCGCCCCACCCTCCGCCTCCTCCCCCGACACCTTCGCCTCCCTCCGACGCCTTCGCCCTCCACCCCTCTGCCTCCCTCCCTGACGCCTTCGCCTCCCTCCCCGACAGCGGCTCTTCCTCCTCGGCACGGCGCGCGACCTCGTCCTCGACAGCTCTTCCTCCCTAGGCGACTCTTCCCTCCACACGGCATGTTCCTCCCTCGACATGGCGCGCAACCTCATCGTCCCTCAGCGGCTCTTCCTCCTTGTTCGGCTCTTCTTCCCTCGCACGGCATCTTCCTCCCTAACACGGCGCGCAACCTCGTCGTCCCTCGGCATCTTCCTCCCTCGAAGGCTCTTCCTCCTTCCCCACCTAGCGGTCCACCCTCGGCATCTTCAAGGTAAGCCACAGATATGATTCAATGCTTGCTATTGGAACTCATGTGAACCGAGATGTGGTTGTTCCCCATATTAATGGAAATAGGATTTGGAGATAGTCAGATTAATGTCATAGATGTGGTTGTTCTCCAGATTGCCTATTTCAGATTAATGTCATGGAAATATGGCATCACTGACTATCTCCAGTGTGCAAGGTGCAAGCACTTATTGCTAATATGTGAACTACTGATTAATGTCATATGCACTGATTAGTCACCTACTTGCATTAATTTGGAGATACCACCGTAGAATTGCTGATAGGTGCAAGCTAATATGTCTTGTGTAGAGCAACAGCTTGCACCCTGCTTTGTGCTGTAGTTTGATGCAATTGGATGCTAGGAAGATGGCTTTCTAGTTCTGTTTATGCACTAGTTTCGATTCATTTGTGATGTGAGGTTGTGAAAGATTTGTGAAAGTGTTGACTGTGCCCTCGTCCTCGGCGGCTCTTGTGAATATGAAATTGACATTAGTCTTCTGTTGTGAATATAAAATTGACATTAGTCTTCTGCTGTGGTTGTTCATAAATAATCGCAGATTTTACAGTATTGTCAGATTAATGTGATGTTCAGTTTTCTTGGTCCCTGCTGGTGGCATAGATTTACATACATACATTCTATTATATTTTGTTATCTTTGCCCTCTGTATATGTCCTTGAAGAACATTCAGTTTGATTAGCTGAAGAGGTTGCATTATCATGATGAATGGTGGCCATGAATCTTTTGATTGCAGAAGAGGAAAGTCTGGGTTTTATTTCAGTGTCGTGATGGTTCAAAAGATTCTGCGATTTCTTGTATGAATGTTTTCTGAGAATATCCTCTAGAGTAAAAATTTCAAATGGAAATGCAAATTGGAGTAAAAATTTCAATAATCGATTGGATGATATAAGCTTGACTTATGATGATCATCTGTCAGGCTGTTAGCTATTTTTTCTTATATTTTTTCCATGTGCCGTAGGCCACCAGGTTACAGATGAATCAGGTTGAGGTCTCTGGTTTGTTATGTGTTGGCTTGCATGAAACTGATGGGGCGAAGAATCGTATGCAACTGAATTCCCTCAAACGAATCAGGATTCTTCCCATGAAACAACCAAAATTGATGTAATAATCGCAACTTCGGCAATGGACAGTGACCATATGCTCGCCTTCCTCCGCCACGCCGGCCTCCACCATGTATAGTAAAATGCTTAACTAATCCGTTGGTTTCTAGTGATTTTGTTGTAATGGATGCCTTGAGTTGGAATAAACAATTTTGTAATATTTTCTGAATGAACAAGTGAGTATGGAATGCTTTTGAGTTTGTGTGGTGATACATTATTCTAGTGGATGGCTGAATATTTGCAAGGTGATACAATATTTGATTTGATTTTGTGTTGTTTGATACAATATTATGTCTTTGTTATGGACTTTTGTTATGATACTTATTGAATTAGATCGTTTGTCATGAACTTCGTATGTTTATGTATGTTTTTTTAGTAAAACTTTCGAATTTGGGTGAAACTATAGCAACATGACAAAAAAAAATAGATAAATAAAAGCACAGCATGATTAAAATTAACTTATTAAAATGTTATAGGTTAAGTAATACGAAAAAAGGTTATAAGTCATAAAACAAAGGTAGTACAGTTTTTTTACAATGATATTTCTCATTCCCAGAGCTGGAGTTAACTTTCTAACCAAACACCTCCGTAGACTGCTTTAACTTCTTATAGGAGTGGATTCAAGAGTGAAGTTGGAGTTAGAACCGTAAAAAATTAGAGCAGAACCGTACCATCCTTATATATCCAGCGGGGTTAGCTTAGTCTCTTGAATAATTAATGTGACATGGTCTCCCTAATGGGCTACAGGTTTCATTATCGTAAAGTCCAGTTCCCAATTAACAATTGTATACTCATTTCAGATTCCTTTCAGAAAGACTCAAACGACGAAGGACGTAACACTGACCCGACCCATTTATGTTTGCTTCAGAGACCTTGTTTCGCTATTGATTGTTAGATACATTTAAAAGTTGCTACATTTTTCCTTGTTTAACTTGTAAGTGTGCTAAAATTAGTACTAATGTAACTAATTTATTACCGGGTCCGGTATCAAAAGGACTCAAGGACATACCTAAGATACCTTCGGTGTTCAGACTATCTTCTCACTTCCTCAGTCCCCTCAACTGCTCGGCGCTCGCTCAATCCTCTTCCTCACGTGCCCGAGTGGCGACTGCCTTAGTGCCTGCCTCGCTGTTCCTCTTCCGCTTTTCGGCTCTTCCAGTCTTCGGTCTTCCTCACGCAGTAACGCGCCCGGCGCCCGCGCTTCCGCTCGTGCTCGCCCCCAGACCCCAGCCGGCCCCCGCTCGCCGCGCTCGCCCCCGCGCGTGCCCAGCCGGCCAGGTCAGGTGAGTTGTGCTGTGAGCGTTGATTGGGGAATTAGGGATTTGGGAGTGGGGATGGGGAATTCTGAAATGGGGATCTGGGGAACGGGGAATTAGTGATCTGGGGCCTACGATATTGTATTATGGAATGAATGTGGCCCAAACGGCCCAATCTTCGGTCTTCCAGATTTCTTTCTTCTTCAAAAAAGCTTCGGTGCTCGCTGCTCCCTTCCTTCATGGGCTCATGGCGCCAGCCGGTGCTGTTCGGAGATGGGACCCGGCGGAGGACAACTGTAGCATTAGGCTAGATCCCATGTGTACGCACCGGGTTATGGTCGTAGAATTACTTAGAACTATAGTCGAATAAACTAATACGAGTGTAAGTTTTTTTTTACAACTACATGATCGTAAAAGGATTTACGACTATAACATAGTTGTAGAAACTGCTATAGTGTTATACGATACCGTATCGCTAATGTGCCGCAACGGGTGATATGGCGGCTGGGGTGGCCATGTGGCATGTGGCAGCAGCAAAGGTATTGTCGTACAGTGGTCAAGTAAAAAAAGAATGTTTGACTATCAAATTTCAGAATGTTTGACGCTACGGATTCTAGGACGTCAAGTAAAAAAAAAGAATGGAGGGAGTATTCATCATGACTTTCCCTACACATGTCCCTATATATAAAAAACAAATCCTCATTCCCTACACTGAAATCATGAAAAAATCCCACAAATTTCATCGAATTTGAGAAGATTAGGGTTATCCATTGAACTCGCCAAGTCAGTATCATCCCGCGCCGTACTAACCCGAGGGCGCTGGCTAGTAGGGGTGAAATTCTAGTAGATAATTCCCGCTTGATCCGGAGCCTGATCTGGTCGGGATCGAATCTAGGAAGCTATTTAACTATCCAGTCGAATATATAAGATGTGGTGAAATTTTAAACAAGTATCAGATGTGCCCCGCAAGTATACAAAAATACGTTGAATTATTTTCCAATGCTTTTTGCCAAGATTAGCCATATATCTACTAACAACACTCAATGATTGAGATAAATTGAGGTGAAAACATACCACGATAAATTGGGGTGAAAACATACCACGACATACATAAGTGAACAAACTGCACTAGCATATGAAACTCTAGACATATTCCCATCTTCATCATCTTACTGTGGACATGGTGCTGAAGAAATTTTGAAACGTGCAGCTAATAGAGTATTCACTGGTTGGCCTTATGCATGTTGAAACGATGAATAACTTCATCAATATACTATTTCTGACTTAGGTATAATTTTCGATAGCAAGAATCTACTTTGTTGCACAGAGATCCTTCATCTTCACTACTCACATGTGCCTTCATCTTTGAAATTTCAGCCTTGTCTTTTGCAGCAATCAACATATCATCAACATATAAATATCAAATAAATAGCTGAGCTATTAATAGTCTTTAAATAAACACAACTATTATAATAGGATCTTTTAAAATCCTGAGAGATCATAAAGGAGTTAAATCTCTTGTATCATTGTCTAGGTGATTGCTTCAGACCATCAAAAGATTTCTTTAACTTGCAAGCATAATTCTTCTTTCCCGAAAAGAAAAAAAACCTTCTGGCTACTCCATATAAATGTCTTCCTCCAATTCGCCATGTAAGAACGCAGTTTTCATGTCCAATTGTTCAAGCTCATATTCATGCATAACCACTATACTGAGTAAAGTAGATTGAAATTATGCTTCACAATTGGGGACAAATATATGTGATATCAATACCTGGAATTTGGTTGTATCATTTAGCAACAATCCTTGCTTTGTACCTAACCTCTTTGTTTGGTAAAATACATTCCTTCTAGAAGATCCATTTGCAATGAATAACCTTCTTATAAATTGGCAACTTAACCAGCTCTCAAGTATCATTGTTCTCAAGAGATTGCATCTCATCATGTATGGCGGCCATCCATATCCCTGAAAGAACAAAAGAGATAATCTCTAAATAAGTGTAATGTTTTACAATACCTTCAATTTCTTATGTCACATTCAAAGCATAAGCAACAATATCAGCTTGTGCAATCAAATTCTTAAGAGCTTGAATATTCCTTTTAGGTTTGTTGGCTGCAATAGAACGCTGTAGTGATTGAAACATAATAGGAACATATTGTATGTTTTTCTTTTTGGAAAGTGGAAGTCATGTGGAAAGTGCAAGTTGTATCAAGAATCCACTCATCAGTGGTATAGAATTACCGTCAGACAACGATAACATCTCCATCAGAATCTTGCTTAGTAACAATGGTGGCTTTAGCTTCATTCTGTTGTTGATCATTCTTGAAATTGATATTCATTTTATCCCTTTTCTTTACGCATCATCACGTCGGTTATGTCGTGCCCATCTTTCTTGCAATACTTGCACGACTTGTAACTGCATCTAGATTTCAACCTGCCTTTGTAATTTCTGCTCGAGCTTTTGCGTCTTGAACCACCTTTTTTACTCTTTGTAACATCCCAAAAATGGATTTGGGTTCAAATGTAAGAAAATCCGGAGAAATTAAAACTTTTCTTGCATCTTGAAGCCCTTGGTTGTTTCTGTAATTCTTTTGAGAAGAATTATAGAAAATCAAAACCAAATCCTCAATTGACTTCAATCAAAAACCTCCTTGGCGTAGATCTCATACCAAACCCTTGGAGATAGTTCTCCTGAGTTCTAGGGAGGCTTGGCAACACCTCTGAATTATCTCATGATTTTTAGAAATTATTTGGTAATCGGGAGGCGAGTCAAATTCGGTCAAACCCTATTTCTCCTCTTTGGAATTTCTCGAGGAAAATTCAAAGGTATAAAAACCTCGAAAATTTTATGGAGGTTCCTCCCGCTGTCAAGAATCTTTAGTTAAAATTTCAGAAAGTTTGGAGCTTGCTTGCTACCTTAAATAATCCTCAAAATCGCTTGTTCAAATTCAAACCCTAATCGGTTTTCACTGCCTTGGGTGCGAGTTGGACTCGGCTCGAGCCACTTGACTCGGTTCACCCACTAGCCGTACCAACCCGGCTGCTCGGCGCTAGGGTCGTGAGCCGTTGAATCAGCATCGAACGGCCTTCGATCAGCCGAACGGTGGAGCCGTTGCGAACCACCCGGTCTAACCCAGCCGTTAGATCGGCATCGCACGGTCTTCGACCAGCCGAGAGCTGTGATCGCTTTCAATCCGCTCGATCTAGCCTAGCCGTCGATTTCAATCCGACGACCAACGAGTCGCCTCCTTCCTCTGTCCGTCAGCGTGAGCCTCTCGCCATTGCGTCGCGCAGAGGAGAAAAGCGATGGCGTGCGATCCCACTCTATGTCCACCTTTAAACGGCTAGCTCACGCGCATTAAATGCCTGTCGACTCCTACCTCGAGAGGCCATGACCCAACCGCTCCTATCGCTCTCAAGTGCTCTCATGGCGTTGTTGACCCGACCGAAAAATCCGGCCGTTGCTCTCTGCCATTGCCCTATTTAAACTCCTTTGTGCCTCACACTTAGCTTCCTTTAGCACTTTCGCAACTCCAGCTAGCACTCACCCTCTTGCTTGAGCTGCAGTCCCTCGCACTCTCTTCGAACGACATTGTTGAGTGTGGAGCTTGGTGGGGGCGGTGCAGCGGGGGTTTTCTTCTTCAAGTCTTCGCCTCGCTTCCCTTTACTCTTTGGAGCTTAACTCTCACGCGGTTTGGTTCTCTCGTGCCTGTGTCGCTGTGGCCTAGCGAGAACCTTACCACCGCTGCTCGGATACTGTCACGGAGCACTCCGTGGGTCTCTGGTCGTTCTTCTACCAAGTAAGTCCGCATTGCCCCAGGAGCTCAGCGTGTTTCGCTTTTCTTTTGGTACCGCTCGCTCGAGTCCTCCCGAGCCATACCCACTCAACCCCGCCCTTGGTTGGCGCGCGTGGTCGAAATTCACCAACATCGTAGTTTGGTCGATTCGACCAGATGCAGTTTATTGATGGGTAAATATCGTCGCGTAGTCCCCAGACCTTATATTTGTAAGGGAAAGGCCTATCGAGTGATTGTAAGTTCTCCTACAATCACCCCCGTAGTCGTTAATCTCACTACGACTATGGCATGATCATAGGTCCTTCTGCGCCTTTACCCAATCGAAAGTTGTGTCGTGACTGCACTCGCCGTAAGTCATACTACGACTATGTCCGGTCATAAGTACTTCGCGCATGTACCTAGTCGTAAGTCCGTCTTTCGACTAGTACCCAACAGACGTCCGCTCACGACCACTATCCGGTCGTAAATTCTTCCACGACTATGGTTTGGTCGTAGGTTCGCTATTTACCACCACCGGTCGTAAGACCTTCTCTTGGTCGTATCTTTAGCATTAAGAATCTAAATCAATTGATTCTTGTTGCTAAATTCTTTATAAACCAATACCTAGCTTCGTAAGATTTTCGTAAATTTTGTAGAAAAGTTTGTTTGTTGAGTCCTTGCATTTTATTCGTTCTTATCGATTGCTTTTCGCTTTTCCCGTTAGGATCCGAAGAGCACGTTGACAACATAAGTGATCCCCAGCTACACCTTGACCCGCAGCAAACAGGCAAGCAGTTTGATCATGTTAATCCTATTATTTTTCAAGTCTACTATATTGATTTCAACTCGTATGTATGCATTGCTATTTTTGTTGTTAAAATATGGTTAGTATCCTATAGTTGCATAATCCGTAGGACTTGTTTATCCTCTACTACCATGAGCTTAGGTTATTGGCTGTGGTCGGAGTTCGATGGATGGACTCTGGTCACTTAGTAGCTTTCGATTTGAAATTGCTTAGAAATGCTTAGATGTCGGTAGTATTGGGTAGTCATCGACTTAGTCGATGATGTTGATCACACACATCTTACTACTACTCCATTATGTCCAGCACTCTGTGCTTTGTTATTTTGTAAAGTCAAAAACTGAAAATAAAACTGTTTTCGACTTGGGCACAATGGTAAGTTGGTGTGATCTGTGGTGTGAATGGAATGGTGCCTAGGTCATCAAGGACCGAGTTACTTGTGTCACTAAGCCAAGCGCTTATGCATGCTAACCACGCGAGAGGGATATGGGACCTCTCTTGACTTAGTACTTTGGCGTGGGTTATCTCTGAGTCGCAGGAGGGGGTTGTGTGTGTGTGTGAAACATGATATGTGGTCGTGTTCTTGTGTTGGGTGTGCGGTGGTGGAGATTCCGGGTAGGCTCTCCACCTCGAGGAGCGTCGTAGTTGTCCAAGGCTTTACCCGAAGGGTAGTTGACCGAGGCTTTACGATGACTCGACACAACGTATGGGTTTCTATCCATACGCGCTCGAGAGTAATTCACAATATTGGAAACGTCTCGTAGGACTTAGCCGCGCTTGATACCTAAGGAAGTGTGCTTAATAGCTTGGCAAAAGGTCATGCAGCGCAAGGGTACATTGGTACACCCCTGCGGATAAAACTATTCGAATAGCCTCGTCCTAGGTTATGGACATGCTTGGTAAGGTCGTGCAAGAACTAGACTACAACCTTTTAAAACTTAAAAATGGTCGTGGGTGGTATGAACGGGTAGTTCATGCTATTGTCGTGGTGACTGATGGGCTAGTCACTTCCAGGATTGTTGTTGTCATCTATCTACTGTTATATTGTTGTCTTTTACGATTATTTGAACATTAAAAACAGATTTGCTAAATTGCTTTCAATCTATTACATTATTGCAAATGGAAACTTGCTTTATGCTAAAATGAAACATACAGCCTCCACTACAATAAGCTTGCATGTAGTATATGTACAGGTTTGTTATTCCACATGTAAGTCTTGCGAGTACATTCAAAGTACTCACCGGCTTTTGCCGGCTGCTTTTGTTTACAGAGGAAGAAGGTGAGCCCCAAGGGCCTCACTTTTGTGAAATGTGCAGTGGTTTCGACGACTAGCTTGGCGGTCCGGTCGGTTGCCTTGGGGGTTAAGGGCAAACTGGTCGGCTCTTTTGCTTACAGCCACCTTGTGGCACTTTTGCTTCCGCTGTCTATTTGCTTTTGTCTACGTATGTATTTGGCCGGTCGGCCTCTCTTTTGTAATTGCTATCTTCTATTTATGTTATATTTTGGATTGTTGTTTATGTTTCGGTTCTATGTGAATGAATGGAATTGATGCATGAACTTTGTAAAGAGGTGTGTATACTGCATTTCTGGGAAGTATACATGTCTCGAGTCTCGGATTATCTGCTTTGTGATGCTAGACCGAATGGATGGTTAAGCATTACAAGTTGGATAAATCGGGGTCTCACAAGGTTTGGTATCAGAGCCATACTGACCGTAGTAACCCAAGCTTGGTCGTCTTTAGGATATTTTGAAAAACTTAATTTCAAAGTATCAAATGATTTTTGAAAGCCTAAGTAAGTTCTCAGATTTTATTCCTTACCTATCTTAGCTTTCTTCATCTCATCTCACCCTGATTTGAGTTTTAAAAGTTGTTTTCCTCTCATCTCCTTTTCAAAGGTAGTGTTATTGATTAAATGGGTTTGGGAACCACTGAGTTTGGCAAATTGAAGTGCTGGGGGTTTTGAAGTTTCTGGACTGAAGATTTCGGCTAGAAGCTTGGATGCGGAATCTGGACAACACGCCTCAATTTTCAGACAGCAAGCTCAATGGTTTCTGATAGAACCACTGAGCTTGGCAAACTGAAGTGTGCCAGATTTTGAAGTTTCTAGGATGAAAGACTTCGGCTGGAAGCTTGGATGCAAAATCACTACAACAACTTCAGTTTCCGGACAGCAAGCTCGCTGGTTTCTAATGGGGTGGAAAGTGAGAGGGTGATTCAGCTAAAATTGGTGGGGTTAAAAAGGGGGTAAGATGTGATACTAGTTAGCTAAGTACCTAATACTATTTTCATTGATTGAACCTTACTCTTTAATAGTATTAGATCTTACCTTAATCTTCTGATTTGCCTCTTCTCAAGCAATTACTCGTTCATACTATACGGGTAAGTTGTATTGGGAAGATGAGCTTTGGTTTTATGATTCCTTGCCGTTTTTGAAGTCCTTTGATAAACATGTTCAAGTTTATGCACTTACTGTTTTTGGCTTTCGGTTAGGGGGGTATTCCATTCCCCTAGTCGCTAGCGTTTCGCTTCCTTTCGGCTTTGATTTTGATCTAGTTTTAACCAAAGTTTCTTGTAATGTAATGGTCGGACGCACTCAGCCGCCAAGGCGGGCCACCGTCCGACGAGGATCTTCCTCCTCCTCCGACCATGGCCGAGGTCCTCCTTGAGATTGAGCGCAACCGTGCAGAGAGGACAGAGGATCCTTCGACGCCATTGCGCGCAACACTTCCGCCTCACCTGCTTCGTGATCGGGCAAGGGAATGGATACCACCGCGTGGGGACTCGCGGAGTTTCTTCGCACTCACTTCGACGCTCGTCCGTGTCCGAGGACCCGCTTGACGCAGACGATCGCTTCGCTCCGTTGAGCGCAAACTCGCATAGCGCAGCGCCGAAGCACGAAAGCGCTGCTCGCATCGCACCACCGGAGGGTGCGGCTTTGTCTTGGTGGGAGAGCTTTCGCCATGCACTGACGGTCACACCGCCACCGAGGAGTTCGCACGGCTTTCCGTCGAGTCACATTCCTTTCACTGATGAGGCTAAAGAAGAAGGAGTTCTTGTCGCCGGACAAGGGCGCCTCGCCATTCTGAGTACCTATACGAGTTCAACCAGCTTGGCTCGTTATGCTCGGAGGAGGTGGCCACCGATGAGGCCAAACAAGAGAAGTTCAAGGACGGTTTGTCCGAGGAGCCGCAGGACAAGCTATCATCGTTGACTTCCGGATTTCCGTGCCTTGGTAGACAAGGCCATTGTCGTGAAAGCACTCAGGGAGAGCACTTGCGATTCCCGCAGCGTAAGTGGAGGCCCGCAAGTCATCCGGGCTAGCTATTCCCGCTCGGCCGGTCCTCGGGGTCGCGTCCCATAGGCTTCAAGACCCAGAGGCCGCAAGATTGCTTCTTCGCCCTTCGCAGCCGTGCCCCAATCACGCACTGCGAGTCGCCAGGTGGTCCCCGCAACCCGGCCGGGGTCACTTGCTTCGCCGCAACTGGGGCATTATGCGAACCAATGCCCTAAGAAGACAGAGCACCCTCGTCCTAATGGAGGACGCGCAGGAGGTGGTCCTTCTCGGGACCCAAGATCGCCTCGCTACCCAAGGCGTGGGTAGTGGACGCGTCAACCTCATCTCAGCAGGAGGCACAGAGGCACTGACGCCGTGTTGGGTACACTTTCTCTTAACTCGCTCGCTACCGCTTTGTTTGATTCAGAGCATCTCATTCTTTTGTTTCGAGTCTTTTGTCGCTATTAGTGAGCTCCTTTTTACTCCATTGTTGGTCCCATTGCTCATTCGCTCTTCCGGTTGGAGTTGAGAGTCGAACTGAGTGTAGGGATGTCCCCATCGAGATCGAGGGAGTGAGATTCTTCGCGAATCTTATCCTCCATTCAGCAAGTCTAGATGTAATTCTTGGCATGGATTGCCTGTCTCGGCATAAGGGACACATCGATTGTGCTAAGAAGTGCGTCTCTCTATCTAGTCTTTCCGGCGAACAGGTTCGCTTTTCGCCGAAGCTGCTGGGTCCGCATCTCTTCGCGCTTGAAGCGAAGCCCGCTCTAGATATTAGTGAGGTCCCAACGGTTTGTGACTTCATTGATGTCTTTCCTGAAGCTCTTCCAGGGATGCCACCAGTTCGAGACCTCGAGTTTGTCATTGAGTTGGTTCCCGGTACTGCCCCAATTTCAAAGAGGCATTATCGGATGCCACCGCACGAGTTGGTGGAATTGAAGAAACAACTGAGTGAGCTGCAAGAAAAAGGCTTCATCCGCCCTAGCTCATCTCCGTGGGGTTGTCCTGCAATCTTCGTAAAGAAGACGGACAATACTTTACGCATGTGCGTTGATTACCGTCCGCTTAATGAGGTAACGGTAAAGAACAAGTATCCATTGCCCCGCATTGATGATCTCTTTGATCAATTAACTGGAGCTAGAGTATTCTCCAAGATTGATTTGAGGATGGGGTATCATCAAGTTCGAATCCGAGCTGAAGATATTCCAAAGACGGCTTTCTCTACTCGCTACGGCTTGTATGAGTATACCGTCATGTCATTTGGCTTAACCAATGCTCCCGCCTTGTTCATGAACCTCATGAATTCGGTATTCATGGAGTATTTGGATAAGTTTGTCGTGGTCTTCATCGATGATATTCTCATCTATTCCAAGAACGATGAGGAACATGCTGTGCATCTGAGGCTTGTGTTGGGCAAGCCAAATTTTCAGCCCGAAATTCCGAAACCTTCTGGAAATTTCAACTGAATAGAACTTTTGACTGGGAGCTCCAACAATGATGGGACCACATCCAGGAGACTCCCCTCACTTGCCTACACAACCTATTTTCGGCTCAGCTCCAAAACCTATTTTCATTTTGGCGGTCGGACCGGCCACCATGGCCGGTCGGACTCCTCCACGGCGCCCGACCGCCGACACCACCGGTCGACCGCCGTGGTCCGACGGACTGAGCAAATCCGAAAACGCGAGATTTTGTAAACCAACAACGCCATTGCCAATTGACTCATCATCCTGAGATCGTGCACATATCCTCACGATATCCACAATCTCCCCCTTGATGAACACATTGGCAATTATCAAGAAAATGTGGTTTTTCGAAATGAAAAGTAAAAATTCACCGTTTTCGCATAAAGGCACAACTTGGTCCAAAAGTAAGAAAAAGCCTCGGAACCGACCAAGCTGGCTTCAGAATAGTATAAGCAAGTGAGATAAGACAATGAAAGCACCAAAGGATTCAATTTCCAGAAAGTAGCCAAAAATCTCACTTAGGTCCATATGAAAGACAAAATGTACTATTTTGACCTTTGATCATTGTGAGTCTTCTTCAAATGCAAATGAAATCAAGAATCAGCAATGGAACCAAGAGACTTAACTCACTATGATCACAAATTTTCAAAAGGTTCAATTTTTTTATTTTTAGAAGTTCTTTTATATTAAACCTTAAGTATGAAACCAAAACCAAAAGCTCCAAACATTTTCTTCACAATCTTTCTCCCCCTGTGACAATGAATTCATCAAGATGCATGGAAAAAGAAAGAGCATGAAGGAATGACTTTATTTTTGAACTTTAGTAAAAAGGAGCCGTGACCATTATACAAGACGACAGTACAAGTATTATACCAAGCCATATAAAGAGTAGACGCTATATTCAATCATGGCAAAACATGTACTGCAAAGCTAAAACCAAAATAACAGTTCTCTGATATTAACAGAATTAAGATCATGAAAAGTTGCTCAATATCATAGTTTCACTAACAGCAACCAAAAATGAGTCAAGCCATGTCTATAAGTAAAAAAGAGACTCAAAGCAAGAATTGAGGCATTTTGAGCATTAAGAGAATTCTTTTGAAGCAAAGCTCAAGCACTTAGCCCTTTTTGGCCATTTTTTTCTTTCTCTTTTTTTTTGCTGTGCTAGATCTCAAGCCTTGCTGCGACCATCTCAAGCGATAAGCTTAAAAGAGTGGTCTAGGTCATCCAAAACTCCCCCTGAGTTCATGCCTAGTGTAATGGCAAGCCGTCTCATGAGAAATGATTGGTGAGATCAGTTTTTTCGCACAGAGAATTTTTTTTCTTTTTCTTTTGCTTGACTTAAGAAGTTAAAAAGCTCATTTTTCATCTCAAAATAAGTTCAAGACTCAATTCAACCTGTAAGACATGGCAAGAATCATAAGAGGATCACTAGAGCAAAACTAGTCACAAGATCCAACAAGACATGATTTGATTCAATTTGCTCACAGATATAAAAGCTAGCAAGGTAAAAGCTAAGCCAAACACGGAGAGTCATAAAAGAAGTCTAGCAGACTATCACTTGATATGACAAGGTATAGAAGATGAAATCAAGTCATACAAGGATAATAATCAAAGCTCCACTAATTTTATTAAACAATGCAAGACAAATGAATTGAAACATGCATTATGATACAATGAATGCAAAAAGAACAACTTCCCCCTCAAAACAGCCCAATAGGACTAATAACCCCTAACTCTCCCCGCAAAGCAGCAAAACGAGAAGAATCAAGAGCTTTAGTGAAAATATCTGCAAGCTGTTGCTCAGACTCTACAAAGTGAAGCACAACATCACTTTTCTCAACATGGTCTCTAAGAAAATGAAATCGAATATCAATATGTTTAGTTCTGGAATGTTGCACTGGGTTTTTGGCAATATTAATTGCAGAAGTGTTGTCACAGAAAAGAGGAACACTTCTCAAAGATAACCCATAGTCTCGCAGGCGTGGATAAAATCCAGAGAACTCGAGAGCAACCATCGGCAAGAGCTACATACTCACCTCGGTGTGGGTCAGGCAACCAAGACTGCTTAGAAGACCAAGAAACAAGAGATGTGCCCAAGAAATGACAAGTGCCAGAAGTACTCTTCCTATCCACTCTACACCCGGCGAAATCAGCATCAGAAAATGCTCGAATTGAAAGGGCAGAAGAAGAAGAATACCAGAGTCCAAAGTCAAGCGTATCTTGAAGATACCTGAAGATGTGGCGTACTGCTTGACGATGAGAAGCACGAGGAAGCTCGAAAGCGGCGCACGGACATACGGCGAATTGTATGTCCTACTCGACGCCAGTAAGATAGAGGAGGAGCCAATCATATCATGCGGTATTCTTCCGGTCCACGGACTCTCCATCCTCATCAGGGTCCAGCACGGTGGTTGTAGCAATAGGAGTAGACATTGGCTTACTGCTTCTCATATTGAAGCGCCGAAGAAGATCTTTTGTATACTTACTCTGGTGAACGAAGGTGCCTTCTTTCAGTTGCTTGATTTGAAGACCAAGGAAGAATGTCAGCTCTCCCATCATGCTCATCTCGAACTCACTGCTCATTGAATCTGAAAATCTGGACACCAAAGCATGAGAGGAACCACCGAAAATAATATCATCCACATAAATCTGAACCAACAAGAAATCACTGCCATGCCTGAGAGTGAACAAGGTTTTATCAACCATTCCCATTTTGAAATCATTTTCAAGCAAGAAACTCTTAAGCCTGTCATACCAAGCTCTAGGAGCTTGTTTCAATCCATACAGGGCTTAAGAGAGTTTAAAAACATGGTTTGGGAATTTTTGATTTTCAAAACCAGGAGGTTGCTTGACAAAGACCTCTTCTTCTATGAAACCATTCAAGAAAGCACTTTTAACATCCATTTGAAAAAGCTTGAAACCCTTGGATGTTGCAAATGCTAAAAGAATGCGAATGGCTTCCAATCTAGCTACTCGAGCAAAGGTCTCTTCAAAGTCTAAGCCCTCTACCTGGGAATAACCTTGAGCTACGAGTCTAGCCTTGTTGCGAACAACCAATCCATCCTCACTTTGTTTATTTTTAAAAATTCATTTTGTTCCAATAACATGAGAATCAGAAGGCCGCTCAACTAAAGTCCAGACTTTGTTTCTTTCAAAATTCTCAAGCTCTTCATGCATGGCATTGACCCAAGAAGCATCAGATAAAGCATGGGTGATATCTCGGGGTTCAAAAGAGGCGACAAAAGCACAATGTGCATGAGAATCAGGAGAAATAAACCTGGAGCGAGTGACTCGCTCTTGAAGATCCCCAATCATCTGCTCAGGTGGATGTTGTCGCTGAATGCGAAGAGGTGCTGCTCTGAGTGCAGTGGCCTCTACCTCATGAGTTGTCGAGGTAGGAACAGAGCCACTCGGATCGTCGGTGGGGATAGGAGGAGACCGCCACCAAATCAAGTAGTAGTAGCAGCTCTCCACCCTCTCGAGAGGTAGCCAAGGATGGTTCGGTTCCTCATCCTCGTAGTCATCATCGACGAAGATGCTTCCTTGAATTTCGTGAACACCGTGAACTCAAGCATCGGGTCTAGTACTGTGACTAGCCTCATCAAAAGTGACTTCAAGTCTCAACAATTTTGTTAGTATCAACATTAAAAACACGATAGCCACGACAATGAGCAGGATATCCAAGAAAAATGCCATCAAAATATCTAGACTCAAATTTATCAAGGTTGCCATGTTTAAGAATGAAGCACTTGCAACCAAAAATCTTGAAATGAGAGACTTTGGGAGAATGACCAAATATAAGCTCATAAGAGGTCTTTCCAACCACGAGATCTCAAGAAAACCCTATTGGAGATATAACAAGCAGAGAGATCGCCTCATTAAAATCTCCTAGGAGTAGAATGCTCATCTAGCATGGTCCGAGCCATCTCTACAAGGGTTCTGTTCTTCCTTTCTACCACACCATTCTCATTGGGAACTCTAGGAGAAGAAAAGCGATGCTCAATTCCCCTATCGGTCTGAAGGTAGAAAAGAAGAATTCTTGAACTCATCCCATTGTCACTCCTAATGGCTTTCAAAGCTCCAGTATATCAACAAAGAATTCTAAGAACCAAATCTCTAAAGAATCCAAATGCTTCATCCTTAGAAGCGAGAAAATAAACCCATGAATACCGGAGTAATCATCCACAACCACCAAAGACATACCATTTCCCACCACCGATCGAACTCTAGAAGGACCAATCAGATCTAAGTGAAGAAGTCGCCCCGGTCCATCACCATTACCAAGGTAAGAGGTGGGTGGAAGCGCACACCATCTTACCATGTCGGGTGAGCACACGAGATCTCTAATGACCTTCACCTAGGCAAACCTCTAATCAAGTCCTTGCAACCGACTCTAGACAAATGATCAAAACCTATATGCCCAAGTCTACGATGCCACAAAATAAGGTCATGAGAATCGAGATTACAAGACACCTAGGACTGGAAATGTAAGAGCTACGAAATTAGCACAAAAGATCTTCTCAAATCTGAGATCTTAAAAACAAGCTCACCCGAGGAATCTAGAACACTACACTCTCCACTTTTAAATCTCACTTCTAGACCCTCATCAAGCGGTGAGAAATGATAGAAGACTATACCTCGACTTACTTACCAAAGCGACGTCTTTAAGCATGAACTTGTCGTTGACGCCGCACGCCCTTTTTGCGATCCACGGTCCCGGTAGAAGCATCCCCAAAAGTAATCAATTCGCTGTTTGATGCACGGTAAGGAGGAGAACCATCTAGAATCTCCGGTCATATGTCGAGAACACCCGAGTCAACAAGCCACATGTCCTCCTTCCTCGCACGACGGACCTAAAAGCACAATCGAAAACATCCGTGCCAAGATCAAGTTAGTGATAAATGATCGAGGAATCCAAAGACTAAGAAGCACGATGTCTGGGAGCAGCAGTAGAAATAGCAGAAACATGATCAGGAATAAAATCATAAGGATGCACATGAGAACCATCTACACCTCTCCGAAACGATCTACCAAAAGATCGACACTCCTCGATGAGTCACGGCGCCCGATCTTCCAATAGGTTCGATTTGGTTCGCCGTGAGGACGTTGACGCTTGAGGCTTCCGACCAACGGATCGCCACCTCGCAATTCGCTACACCCGCACGCCTTCCTGCAAGCAATCGAAGCAACTCACAAGAACAAGGTAGATGCAATCTGAATTGTATTGCGGATATGGATGAAGTTTACAAGTGGGGTTCCTCAAACCGATAATCGGCTAAACCGCAATTGATGAATAATCTAAGAAAAACCCGCCTAAACTATGGCGCTCTCAGATATATATAGGGGACGGAGGAGGTCGACCTAGGGTTGTGCGGCCGTGGGATGAGGCGTACACAACTGGACTCGATCTCGCCACGCTTACAAAGTCTTATTAGTTTCCAAAGCGGTGACGCAGCACCTTGTGTCGCGATTTCGGTCGAAGATCTAGTCGAGGATCGGTCCTAGGGTGGTCTTGAGGAGTCCATGCTATCTTTGGTCATAGATTGTGTCCAACGAGTATCGTGCTCGCCTCTCTCGTGAGAGTGCTCCCAACGAGTCATCCGTCGTAGGCCTTCTTGAAGTGGTCGAGGCCTCGCGAATCGGTCGTGGACCTTCTTGAACCGGTCGTAGGCCTTCTTGAAGTGGTCGAGACCTTCTTGAACCGGTCGTAGGCCTTCTTGAAGTGGTCGTAACCCTAGATTTACAGTACAAGTAAATCATCTCCATTAGGCAAAGATCATAGAGTTCTCAAATAATACACTCAGCCCTAGAAACGATTTTACCTGATAGATTAAGTCACGTGCTCTCGCTCTTGTCATAGGACCTTGTAGTCCAACACCCAAATCTGGAGGGACTTGTGTAGTACGTGTATCCGAAGGAGGGATGTCCTCATCATACTCCCCCTCTTGAATTGGAGTCGCCCTCGACTCAAGCTCATCTTCTTCTCCCACGATGGTTTCAAATCAAATGTTAAATGTGGGCTAACCCCAAAATCTGCAGTAATTCTAACTGATATGCATTATCATTTATCTTCTTAATTATCTTAAACGGTCCTGCAGCTCTAGGCATCAACTTTGATTTTCTTAATACCGGAAATCTATCCTTTCCCAAATGAACCCAAACTAAACCACCTGGTTCTATTTTGACAACTTTCCTACCTTTATTTCCAGCAACCCTATACTTTTCAGTCATACGCTCTATATTCTCTTTAGTGGTCTCATGCAACTTGAGAATAAATGCAAGACGCTTCTTAGCATCTAGATTTATTTTTTCGAGGTTGGTAAAGGTAGTAAATCAATAGGAGCACGGGGTTAAAACCATACACTACCTGAAACGGACTTACCTTGGTGGTGGAGTGTACTGACCTATTGTAAGCAAACTCAATATGCGGTAAACACTCTTCCCACATCTTCAAGTTCTTCTTTAAAACAGCCCGCAACATGGTGGATAACGTGCGGTTGACAACCTCCGCTTGTCCATCGGTTTGGGGATGACACGTAGTAGAAAACAGCACTTTGTCCCCAATTTATTCCAAAGCGATCTCCAAAAGTGGCTCAAAAACTTCGTGATCGCGATCCGAGACAATAGTATTGGGCACTCCATGTAAGCGAACGATTTCCAAAAAACAAATCAGCTATGTTTGTAGCATCATCGCTCTTGTGACAAGATATAAAATGTGCCATTTTAGAAAATCGATCCACTACGACAAATATACTATCTCTCCCTCTTTGTCCTAGGCAATCCTAAAATAAAATCCATAGAAATATCCTCCCAAGGGGCACTAGGAATAGGAAGAGGCATATAAAGTCCATGGGATTGAGACGGGACTTAGCTTTGTTGCATGTAGTGCAATGAGCCACGTGGCGCCGACATCACGCCTCATCTTTGGCCAAAAGAAGTGGGTGGTCAGCACATCTTCTGCCTTTTTGCTCCAAAATGCGCCATCAAACCTCCTCCATGTGCCTCCCAGAATAACAAAAGACGAACAGAGCTAGCCGGAATGCATAGCTTGTTAGCACGATAGATCAAACCATCATTCAAAGACATAGTTATTCCATATCTTCCCTTCTTTACAATGTTCAAGCAATTCCTTAAAGTCCAAATCAGTGACATATAAACTCTTAATGGCCTCCAAACCAAAAATCTTATGGTCAAGTTGAGATAACATGGTATAACATCTAGAGAGCGCATCAGCAATCACATTGTCCTTACCTTTCTTATGCTTTATGACATATGGAAACGACTCAATAAATTCTACCCAATTAGCATATCGTTTATTCAGTTTAGCTTGACTTCTAATATGTTTTAGCGATTCATGATCAGAATGTATAACAAATTCTTTGGGCCATAAATAATATTGCCAAGTTTGAAGCACACGAACTAAAGCATACAATTCTTTGTCATAGGTGGAATAATTCAAACTAGGCCCATTTAGTTTCTCGCTAAAATATGCAACCGGTTTACCTTCTTGAATCAATACACCACCTATTCCAATCCGCTAGCGCCACATTCAATCTCAAAAGTCTTACCAAAATCGAGAGTTGGAGTAGGGTGCTTGGGTGAGCTTCTCTTTCAACAAGTTGAATGCCTTCTCTTGCGCATGTCCCCATTGGAAAGGCACTCCTTTCTTTGTCAATTCATTCAATGGTGCGGCAATGGTGCCAAATCCCGCACAAAACGCCGATAGAATCCAAAGAAGGCCGTGGAAGCTCCGCACTGTGACACAATGGTCGGCGTCGGCACTTTGGATGGCTACAATCTTTGTCTCATCCACCTCAATTCCCGTGGTGTCACAACATATCCAAGAAACGCAACTCGATCGGTGCAAAAGGTGCACTTTTCGAGGTTACCAAACAAACGTGCATCTCTCAAAGCATTAAAAACAGCACGATATGATTCAAATGTAGCTCATGTGACTTGCTATAAATCAAGATATCATCAAAGTAAACCACCACAAATTTTCCAATGAAAGAGCGTAAAACCTCGCTCATCAATCGCATAAAAGTACTAGGTGCATTAGTTAGACCGAAGGCATCACTAACCACTCATATAATCCGAACTTAGTTTTAAAAGCGCTTTTCCATTCATTTCCTAATTTCATTCGAATCTGTGGTAACCACTCCGCAAGTCAATCTTTGTAAAAATAATAGAACCACTCAATTCATCAAGCATGTCGTCTAGCCTAGGGATAGGATGACGATACCTTATAGTAATGTTATTAATGGCTCGCAATCAACACACATACGCCAACTACCGCCTTTCTTAGGAACCAAAATAATCGAACAAAGACAAGGACTAAGGCTTTCTCTTACGCACCCACGGTCCAAAAGATCTTGGACTTGTCGCTGAATTTCCTTAGTCTCCTCTGGATTGGTCCTATATGCAAGACGGTTTGGCAAAGTCACTCTGGATCAAATCAATTTGATGCTCTATCCCTCGAATAGGTGGTAATCCTGGGTACCTCACCGAAATACATCCACATACACCGCAAAAGGTTAGCAACAGCAGGAGGCAAAGAGCTAGCTATATCCTCAAGCGAATATAAGGCATTTTTGCATATCAAAGCATAGCATGGCAGCTCATTATCACAAATTTCAGCAAGTTCAGATTTAGTGGCAAACATAACACATCCCTTCAATTTAATCCCCTCAGACTTAGGACTAGACGCCACTTTCTCCCTTTTAGGTGGGAAAACATATTTTGCTACTTGCTGATTTTCAGAATCATGCTTATCGGTGTTTCTTTCATTTTTAGCGCATTCTTCTTCATCTTTCAAAATCTCAGCTGGTGTCAAAGGTAATAACTTAATCTTTTTACCCTTGTGTAAGAACGAGTAGGTATTAGTTCTACCATGGTGCAAAACATCATTGTCATATATCCAAGGCCTACCGAGCAATAAAGAGCATGCTTGCATCGGTACTATATCAAAGTCAGAACTATCTTTGTAATTGCCAGCTGAAAATTGCACGTTCACAACTTTGTTTACCTTTAACTTACCACACGAATTGAACCATTGGATGTAGTAGGGACGTGGGTGGGGTTGTGTGGTCAAGCCAAGCTTCTCGACCATCTCGGAGCTTGCAAGGTTGTTGCACTCCTCCATCAACGATGACTCGCAGCTCATCCTTCACAAGAAATCTGGTTTGAAACAAGTTATGCCGCTGATTTTGCTCGCTCTCTCCACTTGTGCGCTCGAGACTGCTATGCAACAAGGCTCATATGATACTCGGTGTCAACAAAGACTACTTGCTCCTCTACACCATCAAGATTCTCGTCTGCCTCATCTCCTCCACTGCAATGTTAGCCGCAAGTACATATTCATTCTCAATATCACTAGTACTTACATATCCACCGTCTGTAGTGGCAAGGTATGCTCACGACTTGGGCGATCCTTCATGACGTGTCCCATTCCCTGCAACGGTGGCAAATAATCCCGTGGTACGACCAATGGAAGCAACCGAGGAAGAACTCTTGGTCGGAGCCCAGACACTAGTAGATTTGCTTACCTCGGGTGCATGTGATGTGGTCGGAGGTGTTCGCTGAACGCACCCTACTCGAGGAGGGGCAGCAGACCGTGTGCCGACAGTGGGGGTGTTTTGGCTTGCCCGAGACCGGTCGTGGTGTAGACATGCTCCCAAAATTGTTCCTTGGCCTCTGTCGCCCCCGCAATTCTTTTACGCCAAACATGCAAGTTGAAACAATCTAGGGACACTATCGTATTCTTTGTAATCCACTATGTCCCGAATCTCACGCCTTAATCCTCCATAAAACGTGCTATTGCCTTCTTCATCCTCAATAATATCATAACGCAACATGCTAATTTGTAGCTCCCGATAATATTCTTCTACGGATCTATTACCTTGATTTAAGCGCTGCAATTTATTACGCAAATCACGCTTAAAAGAAGGTGAGACAAATCATTACGCATAGCAACCTTTAAACCATCCCACGTAGTAGGCACTAATCCTTCAAGCAAACCCTATTCCACCAAATGATGGCAAAGTTTTTAAATTCACTTGTGGCTTGCCTAACTCTATGCACTTCAGAACTAAGTGAGCATTCAATTTTGTTCTACCGTCATCTCCCAATCTAGATATATTTCGCATCATAAGCACCCGCAAAAGATGGTATAGTGAACTTGACTTTAGCATATGGATCATCATGGGCATTATGTTGCTGAAAATTGTTACCTCTCATACCTTGACGGTTGAAGTTCAGCCGGTTCCGTTGTCGTGCATCAAAGGCGTCGTGGTCGTGCATCTCATTATCATTATCAAACTCATGGTCATGAGCTGCACCATGAGGTTCCACACGACCAACGTTTGGTGGTCGGTTCACTATTCTTTCGAGGCGTGTAGTGAGCGCTGCAATACTATCATTGATTGAGCGTTGTAATGTGATCGTGGTAGCTTGAAGCTTCCTGTCGATGTCCTCATTAACAGTAGTGCGTTGTTCATCCAAGAGCGTAATGAGCTCTTCCCTCAAAACACACTCTTGCGCATCCAATCCTTCACCTGACATGGTTAGTAGTAGACAAAAGACAACACAAAAGTATTATTCCTATCACTACTAGGTGGTCGGAGGGTGGAATCACACACTCTCAAGCGTCTTACCAAGCTCTTATGAGTTTCTTACCAAATTGCAGCAGGTGGTCAATTCGGCGAAGGTGGGATGTACGATCACGGCGGAGGCGAATGCGAGGATCCAATCTGAGGGCCGAAAGTATGTGTAGCTCGGATAGGCAATGTTTAGTAGCAAGGGATAGCAATAATGAAATCAGATTAGCAAAGCTGAATAAAAGTCCACAGTACTCATCACAGTTGGTGGCCCAAACGCGTTCCTAGAACTAGCTCAAGCAAACGGAAGGATAGGGTAGATACAAACACAATCGGATCCAAAATCACAAAGCAACTCCTTCTTTTTTTTTTTGCACTCTTTGCTTTCTTTCTTCTTTTTTTTGGACTGCAAAAACCCAATCTAGGGGGTTTTTTTTTGCGAATGTGACCTTGACTCAAAACTCTTCAAAACCCTTTTCTGGGTCTATGGATATATATGGGTCACAAACTTTTTCCGGAGAGCAGGGGTAAAAAGGTAATTAAAAGATACTCTCTCTCTCTCTCTCTCTTTCTGAACTTTAGCTATGGGAAAAATCCGACCAAGTGGTGGGGTGTCCGAGGGCAACAAGATAATAAATAGGGTTGTCGGACAGAGTGGTCGGTCGAATCCGACCAGGCGTTCGTTTCCAACCAGGTGGAGAAGCCGAATCCGAGTAGGTGGTCGTATGTGGGTGGTGTTGTGGTCGATGGGGTGGTGTTGTGGTCGATTGGGGGTGTCTAGATGATCGACACAAAGAAAGACTCGACGCTAGAAACTAGATTACTGACGACTAGACCAAAGAACAAAGACACCGACGATGGACTCGAATTCAACAACGCTAAACCGAAAACACAATTGCGAAGGCACAAAGTGGTTTGGACGGCGAATAATTACGATCTAAAAATTTTTGTAGGGCAATTTTCGGACTCTAGGTGATGGAACAAAACTCACAAAAAGGGATAAACGAAATTACCTAACGAGCAACCTTAGCTCGATACCACTTGATGAGTCACGGCGCCCGATCTTCCGATAGGTTCGATTTGGTTCGTCGTGAGGACGTTGACGCTTTGAGGCTTCCGACCAACGGATCGTCACCTCGCAATTCGCTACACCGCGACGCTGTCGTTATCGACCACGCTTGCACGCGATCGACCTTACCACGAAGGTTATGGTTCCCGCAAGCAATCAAGCAACTCACAAGAACAAGGTAGATGCAATCAATTGTATTGCGGATATGGATGAAGTTTACAAGTGGGGTTCTCAAACCGATAATCGGCGAACCGCAATTGATGTAATAATCTAAGAAAACCCGCCTCTAAACTATGGCGGCTCTCGTATATATATAGGGGGCGTGAGGAGGTCGACCTAGGGTTGTGCGCCGTGGGATGAGGCGTACACAACCGGACTCGATCTCGCCACGCTTACAAAGTCTTATTAGTTTCAAAATGGTGACGCAAAGACCTTGTGTCGCGTATTTACGTCGAAGATCTAGTCGTAGGATGGTCCTAGGGTGGTCTTGAGGAGTCCATGCTATCTTTGGTCATAGATTGTGTCCAACGAGTATCGTGCTCGCCTCTCGGTCGTAGAGTGCTCCCAACGAGTCATCCGTCGTAGGCCTTCTTGAAGTGGTCGAGGCCTCGCGAATCGTCGTGGACCTTCTTGAACCGGTCGTAGGCCTTCTTGAAGTGGTCGAGACCTTCTTGAACTGGTCGTAGGCCTTCTTGAAGTGGTCGTAACCCTAGATTTCTGAGTACAAGTAAATCATCTCCATTAGGCAGCATCATAGAGTTCTCAAATAATACACTCAGCCCTAGAAACGATTTTACCTGATAGATTAAGTCACGTGCTCTCGCTCTTGTCATAGGACCTTGTAGTCCAACACCCAAATCTGGAGGGTCTTGTGTAGTACGTGTATCCGAAGGAGGGATGTCCTCATCACCCCCTGTCTAGGTGCTGCCCGTGGTCTCTCCTCACGATGTCCTAATCCAACACGCTGCCTAGACCCACCAAAAGAGTCTACAAAGTTCTCTACAAATCTAGGCCTATATGTGTTGCGATAAACAGGCTGCCTAGCTCTAGAAACTACAGCTAGAGAAGGGACTCCTCTAATGGTTCTCAGGACGCTCATCCTCTCTTTTCTCTCAAGTTTTGCTCTCCGGAAGCAACTCAACAGTATGGCCTTCTTTCTTGCAGAAGGTGCAATGGTACTGGACCTTTTGAGAGGTCTGTACAGAATGAGTGAAAGCACCTTTCTTACCAGAAAGAGTTTGAGCAAAACCAGCGGATTTGAAAACAACTTTGGATGGCTTAGGAGGTTCTAGCTCAAACAAACCATTCTTCACAACTCTAGCAATCCTAGGTGGGTTTTTCTTGGAATGCTCTAGGGGATTGAAACCTAGACCACTATTTTTCACGCTCACCTTGGATTGATCAAGAATCATGTTGAGTTTCTTTTTCCCACTTGAAAACTTCTCAAGAGTCACCTTGAGGTAATCATTCTCTTTAATTAAACCCTCACATCTAGTGCACTTGCTAGACTTGATTACCTCATTGTGCTTACTCTTAAGAAGGGCCACTTTCACTTTGAAGGCCTCACAAGACACACAATAGGATTCCCTAATCCTATTCAACTGCTCCTTAAATTTGACTCTAAATGCCTCTTGAATCTGATTAATCATGGTTTCAACTTCAGCATTTAAAGCACAAGAGTTAGAATCAATAACTTTCTTGGAAGCAGTAAAAGACATGGATCTTTCAATTTTAGCCTTTTCTTCAAGAGTCTTGTTTAAGGCTTCAATCTCAATTGTAAGCTTGGGACAATTTTCACAAGATGCAACTCTAGAGTAAACCAGTATTTCTTTCATCTCTTGCATCTTAATCCTATTATTCTTACAATGAGAGCATGTGTGACTAGCATCAAATTTTTGCAATTCTTTTAAAGAGCTATCCAGTTTTAATTCAAGCAAAGCACAATTTGAGCAAGTTAAAGGATAGCTTCCATGGCGGTCACATCAAGTGAAATGGCATCTAAGCGCGTAACTAGACTTGAGAGATTCTAGTTCATCGAGAGCATCTTTTAGTTGATTAGTGACAGAGGAATGAGCAGATTTCAAGCTTGTCAAGTCATTAAGCAAGCTAGTGCAGGATTCACAAATATCATCAGGATTAATAGATTTAAGCCTAACAACTTCTAGGTTCAAATTATCAATCATAATATCCTGCTTCTTAATCATTTTTACTTGCTTATGCAATTTCTATTCAGCAAGCACCAACATCCTTTTCATGTCAGCAATAGAAGGGCATACCTCATCAGGATCACTAAAAGGATCCTCATCGTTGGAGGAGTCGCTGTCATGGCTGTTCTTGGCCATGAAACACATGCCTGTGAAGTCATGTGCCTTCTTCTTGCCACGAGCGTCACTCTCGTCGTCCTCCGTTTCCGAGTCCACATCGCTCATGTTTACATTTTCTAGAGCGGCAAGGACCCGGCTGACAAACTTCCGATAGTTTGTCTTCTTGGGTTTTGCATCCCTCTCCTGAGGATGTCTTCGTGTCTCCTTCTCCTCCTTGCCCTTTAGCTTGGGGCACCTGGAGCGAATGTGGTTTGGCTCACCACACTCGAAGCACGTGATAGGTCCACTTCTCCTCCTATTCCTCACCTTGTTATACGCTCTTGTAAATTTGGTGGATAGGAGGGCTAAGTCATCCTCAGGCGAGCCAAGTTGCTCATCGCTAAAGAATGTAAAGCGATAATGAAAACCGATGAGCTACAATCAAGAGACTCGAAGAACAACCCTTGGATTTGTCGACCACTAATGCCATCGACTGTCTTGGGGAGACGCGAGATAAAATCAATCTCATGCGTCTTCAACCTCGAGTAAAGCTTATCCATGGTAAGCTCACTCATGACAAGTTGTTGTCATTGATGGAAGTGATCTTCATTCCCAGCACCTTCACATCAAGAGCACCCAAAAGTCGGCGTGCATTTTCGCACTTCGAGAAAATATCAAGTCAACAAATGCGAGATCATGAAGAATCTTAAAGAATCTTCCCACACTCATCCAAAGACTCACCGTGCCTTTGCTCGATCTTAGAGTAAACCTTTTGAGCCGGTTCTGTCTCACTTCCTTGATCGGTGGACCCTTCGTGATAGTCACAAAGTGTCCGCCGATCTCATGAGCAGACCGCAAGTGAGCAACACGCTCAAACTCAGATCGACTAAGGCCTTGGATCAAATAATTCTGAGCCTTGCTGTTGGCCTCCACATCTGGAGTGATCATATCATCATCGGTTGGCACGACATAAGGATTTTCCACCTTAAGCCAAATAGCGTGCCCTTGAGCCTCGATATATGCTAGCATACGAGCCTTCCAATATGCAAAGTCAACTCCTCAAAATGTGTGGCTTGGTTGAGTACTTGTCACGCCATGGCTCCAAAGATCTGTTAAGATCTATGAGAAGAGCTAACAAGCTCGATACCACTTGTAGGACCTAAAAGGCGACTAGGGGGGGTGAATAGGCGCTTTCTCAACTTTCTTGCCTAAATAAAATTCAACACGAACTTTACTCCTTTAGCTATGAAAGCTAAGAAGATCAGTAGGTGCACAATGTAGCCTTGTCTTTGGTCGATAACCCCGACAACCACACGACACAAAAAAAAGAAGCATTTAGATACCGAGCTGAGGAGCGCCGAACTCCCCGTGACATCGACGAAGTGACCGATCACGCCAAGAATCTCCACCTGAATCGCATTTATGCTAATTGTTGATGATTACTCCTGTGGATGTGGTTACATGTTATCAAAACAAAGGACCAGCGTGTCGCATTCATGAAGACCAAGGTGCCGCCGAACACGCAGTGGTCACCGCACAAGATTCTTAGGTCGATCAGGACGAAGTTTATTTTGGCCGAGCTCGCAAAGGTGTGCGAAAGTAGAATTGAACGCCATTTCACCGCACCATATTCTCTCAAGAAACGTGTGTGGAACGCCGCAACAGATTTGTAGATGGTATGGCACGATCACTTCTAAAGCATGAGCGTGTCTTAGATTTGGGGAGGCACGCATGCCGCCTATCTCTCCCGAACTGCCCAACCAAGGCGATGGGTGATCGACCGCTCGAGGCATGGACAGGAGGAAGCTGCACCGCACATTCGCAGTGTTGCATCAAGACGGCGCGACGCCAAGGTGACTACGCCTAAACCTAAAGAAGCTCGACGACCGCAACGCGCCATCGTGTACGGGCATCGAGAAGGATGCAAAGCTCACCGACTATCGGACCCACATCGCGCAAAATCTATGTAAGTCGCGATGTTATATTTGAATAAAATGTGAATGGAAGTGGTCGACCATGCAGGAGTAATCGTCACCCATTTTGTGATCGAAGAGGTGCCGACCACGGCAAGAACCCGACCACCCACAAGTCGTGATTTACCGCTGCACCGTCGGATGCACCATCGATGGTATGGTGCCGACCACAAAGAAGAACCCTACCACCCACTGTCGCGACCAAGGCACTTCGCTCTGATGCACCACCGACGGCAGATGGTGCCGACTATCAGAACCCGACCACCCACAAGTCGTGATTTACCGCGGCACTCGCTCTGATGAATCACGGGCGCAGGGTGCCACTGTAGAAGAACTACCACACCGTGGCTCGTGACACGCTAAAAGAATGATGGACCCGTCTTGCATGTGCACATGGAGAGATCACGCGAATGCATCGCATGGAGTCGAGTATGAAGAAGTCAAGGAGGAGGCAATGCTTGTGGAGATGGAGGAGCCATCCTTATCGGGTTACCGTCGAGGAAGCCATGAACAAGGAAATGAAACCATCGAAGAACGCGACGTGGTCACTTACCACGCTGCGCCGCACAAAGCAATGGTCAAATGGGTGTACAAATTAAAGAAGAACCAGATGGCGAGGTGATCAAACACAAGGCACGGTTGGTTGCCAAGGGGCGTTGTCGGACCCAAATATGCATCTGACTCTCGGTATTCTCGTGACTAGTCCAGATCACGCTTAGTGCACACAAAGGTCAACATTGATGAAATATCACATCCATACAACGAATATAAGAATAAACGAGTACTTAAATAACAATAATGGGGACCTTATGGTCGAAGTTTTACATTTATTAAGCCATGCAAGGTCGATAATAAAGAAATAACCGCAATGAAACTAAATAAACTCCTAGCTCCCATCAATTTACCACAGCAACCGATCGATCAAGACCTAACGCTCAACCTTCGAGAACTCTTCTTCAAAAGCAAAGCATTTACTCCTCCACTTCGTTGATTTGTTTAGCAAGAGTGAGTACACACCGCACTCGCAAGTCATACCACGTAATGCATTTATACATGATGGCTTATTCCAAAGAAATGGCTTCGTGGTTATTTTGCGAAATGCAACATTTGCAATTGAATACAAATAATAGATTGAAAGCATAATTCAAAACAAATAGATAATAAGTTAACAATTGATTTCACAAAGACACATAGTCTAATCAAGTTCTTTCACACAAATGAACAAGTTATCTCTCACAAATGACCCTTCCCAATTGTTTTTATGAAAATCTACCCTCGTGTGAAATTTTGAGCATGTCCATAACCGAGGACGCGGCTATTCAATAGATTGGTTTAAACACTGCAGAGGTTGTACACTTTACCCACACGATGAAACCAACCTGACGTGAGTTGATCACAACAAAACCTTTCGAGACTTCATCTCAAACAATGACACTCCGTGTGTTTTTATCATTCAATTTGTACACACACCTTTGAACGACACACACCATTGACAGGATGCAACGAATCTCCCGCGATGTGACATATCACACCTCCATTTCATCACATAGCTTAAATACAACCCGAGTTGTCAATGTCAAGACTCCATAACTTACTGTTAGCCCACCCATACTAGGCATGTGGTCGCACAAGAAGGCCCAACTCAATGGCGCACAGTTAAGTCCTTAATTGACTAAGGCAAGACTTCCAGCTTTTTCCCAAATCACAAAGTTTATATCACATGATCCACCATTCACACGTAATCCACCACTTGCCTCACCTAAATCTTTTCCCACCCGTTGATTAAGTGCAACACATGCCATCAACGAGTAACAAAGACACAAAGACACAGCATTCATCACAGCCCATAATCACTTAGTCAAATTTATAATTGCAACTCACATGAAATGATGACTCGTGGCATGGCTAAGGCCTAATCAGATCTAACCAACCCACGCTGGTGCTACAATAATACCAACTAAATAATTAATCAACCTAGGGTGACAAAAGATCATGACATACACAGACAAGGTGGCATAACAATTGGATTAATAACTACACCCAAAAGCATTTAAATAAATACTTGAAATAGAATGCAATACATTGAAACAAAGTATTTTGAAAATCGGTTCAAAATGATCAAAGGTATAACTTGCCTTGAATAGATCTAGATATTGGTCTTGGTCTTGAGGTGCTCCTTCTTCTCGCAAAATTCCCAAGTATCGACGCCACTCGCAAACAGACAAAAGAAACAAAACAAATAAATAACAGAGGCAAAACAAACTCCAAAATCAAATAAAATTCACCATTAAATAGATCTTAATTTTATATGAATTTACAAATTTGAATGGGCTCAATTGACTTCGATGCAAAAGATATGGCTTTGAAGATTGGAAATCAATTAAACCCTAATTTGGATTTTCTGAATTTCCGAATTATTTTTATAAAGGAAATTGGATTAATGACGCTACGACGTTTGCAATGAATTTCACCTAAAAGAAATAATTAAAAACAGTATCGACAGTGGGACCCACCGCCGGGCCGCTCACGCGCGCGACCAAATCCACCAAGCCTCCGGATCCTGCCTACCAGGTGGCGCACTCCACGCATGTGCTGGCGCCGACGCGAAGGCCAACAAGGTCGGACACGCACGCACAGAGCCGGTGGACGCCGACGCCAAGCACGGCCAAGGCGGCGCGCCGAACCAACTGGCACCCGGGAACGCACGGCCACGGCAGGAGTGGTACCAACGTAGAGGAGGTTATGCGACACACGGGCACCGTTTGAGCACCTGGGTTGATGAGATGGCCGGCATGAAAGAAGGCGCGAGAGAGCACGGTTTTGTTTGAGGCGCCCGGCGATGTTCGGGACAGGAGCGCACGAGTTAGCTCGAGACTTGCCGATCACAACGGTGCGCCGGTGGAGCAAGGGCGACGACGACGGCGCAAGAATCCACCGAGAAGAAGTTCTACGAAACCCTAAAGCTTGCAATGCGGCGCTTAGGACGGCGATTTAGAGTGGGCATTAGGGTCGGAGGCCCGGCGGAGCTAAGGAGTACTTATAGGCTCTGAGACGCCAGATTTGAAACCCCACCCGGGTCCAAACAACCGGGTTTTTGAATTCCAAGATTTTCGGAGATTGAAACCGATTCGGGTTTGATTTGGTTTGGAACGGATATGGAATAACCGAGACACGCTTGGGGCATTCACAAGAAATCAAGAAGAGAATCGGCGTTGTCGGATAGACTTGAAGCTCTGGCACGATGGCAAAGACGACGCGCCAGCGAGGAGAAAAGAAGAAGATAGCTGAGACGACGACTGGCCGGCGCCCACCGCCGAGCGAGGAAACGCCATACGGGCGAAATGAACCGTGGCGATGGCGATCCAACGGTTGAAAGCTTAACGCGGCATGGGTCAATGGGCACGATGGAATAGTGTTGGGCTTCGCCCAAGATCGTTCGGGATTTAAAATAGGTTTTTCTTTTAAATAAATCCAAAATGCAAATAGCAATTAGAAAATAGCAATTGACTTTGGAAAATTCCGTAAAATTCTATAAAATATACCAAGCATATAGAATCTAAATAAAATAGTTTTGACAATTGTTGATGTTGGGATTAAGCATTAAATCAATTTGTCCTTAAAGTCCATATTAAGCTTTTAAATTAATATTCAAATAAATCCAAATGGTGAATTTTCTCACTACTACTATTTAAAAGATTTTAAAGCTCAAATTGGGATGTTACAAACCTCCCCTTAAACGAATCTCGCCCGAGATTCCTGCTTAGCTAGAGAAAAGGCTAGGGAACTCTGGATTTCAACTCTTCTTCACGCTCCCACGCTGTTTCTTCCGAGTGGTTACTCCACCGACTTTGCGTAAACGAACGGCCTTGCTTCTCGTGCGGCGCTCACGACATCCAAAATCCGACAGTCGCTTCTTTGTATGTGAGATCTTCCTTCGCTCAATTGACTCCAACGGGTCCGCTTTTCCGCACACGAAGACACTTCTTCACCGAGAGACATGAAAGACATCATGCACTCGCTAACGATCATGTAATCCAACGGCACGCAACTTCTCCACTGCTCCAAAACCTTGAATGGACCCACATACCTTGGAGCAAGCTTCCTTTGGTGTGGAATCTTTAACACCTCGAGCGAGTAACTCGCAGATACACAAAACTGTTCAAAGATGAGGTCACGACGACGATTATCAGATAACTCTTTTGCTCGGACTGAGCTATCTTTAGTCTTTCTCTCGATCATAGCAACTTGTTCTTCGCTTCAATAATATCCGCCCACTACACGCTCAACCTGCTCACTAATTCAATGGAGTTCTCGCAGTAACACCATACAAAGCTTCAAATGGTGACATCTCAAACCGCTTGATAACGTTGTTGTACGAGAATTTCGATACCAGAACTTTTATCCCAACTGTAGCATTAGCTAAGGCACGTGCTCTCAACATATCTTCTAATATCCGTTGACTTTCACTTATCCATCCGTCCGTGGATGATAAGCAGATCAAATTTAGATGAGTTCCTGTGGCTTCATGTAGACTCGCCAAAAACGAGGTGAATTGAGATCCTCGATCCGACACTATCTTCTTAGCACACCGTGCATCGACATTTTTGACATATACAATTCCGCCAAGCGGCTCCTCGAGTAAGTGGTTTTGATGGCAAGAAATGGGCAACCTTAGTCAAACGATCCACTATTACCCAAATCGAATCATAACTCCGATTGAGTCTTGGGTAATCCGCAATAAAATCCATACCGATCTCTTCCCACTTCCATTCTCGTATCTTCGCCGTTGTAGCAACTCACGTCTCGATGTTCGCCTTACTTTTTTGACACACGCCGATAAGGCAACGAACTCGCGACGCCTCGCTTAGGTTTGGCCACCAAAACTTATTCTTAACATCCCGATACATCTTAGTGCTTCAGGTGAATTGAATACTTTGAGTCATGGGCTTCCTTCGTAATCACCGTCTTAATCCATCCATATCCGTACGATACGCCCATTGATCCACAAGATATCCCGATCATCTATGGTGAAGTCTTTAAATTTTCCTTCGACATCTTTCTTGAGAGATCAGAAACTCGTAATCCTTAGGTTGAGCTTCACTTAACTGCTTCTCCGAGTAGACTGCACTTCCAAATTGGCCACAAATCCTTCCGAACAACTCTAGTCAGAGCTCGAATTCCTCCCAAGTTCCAAATCTCTTTGCTTCCGCATAGCATAAAGAGTTTCACGACTCAAAGGCATCCGAACTACATTGGCCTTACCAGATGGTAATGGATTCCAAGATTATAATCCTTATTAACCAACCATCTTCTCTCGCCTCATGTTCAAATCAGATCGAGTGAATATGTACTTCGTGCTCTTATGATCTGTAGACTTCAAATGACATGATGAGATAATGACGCTAAATCTTCAAGGCATGCACTACGGCAGCCTAATTCCAAATCATGGGTAGGATAATTTCTTCATGAGGCCTTAATTGCTCTTGACGTTTGCTGCCTCTTCCTTCTGCATAAGGACACATCCTAATCCTTGACGCAAGCATCACAAAGAGATATCAAAATCCTTACTAATATCCTAAAACTAGCATGGGCAAGTCAAACGCTTCTTCAATTCTTGAAAACTTCACAAGTGGGTCCAAATAAACTTCTTCTTTCTTCAACAATTGTGTAAGAGGTTTAGCAATCGTTGAGAACCCTTCAATGAAACGACGATAGTATCCCGCCATTCCAAGAAACTACGAATTTGAGTAACCGCCTGGGCCGCTTCCCATTCATTATGCCTTAACCTTCCGGTCAATCGCTACTCCTTCTACTGCATTACATGACCGAAAATCAACTTTCTTCTTCCAAAAGTCACACTTATTTAACTTGGCATACAACCGATGCCCTCTCGAGCTTTCTAGGATTAATCTCAAATGTCTCAGATGTTCTTCTTCCGACTTTGAGTATACCAAAATATCATCAATGAATACTACTACTAACTTATCCAAATATTCCATGAATACTTTGTTCATCATGTTCATGAAATAGGCAGGCATTAGTCAATCCAAAAGACATGACTAGAAATTCATAATGTCCATACCGGTTGAGAAAGCGGTCTTGGTACATCCTTAGGACAAATCTTCAATCGATGGTAACTCGATCGCAGATCGATTTGGAGAATACTCCGCCTCTTTTCATCCGTCGAACAAATCATCTATTCCGGGCAATGGGTACTTGTTCTTGATGGTGACTTCATTGAGAGATCGATAATCGATACACATTCTCATACTTCCATCTTTCTTCTTGACTAACAAAACAGTGCTTCTATGGCGACGAACTAGGTCTTACAAAACCTTTCTCCAAGAGTTCTTCTATCCGCTTCTTCATTTCCACAAGTTCATCGACCGCATCCGATAGGTCTCTTGAAATTGGTGCTGTTTCTCGCACTAGATCGATGACAAATTCAATGTCACGGTCCGTGGCATTCCCGTAATTCTTCCGAAATACATCCGTAATCTCTCACTACGTGTACATCTTCCAAAGAAACCGCTTTGATCGCTGACTACCAAATGTCCATCACGCATCGAGGTGGCTAGAAATTTACTTTTTCCCGTGGTATCCTCAATTGTCACGCTTCGCCACAATCTAGCATCGCTTATGTTTGGATAACCAATCCATACCAAGGATGACATCTATGGTCCGAGTGTTCAGAACTAGGTTGGCTAGAAACTCAACTCCGCCATGAGTAGCCTAGCTCCTAAACATCCAACTTTAGAACTTAGCTCGCTCCAGCGATCGACTAACAGAGTATGCTTAAGATGCATAACTTCCAATTTGTTCTTAGTTGCAAAATTCCAACAAACGAATGCTAAGCTCCGTAATCAAACAGAATCGATGCGTACCGAATTTATTAGAACTTACCCAGACAACGCCAAAGCTTCTTGGGCTCCTTCTAGAGTGACGTGGTTGACACGCCTCTCGATCACCGATGGTGTTCTCCGGATTGACCGTAGCTTGAGAAGTTCCTTGATGGTTGCCTTGTAATCGCGTTTGGCCGTGTTCCTGGTTGAAGCGCATCGAGTGATAGTCCCATTCTCGCGACATTTGCCGGCGAAATGCCCGGCCGACGGTAAAGCAAACTCGTTGTATTCTCGGGTTGCATCGGATTGGGGTTGACTGCGGTGGTTGCGAAATTCGAGCAATCGGGCGAGGTGCCGGTTGTGCGTGGTCCGCACTTTGGTGGAAAACCGCTAAATCGTGGAATCATTCTTGCCTCACCGGGTTGGTGACTTCTTTGTTGAGCCATTCTCGCGCTTACGATGATCTTCCAATTCTTGCGCTTATCCTCAAGAATCAAAGCCTTGTTGATCAACTCTTGAAAATCGTGAAAGGTGTGAGCGATCGTTGACTTGAAGTCCAAAGGTCAATCCTTTCGAAAACGACTGACGAGCCTTGTCCTGGCGACATCTTCAAGATATCGAGCAAGTTGAGAGAATTTGTTGAGGTAGTCAACATCGACATTCCTCCTTGCTTGAGAGCACGGAATTCATCCTTCTTCGATCCATGATTCCTTCCGCACATGATATCGATTTAAAAGCGCTAGAACTCTTCCCAAGTAATGTCTTGCGTTGCCCATGCGCCGACAAAGTTTTCCACCATTCGCGCAATGCCTTCCATCCGCGAGAGGCGCATAACTTTTTCATGATCGCCGCATTGAGTGATCCGCAGCTCTCTCAATAACACGGCCAATCATCGCCTTCACCGTGACACATGTCCGTAAAGGTTGGTGGACGGTCTCATAAACCGCCAACTTGATGATCCATTGTGACCATGAGCAACCGCTCCATTGTGATGTCGATTGTTGTTGCTCGTTATTCATAGCTTGCATCCGATTCATCATGGTGTACATCACCGGGTTCCAGCCGCCATGAATGCTCAAAATTCGCATCGATCAAGGTGCTTGTGGTGGAACCGCTTCCGGATTTGCTTTTGTCCTTCCGACATCGAGTATCGTAACCACTTGCGCAGCTTGACGAGTCCGAACCATCCGTGAATCTCAAGGGTTAGATAAGGTAGCAAGCACGAGATGTTGTAGAACTAAGTGTGAGGTAAACCCAACAACATATTTTAAGAAAGCTCAATCAAACTCTTATATTGATTAAGATAAGAGTATGGCAACAAATGCCTAAGGGCTTTGCACTCATACTTGCACACAAAAATAAGGACGAACTTACATACAAACTACCGCTAAAGGGCTACTCAAGACATAAAATCGCTAAGCTCGAAACAACGCGAACAGACTATCAATCAAATAGCCTCCGCACTTTGACGTGCTCCCGCCGCAGACCTCGAAGTGAGTCCGCATCCTCGCAAACCGATCCGATGTCCCGGATGGTGCAATAGGAGGTGTCCTCGTGCAAAGTGCCGGTGCTCGCTCGCACGCTCCTCTGGCTCTTCCGGTTCAAACGTCCATCACCTTCTCGGTCTTCTCTTCGCTTCTTCGTGTCGCCCATAAAGAGTTTCTTCTAATATGGCGATCCTTTCTTCACTCTCAAAGAGTCTCATAGTACACTCCACTCAGAGCGCTAACTCCAACGATTCTCCCGAGCAATGCGAATGGCGAGATGCACGACTTGGCGTTGTCTTCCTTCCGTGACGGAAAACATGCGCAAGATCCACGCTGAAGTGCGATGATAACGGAAAACGTGGTCACGGGCTCGAGATGATCTCGTGGATGGCAAGGCGTGAAGACTCGGATTGCTTCAATCCAAATACTCCTTCGAGCCGAGATGTTCAAGGTTTGCTTGCCTTGGTGTTCTGCCCGCGAGATCCAAATGGCGATCACTCCACGATCTCACTGCTCACAATCCAAGCACAATCGCCACTGACAATGGACGATCGAACCTCCAAGTACTTGTAGCAACTTCCAAAGCTCTACGCAAGTCCTCCTTGCGCCTCCATAACTCAAGACGAGGCATCCACAAGATGGACAAGGATATGAAACAACTTTAAAACAAATGAGAGAGAATTTCAAAGAATAGTTGAGTCAAGAGAGACATGATGAGTTAAGGAGTTCAATTAATCTTGTAAGTTAATATTTGCTTTAGAAAATAGTTTGACTCACTAAGAACGCCAATCTAACTAGGGTCAAGACTTGCCAAGATGGCTCGATACCACCTCCGGGACCCAAATATAACCGACCCTCTGTGTTCTTACTAGTCCAGATCACGCTAGTGCACAAAGGTCAACATTGATGAAATATCACATCCATACAACGAATATAAGAATAAACGAGTACTTTAAATAACAATAATCATGGGACTTTATGGTCGAGTTTTACATTTATTAAGCCATGCAAGGTCGATAATAAAGAAATAATCGCAATGAAACTAAATAAACTCCAGAGGCTCCCATCAATTTACCACAGCAACCGATCGATCAAGACCCTAACGCTCAACCTTCAGAGAACTCTTCTTCAAAAGCAAAGCACGACTCTCCACTCGTTGATTTGTTTAGCAAGAGTGAGTACACACTGCACTCGCAAGTCATACCACGTAATGCATTTATACATGATGGCTTATTCCAAAGAAATGGCTTCGTGGTTATTTTGCAAATGCAACATTTGCAATTGAATACAAATAATAGATTGAAAGCATAATTCAAAACAAATAGACAATAATAAGTTAACAATTGATTTCACAAAGTACACATAGTCTAATCAAGTTCTTTCACACACAAAAGTTATCTCACACAATTGACCCTTCCCAATTGTTTTATGAAAATCTACCCTCGTGAAATTCCCAGCAAGTCCATAACCGAGGACGCCGCTATTCGAATAGATTGGTTTAAACACTCGCAGAGGTTGTACACTTTACCCACACGATGAAACCAACCTGATCGTGAGTTGATCACAACAAAACCTTTCGAGACTTCATCTCAAACAATGACACTCCGTGTTTTGTAACATCCCAAATTTATGTTTCAAATGTAATAAAATGAGGATAAATTAAAACTTTGCTACCTCATGTATTGTTGCAAAGTTTGAAACCTCTTTCTTTAACCGGTGGAAATTCAAACTCCAAATTTCCCCAATTAAACTCAAGCCATAAACCTCCTTCATGAAAATCTGTGCCCAATCTGGAAATAATTATTGACCTAGGAGTGATGTTTAACACCTTGTAATTATTTCATAATTTTCAGAAATTATTTAGTAATTTTGGAGGCAAGTCAAACTGTCAAAACCCATTTTCCCTCTTCTGGAATTTCTGGAGAATAATTCACATGAAAATCGAAAATTTTACGAGGTTCCTCTCCGCAATACAAGCCCAAATAAAATTTTGGAGTTTGTTTACACCAAATACTCCTCAAAATCGATGTTTAAAATTCAAACTAATCACCACTGTTCTCTGTTCGAATCCGGTATTCGGCTCGATTAATTTGACTTGGTCGAATCCAACCAACGCACCGCCATGGCCGATCTAAGCGGCGCTATGAGCCGTTGGATCAAGACGTAACGGTCTCCGATCAACCGAACGAAGCGAATCATGAATCGTTCACTCATCTCAACTCGCCCGATTCGAACCACGGTCACATTGCCTCTTCCTCCGTCCGGCCATGGCCATGGCTGCATGCGGCGCAGAGAGAAAAGTCGCGGCGTGCTGCCCTTCCTTTGGCCGCTAACGCCTTCACATTTATTGCCTGTCAGGCTCTCCTCAGCGCCCTTCCAACCGCTCCTGCTGCCTCTCGCGCCAAACGGCCGGCTTGACCTGAGTGTTATCGCCATGTTCTCCCCGCCATCCCCGGCTATTTAAGCCCTTGGTTTCTCCCTTAGCCTTTAGCCACACTCGCAGCCTCTAGCGAAGACTAAGTTCATTGAGCCACAGATTTGGGAGCCTTACCGCTATCGACGGCTGGAGCTTCATGAAGTTTCTCAGGGTTTCCACGAGTCTTTGCTCCTCCCGCCTCCCTCTACTAATGGCTTAACCTCACTCAATTCGTTCAATTTGTCCAGACGAATGACCGATTTCCCTTTTCTACCAAATCATTCTTCTTCGCCCGAAGCTTCACTTTCTCTTGCATCCTTTGCGCCTGTAACCTCTTTAGTCCTGGTTCGGCACCGCCTCCCACCGCAAATGAGCTGCATTTTTGCCACTATGGTCACCTGTTCTCTCCCGCCACTTGCCTCGACCACTCACCAACGCCATTGTACCATTAGGCGCGCAATGATGTTTGGGACCTATTTGGGCATTTGTCGCACCGCGCCGTAGACGCGGGCAAGGCAGCTTCTTCTCGCTGCGGCTTGACGGAAAACAGACGGCGGTTTGAATGGGAGTCGGCGAACTGGCCGATCCAGATCTACGCCACGTCGCGAAAATTTTGAATTGCCGCGCGTTTTGGCCTGCGGGACCGCGACAAGATCACGGTCCCGGCGCGAACCGCTACGAGCGTGGATCTCAGATCATCGTTTCGTATGCGGAACGCTCGACCACCAACGCCCTATCGACGCCAACCGCTGATCCGCATCCAACTGTTGACATTTAGGTTCATGGCCGCGGGCTACGGCCGGAGCTTGGGCCGCTTGGATCCAAGATCGACGCTCCTCGCTCGCCGCCATTTCTAAATTCGAATTTCCGAAGGATTTATTTATCAACTAAAATGATAACTTGTAAAATGCATAACTAATTCATTTTAAATCTTTTCTGTTGATTCAAATTTTTGGTTATGTTTTTAATTAGACTTTAATTTAAAAATGTTTCCAACCTATAGCTCCAAATTTTTGCTAATGAATAGTAGCATTTTGATTTATAAAGAGCAAAATTGTTTTGGTCATATCTTGGCATTAAGAATCCAAATCAATTGGTTCTGTTGCTAAATTCATTATAAATCAAGACCTTGCTACTGTAAAAATTTAGAATTTTTAGGAGTTTATTGTTGGGTCTTTGTATTTTATTCGTTTATTGGGCTTTTTGCTTTCTGTTAGGACTCAAGAGCACATTCATAATATTGATCCTCAGAACAACACCTTGAAAAGAAGCAGTGCAAGATATTTGATCATAAATGTCCCATTACTTTCAAAGTCTAATATCTTGTTTACAAACTATATGTATGCATTGCTTTTGTGTCCAATTAATTTTGCCTCGCTTAGAGGTAGCTATTCCTAATGCATTGTTGCCATTAAAATGTTATCCTCGCCACAACCATAAGTTATTAATATCGCCGTGAATTAGAGCCCGTGATTTAATTATGCTCTTCATCGTTTCATGCTTGCGTATGTAGTTGGAATGCTTAGCCATCATCAGCTTTTGATTTATTTTTGTCCAGACTATGCTTTTGTTTTGTAAAAACCGAAATGAAACAAAATGATTTGACTTGGGCACAATGGCATGTTGGTGTGATTGTTGGGTGACAATAAAGGTGCCTGTGTCCCTATGACCAATTGTTACTTGTGTCACAGTTGCTGCCGCTGAAGTAACCACGCGAGGATATGACCTCTCTGACTTAGTACTTTGGCGTGGGTTATCTCCCAGTCGCAGGAGGGGTTGTGTGTGTTGTGTGAAACATGATATGTGTTCTCGTGTTCTTGTGTTAGTGCGTGGAGATTCGGTAGGCTCTCCACCGAGGAGCATTGTAGTTGTCCAAGGCTTTATCAGACGTAGTTGACCGAGGCTTTACAATGACTCCACACAACGTATGGGTTTCATCCATACGGGCGGCTCGTGGAATTCACAATATTGAAATGTCTCAGGACTTAGTCGTGCCAGATACCTAAGGAAGTGTGCTTAATATGGCAGGCTGGCCCGCGTGTGGGTACATTGAGGAACCTCGCAGGATAAAACTATTCTAATAGCCTCGCCCTAGGTTATGGACATGCTTGGTAAGGTCGTGCAAGGACTAGACTACAACCTTTTAAATTAAAATTTGATATGGTTGGCATGAATGGGTAATATGCTATTGTTGTGGTGACTATGGTTTAGTCACTTCGTGACTGCTTTATCGTTGTTACATTGATTACTACTGCTTTTTATCAAATAAAATCAGATTGCAAAATTGCCTTTGATCTATTACATTATTGCAAATAAAACTTGCTTTATGCTTAAAAATTTGAGTCCTAACTCCACTTAAATAAGCTCGCATGTAGTTATGTATAGATCTGTTATCATTCTTATATATCTTGCAGTACATTCAGTAACTCACCTTGGGCTGTCATCTTTGTTTGGCAGAGAGAAGAAGGTGAGCCCCAAGGGCCTCACTTTTGTGAGTGCCGTGGATCTGACGATCACTCGGCGGTCCGCTTGCTCGTGGGTTAAAGGCACACCGATTGGCTCTTTTGTTTTATAGCCATCTTATGACACTTTTGCTTCCAACAAAATTCTTTATGTTTTGTCATTTGGCCATGGCCTTCTCTTGTAATGACTATCCTTTATTTATGTTATCTTCAATTTTATTGTTTATGTTCTGGGTTCTGAATGAATGGAATTGATGCATGAACTTTGTAAAGAGGTGTGTATCGCACTGGGAAGTATACATGTCTCGAGTCTTGATTATCCGATTTGTGATGCTAGGACCAAGTGGATGGTTACATTACAAGGGTAAACCGGGTCTCACAAGGTTTGCATCGTGAGTTTACACGACTCGTAGTAACCCAAGTTGGTCGCTTTAGGATATTTTGAAGACTTTATTTTCAAAGTATCAAATGATTTATGAAAGCTAAGTAAGTTCTCGATTTTATTCCTTACCTATCTTAGCTTTCCTCTCATCCACTCTAATTTGAGTTTTGAAAGTTGTTTTCCTCTCATCTCCTTTTCAAAGATAGTGTTATCGATTAAATGGGTTTGGGAACCACCGAGTTTGGCAAATTGAAGTTCTTAGGGTTTTGAAGTTTGATCAAGGTTTTGCCAGAGGCTTGATGCGAATCTGATGACGCTCAATTTCAGACAATAGCTCAATGGTTTCGATAGACCACCGAGCTTGGCAAATTGAAGGTGCTGATGAAGTTTCTAGAATAAGACTTCACCGGAAGCTTTGATGCAAAATCGCTACAACAACCTCAATTTCCTGACACAAGCTCGATGGTTTCTAATGGGTAGAAAATGAGAGTTTAATCAACTAAAACTTGTGGGAATAGAAGGGTAAGATGATATTTAGTTATGTATCTAACACTATTTTCACGATTTAGCCTTGATCTTAAGTGGTATTAGATCTTACTTTGACCTTCCGATTTTATCTTCTCAAACAATTACTGCTCATTCACGTTAGTTGCATATTGGAAGTTGAGCTTGGTTTTATGATTCCTTGTTTTGGAGTCTTTTATGCCTTTAAAGTTATGCATTGTTGTTTTCCGATTAGTGATATTCCATTCCCAGTCGCTAGTTAAGAAGGATAGCGGGATTCATCATCAAGACGAAGAACAAGGCTCCCGCAGATGGCGGAACCGCCACGGATGGTCGTGGCCGTGGCGCAGGTCGTGCGAGGAGGTCGTGGCGACCGCCACACAAAGATGGGGCAAGTGGCTCAGCCGGCGGTGGTCGTGACAAGAGTCACATTCGTTGCTTTAATTGCGACGAGATGGGGCACTATTCGACACAATGTCGAGCCCCGAAGAAGAAGGAGGAAGCTCACTCGCGCGAGCCGACGACACCGAAGTCGGCACTATTGCTGCTTGGCCTCGAGGAGATACCGCCGGTCGAGCAGGAACGACAAGATGTCATTATGCTCAATGAGGAGGAGCTGTGGCCGGAGTTGCACAATGCCGAGCACGTTCAGGCGCCAACTGATATTTGGTACTGACAACGGTGCGGCAAGAACCATATGATCGCGACAAGGAGAAATTCCGTGAGTCGGACGGCGAAGCGACCAGGAGGGTGAAATTCGGTGACGGCCAACAAAGGCAGATCAAGGGCAAGGGCTCAATTTTTTCGCATGCGTAAACGGTGACCAATGGCTACTCCAGAGGTATACTATATACCCGCACTTTGCAAAGAATCTAGTGAGCCTCGGCCAACTCCACCGAGACCGTCACCGTTAACATGGATGAAGATGAACTTGAGGTGTTTGTCAAGAATCTCTACGATTGATCATGAAGGTGAGATTTAACCCAAAATCGCCTCTATCGCATCAAGTCGCAATTGGCAAGGCGGCTTGTCTCCCGACAAGCCTCGATAATCCAAGATGGTTATGGCATGCACGCCTTGGTCATGTGAACTTCCAAGCCTTGAAGATGCTCGTTATAAGGAATGGCGCAGTGTGTCGCCGATAACACACCTACAATAGCTTGTGTCGGGTGTGTTTGGTGGCGAAGGCACTAGATCGCTGCTCAAAGAAGAGCTAGATACCGAGCGGAGGAGCCGCCGAACTCCTACACATCGATTTGTGCGGACCGATCACGCCAAGAATCTCCACCGTGAATCGCACTTTATGCTAATTGTTGATGATTACTCCGGTGGATGTGGTTACATGTTATCAAAACAAAGGACCAGCGTGTCGGCATTCATGAAGACCAAGGTGCCGCCGAGAACACGAGTGGTCACCGCGCCAAGATTCTTAGGTCGACCGCGACGGCGAAGTTTATTTTGGCCGAGCTCGCAAAGGTGTGCGAGCAGTGAATTGAACGCCATTTCACCGCACCATATTCTCCTCAAAGAAACGGTGTAGTGGAACAGCGCAACAGATTGGTAGATGGGTATGGCACGATCACTTCTTAAAAGCATGAGCGTGTCTTGATTTTTGGGGCGGCAAGATGCCGCTCTATCTCCCGAACCGGCCCCAACCAAGGCGATGGGTGATCGCACCGCTCGAGGCATGGACAGGAGGAAGCGCACCGGCACACATTCTGTGTTCTACCGCAGACGGCAAGACGCCAAGGTGACTACGCCAAACCTAAAGAAGCTCGACGATCGCGACGCGACCATTGGTGTACTTGGGCATCGAGGAAGGATGCAAAGCTCACCGACTATCGGACCCACATCGCGCAAAATCTATGTAAGTCGCGATGTTATATTTGAATAAAATGTGGAATGGAAGTGGTCGGACCATGCAGGGAGTAATCGTCACCCGATTTTGTGATCGAAGAGGGTGCCGACTACGGCAAGAACCCGACCACTCCACAAGTCGTGATTTACCGCACTTCAGTCGGATGCACCATCGATGGCGGTATGGTGTCGACCACAAGAAGAACCCGACCACTCCACAAGTCGTGGCGACAAGGCACTTCAGCTCTGATGCACCACCGACGGCAGATGGTGCCGACTACGGAAGAACCCGACCACTCCATTAAGTCGTGATTTACCAAAGGCACCGGTCTGATGAATCATCGACGGCAGAGGGTGCCGACTGTAGAAGAACCCGCCACACCGTGGTCGGGTGGACACGCTTACAAAGAATGATGGACCCGTTGGTGCACAGCACATGGAGGAGATCATGCGCAATGCACCGCATGTGGAGCCGAGTATGAAGAAGTCGATGAGGAGGCAATGCTTGTGGAGATGGAGGAGCCATCCTCTTATCGCTGGGCTACCGGGTCACCAAAGATGGGAGGAAGCCATGAACAAGGAAATTGAAACCATCGAGAAGAACGCGACGTGGTCACTTACCACGCTGCCGCCGCACAAAGCAATTGGGCTCAAATGGGTGTACAAATTAAAGAAGAACTCGGATGGCGAGGTGATCAAACACAAGGCACGGTTGGTTGCCAGGGGTATGTTGTCGGACCCAAATATGCAAATCTGACCTTCCGTATTCTCGTGACTAGTCCAGATCACGCTAGTGCACACAAAGGTCAACATTGATGAAATATCACATCCATACAACGAATATAAGAATAAACGAGTACTTTAAATAACAAATAACTGTGGGACCTTATGGTCGAAGTTTTACATTTATTAAGCCATGCAAGGTCGATAATAAAGAAATAATCGCAATGAAACGAAATAAACTCCTAGAGGCTCCCATCAATTTACCACGAGCAACCGATCGATCAAGACCCTAACGCTCAACCTTCAGAGAACTCTTCTTCAAAAGCAAAGCACGACTCCTCCACTTCGTTGATTTGTTTAGCAAGAGTGAGTACACACCGTACTGCAAGTCATACCACGTAATGCATTTATACATGATGGCTTATTCCAAAGAAATGGCTTCGTGGTTATTTTGCGTAAATGCAACATTTGCAATTGAATACAAATAATAGATTGAAAGCATAATTCAAAACAAATAGACAATAATAAGTTAACAATTGATTTCACAAAGTACACATAGTCTAATCAAGTTCTTTCACACAATTGAACAAGTTATCTCACACAAATGACCCTTCCCAATTGTTTTATGAAAATCTACCCTCGTGTGAAATTCCTGAGCATGTCCATAACCGAGGACGCGGCTATTCAATAGATTGGTTTAAACACTCTGCAGAGGTTGTACACTTTACCCACACGATGAAACCAACCGGATCGAGTTGATCACAACAAAACCTTTCGAGACTTCATCTCAAACAATGACACTCTGGTGTGCTTTATCGCCGTCAATTTGTACACACACCTTTGAACGACACACACCATTGGACGAGGATGCAACGAATCGTCCCGCGATGTGACATATCACACCTCCAACCCATCACATAGCTTAAATACAACCTCGAGTTGTCAATGTCAAGACTCCATAACTTACTAAGTTAGGCCCACCCATACTAGGCATGTGGTCGTGCAAGAAGGCCCAGTTCAATGGCGCACAAAGTTAAGTCCTTAATTGACTAAGGCAAGACTTCCAGCTTTTTCCCAAATCACAAAGTTTATATCACATGATCCACCATTCACACAGAATCCACCACTTGCCTCGCCTAAATCTTTTCCCACCTGTTGATTAAGTGCAACACATGCCATCAACGAGTAACAAAGACACAAAGACACACATTCATCACAGCCCATAATCACTTAGTCAAATTTATAATTGCAACTCTCACATGAAATGATGACTCGTGGCATGGCTAAGCGCCTAATCAGATCTAACCAACCCACGCTGGTGCTACAATAATACCAACTAAATAATTAATCAACCTAGGGTGACAAAAGATCATGACATACAATAGACAAGGTGGCATAACAATTTGGATTAATAACTACACCCAAAAGCATTTAAATAAATACTTGAAATAGAATGCAATACATTGAAACAAAGTATTTTGAAAACTGGGTTCAAAATGATCAAAGGTATAACTTGCCTTGAATAGATCTAGATATTGGTCTTGGTCTTGAGGTGCTCCTTCTTCGCAAAATTCCCCGAAGTATCGACGTCTACTCGCAAACGAGACAAAAGAAACAAAACAAATAAATAACAGAGGCAAAACAAACTCCAAAAATCAAATAAAATTCACCATTAAATAGATCTTAATTTTATATGAATTTACAAATTTGAATGGGCTCAATTGGACTTCGGATGCAAAAGATATGGGCTTTGGAAGATTGGAAAATCAATTAAACCCTAATTTGGATTTTCTCGAATTTCCGAATTATTTTTATAAAGGAAATTCGGATTAATGACGCAATGCGACGTCGGCAATGAATTTCACCTAAAAGAAATAATTAAAACCGTCTCGACAGTGGGACCCATCGCCGATCTCTGGCTCACGCGACCAAATCCACCAAGCCTCCGGATCCGGCCTGGTGAGGTGGCGCACCCATCGCCACGGTGGCGCTGACGCCGCCAACAAGGTCGACACGCACGCACGTGAGTCGATGGACGCCGACGCCAAGCTTACGGCGGCGCGGGCGCCGGAACCAACGGCAACGGCGAACGGCGTCTTCACGGCGGTGGAGTGGTACCAACGTGTAGAGGAGGTTAATGCGCACACATGGGCACCGTTTGAGCACCGGGTTGACGGAGATGGCTTGGCAGGAAGAAGAAGCGGAGAGCATCGGTTTTGTTTGGACGGGCGCTCCGGCGATGCTCCGGCGATGAGGAGGTGCGCACGAGTTAGCCTGAGACTTGCTGATCACAACGGTGCAGTCGGTGGAGCAAGGGCGACGACGACGGCGGCGCAATCCACCGGAGAAGAAGTTCGGCCGAAAACCCTAAAGCTTGCAATGCGGCGCGCTTAGGCGACGGGCGGACGAGTGGCGGTTTAGGGTTGCGGAGGCCCGGGTGAGCTAAGGAGTACTTATAGGCTCGGAGACGCCGAGATTTGGAAACCCCCAATTCGGGTCCGAAACAACCGGGTTTTTGAATTCCAAGATTTTCGGAGATTGAAACCGATTCGGGGTTTGATTTGGTTTGGAACGGATATGGAATAACCGGAGACACGTTTTGGTGGGGTCGGCTCAAGAAATCAGCAAGAGAATCGGCGTTGTCGGATAGACTTGAAGCTCTCGGTAATGGCGGCAGACGCACGCCAGCGAGGAGGAAGAAGATAGCGCTGAGACGACGACTTCGGCCGCGCCCACCGTCGAGAGAGCGAGAAACGCGGCATGGCGAAAGCGAAGAACCGCATCGCGATGGCGATCCAACGGTTGAAAGCGAGCGCGCAATGGGTCAATGGGCGCTGGCGATGGAATAGTGTTGGGCTTCGCCCAAGATCGTTCAAGGATTTAAAATAGGTTTTTCTTTTAAATAAATCCAAAAATGCAAATAGCAATTAGAAAATAGCAAATGACTTTGGAAAATTCCGTAAAATTCTATAAAATATACCAAGCATATAGAATCTAAATAAAATAGTTTTGACAATTGTTGATGTTGGGATTAAGCACATTAAATCAATTTGTCCTTAAAGTCCATATTAAGCTTTTAAATTAATATTCAAATAAATCCAAATGGTGAATTTTCTCACTACTACTATTTAAAAGATTTTAAAGCTCAAATTTGGGATGTTACAAACCTCCCCTTAAACGAATCTCGCCCCGAGATTCCTGCTAGCTAGAGAAAAGGCTAGGAACTCGGATTTCAACTCTTCTTCACGCTCCCACGCTGTTTCTTCTTCGAGTGGTTACTCCACCGGACTTTGCGTAAACGAACGGTCTTGCTTCAGTGCGGCGCTCGCGACATCCAAAATCTTGACAGTCGTTTTTGTATGTGAGATCTTCCTTCACCAATTGACTCCAACGGGTCCGCTTCTTCCGCACACGAAGACACTTCTTCACCGAGAGACATGAAAGACATCATGCACTCCACGCTAACGATCATGCAGTATCTCAACTGATACGCAACTTCCACTGCGTTCCAAAACCTTGAATGGACCCACATACCTTGGAGCAAGCTTCCTTTGGTGTGGAATCTCTTAACACCTCCGAGCGAGTAACTCGCAGATACACAAAATCCTCTCGTTCAAAGATGAGGTCACGACGACGATTATCGGATAACTCTTTTGCTCGGATGAGCTATCTTTAGTCTTTCTCTCGATCATAGCAACTTGTTCTTCGCTTCTGAATAATATCCGCCCGAACACTACACGCTCAATTGCTTCGACCAATTCAATGGAGTTCTGCAGTACGACCATACAAAGCTTCAAATGGTGACATCTCAAACCGGCTTGATAACCGTTGTTGTACGAGAATTCTCGATACAGAAACTTTATCCCAACCGGTAGCATTAGCTAAGGCACGTGCTCTCAACATATCTTCTAATATCCGTTGACTCTTTCGCTTTATCCATCCGTCTGTGGATGATAAGCAAGATCAAATTTAGATGAGTTCCTGTGGCTTCATGTAGACTCTGCCAAAAACGAGAGGTGAATTGAGATCCTCGATCTGACACTATCTTCTTAGGCACACCGTGCAGACTGACGATTTTTGACATATACAATTCCGCCAAGCGGTCTCCTGAGTAAGTGGTTTTGACTGGCAAGAAATGGGCAACCTTAGTCAAACGATCCACTATTACCCAAATCGAATCATAACCTGATTGAGTCTTGGGTAATCCGTAATAAAATCCATACCGATCTCTTCCCACTTCCATTCTGGTATCTTCAGCGGTTGTAGCAATCCTGCTGGCCTCTGATGTTCGGCCTTTACTTTCTGACACACGTCGCATAAGGCAACGAACTCTGCGACGTCTCGCTTTAGGTTTGGCCACCAAAACTTATTCTTAACATCCTGATACATCTTAGTGCTTCCAGGGTGAATTGAATACTTTGAGTCATGGGCTTCCTTCGTAATCACCGTCTTAATCCATCCATATCCGGTACACAGACACGCCCATTGATCCACAAGATATCCCGATCATCTATGGTGAAGTCTTTAAATTTTCCTTCCGACATCTTCTTCTTGAGATCAAGAACTCGTAATCCTTAGGTTGAGCTTCACTTAACTGCTTTCTCCAGAGTAGACTGTATTTCCAAATTGGCCACAAATCCTTCCTAACAACTTCTAGTCAGAGCTTCGAATTCCTCCCAAGTTCCGCAAATCTCTTTGCTTCCAGAGCATTGCAAGAGTTCTTGCGACTCAAAGTGCATCTGAACTACATTGGCCTTACCAGATGGTAATGGATTCCAAGATTATAATCCTTTATTAATTCCAACCATCTTCTCTCGCTCTCATGTTCAAATCGATGAGTGAATATGTACTTCGTGCTCTTATGATCTGTAGACTTCACGGCATTACACGATGAGATAATGACGCCAAATCTTCAAGGCATGCACTACGGCAGCTAATTCCAAATCATGGGTAGGATAATTCTCTTCATGAGGCCTTAATTGCCTTGACGCATAAGCGACAGCTCTTCCTTCTTGCATAAGGACACATCCTAATCCTTGACGCGAAGCATCACAATAGATATCAAAATCCTTACTAATATCCCAAAAACTAGCATCAATTTGAAGTCAAACGCTTCTTCAATTCTTGAAAACTTTCTTCACAAGTCGGGTCCAAATAAAACTCTTCTCTTTCTTCAACAATTGTGTAAGAGGTTTAGCAATCGTTGAGAACCCTTCAATGAAACGACGATAGTATCCTGCCATTCCCAAGAAACTACGAATTTGAGTAACCGTCTTGGGCTGCTCCCAATTCATTACAGCTTTAACCTTTCCGGGGTCAACTGCTACTCCTTCGGCTGTCATTACATGACCGAGAAAATCAACTTTCTTCTTCCAAAAGTCACACTTGCTGAACTTGGCATACAACTGATGTCCTCTGAGCTTCTCTAGGATTAATCTCAAATGTCCAGATGTTCTTCTTCTGACTTTGAGTATACCAAAATATCATCAATGAATACTACCACGAACTTATCCAAATATTCCATGAATACTTTGTTCATCATGTTCATGAAATAGGCAGGGGCATTAGTCAATCCAAAAGACATGACTAGAAATTCATAATGTCCATACCGGGTTGAGAAAGCGGTCTTTGGTACATCCTTAGGACAAATCTTCAATCGATGGTAACTTTGATCGCAGATCGATCTTGGAGAATACTCCGCTCCTTTCATCCGGGTCGAACAAATCATCTATTCGGGCAATGGGTACTTGTTCTTGATGGTGACTTCGTTGAGAGATCGATAATCGATGCACATTCTCATACTTCCATCTTTCTTCTTGACGAACAAAACAGTGCTCCCCATGGCGATTTAACTAGGTCTTACAAAACCTTTCTCCAAGAGTTCTTCTATCCGCTTCTTCATTTCCACAAGTTCATCGACCGCATCCGATAGGGTCTCTTGAAATTGGTGCTGTTTCTCGCACTAGATCGATGACAAATTCAATGTCACGGTCCGTGGCATTCCCGTAATTCTTCCGAAATACATCCGGTAATCTCTCACTACGTGTACATCTTCCAAAGAAACTGCCTTTTGATCGTTGACTACCAAATGTCCATCACGCATCGAGGTGGCTAGAAATTCTACTTTCTTTCCCGTGGTATCCTCAATTGTCACGGCTCTTCGCCACAATCTAGCATCGCTTATGTTTGGATAACCAATCCATACCAAGGATGACATCTATGGTCCGAGTGTCTAGAACTATTAGGTTGGCTAGAAACTCAACTCCACTATGAGTAGCCTAGCTCCTAAACATCCAACTTTAGAACTTAGCTCGCTCCAGCGATCGACTAACAGAGTATGCTTAAGATGCATAACTTCCAATTTGTTCTTAGTTGCAAAATTCCGTAAACAAACGAATGCGAAGCTCCGTAATCAAACAGAATCGATGCGTGTAATCGAATTTACTAGAACTTACCCAAGACAACGTCAAAGCTTCTTGGGCTCCTTCTAGAGTGACGTGGTTGACACGGCCTCGATCATCGATGGCGGTGCTCCTCGGATTGACCGGTAGCTTGAGAAGTTCCTTGATGGTTGCCTTGTACCGCGCCTTGGCCGTGTGTTCCCAAGGTTGAAGCGCATCGAGTGATAGTCCCATTCTGCGACATCGGTTGGCGAAATGCCCTGGCCGACGGCTGTAAAGCAAACTCGTTGTATTCTCGGGTTGCTTATCGGATTGGGGTTGACTGCGCGTGGTTGCGAAAATTCGAGCAATCGGGCGAGGTGCCGTTGGTGCGGGTGGTCCGCGTACTCGTGGTGGAAAACGGCTAAACCGCGGTGGAATCATTCTTGCCTCACCGGGTTGGTGACTTCCTTGTTGAGCCATTCTCGCGCTTACGATGATCTTCCAATTCCTTGCGCTTATCCTCAAGAATCAAAGCCTTGTTGATCAACTCTTGAAAATCGTGAAAGGTGTGAGCGATCGTTGACTTGAAGTCCGGTGTTCAATCCTTTCGTAAAACGACTCGACGAGCCTTGTCGCATGGCGACATCTTCTGCAAAGATATCGAGCAAGTTGAGAGAATTTGTTGAGGTAGTCAACATCGACATTCCTCCTTGCTTGAGAGCACGAATTCATCCTTCTTCGATCCATGATTCCTTCGGTACATGATATCGATTTAAAAGCGCTTGTGAACTCTTCCCAAGTAATGTCTTGCGGCGCCCATGCGTTGCACAAAGTTTTCCCACCATTCGCGCAATGCCTTCCATCCGATGAGAGGCGCATGTAACTTTTTCATGATCGCCGCATTGAGTGATCCGCAGCTTCCTCTCAATAACACGGCCAATCATCGCCTTCTACCGTGAGACATGTCCGTAAAAGGTTGGTGGACGGGTCCTCATAAACTCCGCCAACTTGATGATCCATTGTGACCATGAGCAAGCTGGGCTCCATTGTGATGTCGATTGTTGTTGCTCGTTATTCATAGCTTGCATCCGATTCATCATGGTGTACATCACCGGTCTGAGTCATGAATGCTCTAAAATTCGCAGATCGATCAAGGTGCTTGTGGTGGAACCGCTTCTCGGGATTTGCTCTTGTCCTTCCGACACCGAGTATCGTAACCACTTGCGCACTTGACGAGTCTGAACCATCCGTGAATCTCCAAGGGTTAGATAAGGTAGCAAGCACGAGATAAGTTGTAGAACTAAGCGGGAGGTAAAACCCAACAACATATTTTAAGAAAGCTCAATGAAACTCTTATATTGATTAAGATAATAGTATGGCTTGCAACAAATGCCTAAGGGCCTTTGCACTCATACTTGCACACAAAAATAAGGACGAACTTAAGCACACTCAAACTACCGCCTAAAGGGCGACTCAAGACATAAAATCGGCTAAGCTCAAACAACGCGAACAGACTACTCAATCAAATAGCCTCCAGCCTTGACGGTGCTCCCGCCAGAGACTCGAAGTGAGCCGCATCCTCGCAAACCGATCTCGATGTCCCGGATGGTGCAATAGGAGAGTGTCCCCGTGCAAAGTGGCCGGTGCTTCGCTCACGCTCCTCTGCGCTCTTCCCGGTTCACCGGTCCATCGACTTCTTCCGGTCTTCCTCTTCAAGATCTTCTTCGTGTCGCCCATAAAGAGTTTCTTCTAATATGGCGATCCTTTCTTCACTCTCTAAAGAGTCTCATAGGTACACTCCACTCAGAGCGCTAACTCCAACGATTCCTCCCGAGCAATGCGAATCGGGCGAGATGCACGACGGTGGCGTTGTCTTCTCCTTCCGTGACGGAAAACATGCAAAGAAGATCCACGCTCGGAAGTGCGGGGATGATAACGAAAACTGTGTCACGGCTCTCGAGAGTAGATGTTGCGATCCTCGTGATGGCAAGGCGTGAAGACTCGGATTGCTTCAATCCAAATACTCCTTCGAGCCGAGATGTTCATGGTTTGCTTGCCTTGGTGTTCGCTGGCGCGAGACGGTCAAATGGCGATCACTCCACGATCTCGGCTGCTCACAATCCAAGCAACGCCACTAAGACAATGGACGATCGAACCTCCAAGTACTTGTAGCAACTTCCAAAGCTCGGGCAAGTCCTCCCTTGCGCCTCCATAACTCAAGACGAGGCATCTGTCAAGATGGACAAGGATATGAAAACAACTTTAAAACAAATGGGGAGAGAGAATTTCAAAGAATAGTTGAGTCAAGAGAGACATGAGATGAGTTAAGGAGTTCAATTAATCTTGTAAGTTAATATTTGCTTTAGAAAATAGTTTTGGACTCACTAAGAACGGCCAATCTAACTAGGGTCAAGACCTACACAACAAGATGGCTCGATACCACCTCCGTCGGACCCAAATATGCAAATCTGACCCTTCTGTGTTCTCGCACTAGTCCAGATCACGCTAGTGCACACAAGTGTCAACATTGATGAAATATCACATCCATACAACGAATATAAGAATAAACGAGTACTTTAAATAACAAATAATCATTTGGGACCTTATGGTCGAGTTTTACATTTATTAAGCCATGCAAGGTCGATAATAAAGAAATAATCGCAATGAAACGAAATAAACTCCAAAGAGGCTCCCATCAATTTACCACGAGCAACCGATCGATCAAGACCCTAACGCTCAACCTTCGAGAACTCTTCTTCAAAAGCAAAGACGACTCCTCCACTTCGTTGATTTGTTTAGCAAGAGTGAGTACACACCGTACTCGCAAGTCATACCACGTAATGCATTTATACATGATGGCTTATTCCAAAGAAATGGCTTCGTGGTTATTTTGCGTAAATGCAACATTTGCAATTGAATACAAATAATAGATTGAAAGCATAATTCAAAACAAATAGACAATAATAAGTTAACAATTGATTTCACAAAGTACACATAGTCTAATCAAGTTCTTTCACACAGCTGAACAAGTTATCTCACACAGCTGACCCTTCCCAATTGTTTTTATGAAAATCTACCCCTCGTGTGAAATTCCCCGAGCAAGTCCATAACCGAGGACGCCATTATTCAATAGATTGGTTTAAACACTCGCAGAGGTTGTACACTTTACCCACACGATGAAACCAACCGGATCAGAGTTGATCACAACAAAACCTTTCAGAGACTTCATCTCAAACAATGACACTCCTGGTGTTTTGTAACATCCCAAATTGGGTTTATGTTTCAAATGTAATAAAAATGAGGATAAATTAAAACTTTTGCTACCTCATGTATTGTTGCAGTGTTTGAAACCTCTTTCTTTAACTGGTGGAAATTCAAACTCCAAATTTCCCCAATTAAACTCAAGCCATAAACCTCCTTCATGAAAATCTTGTGCCCAATCTCTGGAAATAATTTTCATTGGACCTAGGAGTGATGTTTAACACCTCAGAATTATTTCATAATTTTCAGAAATTATTTAGTAATTTTGGAGGCAAGTCAAACTGGTCAAACCCTATTTTCCCCTCTTCTGGAATTTCTGGAGAATAATTCAGTGCATGAAAATCTCTGAAAATTTTATGGGAGGTTCCTCCTGCAGTCAGCAAGCTCCAGTTAAAATTTCATAAATTTTGGAGTTTGTTTGCTACCTCAAATAATTCCTCAAAAATCAGATGTTTAAAATTCAAATTCTAACTCGTTTGCACTGCTCTCTGTTCGAACTGCACTCGGGCTCGAGCCACTTGACTCGGTCGAACCAACTAAACGCACCGGCGCGGCCGATCGGGCGCGGCGCTATGAGCCGTTGATCAAGATCGAACGGTCTGGATCAACCGAACGGCGGAACCGCTGTAATCCAATTCGACCTATCTCAACCGTCCGATTCGATCCGACGGTCACACGTCGTCTCCTTCCTCCGTCCGGCGGCCAAGGCGTTGGCCATGGCGTCTGCGCAGAGAGAAAAGTCGCGGCGTCCGCCCTTCCCTCGGCCGCTTAACGGCTCTCTCACAGATTTATTGCTCGTCGTGCTCCTCCTCAGCGCCCCTCTCCAACCGCTCCCGCCGCTCTCTCGCGCCAACCGGCGGCTTGACCCGAGCGGGTTATCGCCATGTTGCCTCTCTCGCCATCCCCTGCTATTTAAGCTCCTTGGTTTCTCCCTTAGCTTCCTTTAGCCACACCGCAGCTCTAGCTAGCACTCACAAGCACCGGAGCCACAGATTCTCGGGAGCTCTCGGCCGCCATCGACGGCTTTGGAGCTTCTTGGTGAAGTTTGCAATGGGGTTTTTTCCACGAGTCTTTGCTCCTCTCGCTCTCCCTCTACTCATCAAGCTTAACCTCACTCAATCGGTTCAATTTGTCCAGGATCGAGTGAATTTGATTTCCCCTTTCGCCGAATCGCCATTCTTCTTCGCCGAGCAAATTCGACTTTCCTCGGTGCATCCTTTGCGCCTGTAACCCCTCTTTAGTCCCTAGTGGCTCGGCACCCGCCCCTTGGACCGCAATGAGCCGCTTGCATTTTTCGTTTCGTCACTTTGCGTCACCTCGCCTTCTCCGCTTGCTTGCTCTGACCACCTCACCAACGCCATTGGTACCATTAGGTGCGCAATGATGTTTGGGACCCATTTTGGGCACTTGCTCGCACCGCCACATGCCAGAGCAATGGGCATGAGCCGTTTCTTCCTCGCTGCTTTTGCCGACGAAAACAGACGATGGTTTGAATGTGAGTCGATGCGAACCGTCGATCCTTAGATCTACGGCCCACGTCACAGAGAAAATTTTGAATTCGCCGCGTCTTGCCTGCGGGACCGCTGATCTAAGATCAATGGTCCCGGCGCGAAGTCCGCGCGAGCGTTGGATCTCAGATCACGGCTGGCGTCGCGCGGAACGCTCGACCACCGAACGCCCCATCTGACGCCGAACCGCTGGATCCGCATCCAACGGTTGACATTTAGGTTCATGGCCGCTGCGTAGGTAGCCGGAGCTTGGGCCGCCGGATCCAAGATCGACGCCCTCGCTCGCCACGCCATTTCTAAATTCGAATTTCCGAAGGATTTATTTATCAACCTAAAATGTGATAACTTGTAAAATGCATAACTAATTCATTTTAAATCCTTTTCGTTGATTCAAATTTTTGGGTTATGTTTTTAATTAGACTTTAATTTAAAAATGTTTCCAAACTCAGTGTAGCTCCAGAAATTTTTGCTAATGAATAGTAGCATTTTTGATTTATAAAAGTGAGCAAAATTGTTTTGGTCATATCTTTGGCATTAAGAATCCAAATCAATTGGTTCTGTTGCTAAATTCATTATAAATCAAGACCTTGCTACTGTAAAAATTTAGAATTTTGGAGGAGTTTATTGTTGGGTCTTTGTATTTTATTCGTTCTTATCGGTTGCTTTTTGCTTTCGTTAGGACCCAAGAGCACATTCATAATATTGTTGATCCTCAAGAACACCTTGACCCACAGCAAGCGTGCAAGATATTTGATCATAAATGTCCCATTACTTTCAAAGTCTAATATCTTGTTTACAAACTATATGTATGCATTGCTTTTGTGTCCAATTAATTTTGCCTCGCTTAGAGGTAGCTATTCCTAATGCATTGTTGCCATTAAAATGTTATCCCCGCCACAACCATAAGTTATTAATATCACCGTGAATTAGAGCCCGTGATTTAATTATGCTCTTTACTTGCTCTTTGCGATGTCATGCTTAGAAATGCTTAGCTACCGTAGAATTGGCGGTTATCGACTTAGTCGATGATCTTGATCACACAAATCATTTTGTTTATTTTGGTTCAAGACTTATGCTTTTGTTTTGTAAAAACCGAAAATGAAACAAAATGATTTGACTTGGGCACAATGGCATGTTGGTGTGATTGTTGGGTGTGACAAGGAAAGGTGCCTGTGTCCCTAAGGACCGAATTGTTACTTGTGTCACTAAGTTGCGCTTATGCGTGCTAACCACGCGAGGGATATGAGACCTCTCTTGACTTAGTACTTTGGCGTGGGTTATCTCCGAGTCGCAGGAGGGGGTTGTGTGTGTTGTGTGAAACATGATATGTGTTCTCGTGTTCTTGTGTTGGGTGTGCGGTGGTGGAGATTCCGGGTAGGCTCTCCACCTCGAGGAGCATTGTAGTTGTCCAAGGCTTTACCTGAGACGGGTAGTTGACCGAGGCTTTACAATGACTCCGACACAACGTATGGGTTTCTATCCATACGGGCGGCTCGTGAATAATTCACAATATTGGAAATGTCTCGTAGGACTTAGCTGTGCCGGCATACCTAAGGAAGTGTGCTTAATAGCTTGGCAAAAAGGCGGTCTGGCGTGTGGGTACATTGGTACACCTCGCAGGATAAAACTATTCAATAGCCTCGCCCTAGGTTATGGACATGCTTGGTAAGGTCGTGCAAGGACTAGACTACAACCTTTTAAATTAAAATTTGATATGGTTGGCATGAATGGGTAATTCATGCTATTGTTGTGGTGACTAATGGTTTAGTCACTTCGTGACTGCTTTATCGTTGTTGCTACTTGATTACTACTGTTTTTATCAAATAAAATCAGATTGCAAAATTGCCTTTGATCTATTACATTATTGCAAATAAAACTTGCTTTATGCTTAAAAATTTGAGTCCTAACTCGCTCCACTTAAATAAGCTCGCATGTAGTTATTGTATAGATCTCATTATCATTCTTATATATCTTAAGTAGTACATTCAAAGTACTCACCCAGCTTTTTGTCAATGCTTTTGTTTGCAGAGGAAGAAGGTGAGCCCCAAGGGCCTCACTTTTGTGAGTTGTGCCGTGGATTCGACGACTAGCCCGGCGGTCCTGGTCGGTTGCCTTGTGGGTTAAAGGCACACCGATTGGCTCTTTTGTTTTATAGCCATCTTATGACACTTTTGCTTCCGCTGTTAAATTTCTTTATGTACTTGTCATTTGGCCGGTTGGCCTCTCTTTTGTAATGACTATCCTTTATTTATGTTATCTTCTGAATTATTGTTTATGTTTCGGTTCTATGTGAATGAATGGAATTGATGCATGAACTTTGTAAAGAGGTGTGTATAATCGCACTGGGAAGTATACATGTCTCGAGTCTCTGATTATCCGATTTGTGATGCTAGGACCAAGTGGATGGTTACATTACAAGCCTGATAAACCGGGTCTCACAAGGTTTGTATCGTGAGCCATACTGACCGTAGTAACCCAAGTTGGTCGCCTTTAGGATATTTTGGAAGACTTTATTTTCAAAGTATCAAATGATTTATGAAAGCTTAAGTAAGTTCTCAGATTTTATTCCTTACCTATCTTAGCTTTCTCCTCTCATCCTACTCTAATTTGAGTTTTGAAAGTTGTTTTCCTCTCATCTCCTTTTCAAAGATAGTGTTATCGATTAAATGGGTTTTGGGAACCACTGAGTTTGGCAAATTGAAGTTCTTAGGGTTTTGAAGTTTCGGATCAAGGTTTTGCTAGAGGCTTGATGCGAATCTGACAAAGACGCTTCAATTTCAGACAATGAGCTCAATGGTTTCTGATAGGACCACTGAGCTTGGCAAATTGAAGTGTGCCAGATTTTGAAGTTTCTAGAATGGAAGACTTCGACTGGAAGCTTGGATGCAAAATCGCTACAACAACCTCAATTTCCGGACAGCAAGCTCGATGGTTTCTAATGGGGTAGAAAATGAGAGTTTAATCAACTAAAACTTGTGGGAATAGAAGGGTAAGATGTGATACTAGTTAGCTATGTATCTAACACTATTTTCGCTGATTTAGCCTTGATCTTAAGTGGTATTAGATCTTACTTTGACCTTCTGATTTTTATCTTCTCAAACAATTACTCGTTCATTCAATACGGGTTAGTTGCATTGGGAAGTTGAGCTTTGGTTTTATGATTCCTTGCTGTTTTTGGAGTCTTTTTATAAGCCTTTTTAAAGTTATGTACTTGCTGTTTTCGGCTTTCGATTAGGGTGATATTCCATTCCCCTAGTCGCTAGCTTTTCGCTTTCTTTCGGTTTTGAATCTTTGAGTCTAGTTTTAACCCAAGTTTCTTGTAACAGATGGCCGACGACTCGTAGCGCCAAGGCGATCACCGTCAGACGAGGATCTTCCTCCTCCTCCGACCATGGCCGAGGTCCTTCTTCGGATCGAGCGCAACCGCAGAGGATGGCGGGGGTTCTTCGGACGCCATCGCGCGCAACACTTCCGCCCTTACGGTGCTTCGTGATCCGGCAAGGGAGTGGACACCACCGCGGGGGACTTATGGAGTTTCTTCGCACTCACCCCTCGCTTCTGTGTCCGAGGACCGGCTTGACGCAGACGATCGGCTTCGTCTAGTTGAGCGAAGCTTCGCATAGCGCAGCGCCGTGGAGCACGAGAAGGCGCTATTCGTGATCGCACCACCGGAGGGTGCAGCTTTGTCTTGGTGGGAGAGCTTTCGCCATGCACCGGACGGTCACACCGCCACTTGGGAGGAGTTCCAGATCGCCTTCCGCCGCTCTCATATTCCTTCCGCTTGATGAAGTCAAGAAGAAGGAATTCTTGTCGCCGTGCAAGGGCGCTGCTCAATCACGGAGTATCTTTACGAGTTCAACCATTTGGCTCGTTATGCTCCGGAGGAGGTGGCCACTGATGAGGCCAAGCAAGAGAAGTTCAAGGATGGTTTGTCTGAGGAGCTGCAGGACAAGCTATCCATCGTTGACTTTCCGGATTTCCAGGCCTTGGTGGACAAGGCCATCGTTGCCGAGCACGCGGGAGAGCACTTGTGGATTCCCGCAAGCGCAAGTGGGAGGCCCACAAGTCAACAGCAGCCTCTTTCCGCTCCTGTTGGGCGCCTCCGGTCCCGTCCTCCGCCTTCAAGACTTCCCGAGATTGTCGCACTCGCCTCGTCCTTCGCAGGCCGTGCCCCAATCACGCACTGCGAGTCACCAGAGGCCTCCAGCACACCGCGGATGTCACCCGCTTCTTCTCGCAACAACAAGGGGCATTATGCGAACCAATGCCCCAAGAAGATAGAGCCCTCGTCCTAATGGAGGACGCGGTCGAGGTGGTTCTTCTCGTGACTCAAGATAGTCCCTACTACCCAAGGCATGGGTAGTGGTCGCGTCAACCTCATCTCAGCAGAGGAGGCACAGGAGGCACCGACGTCGTGCTGGGTACACTTTCTGTTAACTCTCATTCTGCTACTGTTTTGTTCGATTCAAGAGCATCTCATTCTTTTGTTTCTGAGTCTTTTGCTGCTATTAGTGAGCTCCTTTTTACTCCTTTGTTGGTCCCGTTGCTCATTCGCTCTCCGGGTTCGGAGTTGAGAGCCGAATCTGAGTGTAGGGATGTCCCAATTGAAATCGAGGGAGTGAGATTCTTGCGAATCTTATCCTCCTCCATTCAGCAAGTCTAGATGTAATTCTTGGTATGGATTGGTTGTCTCAAAGATAAGGGACAAATCGATTGCGCCAAGAAGTGTGTCTCTATCTAGTTTTTTCCATGAAAGGTGTTCGCACCAAGTCGCTAAGTTCGCATCTTTTCGCGCTGAAGCGAAGCCCGCTCTAGATATTAGTGAAGTCCCCACGTCAGGACTTCATTGATGTCTTTCCCGAAGATCTTCCAGGGATGCCACCAGTTCGAGACCTAGAGTTTGTCATTGAGTTGGTTCCCTGCACCGCCCGATTTCAAAGAGGCATTATCGGATGCCACCGAACGAGTTGGTGGAGTTGAAGAAGCAACTGAATGAGCTGCAAGAAAAGGTTTCATTCGCCTAGCTCATCTCCGGGGTTGTCCCGCAATCTTCGTAAAGAAGAAGGATAATACTTTGCGCATGTGCGTTGATTACCGTCCGCTTAATGAGGTAACGGTAAAGAACAAGTATCCTTTGCCCCGCATTGATGATCTCTTTGATCAATTAACTGGAGCTCGAGTATTCTCCAAGATTGATTTGAGAGTGGGATATCATCAAGTTCGGATACGACCGGAGGATATTCCAAAGACGACTTTCTCTACTCGCTATGGCTTGTATGAGTATACCGTCATGTCATTTGGCTTAACCAATGCTCCCGCCTTGTTCATGAACCTCATGAATTCGGTATTCATGGAGTATTTGGATAAGTTTGTTGTGGTCTTCATCGATGATATTCTTATCTATTCTAAGAACGATGAGGAACATGATGAGCATCTGAGGCTCGTGTTAGGCAAGCTTCGTGAGCACCAGCGTATGCAAAGTTCGAGAAGTGCGCGCTTACGTTGAAGGAAGTGGCCTTCCGGTCATGTTCTTTCAAAGCAGAGGCGTGGCTGCTGATCCTAGCAAGATCGCGATGTTCTTTCTTGGTGTCACTTACTTCGATAATCGGTGCGGAGTTTTCTTGGTTTAGCGGGATATTATCGCCGCTTTATCGAGAACTTCTCCAAGATCGCGGCCGATGACGGAGTTGCTCAAGAAGGACAAGAAGTTCTTGTGGTCCGATGCTTGTGAGGAAAGCTTCCAAGTACTCAAGAAGCGCTTGACCACCGCTCCCGCCCTCGTTCTTCCCGATAATCATCGGCTTCGATATCTTTTGCGATGCTTCTCGCCGAGGACTCGGTTGTGTCCTTATGCAAGAAGGCAAGGTAGTGGCCTATGCATCAAGGCAATTGAGACCTCATGAACTCAACTATCCTACCCATGACTTGGAATTAGTCATGTGATTCATGCACTTAAGATTTGGCGACATTACCTAATCGGTGTCGTTGCGAAGTGTATTCAGATCACAAAAGCCTAAAGTATTTGTTCACCCAACCCGATCTGAACCTCAGGCAAAAGAGGTGGTTGGAGTTGATCAAGGACTATGACATGGGTATTCACTACCATCCGGGCAAGGCTAATGTCGTTGCCGATGCGCTCGATCGGAAGGCGATTGCAATGCCTTATTGCTCGAGAACGCCAACCCACCCTTCCGGAGGAATTTCTCTGCCTCAACTTGGGATTGGTGGAGCATGGTTCCCTCGCTGCTTTGGTTGTGCAACCAACATTAGTGGAGCGGATCAAGATCGCCCAACAATCAGATGTTGGAGTGAACCACATCAAGGGAAATATCAAGAACGGTATAGCTAAGTGCTTCTCTGAGGATGAGCATGGTGTTGTAAGATTCGGGCAACGCCTTGTGGTTCCAAAGGACATGGAATTGCGGAATTTGATTCTCCGCGAAGCCCATGATTCGCTTTTGTCTATTCATCCCGGCCACAAAGATGTATCAAGATCTCCGTCGTGGATTTTGGTGGACCCGAATGAAGAGGGAAATTGCGGTTCGTTGCCGAAAGTCGACGTGTGTCGTCGTGTCAAGGCCGAGCATCGGCGTCCCGGGAGGATCGCTCACCTTTGCCTATTCCTCGAATGGAAGTGGGATTCGATCGGTATGGATTTTATCACCGTCCGCTCGCACCTCCAAGGGCAATGATGCCATCCGGGTTGTCATTGATCGGCTAACTAAGGTGGCGACTTCCTTCCAAATAAGACGGATCTCCGTAAGTCTTTTAGCGGATCTCTACATTGCCGTGATCGTGAGCTTACATGGGATACCTAAGACAATTGTCTCGGATCGTGGTTCTCTTTTCACCTCTCGCTTTTGGCAAAGTTTGCAAGAGGCTATGGGAACCCGTCTTACCTTTAGCACGACCTATCACCCCAAACCGATGGTCGACCGAAGGGTCAACCAAGTGTTGGAAGACATGCTTCAGGCTTGTGTCCTCTCCTATGGAAAGAATTGGGAGAAATGCTTGCCATTTGCCGAAGTTTTCCTACAACAATGCTTTCGAGCCGGTCTTGGCATGTCACCTTCGAGGCCTTATACGGAGAAAGTGCGAACCCCATTGAATTGGTCTGAGACAGGCGAAAGACCTTTCTTTGGTCCGGGCTCGATCAATGAAGCTGAGAGCCAAGTCCAGCTCATTCGTGATCGTTTGCGCACAGCTCAATCCAGGCAAAAGAGCTACGCGAATCGCCGTCGCCGTGAATTGAGCTTTGAGCCAGATGATTTTGTTTATCTCAAAGTCTCTCCTTTGAAGGGCCATCAGCGTTTCGGCGTCAAGGGCAAGTTAGCTCCTCGATATGTCGGTCCTTACCGTGTTATCGAGAAGAAAGGAGCCGTTGCCTATAAGTTGGAATTGCCACCGCACTTGAAGGGGTACATGATGTTTTCCATGTGTCCCAACTAAAGAAGTGTCTCCGTGTTCCAACTGAGGAAGCTCCGTTGGAAACTCTTGATGTTCAGGAAGATTTGACCTACAAGGAGCACCCTGTTCGCATCCTTGAAGAGGCTGAACGAAGGATAAGGAATAAAACCATCAGATTCCCCAAAGTTCAGTGGTCGAACCATTCTGAGGATGAGGCTACTTGGGAAAGGGAAGATCGTCTCCGTGCGGACTATCCATCTTTCTTTACCGAGTGAGCCAAATCTCGGGACGAGATTTTTGTAAGGGGGGGAGGTTTTGTAACATCCCAAATTGGGTTTATATTTCAAATGTAATAAAAATAAGGATAAATTAAAACTTTTGCTACCTCATGTATTGTTGCAGTGTTTGAAACCTCTTTCTTTAATTGGTGGAAATTCAAACTCCAAATTTCCCCAATTAAACTCAAGCCATAAACCTCCTTCATGAAAATCTTGTACCCAATCTCTGGAAATAATTTTCATTGGACCTAGGAGTGATGTTTAACACCTTAGAATTATTTCATAATTTTCAGAAATTATTTAGTAATTTTGGAGGCAAGTCAAACTGGTCAAACCCTATTTTCCCCTCTTCTGGAATTTCTGGAGAATAATTCAGTGCATGAAAATCTTTGAAAATTTTATGGGAGGTTCCTCCTACAGTCAGCAAGCTCCAGTTAAAATTTCATAAATTTTGGAGTTTGTTTGCTACCTCAAATAATTCCTCAAAAATCAGATGTTTAAAATTCAAATTCTAACTGGTTTGCACTGTTCCTCGGGTTCGAACCAGACTCGGGCTCGAGCCACTTGACTCGGTCGAACCAACTAAACGCACCGGCGCGATCGATCGAGCGCGCGGCATTGCGAGCCGTTGGATCGGCATCGAGCGGTCTGGATCAACCGAACGGCGAACGGCTGTAATCCAATTCGACCTATCTCAACCGTCCGATTTCGATCCGACGGTCGGTAGCGTCGTCTCCTTCCTCCGTCCGCTCGCACGTCGGCATTGGCCATGGCGTCTTGCAGAGAGAAAGTCGCGCGTGCCGTCCCTTCCCGTCGCTTTTCAGCGGCTCTCTGCGCGCATTTATTGCTCGTCGTGCTCCTCCTCAGCGTCCCTCTCCAACCGCTCCCGTCGCTCTCTCGCTCAAGCGGCCGGTTTGACCCGGCGGAGTTATCGCCGTTGCCCTCTGCCATCCCCGCTATTTAAGCTCCTTGGTTTCTCCTTAGCTTCCTTTAGCCACACCGCAGCTCTAGCTAGCACTCACAAGCCACTTGAGCCACAGATTCTCGGGAGCTCTACGCCATTGACGGTTTTGGAGCTTGGTGAAGTCGGTGCAGTGAGGTTTTCTTCCACAAGTCTTTGCTCCTCTGCTCTCCCTCTACTCATCGAAGCTTAACCCTCACTCAATTCGGTTCAATTTGTCGAGGGCGAGTGAATTGGATTCCCCTTTCGGCCGAAATCGCCATTCTTCTTCGCCCGAGCAGCTTCGACTCTTCTCGGTGCATCCTTTGCGCCCAGGTAACCCCTCTTTAGTCCCTAGTGGCCTGGCACCCGCTCCCTTGGACCGCAGCTGAGCCGTTTGCATTTTTCGTTTTCGTCACTTTGCGGTCACCTCGGTTCTCTCCGGCTGCTTGCTGCTCGACCACCTCGATAACGCCATTGGTACCATTAGGTGCGCAATGATGTTTGGGACCCATTTTGGGCACTTGCTCGCACCGCCGCGGCCAGAGCCGCCGGCGGCGAGCCGTTCTTCCCTGTCGTTTTTGCCGGACGAAAACAGGACGATGGTTTGAATGTGAGTCGATGCGAACCGTCGATCCTTAGATCTACGGCCCACGTTCGCGTAGAAAATTTTGAATTCGTCGCGCGTCTCGGTCTGTGGACCGTTGGATCTAAGATCAATGGTCCCGATCGCGAGTCGCGCGGGCGCGTTGATCCCAGATCCACGGCTCGCGTCGCGCGTGAACGTTCGGACCACCGAACGCTCCCATCCCGCGAACCGCTGGATCCGCATCCAACGGTTGACATTTAGGGTTGCACGTCACACGCGTCAGGCCAGCCGAGCTTGGGCCGTCGGATCCAAGATCGCGCTCCTCGTTCGCCACGTCATTTCTAAATTACGAATTTCCGAAGGATTTATTTATCAACCTGAAAAATGTGATAACTTGTAAAATGCATAACTAATTCATTTTAAATCCTTTTCGGTTGATTCAAATTTTTGGGTTATGTTTTTAATTAGACTTTAATTTAAAATGTTTCCAAACTCAGTATAGCTCCAGAAATTTTGCTAATGAATAGTAGCATTTTTGATTTATAAAAGCTGAGCAAAATTGTTTTGGTCATATCTTTGGCATTAAGAATCCAAATCAATTGGTTCTTGTTGCTAAATTCATTATAAATCAAGACCTTGCTACTGTAAAAATTTTAGAATTTTGGAGGAGTTTACTGTTGGGTCTTTGTATTTTATTCGTTCTTATCGGTTGCTTTTTGCTTTCTCGTTAGGATCAGAAGAGCACATTCATAATATTGTTGATCCTCAAAGAACACCTTGACCCACAGCAAGCGAGCAAGATATTTGATCATAAATGTCCCATTACTTTCAAAGTCTAATATCTTGTTTACAAACTATATGTATGCATTGCTTTTGTGTCCAATTAATTTTGCCTGCTTAGAGGTAGCTATTCCTAATGCATTGTTGCCATTAAAATGTTATCCCCGCCACAACCATAAGTTATTAATATCGCTGGTGAATTAGAGCTCGGTGATTTAATTATGCTCTTTTACTGTCTTTGCGATGTCATGCTTAGAAATGCTTAGCTCTTGGTAGAATTGGCGGTTATCGACTTAGTCGATGATCTTGATCACACAAATCATTTTGTTTATTTTGGTTCAGCACCTTATGCTTTTGTTTTGTAAAACGAAAATGAAACAAAATGATTTGACTTGGGCACAATGGCATGTTGGTGTGATTGTTGGGTGTGACAAGGAAAGGTGCCTGTGTCCCTAAGGACCGAATTGTTACTTGTGTCACTAAGCCAAGCGCTTATGCGTGCTAACCACGCGAGAGGGATATGAGACCTCTCTTGACTTAGTACTTTGGCGTGGGTTATCTCCGAGTCGCGGGGAGGGGTTGTGTGTGTTGTGTGAAACATGATATGTGTTCTCGTGTTCTTGTGTTGGGTGTGCGGTGGTGGAGATTCGGGTAGGCTCTCCACCTCGAGGAGCATTGTAGTTGTCCAAGGCTTTACTGCGACGGTAGTTGACCGAGGCTTTACAATGACTCAGACACAGCGTATGGGTTTCTATCCATACAGGCGCTCGTGAATAATTCACAATATTGGAAATGTCTCGTAGGACTTAGCCGCGCTTGGCATACCTAAGGAAGTGTGCTTAATAGCTTGGCAAAAGGCGTGCAGCGTGTGGGTACATTGGTACACCTGCGAGGATAAAACTATTCGAATAGCCTCGCCCTAGGTTATGGACATGCTTGGTAAGGTCGTGCAAGGACTAGACTACAACCTTTTAAATTAAAATTTGACATGGTTGGCATGAATGGGTAATTCATGCTATTGTTGTGGTGACTAATGGTTTAGTCACTTCCAGGACTGTTTTACTTTGTTGTTGCTACTTGATTACTACTGTTTTTATCAAATAAAATCAGATTGCAAAATTGCCTTTGATCTATTACATTATTGCAAATAAAACTTGCTTTATGCTTAAAAATTTGAGTCCTAACCTGCTCCACTTAAATAAGCTTGCATGTAGTTATTGTATAGATCTGTTATCATTCTTATATATCTTGCGTAGTACATTCAAAGTACTCACCCAGTTTTTGCTGGGCTGCTTTTGTTTGCAGAGGAAGAAGGTGAGCCCCAAGGGCCTCACTTTTGTGAGTTGTGCTGTGGATTCGACGACTAGCTTTGGCGGTCCTGGCTTGCCTTGTGGGTTAAAGGCACACCGATTGGCTCTTTTGTTTTATAGCCATCTTATGGCACTTTTGCTTCCTCTGTTAAATTTCTTTATGTATTTGTCATTTGGCCGGTTGGCCTCTCTTTTGTAATGACTATCCTTTATTTATGTTATCTTCTCAATTGTTGTTTATGTTTTGTTCTATGTGAATGAATGGAATTGATGCATGAACTTTGTAAAGAGGTGTGTATACTGCATTTCTGGGAAGTATACATGTCTCGAGTCTCGGATTATCGATTTGTGATGCTAGGACCAAGTGGATGGTTAAGCATTACAAGCCGGATAAACCGGGTCTCACATGTGCTTTATCGTCAGTCAATTTGTACACACAAATTCCTTGAACGACACACACCATTGGACAGAGGATGCAATGAACCGTCCGCATGATGTGACATATCACACCTCCAAATTTCATCACATAGCTTAAATACAACCTGAGTTGTCAATGTCAAGACTCCATAACACTAAGTTAGGCCCAGCCCATACTAGGCATGTGGTCGCATGCAGAAGGCCCGACCAATGGCGCACAAAGTTAAGTCCTTAATTGACTAAGGCAAGACTTCCAGTTTTTCCCAAATCACAAAGTTTATATCACACAGATCCACCATTCACACAGAATCCACCACTTGCCTCAGTCTAAATCTTTTCCCACCCTGTTGATTAAGTGCAACACATGCCATCAACGAGTAACAAAGACACAAGACACACATGATTCATCACACAGTTCCATAATCACTTAGTCAAATTTATAATTGCAACTCTCACATGAAATGATGACTCGTGGCATGGCTAAGCAGTCTAATCGTATCTAACCAACCCACATTGGTGCTACAATAATCCCAACTAAATAATTAATCAACCTAGGGTGACAAAAGATCATGACATACAATAGACAGGGTGGCATAACAATTTGGATTAATAACTACACCCAAAAGCATTTAAATAAATACTTGAAATAGAATGCAATACATTGAAACAAAGTATTTTGAAAACTGGGCTCAAAATGATCAAATGTATAACTTGCCTTGGAATAGATCTAGATATTGGTCTTGGTCTTGAGGTGCTCCTTCTTCGCAAAATTCCCAAGTATCGACGCCTACTCGCAAAGCGAGACAAAAGAAACAAAACAAATAAATAACAGAGGCAAAACAAACTCCAAAATCAAATAAAATTCACCATTAAATAGATCTTAATTTTATATGAATTTACAAATTTGAATGGGCTCAATTGGACTTCTGATGCAAAAGATATGGGCTTTGGAAGATTGGAAAATCAATTAAACCCTAATTTGGATTTTCTCGAATTTCGAATTATTTTATAAAGGAAATTCGGATTAATGACGTCGGTGACGTCGGCAATGAATTTCCACCGTAAAAGAAATAATTAAAACCGCGTCGACAGGTGGGACCCACCGCCGCCTCTGAACTCACGCGGACCAAATCCACCAAGCCTCCGGATCCGGTCGGTCGAGGTGGCGCACCCACGCTAGTGGCGCCGATCTTGGCGCCAACAAGGTCGACACGCACGCATTGTGAGGCGATGTGGACGCCGACGCTGCTGGCCAGCGGCGGCGCTTCGGAACCAACGGCAGCGTGACGAATCGGCTCTTGGCCGTGGTGAGTGGTACCAACGTGTAGGAGGTTAATGCGCACACATGGGCACCGGTTTGAGCACACGGGTTGATTTCGAGATGGCTCGCGGCGAGGAAGAAGCGCGAGAGCACCGTTTTGTTTGGACGGCGCTCGGCGATGCTCGGCGACGAGGAGGTGCGCCGCAGTTAGCTGAGACTTGCCGATCACAACGGTGCGATCGGTGGAGCAAGGGCGACGACGACGGCGCAATCCACTGTGAGAAGAAGTTCGCAAAACCCTAAAGCTTGCAATGCGGCGCGCTTAGAGCGATCAGGCGGACAGAGGCGGTTTAGGGTTGCGGAGGCGGCGAGCTAAGGAGTACTTATAGGCTCGGAGACGCCGAGATTTGAAACCCCAATTGGTCGAAACAACCGGTTTTTGAATTCCAAGATTTTGGAGATTGAAACCGATTCGGGTTTGATTTGGTTTGGAACGGATATGGAATAACCGGAACACGTTTTGGTGGGTCGGCTCAAGAAATCGCAAGAGAATCGGCGTTGTCGGATAGACTTGAAGCTCGGTGATGATGGCGGACGCACGCCTGCGGAGAGGAAGAAGATAGCGCAGAGACGACGACTTCGGTCATCGGGCCCACCGTCGAGAGCGAGGAAACGCTGCGAGCGGCGGCAACCGTATGGATAGCGATCCAACGGTTGAAAGCGAACGCGGTGCGCGGGCTGGGTGGCCACGATGGAATAGTGTTGGGCTTCTACCAAGATCATTCAAGGATTTAAAATAGGTTTTTCTTTTAAATAAATCCGTAAAATGCAAATAGCAATTAGAAAATAGCAATTGACTTTGGAAAAATTCCAAAATTCTATAAAATATAACCAAGCATATAGAATCTAAATAAAATAGTTTTGACAATTGTTGATGTTGGGATTAAGCACATTAAATCAATTTGTCCTTAAAGTCCATATTAAGCTTTTTAAATTAATATTCAAATAAATCCAAATGGTGAATTTTCTCACTACTACTATTTAAAAGATTTTAAAGCTCAAATTTGGGATGTTACATATGTGCAAATGACGTGTATCGACTTTGAAGAAGTCTTAGACCGGCCGTCGCTCGCTTTGACCTTGTCACGTGTCATTCTTGCCATCTCACCAACCGCGGGTGGCAAGTGCATCACCTGACGTAAAATCAGCATTCTTAAATGGCGAGCTCGAAGAGGAGGTTTATGTGACCAAACCAGGAGGGGTTCACAAAAAAACAAGGAGCACTTGGTGCTCAAGTTGAGCAAAGCACTCTATGGGCTTGGCAGCGCCGCGTGCATGGAATACGCCATGCGACAGAAGTCGGCAGCAATTTCACTTCACAAGGTGTGCACAGGAGCAAGTCAGATACATAAGAGGCAAGAATGGCGCTGGCATTATTGTCGGTGTCTATGTTGATGATCTGATCGTGACCGGGGAGGATCTAGTGGCGATTGCAGCCTTCAAGCAGCAGATGATGGGGGAGTTTGAGATGAGCGACCTTGGCTTGCTAACGTTCTACCTCGGCATTGAGGTGGCACACGGAGACGGTGGTATCTCAATCAAGCAGACTGCCTATGCCAAAAAGGTATTAACTCAATTTGGAATGCTTGATTGTAATTCCACCAAAATTCCTATGGAGCCAAAGATCCAACTGCACAAGGATCCAGAAGGACACCCGGTTGACGCCACCGAGGATGCCTACGCTATCTCCTTCACACCAGGCCGGATCTTTCCTATGCCGTCGGCGTAGCGAGTAGATTCATGGAGAGGCCCACGGTGATGCATCACAAGGTCATGAAGCGCATCCTCCATATCTCAAAGGGACAATTGAGTTCGGGCTGGTGTATGGAAGAGGAGGCAGAGAAGAGGTGATCACAGGTTTTAGTGACAATGATCTGGCCGGTGATATGGATGATCAGAAGAGCACAGGCGGCATGGTGTTCTACATCAACGATTGCCTGATTTCATAGAACTCACGTAAAGCGAGAAGATGGTGGCTCTCTCATCTGCGAGGCGAATTCATGGCGGCGACTCGGCATGCCGTGCACTGCGGCTCGGGCGTTGATGGCGAACTAGTTGGGACAGAACCGAGGACGGTGAAGCTGTTCGTCGACAACAAGTCCGCGATCGCTCTCATGAAGAATCCGGTTTTTCATGGCTGGAGTAAGCACATCGACACAAGGTATCACTTTATCCGTGAATGTGTCGAAGGTGGACAAATTGGCATCGAGTTTGTTCGCACTAATCAACAACGGCCGGCCTTGATCGACAAAGGCATTCACCGCAGATTGCTGGCAACTATGCGGCACCTTCTCGGTGTCCGTGATCTTGGGCTACGTCAGGACTAAGGGGGAGAATGAAGATATTATTCCTGGCTGGCGACTACGAGGAGTCTCTTCAATGCAGTATGCAAGCAACGAGGCGTTTCTTTAATGTAGTATGAAAGCGTTTGAGAGTAGTGAATGGTCGAGTATGAATGCATTTCAAGAGTAGTCAATAGTCGGTATGAATCGTGAGTCCATGTGTTCTATAAATAGCAGTAGCTAGAAACATTGTAAGTAAGCAAGTAGTAGTCTTGTTTCCAAGAGAAAAGAACCAGAAAAATTGCCACAAGTTCTTTGTTCTTGAGTATTATTTTCCTTGTCTTACTGGTCGGAACTTACTGGTCGGAACCTACTGGTCGGACCCTTACCACAAAAGTGAGAGATCGGGTGTGCGGTCCTGTGCTATTTCCCAACAGGAAAGAAAATGGTTGATCTGTGAAGTGCGCCAAAGTATCGAGGGGCGGACTGGACGGTTGAGACCGAGGAAGAGGACGATGACTCTGTATCTGTGGTGGTGGTTGTTGCTTCGGGATGCAGCTAACTTTTCTCGTGTGTGTGCAGCTTGCTGATTTTTTTAAATATTATTTTTTAAAAAAATTATAAAAATAAATAATTGATTTTTTTTACAAAACTATGCTACTGTCACCATTTGAAATGATAACAATAGTATAGGCAATGACGACAGAGGTTTGAACAGTATAGAGAAGTCCATGTCATCAACTGAAATAGGATCTGTCGCCACTTCAAATGGCAATAAGACCCTGCCGATATTTCAACTAGCGGTAGAGATCCTATTTTTTTAATATTAAATTTTTTAAAAGCCACTATTTAAAATGACGACAGGGATCCCGCAATTCCCTATCGCCATTCCAAATAGCGACACAATCTACCCTACAACACATCCTAAAATTCTAGTATAACTCACTTTTATTCAGAAAAAAGTGAAAAAGAGGAGGGAAGGGAGAGGAGCAGAGAAGGCTACAGGGGAGGAGAGAAGCTAATGACGTTACCGCCACCGATCGTCCATATTCGAGTAATTTTTAACCGAATGAATTACATAGATTTAAATATACGGTTACGTAGTGTAGTATGTAGTATTTTGTACATAATTCTTTTTAGTGGGTAGTTTAGTTTTAGATAAGTGGTTAAGGGTACTGTGGGGATTTATTTGTGTTATTTCCAATTAGCAACCATGATCCTAACAATACCAGAAGAACGTATATGGGTGCTGTGATGCAGTGGTTGTTCCACATATTCGTTTTGGACCATGTTGTGTATGATCTGAGATTCAGTTGTTTTACCAATCGAGCACCACAAGGCACATATTGGGAATTAGTGCAGTTCAAGAGAATAAGGTCGTGACAGTCATATGTACGTAGGGCGAGAGAGAAACGGTGGGATTTGGTACTTCTGGCCTAAGCATATGACAAGTTCACTCCTGCATCGGCGGCTGAACAAGAAGGGGTGGTGATGCCAAAAAAGAAGTTGGAGACTTTAGCCACAGAGCAGCGCACACAATAGCCGAAGGTCAGGGAGTTCCTATCGCCACCTCTCCGGGCTACTCCGAGTCATACAAGAAAAGAATCCCGACAATCATATCGACATTTAAGATTCCACGCATCTGAAATAGGGTAATAAGAGGGTACTGAAGCAAGCATTCTTCCTCTTTAGTCCATGCATCAATGCATTTCGGCACCGCCATCCAATCTGGTGCATAGATGGCACATTCCTGACTGAAAAGTATAAGGGCCAGATACTGACTGCAATAACGATGGACGGGAAAATTCAAGTTCTTTCTGTGGCATTCGCTTTCGTTGAAAGCGAGAACACCAACAGCTGATTGTAGTTCCTGAGTAATTTGGGGATTTCTGTTGTACAGAGACATCCTAACATATACATCATACATGATCGGCATGCGAGACTGCTAGGTGTAATAACTGAGCTATAACAAGGTGAGAATGAGTCACTTCCATGGGCGGATTTGCAGAGTGCGTGGTGCATGAGGCACTTGGGTGCAAACTTCTACAAGTAGTTCCGTAATAAGAACTTGATGAACCTGTTCAAGCGACTGTGCAACCATAACCAATAGCGAAAGTTTGAAGCACTCTGGAATATTCTGGATGAGCAAACGCACATAAAAGAGGCAGCGAAAAATGATGCTACAAGTACTGACCAGGACCCTAAAGCATTACTTCAGCTACCCACAAATGGTCTTAATGTGGTGAGGAAGACGGGGGTATAGGTGAAATGCTTTCTTGGACTAGATTGAGTACGAGTCTAAGGAGAAGTGGTCGCTGCTACATGACATGTGTGGTGCTCAATATGGTGTCATGACAACCAATCTAGCCGAGGTGTACAACTGGATTATGCACGACGCAAGGTGTCTCCCTTTGGTTGATATTATGGAGGCAATTCTCCGTGGTACCATAAATTACTTTGGTGACAGAAACAACAACGCGTCGCTCGCCATAGCAAATGACAGAGTACTATACTTTGTTATGATCACCAAGCACCTAGAGGAGAAGAGCAAGAAGGGTGAGATGCACTGGGCATTCAAGATGAGCACAAGAGAGCTTCGCTTCGAGATACTGTGCAGGGATAAAGGACGCTGCGGGATGAACCGCTAGTGGACCCTACGCCGCACTAGTTGATTATGCAGTTACAACAAGGTTCTTTTTCTGCATAGGCCCTACTCACATGCTATGGCCACATGTTGGACAGCGGCGTAGCATCCCGGTCAGTACCTCTATGATTATTTCAATAAAGAGGAGGTGATGCAAACCTAGAGTGTAGAGTTGTATGGTTACGACGTGGTTGGCTATTTCACTGGTCATCCGACCTGTGAGCAACTTATCTGGGGCGCGGGCATTGATAGGCTAAAGGGAAAGGTACGACGCATCAGGAACGACATGGACCAAGCAAAAATCGGATGTCGTATGAAGAAGTGTTACATTTGTAGGGAGTCTGGGCACACCTTCAAGAAATGCCCTGGAAAAAATCTACAGGACGAAGGAGACATCGGTAGTCCAAACATCAATGTGGAGAGCTCATCCGACTACCCCACTCGAGACGGTGCTCATGGCAGACATTGAGGTCGCGGCCACAGGAAATGTTCGTCCTGTTGAAATATGTGGTGCCCAATGCTTTGTAATATTAGTTTGATTTGTCGAAAAACTAGGTGATTACATTGTGGTGAATGGTTTGTAATGTCAGTGTGATTTATTAACAAAATATGTAGCGATATTCTTATTGAATGTTCCCTAATATTATTGTGATTTCTCTATAAAAAATGTTATGACGTTGTACTGAATGTTCTGTAATATCATTGTGAGTTGTCCACAAAATACGTGCTAGAAAATAGTCAGAAAAAAGAGTGCAGAGAGGTTCCTATCGTCAGTTGAAATGGCGACAGGGTCCTGTTGCCATTTGGAGTGGCGACAGGTCCCTATCACCATTTTAACTGGCGATAGGGAGCTCTCTGTACTGTTCAAGCGTCTGTCGCTACTACCTAGTCTACTGTTGCTATGTGAAATGGACATGGCGACAGTAGCCTAGTTTTGTAATTTTTGCTGACTATTTATTTATATATATATATTGATGAGAACATGACCCCTATGGATACAACCATATTTGCTATGCTTGTTGTTTCGGTTACAAGAGCTCGTACACTTCAATTAGATTATCAGGTGAGCTCGTTTTTAATAGTACCTTTATATTACATGAGCTATATGATATTGCCTAATAAATATAATGTTATTTTTAGGAATAAAAGATAGAGAGTGGTTGATTTGCAAGAGTTCGAGCTACACCTATTTTGGAATCCAATTCGGCCTCCGGAGACAGCACCGACTTCAAATATGCATAACTTTCACATACGGAGTCCGTTGGGGGTCCACCAGTACTTGATGGAAAGATTATCTCATCATCGTTCCAACGGATCCAGCCCCACCTTCAAATTCCTTTTGTGCAGGTCGGAATCGCCAAAACAATCCAACACTGTGACAACCAAATAAGCCTATAGTAAAAAGGCCATAACTTTTGCAAACGGAGTCCGATTCGGGTGTTCTTGGGCTTGTTGGAAAGCTTATTCTGAGATCTTTCCAATAGATCTGGCCTCACCTTTAAATTATTTCTGCATACTTCAGAATTGTGAAAAGAAGACGCTATATCACCTATTTGGGCCAAATTAGGCTTTGTAATCATACTCAACTTGGCCCATAAGCTGGCGGCCCACCTAGGGGTGAATCCTGGACTAATTTAGCCCCATTGCGTAACAAAAATTCCAAAAATAGCCCTGATAATTTCAAAATTCCAAAAATAGCCCCTCGCGGTACTAAATTTGCTTTGTCGGGACGGCAACATTCAGAAGCGACACCTTAGTCTTGCCCGCGTGGGCAAAATTTATTATTATTATTATTTTTTCAAAAAATTAATTAATAATATTTGTTGGACGATTTTTAAATATGCAAAATGAGCTCAAAAAATTATGAAATTTTTTGTGGAGTCTCTTGGCATAGTTTTTATGCTTGTGTAATGTTTTTGAAATTTTATGCATTCTTTTTTTTTTCTGCAAAATTCTTTAAAGTCTAATATTTGTAGGAATTTTCTAATATAGCAAATGAGGTCCAACATTATAAATTTTTTCCATACTCCCTACGAAAGGACTTGATTGTGTAAATTTTACAAAATTTTATATGCTCTGAAATTGTTTACGACAAATTGGGGTTTAGGTCTCAAAAATTAGGGCGAGGCGTTTGAAATTAGGGTTTCATGATTTCATATGACTTGAAATGTCTGAAGTTTAGTGCGACATGACTACTCTTGGCGCTATGGTTCTTGATCACATTTCTTACGTGAAAGTAGAGTGCGGAAATCTGAGTCTGGAAATTAACTTAATCGAAAGGGCCGAGAACGTTGCGATTCTGAAGAAACCTAAAACATGGCGAGAATCGATCCGATGTGAATGGTTATATCGGAATTCCACGGAAAAGGCATACTTTGATGGCTCGGTGAGCCACAAGACACGAACTACATTGCGGCCAGCGTGCGGACAAAGCACGTTACATGTGGTCACATGGCATGATGGTCGTCGGGCACTTTACATGTGGTTAAAAGCACGTTACATGTGATCACATAGCGCGGCGGTGCGGAAATCGGTCGACCGGAAAGTGCTCCCACCAGTGCGCCTGCTCTGATTATGGTCGTGGAAGCACTTTCGGTCGGTAGGCCGTATTTCCGCGCGTGCACCCTTACCAGTGACCACCGAGCTTTACGGGAGCAGCTGCGGGGGCGACCCGTCGACGGGACTACGATAGGAACACGTTGGGCACGTGCTACCATGGGTGGGCTAGGGAAAGACCGAGGTGCGTATACCTAGAGTTCCATAACCTTTTCGAGACTCTCCACGAGGGGCGGCACTATCTGCAACCATCGTCATCACAGAGGAGGCGCGGATGGACTTCCTCGCCTGGCGTCAATCACACCTACGGGAGGCGAGACCCGTGGTTGGCGACACGTCACGGAGGGTACACCGTCGCGACTACGGCTTAGGCGGCGGGAGGATCCTCGTCAACACAACGACCTACTCGGTACACGTGAACATGCCACCAATTTTCCGTCGCTCAAAACCAATGACTAACTCACCTGTCGCTTCCGCGGGAAGAGCACTAGTGGGTTGGCGACATGCTCGGGCCTCGGTAGGACCACCACGATGAGATCACCCCAGTTCGCCTCTCGACAGGGGCCCCTACTACGGCCTTGAGGCGTCGCCACTCCGGACGAGTTCACATTCCACGAGGATCAACTCGTCGTCCGACAAGCGACACGACGATCGCCTAACTAATTTCATGGCCGTGTAAAATTATTATGTAATGCCATTGTGCATCCGCCTTTCGATTTATACAATGTCCCCTGCTATGCGTTACATTGTGAGATTTATGTACACAAAATGTTCTCTGAAATATTTAGTACTAACAACAACTGTACCTCCCGAATTTAACTTACTAAACCTTAAAGACATAACGCAATGCTGCCCCACGATACCTCATCGGCCCTGCTACCTCGCGGACACGAATTTTCTTCAACCAAATTATAATTTACCCGCAGGCTATATATGTGCATGATTTGGCTGCCATTCCACTCACTCTTTAGTTGCTCTTCTCCTTCCTTCCAGTCTTAAACGGGATGTCTACGGCCTCATCAAACTTTCGAGTGAGCAGGCAATTAGAAGCACTACGACAGCACTTGGATTGCCCTCATTGCAGGGATCCGGTGAATGTGTTCACCTCCCATACGCCAACGAATCCATCCCGAGTGTTCATGAAGTGTTCGAATCTTACGGTAACTTATGTCTGATCATCCCCAATGAACTTCTTTCCAAACACCATATTTTTTCACTTGCAGTTCCAATTACTTTTACTGAACACAACATGCGGGTTACGGTCAGGTGATGAAGTGTGCGGAGGTTCGGTATTGCAATGCAAATTGCAGCCTTGCAAGAGGACACACGTCATGTGGCTGCATTTCGTCAAGTGCCTTGACCATCGGATCAACCGACGGAAAATAAAGATAATGTTCTTAAAAGACTGGATGAAAGGATGGAAAGGGTTGAGAAATCGCTACAAAATTAGTTAACATGGCGGTTGGTAATTTTCTTCTATTATTTCTTGTTCTTACTAAGTAGAAGTTCGGTTTAATAAGATTGTAATATCCACTCTTTATCTATGCATCCCTGCACTACGTGATGTATGCCTTTGCGGCGTTGTTGTACTAGTTTGTGTCATGTATGCATCTATCTAATTCCGTTGTGAACACTTTGCGTGTGAATTAATCAAACAGTAATTTCTAAATCGTAGCGGAACCACCGCCATCTACTTTCGCGGTACTTCGATTATCGAATACCGCAAATTTCTTCTTGACACTACCGCTCTTAAATGAAGCGCAAAAAGACCATATCTGAAAAAATGTTCCGCATAAAAATCTGAACTTCCGCGGTGCAGGAGACCAACATGGCTGTAAGAACCACGCTTGTAGAAAATCAGCTAAGTCCCAAAATGGTGCTCTTTGGAAAAAAAATGTTCCGCGGGATTTTCGGAAGTTCTGCCGAGAGGTAGTTCCGCACTTATATCGTTGGAACTACCGATCATCCTAACAAAGCAGCAGATGGCTTTCAAAACAACTACAATTGCAAAACAAATTTACGAACTTAAGTGACAACACACTGCCTCGCCAGCTTTTCAGACCAAAATGACAACACTCTGCAGAGTAAGGCGTGACAACACTGCTTGCCTCGCCCGACTTTTCGGACCAGAAATAACGACACTCTGCGAGTAAGGCGTGACAACACATTGCCTCGCTAGCTTTTCGGCCAAAAGATAGCACTCTGCAGTAAGGCGTGACAACACTGCGCCTCGCCCGACTTTTTGGACCAAAATGATAGCACTCTGCGAGTAAGGCGTGACAACACTGCTGCGCACCATCTTTTGGCCGAAAATGACACTCTGCGAGTAAGACTTGACAACACAACGCCTCGCCCGACTTTTCCGAGGCCAAAATGACAAAGCTCTGCGAGTAAGACGTGACAACACACTGCAAACCACGACGAGAGAGGACTCTGCAAAGCAAAACGTGATAACACTCTGCCTCCCGAGCTTTTCCTATCGAAAATACAACACTCCAAAAAATGGGACATGACTACTCTCTGCAGAAAGATTAGACAACACTCTGCCAACCACGTCATGCCAACCCTCTGGCTTATAAAAGGAGGTGCAAGTCATCTCGAGAAAACCACACAACCAAACCAAACACTACACGAGCTTGCTTCACCACGCTGGGATGGACAACCTCAAGAAGCAATGGGGCGAGATCCGGGATCTAGCAAGGGCTTCAGCGACACGGTAGAACAAGCTAGAACTGCTGAGGCCGGGTCGGCAAAGAGCGGCTTGCCGGTATGGTAGCTCTCCGCAATGAAGCCCTCGTGGCGAACCCCCGCGAGCGTTCCAAACGAGCCTTCGCGCAACACCCGCCAGAGGAGAGACGCCGGCCCTTTGTTGGTGCGAGGACACTTGCAAGTTCTTCAAATCAAGCACCGGCTCGGCCTCGGCATGCGTTCTTCGGGTTGTCCTAACTACTCCTCGACTATCCCGACCGTCGTTGGGATCTGAGCGACTATCGGCAATGTAAGGAGTACTTACGATAATTTATCGTACCAATTCTCTTTTAGTGCGCACTAACAATCTCTCCGTCTACGTAGTCCCGGGCCGCTATGTAGCTTCCGCAAGTGGATCGACCTAGAGATCCACCCACACGACGATGGCGCACTCGACTTGGTGGAATGCCGAAAGGGGACGCGAGATCCGGAGGAGGATCGTCGGTGAAGAGCTGTGGCGTATCCGCCGGAGACTCAGGCCCATCTCGAGCGTCGCGGCGCGGGAGAGCGAGGCACGCGAGAGGGTCGCGAGAAAAAGGGAAATGGCGGCCGAGGCGAGGCGGTGGCGAGGAGTACAATCCGAGCTCGCAAGAAAGGGCAAATGGCCCCGTCCACGCAGATGACAGGGCTAGTCCGTAGTAGTCCCCTCCTATTCGCCATGTTTTAACTATCCCTAAAGGCATGCGTACTTACATGGTCCGGAAGCTCGTGTCGCAAGTTACCTAGTAGTAGCGTCCATGGTAAAGTAATTAGCCGAACTATCATGCCATGTGACCACATGTAACGTGCTTTTGTCCGCCCGCGGGCTGCAATGTAGTTCTGGTGCTGTGCCTCCGCTGAGCCATCAAAGTATGCCTTTTCTGGTGGAATTCCAGAGATAACCATTCACATCGGTATCTATTCTGCTATGTTTTAGGGTTTCTCCGTAATCGCAACGTTCTCGGCCCTTTCAGTTAAGTTAATTTCCGTACTCTGCATTTCCGCACTCTACTTTCACAGAAGAAATGTGATCAAGAACCATAGCGGCCAAGAGTAGTCACGTCGTACCAAAATTCGCACATTTCAAGTCACATGAAATCATGAAACCCTAATTTTTGAAACGTCTCGTCCTAATTTTTGAGACCTAAACCCTGAATTTGTCGAAACAATTTCAGAGCATATAAAATTTTGTAAAATTTACACAATCAAGTCCACTGTGTAGGGAGTATGGAAAAAAAATCATAATATTTGGACCTCATTTGCTATATTAGAAAATTCCTACAAATATTAGACTTTAAAGAATTTTGCAGAAAAAAAAAAGAATGCATAAAATTTCAAAAAAAATTACACAAGCATAAAAACTATGCCAGGAGACTCCACAAAAAAATTCATATTTTTTTGAGCTCATTTTGCATATTTAAAAAATCGTCCAACAAATATTATTAATTAATTTTTTGAAAAAATAATAATAATTTTTTTGCCGCGTGAGGCGGCACCAAGTCTTGCCCACAGGGGCAACGACACCAACGTCTTCTTTGTTAGAGATAGCGACAACTAGGTTCTTTGCTGTCCCAACGTAGCTAATCTGCAGCGAGAGAGGCTATTTTGGAATTTTGAAATTATCGGGGCTATTTTTGGAATTTTTGTTGCGCAATGGGGCTAAATTAGTCCAGAATTCCCTAGGGGTGTGGTTACTGTTCACATGAACAGTAATTTATGGGTTTTAGTCCCACCCCGCTATTTATTTTAGATTTGTGGCTTCCCCTTCCCTATGTAAGGAGGTCGCACCCCTCTAGTTTTATTGGATTTCGTTGAGTTAAGGTTTAGCCCTTGTGCAACTATTATTCTTCAGTTGTGTCGAACGACCACCTGTTAAGACATCCTTCAGAATCCCACCTTATCAAATTTTATAAATATTTGCAATACATCAGATTGCGTTTTATCTTGTTCTTACGTGTTCTTCGATTGTATGCAGGAATAGACCTTCGTGGTCAGGTTGATCGTGCTTCCAGCAGGTCAATAACATCTCGGAATTGGTTCAACAATTGCTAAGGCGCAAGCGTCGTCGTACGGTTGTAGTCGGATCGCGAGAGTCGCCTCCACCAAAATCGATATTTATCAATCTCATCGAAAGATCGGGCACCCCGTCTTCATCAAGTGGTATCAGAGCTACAGTTCATCGGTGAGAGTTCTAGACTCTAGGTATGAAAAACTAATCTACTACTAGAAAACTGGAAACTCTCACCGATGAACTGTAGCTTTGATACCACTTGATGAAGACGGGGTGCCCGATTTTTCGATGAGATTGATAAATATCAATTTTACGATGACGCTTGCGCCTTAGCAATCGTTGAACCAACTCGGAGATGTTATTGACATGCTGGAAGCACGATCAACCTGACCACGAAGGTCTATTCATGCATGCAATCGAAGAACATGCAAGAACAAGATAAAACACAATCTGATGTATTGCAAATATTTATAAAATTTGATAAGGTGGGATTCCGAAGGATGTCTTAACAGGTAGTCATTCGACATAACTGAAGAACAATAGTTTGCACAAAGGCTGAACCTTAACTCAACGAAATCCAATAAAACTAAAGGGGTGCGACCTCCTTATATAGGGAAGGGGAAGCCACAAATCTAAAAGAAATAGTGGGGTGAGACTAAAACCCATGGGTTACTGTTCATGTGAACAGTAACCACACCCTAGGTGGGCCGCTAGCTTATGGACCAAGTTGAGTATGATTACAAAGCCCAATTTGGCCTAAATAGGTGATATAGCATCTTCTTTTGATAATTCTGAAGTCTACCGAAAGAATTTGAAGGTGAGGCTGGATCTATTGAAAACATATCGGAATAAGCTTTCCAACAAGCCTAAGAACACCTGAATCGGACTCCGTTTGCAAAAGTTATGGCCTTTTTACTATGAGCCTGTTGGGCTGTCACATTGCTAGATTGTTTTGGCGATTCCGACTTGCACAAAAGGAATTTGAAGGTGGGGCTGGATCCGTTGGAGCGATGACGAGATAATCTTTCCATCAAGTACTGGTGGACCTCCAACGGACTCCGTATGTGAAAGTTATGCATGTTTAAAGTCGATGTTGTCTCCGGAGGCCGAATTGGATTCCAAAATAGGTGCAGCTCGAACTCTTGCAAATCAACCACTCTCGGTCTTTTATTCCTAAAAATAACATCACATCTATTAGGCAATATCATATAGTTCATGTAATATAAAGGTACTCTTAAAAACGAGCTCACCTGATAATCTAACCGAAACAACAAGCATAGCAAATATGGTTGTATCCATAGGGGTTATGTTCTCATCATATATTTTTTTAAATAATATTATTAAAAAAAAATCTGTGCTTGCGTCTACTCAAAGTTTGCTGAGGTGAATTGTAACGTGTTACGGTTTTTTTTTGGCAGTGGCTGTTGGAAACCAGGACTATTTTAGCCCCGTTGGGTCACAAATTTTTAAAAAATAGCCCCTAAAATTTAAAATTTCCAAAAATAGCGCCCTAATCGTATTAGCTGCCGTCAAGGCGGCAGAAAGCGAAGCAACTAGGTTCTTCTTAGTTGGGACAGCGAGCACCAAGGTGTCTTCTTAGAGTCTTGGCCCAAGTGGGCAATTTTTTTTAAAAAAAACTAATTAATAATATTTGTTGGACGATTTTTTAAATATACAAAATAAGCTCAAAAAATTATGAAATTGTTTGTGGAGCCTCTTGGCATAGTTTTTATGCTTGTGTAATTTTTTTTGAAATTTTATGCATTCTTATTTTTTCTCCAAAATTCTTTAAAGTCTAATGTTTGTAGGAATTTCCTAATATAACAAATGAGTTCCAAACATTATGAATTGTTTTTCCAGACTCCCTACATAGTGTACTTGATTGTGTAAATTTTACATAATTTTACATGCTCTAAAATTGTCTCGACAAATTCAGTGTTTAGGTCTCATAAATTAGGACGAAACGTTTCGAAAATTAAGGTTTCATGATTTCATGTGACTTGAAATGTGTGAAGTTTGGTACGACATGACTAGTCTTGGTCGATATGGTTCTCGATCACATTTCTTCTGTGAAAGTAGAGTACGAAAAAGCAGAGTACAGAAATTAACTTAACTGAAGGGGCTGATAACGTTGCGATTACGGAGAAACTCTAAAACATAGAAGAATCGATACCGATGTGAATGGTTATCTCTGGAATTCCACCAGAAGAGGCATACTTTGATGGCTCAGCGGAGGCACAACACCAGAACTACATTGCAGTCCGCGTGCGGACAAAAGCACGTTATATGTGGTCACATGGCATGATGGTTCGGCTAATATTACTTTACCATGGACGCTACTACTACGGTAACTTGCGACACGAGCTTCCGGACCATGTAAGTACGCATGCCTTTAGGGGATAGTTAAAACATGGCGAATAGGAGGGGGGACTACTACGGACTGGCCCGACCTACTGCGTGGACCGGGACCATTTGCCCTTTTTTGCGAGCTCGTCATTGTACTCCTCGCCTGCCGCCTTGGCCTCGGCCGCCATTTCCCGCTTTGTCTCGCGCTCCCTCTCGCGTGCCTCGCGCTCCCTGCGCCTGCACGCCTCGAGATGGGCCTGAGTCTCCCGGTGGATACGCTCGTTGTGCTCTGCAGTCCGGCGATCCTCCTCCCGGATCTCGCGTCCCCTTTCGGCATTCCACTCCTCGAAGTCAAGCTGCCACTGGTCGTGTGGGTGGATCTATAGGTCGATCCACTTGCGGAAGCCACATAGCGGCTCCGGGGACTACGGGTAGACGGGAGAGATTGTTAGTGCATACTCTGAAAGAGTATTGGTACGATAAATCACTGTAAGTACTCCTTACCGATTGCCGATAGCTGCTCGTATCCCAACGGCGGTCGGGATAGTCAGATGAGTAGTTAGGACAACCTCAGTAACACATGCCGAGGCTGAGCTGGTGCTTGGATTTGAAGAACTTGTATGTGTCCCTGCACCTAGGGGTGGCAAAAAAGCTTGCGGCTCGCGAGCCGGCTCGAGCTTGTTGTGAGCCGAGCCGGCTCGGCTCGAGCTCGTTTTTTTTCGAGCCGAGCCGAGCCGGGCTTCGAGCTCGGTGAAGATTCGAGCCGAACTCGAGCCGGCTCGCGAGCCAAACGAGCCGAGTGCAACCCCATATAATCACGATGATTGGATTTTGAATTGATGATAAATGACTCATATAATCATTTTATTCTACCTTTGTTTTTTGGCTCGGGAAACCCTGGCTTGAACGAGCTTTTTCGAGCCGGCTCGAGCTTTTTTCGAGCCGAGCCGAGCCGGCTCTCGAGCTCGTTTTCCAAATGAGCCGAGCCGAGCCGAGCCGAGCCTTAGACCGAGCCTGGGCGAGCTTTGCTCGAGCCGGCTCAGCTCGGCTCGTTTCCAGCCCTACCTGCACCAACAGAGGGGCGACGTCTCCCCCTCTGGCGGGTGTTGCGGGGAAGGCTCATTTGGAACGTTCTGGCAGGGGTTGCTGCTACGGGGGGCTTCATTGCAGAGAGCTGCCATCCTGGCAAGCTGCTCTTGCCGGACTCGGGCCTCAGTAGCCCTAGCTTGTTCGGCCCGTGCCGTTGAAGCCCTTGCTAGATCACGGATCTCGTCCCATTGCTTCTTGAGGTTGTCCATCCCAGCTCGTGGTGAAGCAAGCTCTGGTGTAGTGTTTGGATTGGTTGTGTGGTTTTCTCTCGTAGATGACTTGCACCTCCTTTTATAAGCCAGAGGGTTGGCATGGCGTGGTTGGCAGAGTGTTGTCTAATCTTTCTGCAGAGAGTAGTCATGTCCCATTTTTTGGAGTGCTGTATTTTTGGTAGGAAAAGCTCGGGAGGCAGAGTGTTGTCACGTTTTGCTTTGCAGAGTTCTCTCTCGTCCTGGTTTGCAGTGTGTTGTCACGTCTTACTCTGTAGAGTGCTGTCATTTCGGTTTGAAAAGCTGGCGAGGCAGTGTGTTGTCACGTCTAACTCTGCAGAGTGTTGTCATTTTGGTCTGAAAAGCTGGCGAGGTAGTGTGTTGTCACGTCTTACTCTGCATAGTGCTGTCATTTCGGTTTGAAAAGCTGGCGAGGCTGTGTGTTGTCACGTCTTACTTCGCAGAGTGCTATCATTTCGATGCGAAAAGTCGGGCGAGCGCAAGTGTTGTCACGTCTTACTCTGCAGAGTATTGTCATTTCGGTTTGAAAAGTTGGCGAGGTAGTGAGTTGTCACGTCTTACTCTGTAGAGTGCTGTCATTTCGGTCTTAAAAGCTGGCGAGGCAGTGTGTTGTCACGTCTTACTCTGCAGAGTGCTATCTTTTCGGTTTGAAAAGCTGGCGAGACAGTGTGTTGTCACGTCTTACTCGCAGAGTCTTGTCATTTCGGTCTCAAAAGTCGGCGAGGCAAAGCAGTGTTATCACGTCTTACTCTGCGAGTCTTTGTCATTTCGGTCACTAAAAGTCGGCGAGGCAAAGGTGTTGTCACTTAAGTTCATAAATTTGTTTTGCAATTGAAGTTGTTTTGAAAGCCATCTGCTGCTTTGTTATTATAATCGGTAGTTCCGGCGATATAAGTACGGAACTACCTCTCGGCAGAATTTCCAAAAATCCCGCGGAACGTTTTTTTTCTCCAAAGAGCACCTTTTTGGGACTTAGCTGATTTTCTACAAGCGCGGTAGTACCACCATGTTGGGAGCGGAACTCCTGCACCGCGGAAGTTCTGATTTTCGCACGGAACGTTTTTTTTCTTGAGCGTGTCTTTTTGCGCTTCATTTAAGAGCGGTAGTGCCGCAAGAAATTTGCGGTACTTTCGATAATCGGAAGTACCGCAAATTAGATGGCGGTAGTTCCGCGCTGATTTAGAAATTATTGTTTAATTAATTCACATGCAAAGTGTTCACAACGGAATTAGATAGATGCATACATGATACAAACTAGTACAGCAACGCCGCAAAGGTATACATCACGTAGTGCATGGATGCATAGATAAAGAGTGGATATTACAATAGAAGAAAAATAATAGAAGAAAAATTACCAAACTGGCCATGTTAACTAATTTCTGTAGCGATTTCTCAACCCTTTCCATCCTTTCATCCAGTCTTTTAAGAACATTATCTTTATTTTCCGTCGGTTGATCCGATGGTCGAGGCACTTGACGAAATGCAGCCACACGACGGGTGTCCTCTTGCAAGGCTGCAATTTGCATTGCAATACCTCGAACCTCTGGCACAGCTTCATCAGCCCACAGCCAGAACCGACATGTTGTGTTCTGTAAAAATAATTGGAACTGCAAGTGAAAAAACATGGTGTTTGGAAAGAAGTTCATTGGGGATGATCAGACATAAGTTACCGTAAGATTCGAACACTTCATGAACACTCGGGATGGATTCGTTGGCGTATGGGAGGTGAACACATTCACCGGATCCCTGCAATGAGGGCAATCCAAGTCTTTGAGTAGTGCTTCTAATTGCTCGCTCACTCGAAAGTTTGATGAGGCCGTAGACATCCCGCTTAAGACCGGAAGGAAGGAGAAGAGGAACCAAGAGTGAGGGAATGGCGACCAAATCATGCATATATATAGCTCATGGGTAAATTGTAATTTGTTGAAGAAAATTCGCGTCATGAGGTAGCGAGGTACGAGGAGGTATTGTGGGGCAGCATTGCGTTATGTTTTTAAGGTTTAGTAAGTTAAAATCGGGAGGTACAGTTGTTGTTAGTAATAAATATTTCGAAGAACATTTTGTGTACATAAATCTCATAGTCGTAACGCACAGGGACATTACATAAATCAGAAAGGCGGGATGCACAATGGCATTACATAACAAGTTTTACACGGCCATGAAATTAGTTAGGGCGCATCGTCGTGTCGATTGCCAGAACGACGTAGTTGATCCTTAGGGAATGTGAACCTGTCCGGGGAGTGGCGTACGTCTCGAAGGCCGTAGTAGGGGCCCTGTCTGGGAGGTGAATCTGGGGTGATCTCATCGTGGCGGTCCGGCTGAGGCCTGAGCATATCGTCAACCCACTGGTGGTCTTTCTGCGGGAAGCGTACATGGTGAGTTAGTCATTGGTTTTGTGCGACGGGAAAATCGGTGTAAGTACGTTCACGTGTACCTGAGTAGGCTGTTGTGTTGACGAGGATCCTCCTGGCCAGTCTGAGCCGTAGTGCTGCACGGTGTACACTCCGTACGTGTCGCCGAACCACTGGTCACGCTCCCGTAGGTGTGATTGAACGCCGTGCGAGGAAGTCCAGTCCTGCGCCTCCCTCCGTGATGACGATGGTTGCAGCAGAGTGCTGCCCCTCGCAACTGCTGCAAGAACAAAGGCTAATGTCATATACGTCCGAAATGAGTGCATGAAACGGTACTCACGACAAGAACCGGTTGACAGATGACATACCTGTGCCCCGAGGCGGGTTGAGGCCGAGCGACCGTAGCTACGACGACTCCCGGAGAGCGACGGGCGTGCGGAGGGCGGTGCCGACGGAGATGCAGAGGGCGGAGGTGGTGGAGGGTGCCCGCTGCGTACGCGATGCTGTGCGTGAACGTCGGTGTGGTGACCACAAGTTACGGATCTAATCGCAGCAATCGGGTGACCAAATCTATCGGCTAAACGGACCTTCCAGTCTACTGCCCTCGGAGGGGGCACTACTGGAAGACCACGCAGAGGTAGACCTGTAAGCAGAGAAACGTCATCCAGAGTAATGGTCATCTCCCCCCATCGGAAGTGGAAAGTGTGAGTCTCCGGTCTCTAACGGTCCACGAGCGCAGACAGGAGTGTCGCGTCAAACTGCAGCACGTGCGGGAGGTCCAACATCCGGGCAAGGGGCAGGAGCTCGGTCTCCTGAAGCCTGGGGACGTACCGCTCGTCAAGGGGCCAGCTCTCTCTGGGGGCTCTCAGGACCAGGCTCGGAGGGCCGACGCCGGCGGACCACGCCTGGCAACGGTGTCCCACATCCTAGCGTGGGTCGAGCAGCTCGTACGCGTCGTCAACTGGAGCCTGCGCCATCTCCTGCCAACAGGGAAATAACATGTCAGTGCACGCATGTAAAACATATTGTGTGGCACAGGAAAATAAGGCAAGACATACGATAAAAAATTCAACAATACAATATGACCATAATGAGTTAACAACAAACCCGGACAACTTAACAAGTACTACATAAATGCATGGATTAACAGCAACAGAGTCCATCAAAGACATTGAAATAAGCAAGCCACATCACAACCTAGTAATTAAATCTTCCTCGCTACGGTGCACTGCTTGTGCCGGGTCTATTTGGGCAGCGGCTGATGGAGTGCCCAACTGCTTGCATGATGCCTCGAACGGGCGGCGAACCGTTGCGTCGCTCGGCCGTCGTCCATGTCGTTCCGGATGCGTCGGGACTGGCGTCTTCCACGGCCGGGGTGCTTTAGTGCGTCGTTGGGCACCCACTTCACCTGCCCCAGCCAAAGGTCCCTGTAGTGCGTGTCCAGCCCGTACGAATGGAACTCGGACTCAAGTTGCATACGGTGGTGGATGTCGAGTACTCAGAGATGTAACGCCCGAGGCTCGCCGCCACGCCAAGCATGCCGCTGCATACATGAGAGCATGGTTTGTGCAGAAGCCGGGGCTTGCTGCGTGTGCACGACGCTTCTTCACTAATCGTGCGCACTGCCACGATCCCCTCTAGCATGGCCCATCACGCACTTCTCCCTGAGCCTGATCTTGAACTTCTGCCTGACGCCATCCATGGTACGAGCGGTGTGCAATCGAGCCTTGCTGATCTTATTCTCCATGTAGGCATGCATTACTTCGGAGAATTACTTCCCATCCTCCAGATGCTTCTTGGCCATCATGGCTCTGTTAACAAAGTATCCGATGGTACGGTTCCAGCTCTCCTCCACGATCGCAGTGATCGGCAGAGAGCGGACACCCTTGAGCACACCGTTGTACACCTCCGACATGTTGGTCGTCATGATCCCGTACCTTGCATCGTCCGTGTCGTGCAGCAGGGACCATTTCTCCAGGTCAGGTGCGTGCGAGTTAACCCACTGTGTGAACTCCCCAACTCTCGCGGACCTCTAGCCGCTGCCCCTGCCTCGGCATGCGCTGAGTCCCTTACATGCTTCCCGGTCTCCTCGCCGAGCCGTCTCCACACCGCTCAACTTCCTCCTTTGGTTCGCATGCGAGCTTCTTGAACATCTTCATGAGGTCCTTGCTCTGAAACCTTGTGTGGAAGTTGGCCGCGAGATGCCTCATGCACCAACGGCTCCTAACATCGTTCCACTGGTACGGCGGCTGTGTCCCATTTTGCATCATGCACAACGCAGACAACAACCCAGCATTGTGATCCGAGATGACACACACATCTGGCCGATCTTGGACCACCGCCTGCTTCACATTGCACAGGAACCACAACCAGCTCTCGGTGTTCTCGCTCTCAACAATTGCGAACGCCACGAGGACTAACTGGTCATTCGCATCGGCCGCAACGGCGGTGAGGATGGTACCCCTGTACTTCCCACATAGGAAGGTGCCATCCATCGTGAGCATGGGACGACAATGCTTGAACCCTTCGATCGCCTGACGGAAGGCCCAGAAGACCCTTTCAAGAATAAAAAAATTGGGCCCCTTAGTCGGATGCACCCGCTCAAGCTTGTTTACGTACGTCCCGGGATTAGATTCCGCTATTTGATGCAGTAATCTTGGTATTAGGTTGTAAGCCTCTTCGAATGTGCCGAACATTCGCTCTAGAACCCTGCGTTTCGCACGTCATGCCGTCTTGTAGCTGACAGGGAACCCCACCATATTGGCAACATCCGCCAGCAGGAGCTTTGGCGAAATGGACACATCTGCAGCGACGAGGTGGCTTATCAAGCTGGCAACATACGAGGACGTCATGTTGCGGTGCCTGTGAAGCGGCTCAGCTAACTCGCATGTGTGGTCCTTCAGCACCGTTATCCGGAAGCCCATGGCAGCGGCCGTGAACCTCTGCGCACGGACCTTGCCAGCACAGGATTCATCAACACACCTGACGATGTACGTGTCAGGGTTGGACCTCTGCACTCGATACGTCCGATCGATGTTAACGGTGTATCTAGCAATAGCATGTTGTGCGGCGCTCTTATTAGGAAAGCGCTGGCCTAGGAGCAGGGTGTCCTCATTGAACCCCACTCAAAGACCTCCCGGACGTGGCGTAACCAAATATGTCGTCGCAACGTCGTCCAATCGTGAGGGGACGTAAGCAATGTTAGTGGTCACAAAACCACCAACTACACCTCCCCCCGCAGCAGCTTCTCCGTCTTTGTCGTCTTCCGAACTAGTTGTTTCCACGTCCTCCTCGCTTTCCACCTCATCCACCTGGTCGGTCAGGTACTCGTGACAATCAATACGGGCTGACCACCATCTCTCCGCTCCTTTGTTGGGCTCAAAATTGACCGCACACCTCCTCAGGTCTCCATCGCCCACGTCTCCTCCAACACTGGAGACCAACGTAGGCTCCTCCTCACCAGCAGCTTCACCTTCACCGGAACCACCCGCGCCGGATGTCCCCGTCCTCTCCAAGAACTGAAGGTAAACCATCGGCCGCACATATATCGCAGCAGCGGGGTTGCAAATAACCCCCATGTAGTTGGCCCATGAAGCGTCAGATGTGACCTTCATAAGTTGCCAAACGTTCTCGCATGCACCACCCACCACCGAGGCATACAACGCCTCGATGCGCAGCTTCTTCCTTCTAGTGGCCCGATCGAACGCGGAACGCACGCACCGCCTTAGCTCCGAGAGGCTCATGTCCTTCAGAGCCGACGCCCGGATCACGGTGCTGTGACAATTTGACAGGTCCGCACCGTACGGTCCATCGCGTACGAGAGCGTCCTCGTGGAACACGAACAGATCTTAAATTTCCGCCATAAAGTACCGAACACATGTGTATATGAAACCATCGAATTATTTGCGGGATTTTTTTCCGAATGAATGCTTCTACAAATTTGGTTATGCCCACTGTACACGATCGTTTTGTCGTACATATTTTCAATCCCGATTGGAGTTCGTATGATTTTTCTATCAATGAAATTTCCAAGCTAATATTATTTGTAGTATAAATAATCCATAGCCTATTCTATATTACACTTCGGAAATTTCCTGTGGTACTATATAGTTATGAATTTTTTTAACTAGTTCGATATTACAGTGCAAAAATAATTCACTTCAGAAATTCTTATTGCATTTCTACGTTTCCATACCCGAGTTTGACCTAGTTTACACCAAAGACATGCGGTGTCTACGACAAGGTATTCTTTTTCATTAAATTTCGTATTTAAAAACTTACTGAGAGGTGCGTCAAGTTTCTCATTCTAGCGGTGTAATGCGTCGTGCATGCACCGAAGGCAATATGCCCGATCAAGAGTACATATACAAAGCGTTCAGTGGGGCTATTTCTATTTTGCTTAACGACCTCCAAATATTTTGCTATTTTATGACCAAGTTCATGAAACTATACAAATAGCCTAGAGGAAATTTACAACACTATTAGCAACAGGTCTGTTAAGTCAACTAATTACGGCCTAATGACCTTGTTAACTACTAAGTCCTCAAAATAAACTAACTACACAACTAAAACTACTCTGTTGCTACAATTCATCTAATTGTATCCTAATCATATTGCTAAAACTACCGATAATAATAACCGGATGTGAATGACACTTACCTTTTCTAGGTGCTCGCAGCAGGCTACACAACTTATTTTCTGGGTGATCGTGATTTTTCCTTCGCTCTTGCGCCTGAATTTTTTTTCCCACTCGTAGAATTTTTTACACATAAATTATTTTCACTCGAATCGCGTCGCAGGAGCCAGTGAGGGAGCGAGCGAACTCACTGGCTCCCTCCCTTTTATGGGCGCAAGGCGCCTGTACGCCTTGCGCGCTGTTGGCTTGGCGCATGCCGCCGCCTCGGCCTCGCGCCGGGCCGCCACATTTGGGGGGGCCGCAAAGAAAGTCGCTGCCTTGTCTTGTCCTGACGGCACTCTTACAAGAAGGGGGCTATTTTTAGAATTTTGAAATTATATGAGCTATTTTTGAAATTTTTGTTGCGCAACGGAGCTAAATTAGTTCAGATTTCTGGCTGCTGCATGTATCGAGAATCTGGATACTCTATATGAATAGTTCATCACAAAAGAATATCAATGTGATAAGCGTGAGTTGAAACTATTTGATTTTTTTCTCAATCATGCGTTAGATGCGTGTATGGAGTATGGACAGTTGGATCTCGTAGATAGTACTACCATAATCGTGCCCTTTGCTTTCGATATGTTTGTTTTATATAAATTAAATGATATGTTTGTTTTATATAAATTAAATGAAATGCATAACGCTATAGGTTTTTCCCTTAAATATTGTGTTTGTTTGTGACTTAATGGGGAAGTTCGTGAAGCTTAGCAGTTAAGCGACTTTGTTTGTCTCTTGTTGTTGGATTAATGGCCGTTACATGTGTACGAAGTTAATTGAGTTTTGAAAGAAAGGGAAGGGGCACGATGACAGAGAAGTTTTTTTTTTTGCGACATTTGCGGTGAAAATATGAATACGTATACGTTGAAATATCGATTTTCATCAAACTTAGAAGTTTCAAAACAATGTCAAAAAATTATCGCTTATAGTAGAGGATGTGTTTCACGTCTTTGCAAAGTTTCAAGATCAAATTCTTTCACATATATGATACAAAAAAACAAATTCTTGCTCAAATGTGATCAAGATTTATGGAGATATGATCCTAATCTTAATGTGTTAAACAAATGACATCAGTGTTGATAAACTCTCGGTTTAGTGAAGTGTCGCCAGGCTGTCAGGTTTGAGGTGGTCTGATCGGCTAGAAGCCAGCGGACCTGCCAGAGACCGGTAGCCGGCCAAAGGGTGGCGGTCAGACTGGCTGAGGGCCGACGGTCAGACCGGCAAAAAGTGGCGGTCAAACCGGCGGGGCAGCCCACGGTGTCAATCCACCACCCTACGTGACCTATCCTGGACCTTGTCATGGTAACACCACTCCCTTTCCATCTCTCTCCCGTGCTTAACCCTGCTACATCGCCTCCATTCAACTCATTCCCGCTCTTGGTAACTAAGGAGGAAGATGCTCTCCTGTGCTCAGCTCTCGTGTAGGCTTCGTGCTTCTGCCTCCCTCTTCGTCTCTGACCATCACCCTCTCCATTTATGCTAATGCGAGACCTTGGCATTGCTTGTAGCGCTCGGAACGCGGAGCTCGCCACCTTCTTCTCCGGAGCGCGCATCGAGTACCGCCGTAGTGTCAACCTTTGCTCCGGTGAGCCATTCTCCTCCTTTGGTGCGTCAGCACGTGTTCCACGGTATGAGGAAGTGATCCCCTCAAATGATTTCGGTTTCCATTCACAGAAGCCTCGGGATCTTGAGCTTTTCCATTTTCCGGCCGTGAACGCCCCTTTCGTCTACATCTCCAGCACGGTGAGGCATTATCAAATTCATTGTTTTGTGACCACCGCAGTGACCCTCTCTAGCTATTTCGACATCCCTTTCTCTCTCACTTTGCTCAGGGCATCTTCTCCACGGCAAAGCTATCGCTGTCGCCTCTGTTCTTCGTCGCCGGCCCAACACCGAATAGCCGGACCTCCCCTTGGCACCCAGTGTTGGAAATATGCCCTAGAGGCAATCATAGAGATGATGATATTTCATTATGTTCATGATTTTGGTAATATGTTATCGTGTTCCTTGAATGAATCATTTGTTATAGATCAGTAAGTATGTGACTTGTTGGTGGAACTCTTTAACTTATATGATGTCATTCTAATTGTATCCCTAGTCGGAGCACCAGTGACTCTATGACTAGCACATGTATTGATTGATGACCTGGTTTCACTGGTCATAGATATGGAGATATCGAATCAATAATGTGAACACATATTAGAGAACATGGTGTTGGATAGACCCATCATTGAGACACTATTGAGATTGTTATAAATCTTTGTGTCATTAGTTGGTCTCAAGTAATGATGATGTATAATCCTTAGACCTGAGTTCAGCATGGTTTCCTACATGTGTAATAGTACTCTTAGGGGTTGCCAAACGCTACTCCGTAACTGGTAAGTTATAAATGTAGCTTTCGGGTATGCTATGAAACACGCAGAGGGATGTGACTGGTCGAGATGGGATTTGCCCCTCCTAACATAACAAGAGAGATATCTCTGGGACCCTCGTGGTGATCGGATAAAGAAAGTGCATGGCCATGCCACTAGTGGTCGAAGTGTCGACCACATGATGTTATCCGATAGTCGATCGAGAAAGTATTGAACAGTCCATGGATGACACATCATGTCACCTAGAGTTCAACCAGACATCGTGAGACAAAGGGAGAATGCATGAGTAGGTCGCTTAGTTTGATCAGTTACAGACTAGTCGTATGGAGATACGTGGTGGTCGTAGACTGGTCAAACGTAATTACAGAATGGTAAGAACCTGGTCGTAAGGAGTTACGAACTGGTCGTGACCAATTATAACCTGGTCGTATAGAGATACGAACTGGTCGTAAGTGTTGAGGACCTGATCATAGATCATATTACATCAAGGTTCGTCCGATTTATTCTATGTGTCTTTGGGAATCGTTATATGCTGCTAGGTACCGCTAACGACTAGTGATCGGAAGAGAGTTTCCGAGTCATAACCGATTACACATGAACCTGTGGGGTCGCACACTTAAAGGGCAAGTATCTGTTTTGGATGGTGATCCAAAATTCGTATAGACCACGAATTCCTAATGGGCCTCAAGTACGAGACCCATCATGGATGCCTATATAAAGAGGGGCGGTGGCATGGGGTGAAGGATGAAGAGGATGATCTTTGGAATAACTCTTGAAACCCTAATAGCCATGCCTTCTTTACCACGCTGCCGGAGCTACCACTCCAATGCGTGGTGATCCTGCCCCGTACGTGTGGATACCTCGGAGGTGTTGTTGCGAAGCATCAGCACTAAGACGATCCGCGACTTGTGTTGATCACCGGAGTCTGAGAAGAAGTCGCGTGGTGGGTACGACCACTCGGAGGAGCAGACGCATGACGAGTACGAATACTCGAAGGAGGAGACGCGTCATGAGTACGACTACGACCGCATGAACTCGCTACAACGACTCTACTTCCGCTACGAGTCGGCGCGTCTAGCGGTAATCTTGTGATCTATTACTTGCAGTGGTTCCTTGGTTGCGCGGTAAAATTTTGTTTGTGCTATCGTAGCATTGCTGTGTTACCCAAAAGTGGTATCCGAGCCATACCGTCTAGTTCTAGATTCGGATTGGACACATATTGTGATATGTGGTAGTTATAGATGTGATCTATCTCTGTTTTGGCGGTGGTCGATATGATCGTTCAGATATTAGTGAAGTCCCGACGGTGTGTGACTTCATTGATGTCTTTCCTGAAGATCTTCCAGGGATGCCTCCAGTTCGTGATCTCGAGTTTGTCATTGAGTTGGCTCCCGGTACCGCCCCGATTTCAAAGAGGCCTTACCGGATGCCACCGAACGAGTTGGTAGAGTTGAAGAAGCAACTTAGCGAGCTGCAAGAAAAGGATTTCATTCGCCCTAGCTCATCTCCGTGGGGTTGTCCAACAATCTTCGTAAAGAAGGACCGTACTTTACACATATGCGTCGATTACCGTTCGCTTAATGAAGTCACGGTAAAGAATAAGTATCCATTGCCCCGCATCGATGATCTCTTTGATCAATTAACTGGAGCTCAAGTTTTCTCCAAGATTGATTTGAGAGTGGGGTATCACCAAGTTTGGATTCGACCAGAGGATATTCCAAAGACGACTTTCTCTACTCGCTACGGCTTGTATGAGTACACCGTCATGTCGTTCGGCTTAACCAATGCCCCTGCCTTGTTCATGAACCTTATGAATTCGGTATTCATGGAGTATTTGGATACGTTTGTCGTGGTCTTCATCGATGATATTCTTATCTACTCCAAGAACGATGAAGAGCATGCTGAGCATCTGAGGCTTGTGTTAGGCAAGCTGCGCGAGCACCGGCTGTACGCGAAGTTCAGCAAGTGTGCGTTCTGGATTGAAGGAAGTGGCTTTCTTAGGCCATGTTCTTTCGGTAGGAGGCGTCGCCGTTGATCCTAGCAAGGTCAGCGATGTTCTGTCTTGGAGTCAGCCCACTTCGGTAACCGAAGTGCGGAGTTTTCTTGGTTTAGCGGGATATTATCGTCGCTTTATCGAGAACTTCTCCAAGATCGCGAAGCCGATGACGGAGCTGCTCAAGAAGGGCAAGAAGTTCTTGTGGTCCGCAGATTGCGAGGAAAGTTTTCAAGTACTTAAGGAGCGTTTGACCACCGCTCCCGTCCTCATTCTTCCCGATATCAATCGGAGCTTCGATATCTTTTGCGATGCCTCTCGTCGAGGACTCGGTTGTGTCCTTATGCAAGAAGGCATGGTAGTAGACTATGCATCAAGGCAATTGAGACCTCATGAACTCAACTATCCTACCCATGACTTGTAGTTAGCTTCTGTGATTCATGCACTTAAGATTTGGCGACATTACCTCATCGGTAATCGTCGCGAGGTGTATTCGGATCACAAAAGCTTAAAGTATTTGTTCACCCAACCAGATCTGAACCTCAGGCAAAGGAGATGGTTGGAGTTAGTCAAAGACTATGATATGGGTATTCACTACCATCCGGGCAAGGCTAATGTCGTTGCCGATGCGCTTAGTCGCAAAGCGCATTGCAATGCCTTGTTGCTCAAGGAGTATCATCCCACCCTTTTGGGGGAATTTCAGCGCCTCAACTTGGGTTTAGTTGACCATGGTTCCCTCGCTGCCTTGGTTGTGCAACCAATCCTGGTGGATCGGATCAAGGCTGCATCAAGGAAACCGTCAAGAACGGAACAACCAAGTGCTTCTCTGAGGATGAGCTTGGTGTTGTGAGGTTCGGACAACGCCTTGTGGTTCTAAAGGACATGGAATTGCAGAATTTGATCCTCCGCGAAGCCCATGATTCGCCTTTGTCCATTCATCCCGGGGCCACGAAGATGTATCAAGATCTCCGCCAGAGATTTTGGTGGACCCGAATGAAGAGGAAGATTGCGAAGTTTGTTGCTGAGTGCGACGTGTGCCGCCGTGTCAAGGCCGAGCATCAGCGTCCAGCAGGACTGCTTCAGCCTTTGCCTATTCCCGAGTGGAAGTGGGATTCGATCGGGATGGATTTTATCACCGGTCTACCCAGGTCTCCCAAGGGAAATGATGCCATTTGGGTTGTCATCGATCGATTGACTAAAGTGGCTCATTTCATTCCTGTCAAGACTCAGCTTCGCATGGGTCCCTTAGCCGAGCTCTATGTCTCCAGAATTGTAAGTTTGATGGGATACCGAAGACGATCATTTCTGATCATGGTTCTCTGTTCACTTGTCGATTTTAGCATAGTTTGCAAGAGGCGATGGGAACCCGTCTTACCTTTAGCACAGCATATCATCCCCAAACCGATGGTCAGACCGAAAGGGTCAACCAAGTTTTGGAAGGCATGCTCCGTGCTTGTGTCCTTTCCTATGGGAAGCATTGGGAGCAATGCTTGCCATTCGCCGAGTTTTCTTGTAACAACGGCTTTCAGATCAGTCTCGGCATGGCACCTTTCGAGGCTTTATACGGGAGGAAGTGTAGAACCCCGTTGAATTGGTCTGAGACCGGCGAAAGACATTTCTTTGGTCCAGACTCGATCAATGAGGCCGAGGGTCAAGTCCAGCTTATTCGTGAGCATTTACGCATGTCTCAATCCAGGCAGAAGAGCTATGCGGATCGCCGTCGTAGGGATTTTGTCGGGACCCAAATATGCAAATCTGGACCCTCTGTGTATTCTGCACTAGTCCAGGATCACGCTAGTGCACACAGTGTCAACATCGATGAAATATCACATCCATACCACGAATACAAGAATAAACGAGTACCTTTAAATAACAAATAACTGCCGGGACCTTACGGTCGAGTTTTACATTTATTAAGCCATGCAAGGCTGACAATAAAGAAGTAAAATGCAGCGGAAACGAAATAAACACCAGTGGGCTCCCATCAACTTACCACAGGCAACTGACTGGGATCACGACCCTAACGATCAACCTTCGTAGAACTCTTCTTCAAAAGCAAAGCACGACTCCTCCACTTCGCTGATTTGTTTAGCAAGAGTGAGTACACACCGTACTCTTAAGTCATACCACAGAATGCAATTTATAGATGATGGCTTATTCCAAAGGAATGGCTTCTGTGGTTATTTTGCAGAAATGCAACATTTGCAATTGAATACAAATAATAGATTGAAAGCATGATTCAAAACAAATAGACAGTAATAAGTTAACAATTGATTTCACAAAGCACACACAGTCTAATCAAGTTATTCACACAGCTGCACAAGTTATCTCACACAGCTGACCCTTCCCATTTGTTTTATGAAAATCTACGCCTCGTGTGAAATTCCCGAGCATGTCCATAACCGAGGACGCGACTATTCGAATAGATTGGTTTAAACACTCTGCAGAGGTTGTACACTTTACCCACACGATACAATCAAGTAGCCAAGATCGATCATAACAAAACCTTTCAGAGACTTCATCTCAAACAATGACACTCCGATGTGATTTACCGTCCAATTTGTACACACGACCTTGGAACGACACACACCGCTGGGATGTGGATGCAAATAACTGTCCTACGATGTGACATATCACACCTCCAAATTTCATCACACGCTTTAAATACAACCCGAGTTGTCAATGTCAAGACTCCATAACTTACTAAGTTAGGCCCAGCCCATACTAGGCATGTGGTCGTATAGTAAGGCCCAGTTCAATGGCGCACAAAGTTAAGTCCTTAATTGACCAAGGCAAGACTTCCAGTTTTAACCCAAATCACAAAGTTTATATCACACAGCTCCACCATTCACACAGATCCACCACTTGCCTCAGTCCAAATCTTTTCCCACCCTGTTGATTAAGTGCAACACATGCCATCACGAGTAACAGCACACAGCACACACAATTTCATCACACAGTTCCATAATCACTTAGTCAAGTTTATAATTGCAACTCACATGAAATGATGACTCGTGGCATGGCTAGGCAGTCTAATCGTATCTAACCAACCCACGTTGGTGCTACGATAATGCCAACTAATAATGAACCAACCTAGGGTGACAAAAGATCATGGCATACAATAGACATGGTGGTATAACAAATTGGATTAATAACTATCCCAAAAGCATTTAAATAAATACTTGAAATAGAATGCAATACATTGAAACAAAGTATTTTGAAAACTGGGTGCAAGATGATCAAAGGTATAACTTGCCCTGGAATAGATCTAGATATTGGTCTTGGTCTTGAGGTGCTCCTTCTTCTGCAAAATTCCCCGAAGTATCGACGTCTACTCGCAAACGAGATAAAAGAAACAAAAACAAATAAATAATAGAGACAAAACAAACTCCAAAAATCAAGTAAAATTCACCATTAAATAGATCTTGATTTTATATGAATTTACAAATTTGAATGGGCTCAATCAGAGGTCGGATGCAAAAGATATGGGCTTTCGAAGTTTGAAAATCAAATGAAACGCTAATTTGGATTTTTTTGAATTTCCCGAATTATTTTTATAAAGGAAATCGGATTATTGCGCAATGCTTGCGTCATCCGAGAATTTCCGGAAAAAGAAATAGATTTAAAAAGAAATCTGACATATGGGCCCCACATGTCAGTCTCGGGGTTCACGGTGGACCGAGTGCACCGAACCGAAGGAGATCCGCACGGTGGATCGAGCCACGCTTGGCGCGATGCGGCGCCACATTGTGACACGCAAGCGAGAGGGTGACGGGCGCCGGGCGTGGCCGACGATGCACTACCGAGGGCGCGCGACGGGACCAAGGGCTTGCCGGCGATCGGCGGCGAGTCGCCGGCGACCAAGGGTACCAGAATGTTCCTTGGATTATTGCGCACATGTGGGCACCGGTTTGAGCACCTGAGGTCGTCGAAGATGGCCGGCGGCGAGCTTGAGGCGGCGAGGTGGCATCGGGTTTGTCGGACGGGTGCTCCGGTGATGCTCACGCGAAGAGAAGGTGCGCACGAGGTAGTCTGGGACTTGCTGATCACGGTGGTGCAGTCGGTGGAGCAAGGGCGACAACGACGGCGGCGCAATTCACCGGAGAAGAAGCTCGACCGAAAACCCTAAATCTTGAAATGCGGCGGCGCTAGAGCGATCGGGGCGATGAGGGTGGCGGCTTTGGGTAGCGGAGGTCTGGGCGGTGCTAAGGGGGTATTTGTAGGCCCGGGGATGCCGAGATTTGGAAACCCCCAAATCGAGTCCGAAACGGCTGGATTTTGAAATCCTTGATTCTCGGAGATTGAGAGGGATTCGGTAGCCGATTTGGTTAGAGATGAGTACGGGACAGATACGGCTACAAATTGGCGGGGTTGGCGCGAAGAATCAGCAATCGTTGCGATTTTGTCTAACGAACCTCGAAGCTCCAGCAATGGCGGCGAAGCGCGGGCGCGAGGAAGAAGACTCCGCGGAGACGATGACCCTGTGGCGGTCCCACCTGGCAGCGGTAGCGAGGCGCGGGCGAGCGAGCGAGCAAGATCAGCGGGCGAAGCCACGCGGCGAACATCAAATGGAAGAAGGCGGGGTTGAGCGCGTGCGTCCGATTGAAAACGAGGGGCACGCGTCAAGCATCCAACGGACGAGGGCGCGGCCGGGGCGAGATGGGCTGGTGCGCGGCTGGAATAGTGTTGTGCTCCGGCCCAGCACTGTTCCAAAGGATTTTAAAAGATTTTTCTTTTTAGTAAATTCAGAAAATGCAAATAGCAATTAGAAAATAGCAAATGATCTTGGAAAAATTCTATAAAATTCTATAAAATATATCCAAGCATATAGAATCTAAATAAAATAGTTTTGATAATTTTTCATGTTGGGATTAACCATATTAATATGCTTTGTTACTCAAAGTACAATATTAAGCTTTTGAATTAATATTCAAATAAATCCAAATGGTGAATTTTCTCACTACAACTATTTAAAAGATTTCTAAAACTCTGAAAATTGGGATGTTACAGATTTGAGATTTGAGCCTAATGACTTTGTTTGTCTCAAGGTCTCTCCTTTGAAGGGCCATCAACAGTTCGGCGTCAAGGGCAAGTTAGCTCCTCGATATATCGGTTCCTACCGCTTCATCGAGAAGAAGGGAGCTGTTGCCTATAAGTTGGAGTTGCCTGCTGCACTTGAGGGGGTACATGATGTTTTTCACGTGTCCCAGCTAAAGAAGTGCCTTCGTGTCCCTACCGAGGAAGCTCCCTTGGAAAGTCTTGATGTTCAAGAAGACTTGACTTACCGGGAGCGTCCTTTTCGCATCCTTGAAGAAGCTGAACGAAGAACAAGGAATCGTACCATCAAATTTCTTAAAGTTCAGTGGACAAATCATACCGAAGAGGAAGCAACTTGGGAACGTGAAGACCGGATGCGAACCGAATATCCTGATCTGTTTCTTTCTGTTTAAGTGCATTCGAATTAAGAAAGGAAATGTTAAACAAAGCAATGGAAAGGCAAATGTAAGAAAAATTCCTTGTAACCTTGTTAGGTTATCTTAGCACTTTCTTGGAAGGAAATCAAGACAACAGATGTTGTATCTTTTTGAATTTTCCTATCCAACCTCTCACCTACCGAGATCTCGGGGTCGAGATCTTTGGTAAGGGGGGGGGAGGTTTTGTCACATCCCAAATGTGGGTTTGTGTTTCAAATTTAAGTAAATGAGTATAAATTAAAAAATTTCTAGCATCTTGAAGTTTTTGAACAATTCTATAATTCTGGTAAAGGAATTGTGCGAAATCAAAACTCAAAATCCTCAATTGACTCAGGTCATAAACCTCCTCGGTAAAAATCTTGTGTCCAACCCCTGAAAATAATTTTCCTTGGATCTAGGGATGATATGTGACACCTCTGAATTACTTCATAATTTTTAGAAATTATTTGATAATTTTTGGAGGCAAGTCAAACGTTGGTCAAATCCTAGGCATAAATTTCTGGAATTTCTTGAGAAAAATGTATTGCATTAAAATCTTTGGAAATTTTATGTAAGGTTAATCCTAAAGTCAGTAAACTCCAGTTAAAATTTCATAATTTTTGGAGCTGGTTTGCTACCTCTAAAAATTCCCCAAATTTCTAGTTCAAAATCAAATCCTAATCTGGCATCGCTCATCGGTGCGAAGTCGACTCGGCTCGAGCCATCGACTCGCCCACCAACTAGCCGCACCGGGCGGTTAGCCTGGCACGAAGCGCTGTGGACCGTCGGATCGTCATCGGATGGTCCACGTTGGCGCGGGGCGGCGCCGATTCGATCGCGGGGGAGCCACACGATCCAAATCCAACGGTGGCCGCGTCGTCTCCTTCCTCGCTACGCCGACGAGCGCGCTGTGGTCAACGCCATGGCGTCGCAGGCGGTGCAGCGCCGTCCCTCCGCGTCCTCGCCAACGGCTCCGAGCATTAAATGTGCAACGTGCTGCCGCCCCCGAAGTCTCCTTCATCTGCTCCTCACATGCTCCCATCGCGCTCGGCGTGCCCATGGCAGCAGGCTTGACCGTGAGGTTGCCCGAGCTCCCTCGTTGGATTCCTTTAAAAACCCCGCAGCTCTAGCACCCTCGTTTGTGGCTTGCTCGAGCTCCATTCGTCGAAACCACCTCGGCCGCCAATACTGGGCCACGAGCTCCACGGTGAAGGCGATACTCCAGAGTCTTTCTCCCCCCGATTCTGGCTCCCACTGCTTCCTCTCACCTCGGTGATTGTTAACCCTCACCCAATTTGGCTTATGCCCTCAGGTAGCGATTGGATTTTGGATCCTCCCCCTTTCGGCCGAAAAGCCCCCTCTTCATCTCCAGCGCCGGTGAGTACTCCCCTTCCCAATTCCTCGCTCCGAGCGTTTCTCTCCAGCGTCTTACTAGTTTCCAGGTCGCCTTCTCCACGTTGTCGCCGTTGCTGCCGTCGCGGGATTTCGTCCCCGGTACTGCTCTGACCATCTCTGTTCCTCCACGTCCTCTAGGTAGCATCGCCGTAACCCCTAGATGCTCTGGCACCGCTTGAATGACCTGCTGCGGAGCTCATTTGCACTGTCGTCATTGCCCGTGCATAGCATCGCCACTCCTCGCCGACGCGCCGCCGTTCCGGTCCACCGTCGGAGATGTGGGTGGCACCAGCAGGTGCGCATCGCTATTGCGCACCTGTAGGTGGCCTCGGTTTGCGCCGCCGTGGAGTGCGGCGGACGCGTTGCTGGGCGTGAACAGTGTGCGTTGCATCGCGATTGATTGCGAGCCGTCCGTCTCAAGATCAATGGCCCGCAATCGCCTTCCCTGTTCTCGCGCGTGACTCGAAACGCGCCGCGCGCGGTTCAATGTGGACCGTCGGATGCAACATCCACGGCGCGGGCGCGTGCGCCGTTCTCCTATGGCATTGGGCCGTTGGATCTGAGATCAACGGCCCAGGTTCGTCCACGTCGATTTAAATTAGGATATTCCCGAAAAGGATTATTTGTGAACTGAAAAATACAATAAACTTAAAAAAAGCATAACTAATTCATTTTAACTCCAAAAACAGTGAAACCACTTTTGATATTTTTCATTTTTAATAAATTTATTATAAAATAGGTTTCAAACTTGTCACTGTCACGGAAAATATATTTTGGGGAGAGTGTTTCAAAAGGGGATTATTAATACACTAAAAATTGCTTTAACTTCAAAAATGCATATTTAATTCTCTGTAACTCCAAATAGAGTAAACTCAATTTTGTTAGGATCCTCTATTAATGTAGTTATTTCTAAAATAGGTTGTGAGCATGGTGCTGTAGCTGAAAATCTTGTTTTCCATATAACTTATGTACTACTTTCTTAACTTGGAAAAATCGGGGAAAATTCATCCTAGCTCCAAATGAGGTGAATCATTTTTCGTTGATCGTCCCATGAGATGCTCTATCTACCTTAAAAATTTCAGTTGCACCACCCTTCTAGAAATTTTTGCCAAATAATTTAATGATGGTGAATAGTAACATATTGCATTTTCTTAGCTGAGCAGAATTGTTTTGATCATAACTTTTGCATTGAGAATCCAAATTATTTAGTTCTTATTGCTAAATTTCTCAAAAACCATGCTCTTGCTTTTGCAAAATTTATAGTGCATTTGGATAAAGTTGGTTTTTGAATCTTTTCAGTATTCCTGATCTTATCGGTTCTTTTTGGCTCTTCCGTTAGGTTCCGACGCGCACATTGCTAACGAGAGTGATCCTCAGCAACTTAACGAGCAACTTCAGCAAGGCAAGCAGTTTGATCATGTTAATCCTATTATTTTCTAGTCTAATATCTTGTTTGCAACTTGTATGTATGCATTGCTATTTTGTTGTTAAATTATGGTTTGCTTAGTTGATCCTATAGTTGCATAATATGTAGGTAAATGATATTCCTCTACTACCTGAGCCTAGGTTATTTGCTGTGATTGGAGTTCGCTGGATGAGCTGTGGTCACTTAGTAGATTGCGGGTTAATTTTGCTTAGACATGCTTAGCTGTCGGTAGTTTGGGGCGGTCATCGACTTAGTCGGTGATCTTGATCACACAAATCTAATTATTATTCCATTATGTCAAGCACTTGTGCTTTGTTAATTTGTAAAGTCAAAACGGAAAATAAAATTATTTTAGATTTGTGCATAATGGTATGTTGGTGTGAGCTTTTGGTGTGAATGGAATGGTGCCCAAGTCATCAAGGACCGAACATCTTGTTACACTAAACCAAGTAATTTTACGTGCTAACCACGCGAGAGGGATATGTGACCTCTCTTGGCTATGTATTTTGGGCGGTGTTAATTATGAGCTGGTTGGTGGGTGTTTTAAAATTGTGTTGTGATAGGAGGGGAGCATTAGCAGATCGGCTATAAGCTGGCTAATGTATCCTTCTCTTCGTGGGTTGCGGCTCGTAATTAGCATCATCCATTGGAAATGTCTCATAGGACTTAGCTGTGCCAGCATACCAAAGGAAGTGTGCTAATCTAGTGTCGAAAAGGCGGTCTGACGTATGGGTACATTGGTACATCCCTGCAGGGTTCAAACTATTCGAATAGCCTCGTCCTAGGTTATGGACACGCTTGGGGAGGTCTTCCAAGAGTTAGGCTACAACCTTTAATTAAAACTTGACATGGGTGGTATGAATGGGTAATTCATGCTATTGTTGTGGTGACTATTGGGTTAGTCACTTCCAGGTTGTTGTCATCTATTTATTGTTATTATGTTGTCATTTACTGTTATTTGAACAACAAAAACAAATTGTAAATTTTCTTTTAAATGTACTACATTATTGCAAATAAAGACTGCTTTGTGCTGAAAATGAAACATACAGCCTCCACTTAAATAAGCTTGCATGTAGCTATGTATAGGTCTGTTACTCTACACGTAAGTCTTGCGGAGTACAATTTTTATACTCATTTGCTTTGCTTAACTATTTGTTGCAGAGGAGGAAGGTGAGCCCCAAGGGCCTCACTTTTGTGAGATGTGCTGCGGGTTTGACGACTAGCTTAGAGATCCGGTTGGTTGCCTTGTGGGTAAAGGCACACTAATTGGCTCTTTTGTTTATCGCCATCTTATGGCATTTCGCTTCCGCTGTCTAATTAGTTAATTGTATGTCTTTTGGCCGGTCGGCCTCCCTTTTGTCTTTTGGTTCTATGTCTTGAATGGAATTGATGCATGAATTTTGTAAAGAGGTGTGTATACTGCATTTCTGGGAAGTATACATATCTCGAAGACACGGGTTATTTTGTTTGTGATGCTAGGGTCGATTGGTGACTAAGCATTGCAAGCTTAATAAACCGGGGTTCTCACATGTTCCGACTAGTGACATCCGACCAGGGATACATTTAGAATGACATCATATAAGTTAAAGAGTTTAACTAGCAAGTCACATACTCATTGATCTATAATTGATGACTCATTCAAGGAACACGATAACATATTATCAAAATCATGAACATAATGAAATATCATCATTTCTATGATTGCCTCTAGGGCATATTTCCAACAGGACCGACGCAATCGCACAGTACTCTGACTCGGCGAACAGATTCAGTCGAACCAACTAATGCGTCGACCGTCCGATCCAGATCGAACGGCCCAGAAGCACCGACCGAGCCGCTCTCACGCACGCGCGATCAAGTCGCTGACACGGTCGTCCCGGCTGGTCAGGCCTTCTTCTTCCTCACGCTGGCGCCCGCGCAGAGTCGCTGCGCCACACGTTCACTGAGCATTGCCATGCACTACACGTTGGTCGAGCTTTGCCATGTGCCGCGTTTTGCCTCCCGACCACTCCCGAAGCTCCTTCACGTCACGCCACCTCCGTTGCCGTTATCGCCCGAAGATAACACCCCTCGCACCCCCTTCTTTTTCGCCATTCTTCCTCTCGGTGGTTGAGGAAAGAGAAGCTCTCCCGTGCTCCATTGTCAGGTAAGCTTCCATCCAGTGGTTCCTCTCTGCCCTCTAATCTATGCCGAATCCATTTTGGCTAACCTTAGCTCATGCGTTCTCTTGTAGCTCCCGGACCTCGCCCGACGCTCTCGGCGGTTCCAGAGTGTGCTCCAACAGACATCCCTGAGCTATTTTCTTCTCTGGAAGGTATTGACCACAATCTTCTGCGTCATATCATGTCTTAGTATATGACATTCAAAACCCCTAAGTCAATTCCAATAATGCACGACAGGTTCTTCGTGGAATTGAAGGAATTGCATTTTCGACGGAAGAACATCCCCTTCGTCTCCCACCTTGCTCCAATAAGACATTCTCCGATTCCTTGCTCCTATAGCATTCTCTAATGATCCTTGAGCTATCTCGAGCATTCACTCGTCCTAGTTCTTCTCAAGAATCCTTCTCCGCGTTGAACCGCATCACCGCCGCTACCTTCTTCGGTGCCGGCCTAGCTCTGACCGTCACCACTTATGTCCGATCTTCAGGTAGCCTCACTGGACCTCACTGATGTTTTGGCACCCGCTTCTTTGGACGCTGCAGAGCTCTCTTGCTATTTGCACCTTTGTTGTAGAACCACCGACGCCCTTTCTGGCAAACCACTAGTACGGGCTACATCCATCGTCGTCACCAGTCCGAGGAGGTGCGCACTGCTATTGCGCATCTATCCCTGGTCTTGGTCGGCGCTACCGTGGCGTGTAGCGCCGGTGAGACGACGAGCAAGGAGGAGTGCCATTGTCGGAACGTCTAACACGACTGTAGCAAAGCCATTAGGGCTAATCGGCGTCATTAACTGCTAATGATTGGGTTGGGAATTAATTGTTGTCTTAGGGAATAAATGAGAGTATTATAGGTGAGCCCGCGAACAGAAAACGAAACCAATTAACAGTTTAAAATCTAAGATTGACATGTGGGTCCCACGGGCTTAAGTACACAGTTGTAGACCCAATGAACCGACTGTAGACTCGCGGTTCACGCACTATTTTTGTGGACCGTGCCTATGACGTGTGGTCCCACTTGTGAGTCAGAATTAAAATCCAGAGTTTAAATGAAAAAAGGCACTATTCACTTGGTCCCACTAGTCAGCGACTAGGGCTACCATATCTCTCGGTGAGAGAAGTAATAAAGGAATAAAAAATTCAGAATCCATTTATTTACACACTAAAAATTTGAATAACTTCAAAAATGCATAACTAATTAATCTTAACTCCAAATTGAATGAAGCTATTGCTGATAATTTTAATTTTTGATGAACTTTATTTCAAAATAGGTTTCAAACATGTCTCTGTAGCAGAGAATATAATTTTAGAAAATGATCTATAACTCTATTATTTTTACAATAGAAAAATGATGATAACTTTGAAAAATCATAACTAATTAATAAAAACTCCAAATGAGATGGACCAAGTTAATTTGAGCTTATAATATTATTCTCTATTTACCTATGTAATCCTTTCTCCCAACTTTTCTGCAAAGTTTGGCCAAATAATTAAATTGAATGAATAGTGATAAATTACATTTTCTAAAGTCTGAAATTCAAAATTCTAGAACTCTCACATACTAAATCCAAATGGAATAATTATTTCACCTAAATTCATCTAAAATCATGAACTGACACTGTAGAAAAATCATGCATTTTTGACCAATTTGATTTTTATGGTATTTCTCGATGTATGTCGGTATTTTTATTCTATATAGCCTGAAGCGATAAACGTAGACTCTTACGCCACCGAGAGTGAACAATTAAACTTTCAGCAAGGTAAGCATCATTTGAACTTTATTTTTGCATCATATTGATCCCAGTTTTAATACACTAGTGTTTGAAATGCAATGATATTGCTTGGATGCTATTTGTTATATATCATTATGTTGTAAGTAGTTAGCTATGTCCTAAACTTGCTGGTTATCCTTGATAATTCCCTTATAATTATGCTTAAGATAGATACTTGTGATGATGTGAAGGTTATTGTGGATATCGTGAGGATATGTGCACGATCTCAGGATGATGAGTCAATTGGCAATGGCTTTGTTGGTTTGCAAAATCTCGCTGGGTTTGTTGTCGCCGCACCACAAAGTGGCCTGACCGGTCAGGTGGGGGCGGTCGATCAGTGGAGGCGTCCGACCGGCCATGGTGGCGGTCCGACCGGCAGTCAAAAGTGGCTTTGGAGCTAAGCCAAAAATAGGTTGTGTAGGCGTGAGGGAGTCTCCGGATGTGGTTGCATCATTTTTGAGCTCCCAACAAAGTTCTATTGAGTTGAAAATTCCGAAGGTTTCGGATTTTCAAGCCGAATTTTGGTTGTTTTTTGACCGGTCCGACCATTGCTGTGGAGCGGTCCGATCGCTGAATCGGTCGGACCGCCTTGTGGGGCGGACGACCGCATTGACTTGGAGGTTAGCCAAGTTTGCATTGAGTTGTTTTGAATGTGTTTTATGTATGGTGTTCAATGCTTTATTGTTGTATATTGCATTGCGGAGCTAACGTGGGTCAAGTTGTGAAGAACTTATTCCCGGAAACGGTTTGTTTGTCTATTGCTGTGCAGGTGGCTCGTAGGTCAACGACGTCAATGGTGAGTGGATCGGGACTACGCTTGGAGAGCTGAGGTCCAGAACGATCATGGATACCGGGTGAGGTCGTGTGACTCGAGCATGGTGCGTGATGGGCAAGATGGATCGAACGGGTGGTTCGGCAAACGGTTGGATCAAAGTGTGGATATCGGTCAGAGTCTCGGGAGGTTCCGGCGGGATTCAGACAAGAGAGGCTTGGCGACGTGATGAGAACCGCTGATCAACCTACACGTGGTGAAGCAGGCGATTGCTTCAACAAATGTTGTGTGTGGGTCCCATGTGTGAGTGGGTCCCAAAAGTGAAATCCTAGTCCTCTCCTATAAATAGAAGGGGAGAGATGTAAAACCCCCTTGAAGCTTCCATTTGGTTTACCCCTTCCTTTTTCTAGGGTTAGGGTTTGGAGAGGAAGAGAGGGAGAGATTGTGATTGCTCCTTGGTGAGCTCTTGTCCTCCTTGAGGGAGTGGCTTTGTAAGCATCTTGTGAGATCAATCAATCTTGTGATACTTGCTTGAGAGTTCATTTGTCTCTCTTTTGTGTTCTTCTCTCATTTGGATGAATTTGGTGCTTCCTTGATTCAAGTGGTTTAACTTGGTCTATTGACCCACTTTGTCTTGCTTTGATGTGTGGGAGTACTCCTAGAATCATCTAGACCATCAACCCCCACGAGCAAGTCTTGAATCAAAGATTTTCTTATTTCTAGGGTTTGTGCACTTCTTTGTAAAATCCTTGAGAGATAGATTCTGCGAAGTGGATCTGAAGGATCGTCGGTAGAAATAGGTCTCTAATATCATTAGGGAGGTGTGCTCGAAATTTGGTCAAGTTTCATTGGTTGAATCAAAAGTTGGATCAAATTTCGCTTTTGGATTTGGGATTGGTTTTTCGCTTCGATCAACCGGTCGATCGGTGTTGCAACGGCGGTCCAACCGCCCGTGTTTTCAGACCGCTGTACTGCCGGGTCAAACCGCTGTCCACCGGTCCGACCGCCAGTTAGTAGCCGGTCCGACCGCTCGTTAGCCGTCGGTCCGGCCGCGCCTGGTAGCCGGTCAGACCGCCTGTGCCCAGATCTGCCATTTTAGATTAAGTCTCCACTTTTGTGTCGTGTGTTTATCGGGGTTATCAAATTCAGCACAAGGCTTCCACTGTGTGCTTACTGATCTTCTTAGCTTTCATAGCTAAAGGAGTAAAGTTCGTGTTGAATTTGATTTAGGCGAAAAAGTTGAGAAAGCGCCTATTCACCCCCCCCTTAGTCGCCTTTACGGTCCTACAAGTGGTATCAGAGCCGGTTAGCTCTTCTCATAGATCTTAACCGGTCTTTGGAGCCATGGCGACTGACAGATATTCAATCAGGCCACATGTTTTTGATGGAGTTGATTTTGCTTATTGGAAGGCCCGAATGGAGGCCTACATCGAGGCTCAAGGGCACGCAATTTGGCTTAAGGTGAAAACCCTTATGTCGTGGTCACCGATGACAACTGATCACTCCGATGTGGAGAACAACAGCAGGCTCGGAATTTTTGATTCAAGGCCTTAGTCGATCGGAGTTTGAGCGTGTCGCTCATTTGTCGTCTGCTCATGAGATCCGCGACTCTTTGTGATTATCACGAGGGTCCATCGCGATCAAGGAAGTGAGACGTAACCACTAAAGAAAGCATACTCCAAGATCGAGCAAAGACCTGGTGAATCTTTAGATGAGCTGTGGGGGAGATTTTCTAAAATTCTTCATGATCTCCGCGCTGTTGATCTTGTCTTTTCTGAGTCCAAAAATGCACGCCAGCTTTTGGGTGCTTTGGATGTGAAGGTCTGGGGAATGAAGATCACTGCCATAAATGACAACACTGTCATGAGCGAGCTTACCATAGATAAGCTTTACTCTAGGTTGAAGACGCATGAGATTGATTTTATATCGCGTCTCCCCATGACTGATTCGATGGTTTTAGTGGTCAACCAATCTAAGGGTAGATATTCTGATTCTTTTAATGTTAGCTCATCTGGCTTTTCCTTGTCTGCTTTGCATTCTTTGAGCGATGAGCAACTTGAGAGACTACCTGAAGATGATTTAGCCCTCCTATCCACAAAATTCATGAGAGCTTACAACAATGTGAGGAGTAGGAGGAGTGGTGGACCTATCACATGCTTTGAATGTGGTGAGCCGAACCACATTCGCTCTAGATGCCCCAAGCTGAAGGGCAAGGAGGAGAAGGAGTCACAAAGGCATCCTCAAGCGAGGGATGCTAAGTCCAAGAAGACAAACTATCGCAAGTTTGTCAGCCGAGTCCTTGAAGCTCTAGAGGATGTGAGCATGGACGATGTGGACTCGGAGGCGGAGGACGACAAGAGTGACTCCCGTGGCAAGAAGAAGGCACGTGATTTCACAGGCATGTGCTTCATGGCTAAGAACAGCCACGACAGCGACTCCTCCAACAGCGAGGATCCTTTTAGTGATCCCGACGAGGTATACCCTTCACTTCCTGACATGAAAAGGGCTTTAGTGCTTGCTGAATAAAAACTGCATAAGCAAGCTAAATTGATTAAGAAACATGATACTATGACTGATAATTTGAACCTAGAAGTGGTTAGGCTCAAATCCATTAATCCTGATGATTTCTGTGATTCATGCTCTAGCTTGCTTAATGAATTGTCAAGCTTAAATGATGCTCATTCCTCTGTTGAAAAATAATTGAAAAATGCTCTCTCTGAACTAGAATCTCTCCAGTCTAGTTCTGTTTGCATGAATGCCATTCCGCTTGATGTGACTGCTTTAGATGCTATTCCGTTAACTTGCTCAAACTGTGCTTTGCTAGAATTAAAACTGGATAGCTCTTTAAAAGAATTGCAAAAATTTGATGCTAGTCACACTTGCTCTCATTGTAAGAACAATAGGATTAAAATGCAAGAGTTGACCGAAATGGTCGTTTACTCTAGAGCTGCTTCGTGTGAAAATTGTCCTAAGCTTACAATTGAGATTGAAGCTTTAAACAAGACTCTTGAAGAGAAAGCTAAAATTGAAAGATTCATGTCTCTTACTGCTTCCAAGAAAGTCATTGATTCTTCCTCTTGTATGTTGCATGCTGAAGTTGAAACTGTAATTGGTAAGATACAAGAGGCTTTTAGAGTCAAATTTAAAGAGCAGTTGAATAGGATTGGAGAGTCCTATTGTGTGTCTTGTGAGGCTCTCAAAGTGGAAGTGGATCTTCTTAAGAGCAAACATGTTGATGTAATCAATTCTAAAAAGTGCTCTAATTGTGGAGTTTTGGCAAAAGAGAATGATTATCTCAAAATGACTCTTGAGAAGTTTTCGAGTGGGAAAAAGAAACTCAACTTGATTCTAGATCAATCCAAGGTGAGTGTGACAAACAGTGGCCTAGGTTGTAAGTCCCTAGAGCTTTCCAAGAATCACCCACCAAAGACTGCTAGAGTTGTTAAAAGTGGTTTGTGTGAGCAAGAACCTTCTGAGACTTCAAAGGTTGCTTTTAAATCTGTAGGTTCTGCTCAAGCTCTTTCTAGCAAGAAAGGTGCTTCTGTTTCACCAGTACGGTCCCCTCAAAAGGTCAAGTACCATTGCACCTTCTGCAAGAAAGAGGGCCACACGGTTGAGTTTTGCTTTCGGAGAGCAAAGATTGAGAGGAAAGAGAGAGTGAGCACTTTGAGATCCATTAGAGGAGTCTCTTCTTCAGCTGTAGTCTCTAGAGCCAGGCAGCCCATTCAGCGTAACTCATATAGGCCTAGGTTTGTAGAGAATTATGTTGACTCTTTTGGTGGGTCCAGGCAGCAGTTTGGCTTTGGATATCGTGGGGATAGACCACGGGTAGCACCTAGACAGGGGAGTATCGGTCTTTTAGTAGATCGTTTTGGAGAGGTCCAGGTGGTGCTCATGGGCATTCTTATGATTTTGTGCCTAATCATTATTCTGCTGCTTCTTTTGCTATTCCCAGGCATCGTCCATCTCAGTACTGGACACCTAGATCTTTTATCTCAAATCCCAGTACTAAGGCATGGATGTTTTGCTCTTTTTGCATTCATTGTATCATAATGCATTTTTATTTCAAATATCTTGCATTGCATAATAAAATCTGTGGAGCTTTGAGTATTATCCTTGTATGGCTTGATTTCATATTCTATACCTTGTCATATCAAGTGATAGTCTGCTAGACTTCTTTTATGGCTCTTCGTGTTTGGCTTAGCTTTTGCCTTGCTAGCTTTATATCTGTGAGCAAATTGAATCAAGTCATGTCTTGTTGGATCTTGTGACTAGTTTTGCTCTAGTGATCCTCTTATGATTCTTGCCATGTCTTATAGGTTGAATTGAGTCTTGAACTTATTTTGAGATGAAAAATGAGCTTTTTAACTTCTTAAGTCAAGCAAAAAGAAAAAAAAGATTCTCTGTGCGAAAAAACTGATCTCACCAATCCTTTCTCATGAGACGGCTTGCCATTGCACTAGGCATGAACTCAGAGGGAGTTTTGGATGACCTAGACCACTCTTTTAAGCTTATCGCTTGAGATGGTCGCGGCAAGGCTTGAGATCTAGCACAGTAAAAAAAAGGGAAGAAAAAGAAAAAAAATGCCCAAAAAGGGCTAAGTGCTTGAGCTTTGCGTCAAAAGAATTCTCTTAATGCTCAAAATGCCTCAATTCTTGTTTTGAGTCTCTTTTTACTTATAGACATGGCTTGACTCATTTTTGGTTGCTGTTAGTGAAACTATGATATTGAGCAACTTTTCATGATTTTAATTCTGTTAATCTCAGAGAACTGCTATTTTGGTTTTAGCTTTGCAGTACATGTTTTGCCATGATTGAATATAGCGTCTACTCTTTTTATGGCTTGGTATAATTCTTGTACTGTCTACTTCAATAATGGTCATGGCTCCTTTTGCTAAATTTCAAATAAAGTCATTTCATCTTCTTTATCTTCTCTCATGCATCTTGATGAATTCATTGTCAAAGGGGGAGAAGGATTGTGAAGAAAATTGTTGGTTTCTTGAGTTGGAGCTTTTGGTCTCCTACAGAAGGTTTCATATAAAAGACCACTTATATAAAAAAAATGAACCTTTTAAAAATTGGTCTCTGGGTTTTATTGCCTTTTTCTGATTTCAATTGCTATTGAAGAAGACTCACAATGATCAAAGGTCAAAGAGAATATTTCGTATTTCATTTGGACCTAAGTGAGATTTTTTGCTACTTTCTGGAATTTGAATCCTTTTGTGCTTTCATTGCCTTATCTCACTTGCTTATACTATTCTGAAGCCGCTTTGGTCTGCCCTAGGCTTTTTCTTACTTATGGACCAAGTTGTGCCTTTATGCGAAAACGGCGAAATTTTTACTTTTCATTTTGAAAAACCACATTTTCTTAGAGATTGCCAATGTGTTCATCAAGGGGGAGATTGTGGATATCGTGAGGATATGTGCACGATCTCGTGATGATGAGTCAATTGGCAATGGCTTTGTTGGTTTGCAAAATCTCGCTTTTGGGTTTGCTTCAGTCGCTGCACCACAGCGGTCTCGATCGGTGGTGTGGGGCGGTCGATCGCCAGGAGCGTCCGACCGGCCATGGTGGCCGGTCCGACCGGCAGTCTCAAAAGTGGCTTTGGAGCTAAGCCAAAAATAGGTTGTGTAGGCAGGTGAGGGGAGTCTCCTGGATGTGGTTGCATCATTTTTGGAGCTCCCAATCAAAAGTTCTATTGAGTTGAAAATTCCAGAAGGTTTCGGATTTTCAAGCCGGAATTTTGGTTGTTTTGACCGTCCGACCGCTTGCTAGGAGCGGTCCGATCGCTGAATCGGCCTGACCGCCTTGTGGGGCGGTCGACCGCATTGACTTGGAGGTTAGCCAAGTTTGCATTGAGTTGTTTTGAATGTGTTTTATGTATGGTGTTCAATGCTTTATTGTTGTATATTGCATTGCGGAGCTAACGTGGGTCAAGTTGTGAAGAACTTGTTCCCGGAAACGGTTTGTTTGTCTATTGCTGTGCAGGTGGCTCGCAGGTCAACGACGTCAACGGTGAGTGGATCGGGACTACGCTTGGAGAGCTGAGGTCCAGAACGACCATGGATACCGGGTGAGGTCGTGTGACTCGAGCATGGTGCAGGATGGGCAAGATGCATCAAATGGGTGGTTCAAGGTCACTGGTTGGATCAAAGGTGCGGATATCGCTGAGTCTCTAGGAGGTTCCGATGGGATTCGGACAAGAGAGGCTTGGCGACATGATGAGAACCGCTGATCAACCTACACGTGGTGAAGCAGGCGATTGCTTCAACAAATATTGTGTGTGGGTCCCATGTGTGAGTGGGTCCCAAAAGTGAAACCCTAGTCCTCTCCTATAAATAGAAGGAGGGAGATGTAAAACCCCCTTGAAGCTTCCATTTGGTTTACCCCTTCCTTTTTCTAGGGTTAGGGTTTGGAGAGGAAGAGAGGGAGAGCTTGTGATTGCTCCTTGGTGAGCTCTTGTCCTCCTTGAGGGAGTGGCTTTGTAAGCATCTTGTGAGATCAATCAATCTTGTGATGCTTGCTTGAGAGTTCATTTGTCTCTCTTTTGTGTTCTTCTCTCATTTGGATGAATTTGGTGCTTCCTTGATTCAAGTGGTTTAACTTGGTCTATTGACCCACTTTGTCTTGCTTTGATGTGTGGGAGTACTCCTAGAATCATCTAGATCATCAACCCCCACGAGCAAGTCTTGAATCAAATATTTTCTTAGTTCTAGGGTTTGTGCACTTCTTTGTAAAATCCTTGAGAGATCGATTCTGCGAAGTGAATCTGAAGGATCGTCGCTAGAAATAGGTCTCTAATATCATTAGGGAGGTGTGATCGAAATTTGGTCAAGTTTCATTGGTTGAATCAAAAGTTGGATCAAATTTCGTTTTGGATTTGGGATTGGTTTTTCAGTTTTGGACTGAACCGGTCAGACCGGTGTTGCAACGGCGGTCCAACCGCCCGTGTTTTCAGACCGCTGTACTGCCGGGTCGAACCGCTGTCCACCGGTCCGACCACCAGTTAGTAGCCAGTCCGACCGCTCGTTAGCCGTCGGTGCGACCGCCCCTGGTAGCCGGTTAGACCGCCTGTGCCCAGATCTGCCATTTGAGATTAAGTCTCCACTTTTGTGTCGTGTGTTTATCGGGGTTATCAAATTCAGCACAAGGCTTCCACTGTGCGCTTACTGATCTTCTTAGCTTTCATAGCTAAAGGAGTAAAGTTCGTGTTGAATTTGATTTAGGCGAAAAAGTTGAGAAAGCGCCTATTCACCCCCCCTTAGTCGCATTTACGGTCCTACAGTTATGTGTTGAATGCTTAGCCATTGCGGGTCTAGAAAACACAATAGGTCAATTGACGGAATTAGCTCGTCAATTGTGGGAGACACATAACAATTCTTATTTTTCATTTTGTCCAGATTGTTATATCTGGTTGTTGAGTCATAAACTTATTGTTGTTAAATGGTTTTGGGTCTGGACAAGTGGTTGTAGTGTGGGTACTGTTATGCACGACACTCGGCTTTGTGGTTGTCTTGTCCGGACCGTTAAGGACCGAGCCATGGGTTTTCATTCCAAGTACTGATCGTGCTATCACATACAGGGTATGGTTACCGTACAGTTAAGTAAGGGGAAGATTTTATTGCGTTAAGTCCCAAGGTGGTGTCATGACACTTGTGTTTGATCATTTGTCCGTAGGAGCCGATGTAATTTTCTGTAGTGTGCATGGGATCACCATTTTTCGTTATTTACATTGCATCGGTATTTTTCAATACAACTTGTGAGCCCACTTAGCAAGCACTATCCGTAGCTTGCACTAAGTATGGGAACAACTCACAAGGGGGATTTATCTCAATAGGGCTTTCTTGCTAAAAATGAACATATCTCGATTCTCCCTGGCCGGCATACCTAAGGAAGTATGTCATTTTCTGGAGGCATCCGGAGGCTTACGGGCTAGTCGAGTCGTGTAGGTATGGTAATACACCTCTGTAGAGATAATCTATTCGAATAGCCGTGTTCACGGTTATGAACAACACTTGGTTTGGTATGCGTCATCGTTAGACTTGAAATTAAAGCTTGACACGGTTATAACTTGGTTACGACATGAATGGGGTGTTCATGTATATTAGTTTATCAAAGTAGATGGCCACTTTCATATTGATTGATATATACTATTATATATGTCTTGTGAAATTCTTTTTGAAGAAACGATTTGTAAATTGGCTTTCGAAAACTAGAAGGTCTAGGAATGTAAGTTGTTGCGTTTTATGCAAAACTATAGCCACTAACGCTATCCTTTGATTGCCCAATATGCATAACTAATTTTTGCTTTGTATAAGACTTGCGAGTACCTTTGTACTCAGTCAGTTTGTCTACTGGTTTCAGGTGAGGAAGATTATTCGCCCGACGAGTTTGTTAGCGCCAATTTAGGCGACGCTAATGAATAGTGATATTATTTAACTCCCAATTGGTTGCCATGGGTTATGGGGCACACCATACTGGACTTTTGGTTTATTTACATTGCTTCCGCTGCTACTTCATATTATCATTTGAATTTGGTCGGTCTGCCACTTGTAATAGTTGTAGACTTGACTTTTACTGATGTATATCTTTTGAATTATCTACGTATGAATGTTGTATGGATGTGATTGTCATTGAATGAGAGTATGAGCACGTTGGCCGCTGATCTTGGGAGCCAACATGATCTCATGCTCGCTGTTGATGAATTCCATTTTAACTCACTAAGTGTGAACTTTGATTGTTTGGAGGACCGGTAATCATGTAGTGCTTGCAAGGGAGCAATACGCATGATCGTCAGATCTCTAGTTTCAGTAAGCCTTCTCACTTAGATGGAGTTAAGTTGGAATCCATTTACTTGAGGACTAAAGTTATTTCCACAAGACCGGGATATGGATATCATGGGGATATGCTCCAGATCTTAGGATGATGTGACAATTGGCAATGACATTAGTGGTTTGTCGTTTCACGTGTTTTCGCACGATTCTTACAAGATCGTCAGCCTTAACCGATCCGACCGCCGTATGGCGGTCAAACTGTCCAATATTGGTCCGACCGGCCATAGCGGCGGTCAGACCAGCCAACTTCAGAAGTGAGGAATTGAGCTGGGCCAAAAATAGAGGGTGTAGGCAAGAGAGAAGATTCTAATACACTTGGTCCCATAATTTTTAGAGTCTCGAGTCAAAAGTTCTATTGGATTGAAAATTCCAGTAGGTTTCGGTTTTCCAGAGAGGAAATACAACTAAGTCATTTCTGGCGGTCCGACCGGCAAATAGGTGGTGGTCAAACCGGCCAGGGTGGGCGGTTAGACCGGCCCTAGGGGCGATCAGACCGGCCCTAGGGGCGGTCTGGCCGGTTTTAACTTGGATCGTCGCCCGTCGTGGCGGCAATGTTCGTTTGTTAGGTCAAACTCATGACTTTCAGGGTATATATGTTGCATGATGCATGTTTTGACTAACATGGGTCAAGTTGTGAAGAACTTGTTCCCAAATTTGATTGACCTGTCTATTGTTGTGCAGGTTGCTTAGTGGTCAACGACGGTCAACGGCGAGGATGATCGGGACTAGGCTTGGAGAGCTGAGGTCTAGAACGATCGACGATGCCGGGTGAGGTCAATGAACTCAAACGTGACACAAGATGGACAAAGGTGACCTATTGGCTAATCCGAGACGCAAGATGGCGCAAGGTGTAGCCAGCTAGGTCAAGGGGAGATAAAGACGGTGCATTAAAATATGTGCATAAGTGTCCCGTTTGTTTTGGGCCTTAACGGGAGCCCAATAAAGTCAAACTTCTAGAAGGTCTAAGCCCCCACTATAAATAGGGGAGGGAGATGGCTGCACATCTGCTTCGTCTCTTTTGCTATTTTGTAAACCCTAATTTTCTTAGGGAGAGCTTTTGTGGAGGCTAGGATTCTTGATAGTTTGATGTGATTTTCGAGCTCTTGGATTGAGCATTTTCCTCCATTGATGGAGAGGCTGTAAGCCCATATCATATCAATCAATCAAAGGAAAGTTTGATCAATATTTTGTCTCATTGCATTCTTTCTCTTTATTTGATAATTTTGAGTCTTTCTTTGATCCGCGAGTTTTTGATTGAATTCTTCACGTGGTCTAGCTTGTTGTGACATGTGGGAACTTATCTAGGATCATCTTGATCATCAATCACCTACGAGCAAGATTTTGGATCAAGTTTTCGTTTTGACCCGGTTTTGAACCCTTCTTTGATCAAACGGAAAAGGATCGTTAATCTTCTAAGAATTATCACAATCTTCGATTGGAATAGGTTCCTGACATCATTGAGAAGGTGTGTTACAAGTTTCATCAAGTTTGGAGTTGTAGATCAAAAGTTTTATCTATTTGCAACTTCGTCATCGTGTTGTTTTGATCTGTTATGGAGGCCAGCGGTCAGACCACCCAAGGCCAGCGGTCAGACCGCCAGGCAATCGGTCAGACCGCCATTGACCCAGCGGCCCGACCGGCAGTGCATTGTTTTGCTTTAGTCTTTGTTGATTTTGTCGTATTGCTTAGGGGTTTAAATTGGATTCAATATTAGTCTTCTGCTGTACTGATATACCGATCTTCATAGCTTCCATAGCTACTGGAGTAAAATATTATTGAATCAATTATTTGTGAAAAAGAGAGTGTGCTCCTATTCACCCCCCCCATCTAGTAGCCTTTTCAGTCCAACAAGTGGTATCAGAGCCCGGTTAGTTCAATCTTGATCTTAACCGGTCACTGAACTTGGCGATGGATAGATACTCCACAAAGCCGCATATCTTCGATGGGCACGACTATGCCTATTGAAAGAATCGCATGCGAGTCTTCCTTGAGAGCGAAGGACACACTATATGGGAGGTTGTTCGAGTCCTGCTCGTTGTGACCGAAGTTGCTACGCTAGCTTCAGAAGCCCTTTTGGATAACAACAATAAGGCTAAAAACCTCTTGTATGGTGGGCTTGGTAGACAGGAGTATGACGTATTTGCAATCTTGATACTACGCATGAGATTTGGAACACTCTCAAAACCTATCATGAGGGTTCGTCCCAAGTTAAGAAAGTACGCCAAACAGTCTATAAGCGTGAATATAACAAATTCGAGATGCGTCGTGGAGAGAGCATCGATGACATTTTCAGTCGCTTTAATAAAGTGATTAATCAGATGAAAGCTGTTGTTATTGAATATTCTCAGTCTGAAAATGACACCCACCTCTTGGCTGCAATTAACACCAAGGAATGGGAGATAAATGCTACAGCCATTGAGGAGAACGTCAATTTTTCTGATCTGGCTTTGGAGCTGCTCTATAGCAAGCTTAAGACGCATGAGATCAAGAGATTGATCATCCCAAAAAGTAAAATATGGCTTTGGTAGCAGACCCGCTCAAGAGAGCTTCTGATGGGTCTTTTGAGTCTTCTTCTGGATTTTCGCTTGCTGGTTTATCTATAATTTATGAAGAGGAGTTTGAGAGTCTTCTTGAGGCTGAGTTGGCCCTCATAGTCAAAAATGTCACACAGGCCTACAACAATATGAGAAACAGATATCGAGGTGGTCTCGTAACTTGCTATGAGTGTGGTGAGCTTAATCATATCTGGGCAAATTGCCCCAAGCTGAAAGGTAAGAGCAATCATAAGGAGGGAAAGCCAGCTTGGAAGAAACCTCAATGGAACAAATCAAGGTATGATACTGCCAAGCTGACGAAGGCCGCTCACCGGGTGTTTGCCACTTTTGAGGATCAATCCTTAAGCGATGTGGACTCCGGGAGCGAGGAGGACAAGGAGGAGGAGATCCCTCAAAACAAGAAGAATGGGAAGGCCAAGGACTTCACCGGCTTGTGCTTCATGGCTGGCTCTGTTGATGAGGACAACGATGAGGTACCTCCTTTCTATGATGTCCTTGCTGATAGATGTGAAACTATATTTGAGCAACTCATGAGTCAGGATAAGGCTTTAGAGTTTGTCATGGCCAAGAATAAGGACTTAGAGTCACAAGTAGATAATTTGACTTTAGAACTTGAAAATGCTAAGACTCTTGAATCTGATGGATGTTCATCCTGTCATGCTTTGCACTCTGAATTTGCTAAACTGCAATCTGCTCATGATATTACTTTGCAACAACTTGAAAATGCTAGGACTGAGCTTGTTGAGGTTAAATCTGCTCCATGTGAAAAATGCTTAGAGTCTAGCAAGTTAGTTACTTCTGGTGTGGTTGATCCTAGCCTTTGCACTTTCTGCTTAGAACGCGAACATGAAGTTAAAGATATCTTAGAAGCAGCTAGAGCTAAATATGCCAAGCTTAAGGACAGTATTGAGTCTTCTACATGTGCTTCATGTCCAGCTCTTAAACTTGAAGCTTCTTTATATAAGGAGAAATATGCTAGAGTCATTAAGGGTAAAACCTGTGAATCATGTGTTAATCTTGAAGAAGAAAATGCTTATCTTAAGAATACCTTAGAAAAATTCTCCAAAGGTAAGAAACAATTAAACATGATTCTGGACAAGTCAAAAACTCCTTATAAGAAGCAAGGATTAGGATACAATCATGTTCAAAATAATTCTAACCCAAAAGTTACTCAAGTCTTGGAAAATGGGTTGGTTGAATTCAAAACCAAACCTGCAAAAACTGTCTTTAAATCTGCAGGTGTTGCCCAACCATCGGTTAAGTATAAGGGTGCTTCTCCCAGTGGTTCTATTGGCGTAGGTTGAAAAATAATAAGAAATTTTTTTCTAGAATTTCATCCAATCAACCTAGAGCTTTTATGAGACATGGTAACTTAGAAAAGAAGAAACCTGGTTTAGAATTTGTGTCAAATGCTCATCATCATGCTCCTAAACATGATAACTCTTATGTTAGTTTAACCATTGCTCATAACATAACTTTAAATAAAATCAAGAATAACACTTCTGCTTTGCATACTACTCGTAGACGTGTGTCTCAGTACTGGGTTCCTAAGTCTTGTTTAACTAACCCAAGTATTGAGACACATCGTTCTTCTTTGCCTTGATTTTCAGGATTACCGCGGAAAGAGGAAGGACACGTGGTTCGTCGACTCCGACTGTTCACGTCACATGACCGGAGACTCAAAATGGTTCACCTCCTTCACGCGGTCGACAGGTGATGATTTTATCACCTTTGGAGATGATAAACAAGGGCGGATTGAAGGAACGGGATCAATCAGGGTGAACGACAACTTCATCCTTAAGGACGTCGCCCTTGTGGACAAGCTAAGGTTTAATTTGCTTTCTGTCTCTCAACTTCATGATGATAGATATGAGACTAGATTTAAGAAAAATACTTGTCAGGTGCTTGATTCAACTGATGAACTTGTTTTTGGAATTACTAGAGTTGCTAGGATCTTTGGAGCTGACTTTTCTGAATCTCTTGCTGGTTCTCTCAAATGCTTTATTTCATCTTCTTCTTTTGAGTTCTGGCTTTGGCACCGTCGTTTGGGGCACATTGGTTTTGATCATCTATCGCGAGTTAGCAACCTTGAGCTCATGAGAGGTTTGCCCAAACTCAAAGTCGTCAAAGATGTTGTTTGTGCGCCCTATAAGCATGGCAAGCAAGTTGCCGCCTCACACCCTTCAGTGACTATGGTCATGACTGACGGATCGGGATAGTTGCTTCATATGGATACTGTTGGTCCTGTTAGGGTTCGGTCAGTTGGTGGAAAATGGTACATTCTTGTCATAGTCGATGATTTTTCTAGATACACTTGGGTGTTCTTTCTTGCTTCGAAGGATGAAGTTTTTGATTATTATCATGATCTTGTTCTGCGTTTGGCTTCTGAACTTCCGGGTGCCTTGAGAGCGATCCGCAGTGACAATGGCACGGAGTTCAAGATTGCCTTATTTGCTTCCTTTTATGCTGAGCGTGGAATTGAGTATCAGTTCTCTTCTCCATACATCTCTCAATAAAATAGCGTTGTGGAAAGTAAGAACATGACCCTGATCGAGATGGTTAGGACGATGCTAGATGAGTATAGCACACCGAGGAGGTTTTGGGCCGAAGCTGTTGCTACTGCTTGCCATATTGCTAATCGTGTCTTTGTGAGACCTTTTTTTGGGCAAGACTGCTTATGAGCTTCAATTTTGTAGAAAACCCTCTGTCTCGCATTTTCAAGTCTTTGGATCTAAATGTTTTATTCTCAAGATAGGAAATCTAGACAAATTTGAGTCAAGAACCTTTGATGGTTTATTTCTGGGTTATCCTGCACATTCGATGGGCTTTCGGGTTTTTAATGTTGAAACTAACCTTGTTCAGGAGATATGCAATGCCACTTTTGATGAGACTAGCCCTAGAGCTAGATCAGATATTTCAGGTGATACACATGTGACAGAGAGCATATTCATAGAGGAAGATGATGAAGGACTTGATAATGTTCTTCCACCTGCTGCTGTTGACGCTCCTTTTCCAGCACAAGAACCTGCTGTGACTACTTCGCCTTCAGATGAGGCTCCTGCTGCATCTCATCATCAGCAGTACCTGCGGAGGTTGGAGAAATAGTTTCCTCTCCGGGTGCGCCACTACACATTCAAATGCAACACCCTCCAGATCAGATAATAGGTAATCTCCATGAGCGAGTCACTCGCTCCAGGTATCATGATCCAAATCTCTACTCTTATTCTTCATTTGTTGCTTGTTTTGAACCTCGCGATATATCACATGCTTTATCGGATTCTAGCTGGGTTAATGCCATGCATGAGGAGTTAGAGAATTTTGAGAGGAATAAGGTTTGGAACCTAGTAGAACCTCCTAGTGACCATAATGTTATAGGAACCCGCAGGGTTTTAAAAAACAAACAAAATGAGGATGGTTCTGTGATTAGAAACAAGGCTAGGTTGGTAGCTCAGGGTTTTAGCCAATTTGAGGGGTTGGATTTTGATGAAACCTTTGCTCCTATTGCTAGACTAGAAGCCATTCGCCTTCTGCTTGCATGTGCTGCATCTAAGGGCTTTAGATTATATCAAATGGATGTTAAAAGTACCTTTTTAAATGGTTTCATAGAGGAGGAAGTTTATGTTAAGCTACCCCCAGGCTTTGAGAATCCCAAGTACCCACATCATGTATTCAAGCTATCCAAAGCCTTATATGGTCTTAAACAAGCCCCTAGAGCCTAGTATGATAGACTTAAGACCTTCTTGCTTATGAATGACTTTGAGATGGGTAAGGTAGACAAGACGTTGTTTATTCTTAGCCGTAGTAATGACTTCCTGCTTGCTCAAATTTACGTTGATGATATTATCTTTGGTGGTTCTTCTAATGCTCTTGTTTCCAGTTTTTCTGAGACTATATCTATAGAATTTGAGATGAGTATAATGGGAGAGCTCAATTACTTTTCGGGGCTTCAAATCAAGTAATGGAAGGAAGGGATCTTCATCCATCAAACGAAGTACACTAAGGACTTGCTCAAACGTTTCGACATGGGTGACTGCAAGCCAATCTCCACTCCCATGGCAACTTTGACTGTTTTGGATCCAGATGAGGAAGGAGAAGCCGTGGATCAACGCGAGTACCACAACATGATCGGTTTCCTTCTGTACCTGATGGCCTCGAGACCAGACATCCACTTCACGGTTTGCCTCTGTGCGAGGTTTTAGGCGTCTCCAAGAACTTCCCATCACCAAGCCGTTAAGCGCATATTTATGTATTTACACTCTACCCACTTGTATGGCATTTGGTATTCCCGTTCGTCATCTTTGTCCATTCGGGGGTTTTCTGATTCTGATTTTGCGGGCTGTCGGCTAGATAGGAAGAGTACCTAGAAACTTGTCACTTCTTAGGCACTTCTCTTATTTCTTGGTCTTCTAGGAAGTAGTCTTCTGTTGCATAATCCACTGCTAAAGCTGAATATGTAGCTGCTGCTAGTTGCTGTAGTCAGATTTTGTGGATGGTAACGACTCTTAAGGATTGTGGGTTAAATTTTGCTAGTGTTCCTCTTTTCTGTGATAATACTTCTGCCATTAATATTGCTAAAAACCCTGTGCAACACTCTAGGACCAAGCACATAGACATTCGCTATCACTTCCTTAGAGACCATGTCGAAAAAAGTGATATTGTGCTGCACTTCGTGGAGTCCGAGGCTCAACTGGCTGATATCCTCACCAAGCCTTTAGACCCAACTAGGTTTGCCACCTTGAGTTAGGGGTAATTTATCCCTATGGGTTGGTTTGAGGGGGAGTTCGATCTTTTCTGATCTTACCTTGTTCTTTTGATCTTTTCTTGTTCTTTTATGAACTTATTGATCTTTTTGAACTTTTTAGGTTTTTAGGCTTTTATTGCATCTCATTGTATCATATTGCATTGATATGAAAAATCCAACAAGTGGTATGAAAAATCCAACAAGTGATATCCAAAAAGATGCATTGTAATATCATATTTTCTGCTTATCTTTTAAAAATTGATGAAGCTTTGCTTATTACCCTTTGGAGCTTTAGTATTTCAATTCTTACTCAATGCCATGTCTAGTTCTTTGACTTGCTAGAATTATCATGATTTTACATATACAGATAAGTCTTTGATGTATGAGCTAGAACTCTAAACAACTCGAACTAAAAACTGGAATTTGTGGATGTTTTAGCTAGTTGCGCAATTAGTGCTCCTTTTGTGACATTGGCCCTGTCAGAATTGCTTTATTAGCTCTTGAATCTAAAATTGACCATTACTTGAGCTTCTTGCTTTCTTGAGAATATAAAACTGCTTTTGTGAAACATGAATAATCAATATTGTCTTATGCTTAATTTGTGCAAAACTACTCTTACGAGACTGCTTATCAAAGATATGAACTTGGAGATAGTTTGATGATCCAGACGATCTCATGGGGACTGCTTGTCAGAAATGACATGAACCTCAAGATTTGTCGCCTTGGTAGAAGCTTAGGAAGTGTTTGTGGATGGCTCCTAGTCCAGGATCTTCTTCACTAAGATATATTTTTAATCAACTTCTGATCGAAGCTTAGGATGAGTTTGTGGATAGCTCCTAGTCCAGGATCTTGTCACTAAGTGCAAATTCAGTGCAAATGAGAAAACTGTTGAAAAATAGGTGTTTGAGAATTTTGAGCAAAATGATTCAATACATGACCTTATTGATTCTTAATGTGGTCTTTGTTAGCTTTTTGATCTCACTTTGACATTTTGACATGGCCAGTTTCATTTTAGGATCCCTGTTGATGAACTTGCTGAATTTGAAGCTTTGCTTAAATTGATCAAATCTGTTACTTTATTTTTGAGCCTTCGTGCTTAGCTTTGATATATATATGTCTTATTGTAACAACCCAGTTTTAATAAACAGTATGTAATACCCCGGAATTGAATCGGGTAATTAGAAAATAGCTGGGAGGAGAAAAGACAATTAAATGAGTAGAAATTCTTAAAAAGAGAAGGGGTTTTCCAGAATCTCGACAACTGGGCTCGGGCAGCAGCCCAGAGGGGCCCATGTGGTGGTCGGCCAAAAGGGGGTTCCCACCCCCAAACCCTAAACTCCCACCCTCCTCCTCCTCCCCACTTTGAGCCGCCACCCCCCTACCCCCTTTCCCCTGCCGTGCGCCACCACCACCTTCTCCCCTGCGCCACCATCTCCTCCACAGCACCACCACCCTCCCCGGCGAATGTCCTTGCTGCGGTCCATTGGAGGGAAGGCGAGGCGACGAAGGTTGGAGGGCCGGCCAAGTGGAGACAGCAGATCGGTTTTGTTCAGCGCTGTTGCTTGTCAGAGTTGGGTAAGTTTCGTTCATTTTCTGATCTATCCACCTCGTAGAAAGTTGTAGCCCTCGGTTTTAGCTTTCTTTTGGCACCAAGATCACTCGATTTGGACTTACGGTTTAGGAGTTATGATAATTTTACCGCGACTTTCCAGGAGAGCTGACGTGATTTGGCAGATTGTCTTGTCTGGCCAATAGGAATTATTTAGATGCCGAATCAGAAATGCCACCCAAAATGAATGTTGTAGATAATTCTGAAATATTTCCAGGTTGATAAAGAACACAATTTTTAGAGTTGTCAATCAAAAGTTATGGAATTTATACCGTCGCTGTTTTCTGACTGTCAGATTGTAAAGACAGAGAACTTCGCCTGAATATTAGGGTCAACAGAGCGCCGAATCAGAAGACTTGCCCAACTAGGTTTTCATAGACGGTTCTGTCTTGGTTCCAGAGAGACCAAGATTACCCTGTTCCGAGTTTCGTAGTGAATGTTATGATATTTTTCGTTCTGCTATTCCGTGAGGCCTACTGCTAGAACGTCGGTAGAATTGAGTATATTTCTTATTCGAACCCTAGGTCTTGAGGGGCTGGGTTAAGGGGTGTAAACGGAGTCCTCTTTCAGCGTTTTTATTGTTACCGTTATGCTTGTATAGGAGGTGGAGTTCAAGTAAAGGCACCAAGGTTGCTTCTTCGTACCGTGAAGGAAAAGAAAGAAACAGCAAAATACAAGAGTGGTAAATTGTTCGTGATCGTTTGTTCCTGATTACTATATTATGAGTATATTGTGTTAATCATGGATGCTTGAATGTTATGGTTGTCAATGGTCACGAATGCTAGTAGTATGAGTAAGTTTCATTTATGCATGATGATTTAAGTGTTGATCATGTGCATCATGATATCATATTGGAGGCATGGTCACTTGGTGACCAAGCATTGATTGAGGTCCCCGTCATGATTATGATGGGCTTTTGGGTCCCCATACTCGTGGAGTATGGGCTAAGGTCCCTGTGCTAGAAGGCACATGCATGGGTGTGCATCGACGGATGCACACTCCGCAATACCGGTATATGCAAAAGAGAGAAAGAAAAGTGCATTTGAACAGTTTGCATCGCATAAGCATGAGACATATTTCTTATTGGGTTTTGTGGATGGACGATGTTAATTACAGCTATGCTTGGTCGTTGTCTTACTATTTGTACTTTGCTGAGTCTTGGACTCACTCTTGCTGATGTTGTGTTTTTTTAGGTACCTCATTTGCGGACGGCATGCATGGGAGGGAGTAGGGTTGCTTTGGTTGTACTCACTACTACACATTCTTTAAAAGATGATTATCATTTAGACCGTACCTTAATAACAAGCAAACTGCTTAAGGATTAACTTTGGCTATACTTGAATGCATTGGTTTATTTGTAATAATGTGAGTGGTAAATTTTAATTATGCTTGCTTATGCTTTAGCTGAGTAGATTATTTACGAATGCTTCGATGAACTTTGGATGTTGAAATAGTGATAATTTTATATGCATCTGTTGGAATCTCCGGTAAACTTAGTTATACAAAGGAGGTTCTGCCGAAATTTATTGTAGTGTCTTAGAGTTGTATTTGTTACCTTGTTATTTTAGTAGCATTCCAGGCTCATGTTGGGCTGGGGTGTTACATAGTAGTAAGATGTTCTCCGTAGCATCACTGTTTATTTTGAAATTTAGATATGTTGTTACAATAAAAAATCTCTATTTTCTAGCCAACATCTGATCACAGCCCTACTTCTCTATGGACGGTTGATTTTCCAAGTGAGTGCCGATCGCTTGTCGCGTGATCTGCTGTCGTTGGATGTCGGGTCGCTTCTAGCAAAGGTCGACAGAGCAAAGAAACTCTTTTGTTTCTTCCTCACCTACCGAGAACATCACAAAGACCGAAGCGGTGCAGCCATCCAAGGGTAGCGCAGCCAACAGAAGCTGCCACATCTCCATATCTAGAATCCTCTCCCTATGCACTGGAGGTTCGACTTCCTTTGAGCACTAGTCTTCTGTGTTCCCTGCCATTCTTCTTGACCGAAAAAGCTTCTCATGTTTTCTTCCTTCTCAGCTAAGCAAGAATAGCTCTCTATTGTACTAAACCGGTTAGAGCCTCACTTGGTGGTTTCTTGCTTCGGTGATTAGCAGCAGAATTTCCAACCTTGAAACCGTTGGCCCACTTTGGCTGGTACTCCATGACCTCCTTTCTTTTCTTCTTGAGCTTCTTAGTAATTTCAATAGTTGATTTGAATCACTCCCCGGTGCATGTGATGCTAAAGTCTTGTTATGACAAAGTTATTACTTTTTATAACTTTTCGGTCTTTTATATCGTTTCAAGATTTAGGGTTTCTCATGTTAACTTATCCGCTTAATCAGGTTCTAACTAAACCCTAATAGCTTAAGCAAAGTTTAGTTCTGAGGATCATGCTTTTAGTTCAGATTAGGTTCAAAAACCTTTTATGTCATTTTCTGTTGGTGAACCGACAAAGAAGGTAACTCCATTATTCGTGATCTTTGAGAGATTAGGTTAGCAAGGGTTGGTTTAGGTATTATTTACTCTCCAAATCAGCTTTAACTCCAATCTAAAATCTTCGCTAGAGTATTTCTCAAATCAACCGAAATCAGAATCGCCTCTTTGTTTGCTTTTTGTCATAATAAACCGACAAAAGGCATTCTTCATCTTCCTCTCTTAATTCTTGTCACTTAGTGATTAAAGGATAAGTTGGATCACTGTATTAGTTAAGAATACTCTAAGATTAAGCAAAGTAGTTACTTATGTATGTATAAATCAATAAGCAATTCTTTTATAAATATGTCCTTTTCTTCAGTTTGCAAAATCTGAAAACTATAGTTCCAGATTGAAACCTAATTTTGATAATTAGTATTAACTGAAGATCAAGGAAGTGTAAACTTTTAGTTTTATTTGTTTAACTACAACTTAAGCCAAAATATCATCTTGTTCAAACCATAATAAAACAGCAAACTTCAAATTCTGAAATCATCACTAGCAAACCGATTGTGCCTCGGCCCATTTTCTAAACTAGCAAAGGCACGTAAACCTCATTAATTTCTATCACTTAGTGCTAGTAAAAGATGAGTTATCTTGCCAACCTTGTTAGGAATACTCTAATCTAAAGCATAGCACTTTGCTTGTGAATGTTTAGTTCAGCAAACTTCATTTGGTGGTCGCCTGTTTGATTTTCGTAACTCGCAACCTACGCTTTCATTTCAACCAAATTTGATGATTAGTGTTAATGGATGATTAAATGACAAGTTAAACTTTTAGTTTTACTTATTTAGCTGTAGCTTAGTCAAAAATATCATTTTCTCATGGTCTAATGGAGTAACAAATTCTTTCTTTTTAATCTGTCCAGTTTTGCAGTTTTCAAAAATCTGAAAACTGCAATTCCAAGTTAAGCCTCAAATTTTGATATTTAGTAGTGACTGATGCTAAATGGTAAGTTAGGCTCTAAGTTTTGCTCATTAACAAGTAACTTAAGAAAAATCACTAGTTTGTTCACAATGCAAAAGTCAGCAAGCTCTTCATTTTGTAATCTGTCCTGTTTTCAGTTTTCAGACTCTAAAAAGTGCAGTCCAGTTTATACCGAAATTTGGTAATTAGTGCTAACTAATGTTTAGTGTTGAGCTAGACTTTAAATTATACTCATTTAACTGTAACTTAATCAAAAATGTTCATTTGTTCATAGTATAATAGCTCAGCAAACTATTCCTTTGTAATCTGTCCAATTTTCAGCTTTTGCTAAAACCTGAAACTGTAGCTAATCTAAATTCCAATTCCTATCTTGCTGCTATTGTTGGCTATGCCAACAGTATACAACAAGATGTTAGCCCTTGATTTCTTCTAGTAAAGTATATAAATGATAAATTAGACCCTTAACTTTATTAACTTGTGATATGTAGAAATCAGCAACTATATTTATTGGAAATCTGTCTACTTCCAACTTTGCTAAAATCTGAAACTGCAATGCTTTACTAAACCCTAATCTTGTCAAACAGTATCAAAAGGTATTAAAAATGGGTTATTATTCTTACTTAAGCTAGAAGTAACTTAAGCATGTTGTTAAATATGCATTGAGCTATTGATCATGCACTCATCTCTGCATTTGCTCTCTGCCACTTTCTTGCTATTTATTGTACTTTTGTGTTCTAGATTTTGGTTCTTCTGAAGTGGTTGAAACCATTACTGAGCAGCAAGAACCTGAACAAGAGGTTTATTATTATCAAGGCAAGTATCCTCTCTGCACCATGTTGATCCCAATTTTTGAACTGTAGATTTCTAAAAACAGTGACATTGTTGCATGCTAGTTTCTAAAAAAAAAATTAATTGTGATATGTCAATAGTTAGTTTCAACCTAGCACTTGAGGCTTACCTTTAATCAGATCATACACTCAAACCTAGGTTAGTGCTTTGATACTAAACTACTTATGTTAGAAATTGCTTAGCCATGCAGTCTGTAGTGTGTCAAGTTATTTTGCCATACTTGGAAACATTAAATGAATTTCATTTATTTGATTCTTTGTTCAGTCTATTTAAATTTGACATGAAAGCAAATTTTATTTAATCACCCTGATTTTAAATCTGGACAAGTGGATGCTAGTGATGGTGCCTTAGTGCACGAGATTGGGAAATGTGGTTTTCTTGTCTGGATTGATTAAGGACTGAACATTGACTGGACAATTCAAGCCCCAACGTACTTCCACATGCAGTGTATGTGCGCTGTTTGGTTAAGTAAAAGGGTAATGCTATTGAGTTGGAAGACAGGAAAGTAAGGACATATGTGTTTGATTTCGTATCTATATCATATGTTCTTAAGAGGGTGAGGGCGTACATGCGTTCCATCACATGTACGTACCTTAAGGTCTCCGATTGCGAATTAATATGTGCATCTAGCACAGCTCTACTTTATGTCATTTAATTTCTGTTTTTCGAATCGGCATTCCCGGCACAACATGTGGACCCTGGTTGGCAGGTTCTACTAGTAACTTGAACTAAGCGGGATCAGTCACACATGGGTATTCCAGCTCAATAGTGTTAACTTGTTGAACAACACCAAATCTTAGTTTCCCCGGCCGGCACACCAAAGGTAGTGTGCTATTATTCTAGATGGCTTACGGGCTAGCTAAGTCGTGTGGGTAAAGATGTATACCCTTGCAGGGATTAAAACTATTCGAATAGCCGTGTCCACGGTTACGGACAACGCTTGAGTTGAATAGATCTTTGTATAGACTTTGAAATGAAACTTTGTATCTATGCTATTTCGGTATGAGACATATCTATACAATGTTTTTGTGATTAATGGACAGCCACTTAAATGTGGTTATTGTTTATGATTATGCTCTCTTTTACTTACTGTTTTAGTCCAAAGTGGTTTATCAAAATTGCTTTCTCAAAACTTAGTAAGTGTAGGCTTAAGATGTACTGCTTTACGCAAAGATGGAACCATTGTAACCCTCCTGTTGTTAACCTTATGCATATACAAATTCTAATCCTTTGTATAGGATCTCTCAAACACTTTCTTTTAAATAGTTTGTGTAAGTCTTGCGAGTACCTTCTGTACTCAGGTTTTATAACCTCTTGTTGCAGGTGAGGATGGTTACTTGTATGAGATGCCCGTTAGCGCCAATCAGGGTGACGCTAACGAGTGAAGCTAGTTCTAATCTCCATTCAATAGCCTGAGGGTGATGGGGCCATTGGTGGTCTTTTGCCGTTTATTTATATCTTCCGCTGTTGGCTTTTGTAGTGGCCAAAGGTCACTTGATACTCTATAACCCCAACCGAGCTGTAATATATTGTGTTTAATTATCTAAATGGTTACCTCGTATGTATGATGCAATGTTGTATCAGGATATATGTGCAATGGTCGTTGATCTTGGGAACTGTTGCATGACATATATCTGGAAACCTGAATGTTAGATTTATAACTTGCTAATAATTATGCTTCTAGTATGATTTTTAATTAAGGACCGGTTGTTCTTGATTAAGAATTATGCTTTTGGTATGATTGTTAATTCGGTATAAATCTCCAATATTCCGGGGGTCCTCACAGCGGTATCAGAGCATACATTTGACTGTGTTAGAATTAGCATGATCGTTTTATTCGTGAGCTTCTGAGAAATTATTTTAACATAAGTACTTTTTGAAAATTTAAGCATGTTATCTTTTATTTCTTACCTTCCTTAGTATCAATTCTTACCCAATTTTCAGTTGGTTTTCCAAGGCAAGTTGTTTGCTTACCTTGTCTTTTGTCTATAGATGAGCGGTTGGTACCGTTAAGGAGACTCGAGTAAGACGATGGATTTCCGGCCTTGTTGCGGGATATGATGTGGCGAGCCAATTTCACCTATCAGCCGGACTATGCTATCTATCGTCGTGATCGAGGACCCGGGATGGAGGAGTACCGGGCTATCATTAATGTGATTGCCGACAGGTGGTGGGTAGTATCCCATATCAGATCCATGTACATGCCACCTCGAGTCTATGGCCGCTCGAAGCAAACTCGTAGGATGATGTGTCTTCTTCGTCATGATTTGATTTGAATTGTCACAACCACCCTATGATCACTTCCAAGCAAGGCCCTAGAGTAGATGTGAGCACGCTCGATGAGATTCGCTTGGAGAGGACCCACATGTCGCCGGGCTAGCGAGGTTGGTTCATATTATGGACCAAATCCATCGTTGTCTGGTGTATGAGCTGTGAGAGACCCGCCGTCGTCTGCATAAAGCTCAGGAGTATTTGAGGCTTGGTGTTGTCATGAACCGCGTTCCCCGTAATGTGCTTTATGGTAACAACGAGATTGTAGGACCGTAAAGGCGAATAGGGGGGGTGAATAGGCGCTTTCTCAAATTTCTCGCCTTAATCAAATTCAACACGAACTTTACTCCTTTAGCTATGAAATCTAAGAAGATCAGTAAGTGCACAGAGGAAGCCTTGTGCTGAATTCGATAAACCCCTCAACCACAAGACACAAGTGAAGAATGGATCTCACTGGTCGGTCTGGGCACTAGCGGTCTGACCGGCTACCAACGGGCGGTCTGACCGATTTGCAATCGGTTCGACCGCCTTGAACGGGCGGCGGTCGAAAGCGGCGGTCCGATCGCCAGATAGAAATCGGTCCGACCGATTTAGTCCAGTACTGAAAAACAATGCCCAAATCCAAAACGAAATTTGGTCCAACTTTTGATTCAACCAATGAAACTTGACCAAATTTGGAGCACACCTCTCTAAGGATATTAAAGACCTATTTCTAGCGACGATCCTTCAGATCCACTTCGTAGAATCGATCTCTCAAGGTTTTACCAAAGAAGTGCACAAACCCTAGAAATATGAAAATCTTTGATTCAAGACTTGCTTGTGGGGGTTGATGATCTAGATGATTCTAGGAGTATTCCCACGCATCAAAGCAAGACAAAATAGGTCAAGATACCAAGCATAAACCCTTGAATCAAGGAAGCACCAAAATCATCCAAAAGAGAGAAGAACACAAAGGAGACAAATGATCTTTCAAGCAAGCATCACAAGATTGATTGATCTCACTAGATGCTTACAAAGCCACTCCAACAAGGAGGACAAGAGCTCACACAAGGAGCACATACAATCTCTCTAAACCCTAGCTTCTCCTCTCCTCTCCTCCAAACCCTAGAAAAAGATGAAGGGGGCCAAATGAGTGCTTGGGGGTTTTACATCTCCCCCTTTCTATTTATAGGAGAAGCCTAGGGTTTCACTTTTGGGACCCACACACACATGGGACCCACTCACACATAACTGTTGAAGTAATCGCCTGCTTCACCACGTGTAGGTTGATCAGCGGCTCTCATCCTGTCGCCAAGTCTCTCCTGTCCGAATCCCATCGGAACCTCCTAGAGACTTGCACCGACTTCCGCACCGCCTGATCCAACCAGCTGCACCGAACTACCCGTTCGATTCATCTTGTCCATTCTGCACCATGCTTGAGTCACACGATCTCACCCGGCATCCATGATCGTTCTGGACCTCAGCTCTCCAAGCGTAGTCCCGATCCACCTCACCGTTGACGTCGTTGACTCGCGAGCCACCGCACAAAGAATAGACAAACAAATCGTCTCCGGGAACAAGTTCTTCACAACTTGACCCACGTTAGTTCCACAATGCAATATGCAACAATAAAGCATTGACATCCATACAATAACCACAATTAACACACATCAATGCCACCAAGGCCAAGCTTCATGATTGGCGGTCCGACCGCCAAGATATCGCCGGTCCGACCGATTTCAGCCGGTCGGACCGATTCCATAACGGCGGCCGGACCGCCTCAAAAACTTAGCCAAATTTTCAGCTCGAAAATCCGAAACCTTCTGGAAATTTCAACTGAATAGAACTTTTGACTGGGAGTTCCAAAAATTGTGCGACCACATCCAGGAGACTCCCCTCACTTGCCTACACAACCTATTTTTGGTTTAGCTCCAAAATCCACTTTTAAACAAGTCGGTCGGACCGGCCACCACGGCCGGTCGGACCTCTCCACGGGCGGTCCGACCACTGAGCCACCGGCCGATCACCGTGGTCCGACAAATTTTGAAGCAAAACCGAAAATGCGTGATTTTGCAAACCAACAATGCCATTGCCAATTGACTCATCATTCTAAGATCGTGCACATATCCTCACGATATCCACAATCTCCCCCTTGATGAACACATTGGCAATAACCCAGAAAATGTAGTTTTTCGGTTTGAAAAGTAAAAAATCGCAGTTTTCGCATAAAGGCACAACTTGGTTCATAAGCAAGAAAAAGCCTAGGAACCGACCAAGCTGGCTTCAGAATAGTATAAGCAAGTGAGATAAGGCAATGAAAGCACAAAATGATTCAATTTCCAGAAAGTAACCAAAAATCTCACTTAGGTCCATATGAAAGACAAAATATTCTATTTGATCTTTGATCATTGTGAGTCTTCTTCAATTGCAAATATAATCAGAAAAAGGCAATGAAACCAAGAGACTCAACTCACTGTGATCACAAATTTTCAAAAGGTTTATTTTTTTAAGAGAGTTTTTTTATATGAAACCTTATGAATGAAACCAAAAGCTCCAAAACATCATTTTTCTTCACAATCTTTCTCCCCCTTTGACAATGAATTCATCAAGATGCATGGGAAAAGAAAGAGTATGAAGGAATGACTTTATTTTTAAACTTTAGTAAAAAGGAGCCATTACCATTATCCATGTAGACAGTACAAGTATTATACCAAGCCATATAAAGAGTAGAAGTTATATTCAATCATGGCAAAACATGTACTGCAAAGCTAAAACTAAAATAGCAATAATCTGAGATTAAGAGAATGAATACCATGAATAGTTGCTCAATATCATAGTTTCACTAAAAGCAACCAAAAATGAGTCAAGCCATGTCTATAAGTAAAAAGAGACTCAAAACTGGAACTGAGGCATTTTGAGCATTAAAAGTTCAAATATGAAGCAATATTCAAGCACTTAGCATTTTGAGCATTTTCCTAAAAATGATTTTTTTTCATTGTGCTAGATCTCAAGCCTTGCCGCGACCATCTCAAGCAAGAAGCTTAAAAGAGTGGTCTAGGTCATCCAAAACTCCCCCTGAGTTCATGCATTGTGCAATGGCAAGCCGTCTCATGAGAAAGGATTGGTGAGATCAGTTTTTTCGCACATAAAATCTCATTTTTCATTTGCTTGACTTAAGAAGTTAAAAAGCTCATTTTTTATCTCAAAATAAGTTCAAGACTCAAATTAACCTATAAGACATGGCAATAATCATAAGAGGATTACTAGAGCAAAACTAGTCACAAGATCCAACAAGACATGATTTGATTCAATTTGCTCACAGATATAAAGCTAGCAAGGCAAATGCTAAGCTAAACAAGAAGAGCCATAAAAGAAGTCTAGCAGACTATCACTTGATATGACAAGGTATAGAATATGAAATCAAGCCATACAAGGATAATAATCAAAGCTCCACAAATTTTATTATACAATGCAAGACAATTGAAATGAAACATGCATTATGATAAAATGAATGCAAAAAGAGCAAATTCCCCCTCAAAACAGCCCAATAGGACTAATAACCCCTAACTCTCCCCGCAAAGAAGCAAAACGAGAAGAATCAAGAGCTTTAGTGAAAATATCTGCAAGCTGTTGCTCTGACTCTACAAAGTGAAGCACAACATCACCCTTCTCAACATGGTCTCTAAGAAAATGAAATCGAATATCAATGTGTTTAGTCCTGGAATGTTGCACTGGGTTTTTGGCAATATTAATTGCAGAAGTGTTGTCACAGAAAAGAGGAACACTTCTCAAGGATAACCCATAGTCCCGCAAATGTGGATAAAATCCAGAGAACCCGAGAGCAACCATCGCTACAGCCTACATACTCGCCTCACTGTGGATCAGGTAATCAAGACTGCTTTCAAGACCAAGAAACAAGAGATGTGCCCAAGAAATGACAAGTGCCAGAAGTACTCTTCCTATCCACTCTACACCCCGCAAAATCAGCATCAGAAAATGCTCGAATTGAGAGAGCAGAAGAAGAAGAATACCAGAGTCCAAAGTCAAGAGTATCTTGAAGGTACCTGAAGATGCGACGTACTGCTTGACGATGAGAAGCACGAGGAAGCTCGAAGCGAGCGCACGCACATACGACAAATTGTATGTCCGCCTCGACGCCAGAAGATAGAGGAGGGAGCCAATCATACCGCGGTATTCTTCCGTCCACGGCTCTCCATCCTCATCGTGGTCCAAAGACGGTGGTTGTAGCAATGGGAGTAGACATTGGCCTACTGCTTCCCATATTGAAGCGCCGAAGAAGGTCCTTTGTATACTTACTCTGGTGAACGAAGGTGCCTTCTTTTAATTGCTTGATTTGAAGACCAAGGAAGAATGTCAACTCTCCCATCATGCTCATCTCGAACTCACTGCTCATAGAATCTGAAAATCTGGACACCAAAGCATGAGAAGAACCACCGAATAAAATATCATCCACATAAATCTGAACCAGCAAAAAATCACTGCCATGCTTGAGAGTGAACAAGGTTTTATCAACCATTCCCATTTTGAAATCATTTTCAAGTAAGAAACTGTTAAGCCTGTCATACCAAACTCTAGGAGCTTGCTTCAATCCATACAGGGCTTTAGAGAGCTTAAAAACATGGTTTGAGAATTTATGATTTTCAAAGCCAGGAGGTTGCTTGACAAAGACCTCTTCTTCTATGAAACCATTCAAGAAAGCACTTTTAACATCCATTTGAAAAAGCTTGAAACCCTTGGATGTTGCAAATGCTAAAAGAATGCGAATGGCTTCCAATCTAGCTACTGGAGCAAAGGTCTCTTCAAAGTCTAAGCCTTCTACCTGGGAATAACCTTGAGCTACGAGTCTAGCCTTATTGCGAACAACCAACCCATCCTCACTTTGCTTATTTTTAAAAACCCATTTTGTTCCAATAACATGAGAATCAGAAGGACGCTCAACTAAGGACCAGACTTTGTTTCTTTCGAAATTTTCAAGCTCTTCATGCATGGCATTGACCCAAGAGGCATCAGATAAAGCATGGGTGATATCTCGAGGTTCAAAAGAAGCGACAAAAGAAGAATGTGCATGAGAATCAGGAGAAATAAACCTGGAGCGAGTGACTAGCTCTTGAAGATCCCCAATCATCTGCTCAGGTGGATGTTGTCGCTGAATGTGAAGAGGTGCTCCTGGTGCAGAAGTGGCCTCTACCCCATGAGTTGAGTAGGTAGGAACAGGGCCACTCAGATCGTCGGTGGGGATAGGAGGAGCCCGCCACCAAACCGAGTAGTAGTAGCAGCTCTCCACCCCTCTCGAGGTAGCCGAGGATGGATCGCCTCATCCTCGAGTCATCATCGACGAAGATGCTTCCTTGAATTTCGGAACCTGTACCAGAGCATCGGTCTAGTACTGTGACTAGCCTCGTCAAAAGTGACTTCGTAAGTCTTAACAATTTTATTAGTGTCAACATTATAAACACGATAGCCACGAGAATGAGCAGGATATCCAAGAAATATGCCATCAAAACATCTAGACTCAAATTTATCAAGGTTGTCATGTTTAAGAATGAAGCACTTGCAACCAAAAATCTTGAAATGAGAGACTTTGGGAGAATGACCAAATCTAAGCTCATAAGAGGTCTTCCCAACCACAGATCTCAAGAAAACCCTATTGGAGATATAACAAGCAGTAGAGATCGCCTCAGCCCAAAATCTCCTGGGAGTAGAATGCTCATCTAGCATGGTCCGAGTCATCTCTACAAGGGTTCTGTTCTTCCTTTCTACAACACCATTCTGCTGGGGAACTCTAGGAGAAGAGAACTGATGCTCAATTCTCCTATCAGTGCAGAAGGTAGAAAAAGAAGAATTCTTGAATTCTGTCCCATTGTCACTCCTAATGGCTCTCAAAGCTCCAGGAATATCAACAGTCTAAGGACCAAATCTCTAAAGAATCCAAATGCTTCGTCCTTAGAAGCGAGAAAATACACCCATGAATACCTGGAGAAATCATCCACAACCACCAGCAAATACCATTTCCCACCAAAGAGATCAACTCTAGAAGGACCAATCTGTGTCTAAGTGAAGAAGTCGCCCTGTTCATCACCATCACCAAGGTAAGAGGTGGGTGGGAAGCAGACACCATCTTACCATGACGATAGAGCGAGCACACAAGATCTCTAACAGACTTCAGCCTAGGCAAACCTCTAATCAAGTCCTTGCGACTCTAGACAAATGATCAAAACCTATATGCCCAAGTCTACGATGCCACAAAACAAGATCATGAGAATTAGATGTTACAAGACACCTAGGACTGGAAACTGAAGAAATACTGAAATTTGCACAAAATATCTTCTCAAATCTGGAGATCTCAAAAACAAGCTCACCCGAGAAATCTAGAACTCTACACTCACCACTCTTAAACCTCACTTCTAGACCCTCATCAAGCAGCTGAGAAACAGATAGAAGATTATACCTCAGCTTACTTACCAAAGCGACGTCTTTAAGCATGAACTTGTCGTTGACGCAAGACAAGTGCCTTCTTTGCGATCCACGGTCCCGGTAGAAGCATCCCCGAAAGTAATCAATTCATTGCCGGATGCACGTGTGAGGGAGGAGAACCATCTAGAATCTCCGGTCATATGTCGAGAACACCCAGAGTAACAAGCCATATGTCCTCCTTCCTCGCACGACGGACCTAAAAAGCACAATCAGAAAACATCCGTGCCTCAGTACTGGGGTTAGTGATAAATGATCTAGGAATCTAGTACTGAGAAGCACGATGCTTGAGAACAGCAGTAGAAACAGCAGAAACATGATCAGGAATAAAATCATAAGGATGCACATGAGAACCACCTAGACCTCTCCGAAACGATCTACCAAAAGAACGATACTCCCCCTATCTAGGTGCTACCCGTGGTCTCTCCCCACGATATCCTAAACCAACATGCTGCCTAGACCCACCAAAAGAGTCTACAAAGTTCTCTACAAATCTAGGCCTATATGTGTTACGATAAATAGGCTGCCTAGTTCTAGAGACTACAGCTAGAGAAGGGACTCCTCTAATGGATCTCAAGGCGCTCATCCTCTCTTTTCTCTCAAGTTTTGCTCTCCCAAGGTAACTCAACAGGTGGCCTTCTTTCTTGCGAAAGTGCAATGGTACTTGACCTTTGAGGGTCTCAGATCAAGGAGTAAAAGCACCTTTCTTGCCGTAAAGAGTTTGAGCAAAACTCATGGATTTGAAAACAACCTTGGAAGGCTTAGGAGGTTCTAGTTCAAACAGACCATTTTTCACAACTCTAGCAATCCTAGGTGGGTGTTTCTTGGAATGCTCTAGGGGATTGAAACCTAGGTCACTATTTTTCACGCTCACCTTGGATTGATCAAGAATCATGTTGAGTTTCTTTTTCCCACTCGAAAACTTCTCAAGAGTCACCTTGAGGTAATCATTCTCTTTAATTAGACCTCACATCTAGTGCACTTTCTAGACTTGATTACCTCATCACGCTTACTCTTAAGAAGAGCTACTTCCACTTTGAAGGCCTCACAAGACACACAATAGGATTCCTTAATCCTATTCAATCGCTTCCTTAAATTTGACTCTAAATGCCTCTTGAATCTGACCAATCATGGTTTCAACTTCAGCATTCAAAACACAAGAGTTAGAATCAATGACTTTCTTAGAAGCAATAAGAGACATGGATTTTTCAATTTCAACTTTTTCTTCAAGAGTCTTGTTTAAAGCTTCAATCTCAATTGTAAGCTTGGGACAATTTTCACAAGAGGCAGCTCTAGAGTAAACAACCATTTCAGTCATCTCTTGCATCTTAATCCTATTATTCTTACAATGAGAGCATGTGTGACTAGCATTAAATTTTTGCAATTCTTTCAAGGAGCTATCCAATTTTAATTCAAGTAAAGCACAGTTAGAGCAAGTTAAAGGAATAGCTTCCATGGCAGTCACATCAAGAGAGATGGCATCTAAGAAAACAGAACTAGACTTGAGAGATTCTAGTTCATCAAGAGCATCTTTTAATTGATTAGCAACAGAGGAATGAGCAGATTTCAAGCTTGTCAGTTCTTTAAGCAAGCTAGTGCAGGAATCACAAATATCATCAGGATTAATATATTTAAGCCTAACAACTTCTAGGTTCAAATTATCAATCATAATGTCCTGCTTCATAATCATTTTTACTTGCTTATGCAATTTCTGTTCAGCAAGCACCAAAGCCCTTTTCATGTCAGCAATTGAAGGGCATACCTCATCAGGATCACTAAAAGGATCCTCATTGTTGGAGGAGTCGCTCTTGTGGCTATTCTTGGCCATGAAACACATGCCTGTGAAGTCATGAGCCTTCTTCTTGCCACGGGAGTCACTCTCGTCGTCCTCCGTTTCCGAGTCCACATCGCTCATGTTCACGTTCTCTAGAGCGGCAAGGACCCGACTGACAAACTTGCGATAGTTTGTCTTCTTGGGTTTTGCATCCCTCTTCTGGGGATGTCTTCGTGTCTCCTTCTCCTCCTTGCCCTTTAGCTTGGGGCACCTAGAACGAATGTGGTTTGACTCACCACACTCGAAGCATGTGATAGGTCCACTTCTCCTCCTATTTCTCACCTTGTTGTATGCTCTCGTGAATTTGGTGGATAGGAGGGCTAAGTCATCCTCGGGCAGTTTCTCAAGTTGCTCATCGCTCAAAGAATGCAAAGCAGATAATGAAAAACTAGATGAGCTGCAATCGAAAGACTCAGAAGAACAACCCTTGGACTTGTCGACCACTAATGCCATCGACTCTGTCTTTGGGAGACGCGAGATAAAATCAATCTCATGCGTCTTCAACCTCGAGTGTAGCTTATCCATGGTAAGCTCACTCATGACAGTGTTGTCATTGATGGAAGTGATCTTCATTCCCCAGACCTTCACATCAAGAGCACTCAACAGCTGGTGTGCATTTTCAGACTCAGAAAAGACCAGGTCAACAGCGCGGAGATCATGAAGGATCTTAGAAAATCTTCCCCACAGCTCGTCCAAAGACTCACCAGGCCTTTGCTCGATCTTAGAGTATACTTTCTTCAGCTGGTTCTGTCTCACTTCCTTGATCCCAGTGGACCCCTCGTGATAGTCACAAAGAGTCCGCCACATCTCATGAGCAGACCGCAAGTGAGCAACACGCTCAAACTCAGATCGACTAAGGCCTTGGATCAAATAATTCCGAGCCTTGCTGTTGGCCTCCACATCCGAGTGATCATATCGCCATCTACCGGGCATGACATAAGGATTTTTTACCTTAAGCCAAATAGCGTGCCCTTGAGCCTCGATATAAGCCTGCATACGAGCCTTCCAATATACAAAGTCAACTCCATCAAAAATATATGGCTTGGTTGAGTACTTGTCAGTCGCCATGGCTCCAAAGACCGGTTAAGATCTATGAGAAGAGCTAACCGGCTCTGATACCACTTGTAGGACCGTAAAGGCGACTAGGGGGGTGAATAGGCACTTTCTCAAATTTCTCGCCTTAATCAAATTCAACACGAACTTTACTGCTTTAGCTATGAAAGCTAAGAAGATCAGTAAGTGCACAGAGGAAGCCTTGTGCTGAATTCGATAACCCCCTCAACCACAAGACACAAGTGAAGAATGGATCTCACTGGTCGGTCTGGGCACTAGCGGTCTGACCGATTTGCAATCGATTCGACCGGCCTTGAACGGGCGGTCTGACCGCCGTATAGAAATCGGACCGACCGATTTAGTCCAGTACTGAAAAACAATGCCCAAATCCAAAGCGAAATTTGGTCCAACTTTTGATTCAACCAATGAAACTTGACCAAATTTGGAGCACACCTCCCTAAGAATATTAGAGACCTATTTCTAGCGACGATCCTTCAGATCCACTTCGTAGAATCGATCTCTCAAGGTTTTACCAAAGAAGTGCACAAACCCTAGAAATATGAAAATCTTTGATTCAAGACTTGCTTGTGGGGGTTGATGATCTAGATGATTCTAGGAGTATTTCCACGCATCAAAGCAAGACAAAATAGGTCAAGAGACCAAGCATAAACCCTTGAATCAAGGAAGCACCAAAATCATCCAAAAGAGAGAAGAACACAAAGGAGACAAATGATCTTTCAAGCAAGCATCACAAGATTGATTGATCTCACTAGATGCTTACAAAGTCACTCCAACAAGGAGGACAAGAGCTCACACAAGGAGCACACACAATCTCTCCAAACCCTAGCTTTTCCTCTCCTCTCCTCCAAACCCTAGAAAAAGATGAAGGGGGCCAAATGAGTGCTTGGGGGTTTTACATCTCCCCCCTTTCTATTTATAGGAGAAGCCTAGGGTTACACTTTTGGGACCCACACACACATGGGACCCACTCACACATAACTGTTGAAGTAATCGCCTGCTTCACCACGTATAGGTTGATCAGCGGCTCTCATCCTGTCGCCAAGTCTCTTCTGTCCGAATCCCATCGGAACCTCATAGAGACTTGCACCGACTCCGTACCGCCTGATCCAACTAGCTGCACCGAACTACCCGCTCGATCCATCTTGTCCATTCTCGCACCATGCTTGAGTCACACGACCACCCGCATCCATGATCGCTCGACCTCGCCTCTCCAAGCGTAGTCCCGATCCACCTCACCGCTGACGCCGTTGACCGCAAGCCACCGCGCAAAGAATAGACAAACAAATCGCCTCCGAACAAGTTCTTCACAACTTGACCCACGTTATTTCCATAATGCAATATGCAACAATAAAGCATTGACATCCATACAATAACCACAATTAACACACATCAATGCCACCAAGGCCAAGCTTCAAGTGATTGGCGGTCTGACCGCCGCACATCGCCGTCCGACCGATTTCGAGTCGGTCCGACCGATTCCATAACGGCGGTCGGACCGCCTAAAAGACTTAGCCAAATTTTCGCCAAAACCAAACCTTCCGAAATTTCAATCGAATAGAACTTTGACCGAGCTCCAAAAATTATGCGACCACATCCAGGAGACTCCCCTCACTTGCCTACACAACCTATTTTTGGCTTAGCTCCAAAATCCACTTTTAAACAAATCGGTCGGACCGGCCACCACGGCCGGTCGGACCTCTCCACGGGCGGTCTGACCGCCCGAGCCACCGGTCAAACCGCCTGTGGTCTGACAGCCTTGAAGTAAAACCGAAAACGCATGATTTTGCAAACCAACAATGCCATTGCCAATTGACTCATCATTCTAAGATCGTGCACATATCCTCACGATATCCACAGATATCTCTCCAGCTGCTGCTGCACCACCAGGATTTCGACTTCCCGAGGTGGCCGGACTTGTTCCTATCCTGACAAAGGTCGCAAGCCCGGATGTCCGCAGCTTTCCTCGCACTCAAAGACTCGCACCTCCTGAAGGTCATCATCTGCTGCTAGGTTCTCCTCGGCGACTCATAAGTCCATCGAACCCCCTAGACACGGGTTCACCTGAGGCTCATCTGTTAAATGAGTTTCTGGTGAATTTTAACCGAGATGACTATGTGTAGGGAATGGATGATGAGCACCATGTTTAGGAAGTAGTAGTAGCTGACCAGTAGCTGTCTTGTATTAAAAATAATAGGATGGCCCTTTTGTTCGACTCTGAAGGTTGTAAAGCTTTTGTTGGATCTTGCCCATTATTGTCTACTGACATATATGGGTGTTGTATTAAACTCGTTTGCTGAAATGGAACATGTGTTCTTTTGGTGTTAATTCTGATGCATTTCATATCATTATGCATGTGGGGGTTTAGTATTTTCTTTCTCTCTGACCAATCTTGTTTGTGTATGCTTGAGTGTATCCTTGTGGTGTTGTTAACCATTGTGTGGTAACAGTATGACAGGACCTACTACTCGCGTGCGAGCACAACAAGAGGAGAGATTCTCTACCCCAATTCCCTACTCTCAAGGAGAGCAGGCTGACCCTTCTGGTTCTCATGGTACGCAAGGTGGTCGCCAGGAAGAGGGGCTTCCTCCGCCGCCCTCATTGGCTGATGTCCTCATGCAGATAGAGCGCAACTGGATGGATCAAACGCGCATTCTGGAGCAAATAGCGCTTAACACTTCTTCCACTACCACACCAGCTGGTGGGGTAGGAGGCCATCATGTGCATGGGGGTCTTGCTGATTTCCAACGAACTAACCCACCAGTGTTCTCCAACTCCCAAGAACCATTGAAGTCAAGATTGGCCCGAGTATTGAGAAGAAGTTGCTGATATCTCAATGTTCCGAGAGGAAGAAAGTCTTGTTCGCCAGTTACCAGTTGGATGGAGCAGCTAGCGTTTGGTGGGACAACTATCTTGCCACTCAGCCTGCTGGACATGTCCTGATAACGACGGTGCATTAAAATACGTGCGTAAGTGTCGCGTTTGTTTTGGACCTGAACGGGAGCCTAATTAAGTCAAACTTCTAGAAGGTCTAAGCCTCCACTATAAATAGGGGAGGGAGGTGGCTGCATCTCTGCTTCGTCTCTTTTGCTCTTTTGTAAATCCTAATTTTCTTAGGAAGAGCTTTTGTGGAGGTTAGGGTTCTTAATAGTTTGATGTGATTTTCGCTCTCTTGGATTGAGCATTGTCCTCCATTGATGGAGAGGCTGTAAACCCATATCATATCAATCAATCAAAGGAAAGTTTGATCAATGTTTTATCTCATTGCGTTCTTTCTCTTTATTTGATGATTTTGAGTATTTCTTTGATCCGTGAGTTTTTGATGGAATTCTTCACGTGATCTAGCTTGCTGTGAGGTGTGGGAACCTATCTAGGATCATCTTGATCACCAATCACCCACGAGCAAGATTTTGGATCAAGTTTTCATTTTGATCTAGTTTTGAACCCTTCTTTGATCAAACGAAAAATGATTGTTATTCTTCCAAGAATTATCACAATCTTCGATTGGAATAGGTTCCTGGCATCATTGAGAAGGTGTGTTCCAAGTTTCATCAAGTTTGGAGTTGTAGATCAAAAGTTTCATCTATTTGCAACTTCATCATCGGCCGCTTTGATCTGCTCGAGGCCGCCGATCGATCAAGGCCACCGGTCAGACCACCAGGCAATCGGTTAGACCGCCATTGACCCAGCGGTCTGATCGATAGTGCATTTTTTTTGCTTTAGTCTTTGTTTATTTTATCGTATTGCTTAGGGGTTTAAATTGGATTCAATATTAGTCTTCCGCTGTACTGATATACTGATCTTCATAGCTTCCATAGCTACTGGAGTAAAATATTATTGAATCAATTATTTGTGAAAAAGAGAGCGTGATCCTATTCGCTCCCTCTAGTCGCCTTTTTTGTCCAACACGGAAGGTCTCGGTCTTACGAAAATAACTCGCGAGTCCTCACACTCAGACACTGACAACAACCAGCTTATCTGTCTCACAGAGGCATAACCGCCGAACGGTTGATACTTTATCAACTGTTGCCTCGTTCTGACCTGTCGCGTCACTTCCCAACACGCGTCTCTTAAAGAAACAACTGCCACCTCTTCAACGATTACTTAAAGATGAGTGCAGAAGACAGACGACATCGAATTGAAACATAGCAATCGGCATTAGATTCATGTTTCAACACTCATTCCGCAATATAGGGAGCAACACTCTCAGTGTAAATAGGATTAGTATTTTGCCTTGTTTAGGCACCCCCTGTAATAACCAGTTCATAACAATAAAAGAGCAGTCTCATTCTCTCCCAAGAACTCTCTGCCATTTTCCTCTTTTTATTTTGTAAGATCGGCGACTTGATCATCGACACATACCCAAAAGCTACCTTTACAACCGTTCAGTTACGGAGTAGTGTTTGGCAACCCCTAGTGCACTATTATGCATGTAGGTAACCATACTGATATCAGGTCTAAGGATTATACATCATCGTTGCTTGATGACCATGTTTCACTGGTCATGGATATAGGAATATCGAATCAATAATGTCAACACATGTTAGAGAATATGGTGTTGGATTGACCCACCTTGAGACGCTATTGAGATTGTTATGATTTTATGTTAAAGAGCTTCACCAACAAGTCACACACTTGTTAATCTTTATAACTGATGATTCATTCAAGGAACGTAATAACATTTATTCTATAACTCATAAACATAGACGTGATACAATCATCTCTACAATCGGATCTAGGGCAAATCACCAACACGGGAGCCCTTGTTGCGATTTTTTTTTCGGACTACGTAGATCCAATCTACTATTTCGCATTGCGTTAATGACATTAACCCTTTTTGATCGCAATTCCAATTTGATCAACCAGATTGATCTTCACACGCTCCATGGATTTACACCTTCATTGTCTACCCCGATGGCGGAAACCGACCGGTAGAGGCAAATCGTGATTCGATCATGAAAAGACTATCACGGAATAACGATCATGTACCCATCTTGAGACCACTGCGCCTGGACGATCATATCGACCATCGCCAAAATAAATCGATCATATAGAACGACCAACAGAAACAATAATAGATCACATCTATGACTCCCACAAAACACAATATGCATGTAATCTAAATCTAAAACTAGATAGGATGGCCTTGATACCACTAAAGAACGGCGGGTTGGCTACGCTAGAACAAATTCAAAAATCTACCGCATAAAGAAGGAACTTTCCGTTAGTAATAGATCACATGATTACCACTAGACGCGCAGACTCGTAGCTGAAGTAGAGTCGATGTAGAGTGTTAGTGTGGTGATGGTCATACTAGCCGCACGTCTCCTCCTCCAGCTGCTTGTGATCGTCACGAGTTGCGGATCATCCTAGTGCTGATGCTTCGCATCAACACTTCCAAGGTATCCACACATATAGGGCAGTGACACCACGCACTGGAGTGCTAGCGCCGGCTGTGTGGTATTGGATGAGGAAGGTGTGTCCACTAGGGTTTCGAGAATTCCCCATTTTTAACCATATACCACCGCCCCTCTATATATAGGCATCCATGATGGGTCTAGAACTTTGAGGCCCATTAGGAACTCGTGGTCCACAAGAATTCGGATCACCATCCAAATTAAATTCTAGCCCTTTGAGTGTGCGACCTTATAGGTTCACGTACACTTGGACATAGCCCGAGTACTCCTACTTATCCAATAATCGGTAGCGGCCCCTAGCAAGACATGTCGACTCTCAAGTATACGTAAAGATCATATCAGACGAACCTCAACAAAACTTATATGAATTTCATTTTACCTCACGATATCGGTCAAGCTCAAGGTAAGTACGTGCCATCCTTGTTGGTTAGCTTAACCACTCTTTCTTTATCACGTGACTCAAATTCCCCGACTACGGTTAACTCTTTAACTGCGAGTAGCATGGCCATGCATTTCTGGAATCCAGTCACTCGAGAGGCCTAAAGATATCTCTCCCATTGCATGGAGGGGCAAATCATATCTTGATCGACCTTGTCTCGTTGCATGCATCATGACAAAACCCACAAGCTACCTTGATAACTACCCAGTTACGGAGTAACATTTGGCAACCCCTAAGTAAACCATTACGCATCTCGAGTACTTGCGACAAAGTCTAAGGACATAGCATACGCATTGTAAATGAGACCAACTGATGATATGTAAGAATGTAACGTTCTCGCAGTATCTCATGGCGGGTTGATCCAACCCTATATTCGCTAACATGTGTCTATATTGTTGGTTTGATATCTCGATATCTATGACCTGTGAAACATGATCACCAACCAATACATATGCTAGTCTATTCATATGTGTACTCATACGTTTAAGAATAATCGTCGCAGAAATATAGAGTTTTACAATCAAATCACATACTTGATAATAAATATTAACAATATTTTTTTAAACAAAATAACATATTATTCAATAAATTATGAATATAATAAAAAATAATCATCTTTATAATTAAGTGTAGGACATATCTCCGGCAGAGCCCGTCGTCGATCAGTTGTGGACCAGTGCATCATCGCCGATCCGTGCAATCATCATCATGGACCAGTGCGTCATCGTCGATTAGTGTGTCACAATCACGGCAAGGCGTCGACTGAGCATCATCGACCATATGACGTCAACCTGATTAAGGAGAGGAAACACGGTGGAAGAGAAGCCAAACCTCTGTGAATATTTTTCCCGAGTTCTAGGGAGGCATGGTAACACTTCTGAATTATTTTATAATTTTTAGAAATTATTTGATAATTTTGGAGGCAAGTCAAACCAAGTCAAAGCTTGGTCAAACCCTAACTCCAACTTTCTCGAATTTCTGGAGAAAAATACAGTGCATGAAAATCTCTGAAAATTTTATGTAAGGTTAATCCTTAATTTCATAATTTTTGGAGCTGGCTTGCCACCTTAAGAAAATTCTCAAAAAATCAGCTGTTAATTCAAACACTAGCTGGTTTTCATTGTTTCTTGGGTTCGAGTTAGACTCGGGCTCGAGCCACTTGACTTGGTTCAATCAACTAACTGCACCGCCGCGGTCGATCGAGCACGAGCGCTGTCAGCCGTCGGATCGTCATCGAAGCGTTACCGATACGATCACAGGAGAGTCGTTCGATTGGAAAAGCACGGCTTGAATTGGAGTGAACGTTCGGACCGGCCGATCGCCCAATTCATTTGAACCGTCCGATTTGGAGATAACGGCCTGGATCGAGTGAACGTTCGGACCGGCCGATCGTCCCTTTCATTTGAACCGTTCGATTTAGATCCAACGGTGGACGCGTGATACGGATCCACCTAGTTGATTAGATGAATCCTGATTGTTGGCCCAATCTTTCACGGTACACTCGAAGATCAGTAGCAATGTCACAAACCAATTCGGTGAATTGAATTGTAAGAAAATCAATATACTAACAAACCAATCTAATAGATTGAATTGCAAGTAGTAGCGTTAGGTGAATAGTACTCCAAAACAAGAGATAGATATCTTGATCTTGTCTCAATCTTTCTTCCTCAATCTCTCCAACTCATATCACGACTCAAGAACACACGATATGCGCCAAAACGGCTTTTCTGATTTTTATTATCTAAATCATAACTTGTCCTCCAAATAGTGCGGCCATGGGGGTTTATATAGCCTCCCACGCAAGCAATACCAATACATGGATGAACAGTAACCGTGGATGAATAGTAAATCGAATCGGTGAACAAGAATCAATCGCTGAATAGTAACCCATTCTGATGAATAAGAATCGATCTGATGAATAAAGAATCCGCTCGATGAACAAGAATCCGATTTGAAATCTGAGTTATATTTGGAAACTTAAACTATTCTAATTTTGGAATAAAAATATTAAACACTAATTGGCTGTCCGAATTGGATCCAAATTGAACCAACCCACGTGCCATATTCCCGACGTCCTCCCCATGCATGGCTAAGTCTTCCTCTCAGTTTCTCTTGTGTTGTGGGCTTTCCTTCTCTGAGCTTTTTGCGCGAACATGTTCCATGCACTTGATGTTTTCTTTGACGCCAATACAACCCTTGTTGCCATGTCACCACATGTCTTTCTTGACAGCCCGCATGCGCTAGGGTTTTAACCCGAGAGCATGTTCCCTCTCGTTGGCCAGCATCTCCATCCACCCTGTTGGCCTTCACAATGTTTTGTTTTACCTTTTGTTGTAAAACAACACCGACGGAGCCAATTTGAGTTCTAGCATTAGTTTGCAATTTAGGGATGCAAACCAATGCTTTGGTAGTAGTTATGCCCGTATCAACGCGTCGTCTCCTTCCTCGTGTCTGAGCAAACGATGCGTTTGAGTCAGGCCATGGCGTAAGCAGAGGAGAAGGGCGCAGCGTTGGGTCACCTCGGTGGCCACCTTTAAACGGCTCCTTCTGTTAGCATTAATTGTCCGTCGTGCACCGCCCTCAAATGTCCATAGCTCAACTGCTCCCATCGCTCTCAAGTGCTCGTATGGCAGGTTTGACCCGAGGAGAAACTGTTGCCGTTGCTCTTTGCCTTCTCAGCTATTTAAGCTCCATTGCTTCCCCTTTGGGTTCCTTTAGCATTTCTGCAATTCTAGCTAGCACCTCAGGGCTGGTTTGAGCTTGTTTCACCCGAAATCATTTTAGCCGCCATTGCCGAGTTTCAAGCTCACGGTGAAAGCGGTACCACAGTGGCTCTCCCTCTCCATTTCTTGCTCCCTCTGCTCCCTCTTTAATGACTTGAGATTAACCCTCGCTCAATTTCACTTATCTTCCTCAAGGCTTGGCTAAATTGGAGATTCCCCATTTTCGGCCGAAATCACTATTTTTCGTCTCCGGAGCAGCTCCAACCTTCTCTATGCCTCTCCAGTGCTAAGGTAGCTCCACTTTAGTCCCTAGTTGCTTGGCACTCGCTTACTTGGACCGCAGCGGAGCTTCTTTGCATTTCTCATTTTCGACTGTTTTTTGTCACCTCTGTCAACTCCGGCTTGCCGGCGTTCTAGACCGCCAGCACTGCAGCTTTATGGTCCCGCAGGTGCGCAAAGCTATTGCGCACCCATTTGGACCTTAGCTCGCGCCGTCGTGACTGAGTCGCCGCGGTGAGCCTCCTTCGCCGCCGAGTTTGTCGGACAAACTGTGCGCGAGCGTTTAGAACGTAGTTCTGTGTGGACCGTTGATCTTTAGATCAACGGCCCAGGATCACGTGAACGTTTGGACCATCCGAACGCGGCAATCCATGTGTACCGTAGGATTTTAAATCAACGGCTCAGATTCGAGTGAACGTTCGGACCGTCCGAACGTTTCGATCAACGTGGACCGTTGGATCTAAATCCAACTGTGAACGTAAGAGCCGCGCGCGCGCTATGCTCTGCGCGCGTGGGCCATCGGATTTCAGATCTACGGCTCAGGTTGGAGGGAACGTTCGGACCGGTCGAAGGTTCCTTCGTTGTGAGCCATCCATTTCTAGATCAACTACCATCTATTTGAACGCTCGACCGTCCGAACGTTTCCATCCGCGTGGACCGTTGGATATAAATCCAACAGTGGGGTTTGTGAGCCGCTTGAGCGCGCGCTGTCCCGTGGACTTGGGCCGTTGGATCCAAGATCAACAATCCAAGTTCGTCTACGTCGATTAATTTCGGATTTTCCCGAGAGGTATTATTTGTTAACTGAAAAAATTCAATTAACTTGTAAAATGCATAACAATTTTGTTAGTTATGTTTTTAACTAAACTTTAATCTAAAAATGGTTATAACCTCATTATAGCTCCAGAAATTTATGCGAAGATTTTAGTTGTAATGAATAGTAGCATTTGGGATTTATAAGGCTGAGCATAATTGTTCCGCTCATATCTTTTGCATTAAGAATCCAAATCAATTGGTTCTTATTGCTAAATTCCTTATAAATCATGCTCTTGCTGCTGTAAAATTTTCAAGGTATTTGGAAAAAGTTTGCTGTTAAGTCTTTGTGTTTTCTTCGTTCTTATCGGTTCTTTTTTGCTTTCTCGTTAGGTTTTGAAGAGCACATTGATCACCTAAGTGATCCTCCGCAATATCTTGAACAACAGTAACCAGGCAAGCAGTTTGATCATAAATTTTCCATTACTTGCAAGTCTAATATGTTGTTTACAAATCATATGTATGTATGCTTTTGTGTCAAATTGTTGGACCGAAAAGGCGACTAGAGGGGGGGTGAATAGGAGCACGCTCACTTTTTCCTAAATAATGAATTCAACACAATTTCACTCCAATAGCTATTAGGAAGCTATGAAGATCAATATACCAGTACAGCGGAAGACTAGTATTGAATCCAATTAAATCCCCTAAGCAAAATAACAAAATCAACTAAGAATGCAAAATCTCAAAGCATAGGCGGTCTGACCTCTGGACTAAGCTTGCAATCACCCATGTCAAAACGTTTGAGTAGATCTTTAGTGTACTTTGTCTGATGGATGAAAGTTCCTTCCTTGCATTGCTTGATTTGAAGTCCCAAAAAGTAATTAAGCTCTCCCATCATACTCATCTCAAATTCCCTGGACATAGTCTCAGAAAAACTGGAAACAAGAGCATTAGAAGAACCACCAAAAATAATATCATCCACATAAATTTGAGCAAGTAGAAAGTCATTGCCACGCTTAAGAATAAATAGAGTTTTATCCACTTTACCCATCTCAAAATTATTTTTAAGCAAGAAGGTCTTAAGTCTATCATACCAGGCTCTAAGGGCTTGTTTAAGACCATACAATGCATTAAATAGCAAGTAGAAAGTCATTGCCTTCTGTAAAGCGGGCCCTGTATCCAAGTTAGGATGAATTATTCTTCCAACAAAAGGTACTAATATGTCGATTGTGGAGAACTCGACGTTGATGATCCGAAGGCTCCGACCAAAACAGATCAAACCCCTCGCAATCACTACACCACTGCTCCGATGGTTATCAACCGTGCCGAACACGGTTGACCTCGCCAAGAAGCACTACTACAAAGAGGTTATAGCAGACGTTTATCACGCACGGTTCCTTTGGAACCGCCTCGTGTTGGGTCCGTCTCGGCTTTGATTTGGCGCAGCTGAGTTTATCACAGACGGTTGTTATTATGAACCGTCTCGGATAGTAAATTATCGCTGCACGGTTCCCTAATAATAACCGTCAGGTAATATCACGCATTTGCTATATTTCGTAACCGCTCGTGATATCACAATTACAACATTCTGTGTCAAAATTTATGGAAGTGTTGGCATAAGTCGTAATTATAAAGTATTACACAGAGAACAAGGTCCTACTATAGTGCCCAGAGAACTAGGTATGCTTAATTTTCCAAACTAGCTTGCTAAGCTAAGTGTGAAAAATAAACCTTTCTACCCTATTCTAACTCCTATTCTAATCAGAGAAAAGATGGGAGCAATCACCACACTACCAAAGGCAGGGGTGGCATTCTATTAGTAGGCCAATAGGCACAATTACAAGAGATTACAATCCTCAATTAGAGGAGCTATTCTAGGCTAGTGCAACAATAGTAGGAAATGTACTAAAAATACTATTAATTCTAATACCCGCCGTTAGCAGAACGGAGGAGTCCTGACGCAAAGATCGGACCAAACTCCCGGAAAAGCCGAGTCAAGACCCTTAGTCATGATGTCCGCGAATCGGTGGGAGGATGGCAATGCAGACACGACCTCACCAAGAGAGACCGTGGACAAAGTGAATGTCGATCTCAATGTGCTTCGTCTCCGGTGTTGCACTGGATTGGTGGACATGTATATGGCGCTGATGTTGTCGCAGTACACCACGGTGGCCGAAACAGGGGAAACATGAAGCCCCTGAAGAAGATGCCGCAGCCCAACAAAGACTACCGACAAGATGAGCAACGGCACGGTATTTAGCCGTGACTCGAAAGGACACCGTGTCCGGCGCTTGAGGACCAAGACACCAAGTTGTCACCGAGATAAACGCAGAGCTGACGTGGAGCCGAGAGTCCGGATAGCCGCCCGGCCGGCCGAGTAGGCGTGAGAGATGTCACCGGAGAGCTCGATGAAGACCAAGATCGAGTGCCCTTGATGTACCAGAAGATGCGCTGATCAACGCGAGATGGGGTTCCCGCGATCATGCATAAATAAGCAAACCGTGGACAGATACGCCAAAGGGACGGGTGAGCGCCGACATCAGAGAGCCCTCGCAAGACTCTCAGATTCGACGGATCACATGGAGCTCGTCAAGGCCGAGAGCTTGGCATGTGTGTCAACCGGTGTAGCAGCTTGATGACACTCACCATGCAAGGCGTCAGAAGATCCACTGCGATCGTCACTGGGAGAATAGGCCGTCAAGAGCGCGCGGATGTAGATGCCGAGGAAGAAATGCGCACCGAGATCCGCTATGGCGAACTCCGAGCGCACTCGACGGTGATGCGCCGAGAAGCGCCAGAGAGGAGGTGAGGACGATGTCGCCGACGCACAACAATAGGAGGTTATGCCGGCTCTCGACGGCGATGAACAGGACGGTTTGAGGAGGATGTGATGAAGCCGATTCGACGAATGTAAGTAGAAAAACCGCACCACGCCGGGAGCTCGCTTGCCATAGAGTGATTTCAAGAAGACACACATGGTCGATGAGCCGATCCAAAGTCTCGCTGGCGAGCCGTGGAGGAAAGCATTCTTGACGCTGTTGATGAATTGGCCAGAGCGGAGGTGGCGGAGAGAATAAGACGGATGGTCGCCTTGACCAATGGATCAAGGTCTCGCCATAGTCGAACTGTGCCGCTGAGAGAAACTCATAACTACCCAATACAGCTTTATAGCGGCCGTTGGGAGAAACCGCGAACTACCGCAACATGAAGGAGCCGCTACCACGGAGTGGAACTTGTGGTTGAAGATCCATTTGTCGGAGACAATATTGGTGCTCGCAAGTAGGGACGAGGCCCTGTGTGTTGTTGTCCATGAGAGCTTGCATCGCAACGCCAATTGGGATCTCGCGAGGCACGCGGAGGTAGCCGGGACAGATACGCTTGGTATGCCGAGCCGCTGGGAGAAGAACTCCATGGAAGGGTCGTGATACGCGTGTGAGATCCCGATCGATGACGGCCGCATGTGGCCGCCTCGTGTAGACCGGATGCACAGTGGGCGGATCGGCGCCAGAGCTCCAATGCGCCGGGGCACCGACGGAGGAGGGCGCAACCGCCGACACCGGAGGTGGAGCTATCGCCGAGGAACTCGCAGGTGCCATGGTAGCAACCCGGCACGCAGACGGCGAGATCATTGACTAGAACTCAAGTCGGCCTCCTTGACAGAGAGGACCCGCAAAATATCACCACGCATACGAAAGAGCTCTCATAAAAATGACATGACGAGAGATGATGACTGTTCGTGGCGTGGTTAAAGCAGCTGTACCTTTGTGCCGAGGAGGATAACCAAGAAACACACATGCCGCGGACCGAGGAGCAAGTTTGGGGCAGATGGCGATAGGTTAGGAAAGCAAAGACAACCGAAACCCGTGAGGTGACTCAGACTGTGGCTTGTGGTGAAGAGGGGAATGGTGCCGCGAGCAGTGAGTAGGGGCATCGGCTGAGGAGATAGGTGGCGTGAGCTAGAGCCTTAGCCCAAAACTGGGGGCATATGAGCGAGAAGGAGCGTATGAACCACATTGTTTATTGTGCGACCATCCGCCGCCCCGCTGCTCATGGAGAAGTGTAGGGCAAGATAGGCGAAAGTGATGCCCCGAGAAGCAAAGAAGGATGTGTTGGCGTGGTTCACAAACTCGCAGCCTGTCACACCAATGCACTTAAGAAAAGGCCGAATCGTGGTGCTAGCATATAGGCGAGGTCTACTGTGTTGGTGGACATCGACTTCTTTAAGTGGAAAGGTCCAAAGAAATGAGTAAAATCATCAACGATAACCAAATAATATAGCGAACCGTAAATGCTAGCAACAGGAAGTCCACACATCACAATGAATAGCTGAAGGCGCGCGAACTACATGTAGCAAAAGGAAGGCGCGATGTTTGCTAAGTTGACAAGATCGGCATAGCGAGCGAGCTACGTTATTACAAGAAATAAGCTTAATGTTTATTCAAAGCATCTAGGAGGCGACGCGGATGTCAAGACGCGTGCCATAACCGGGAGGAGACGGCGAGGTGGACTGGGCGGCAGAGGGGTTGGTATCATATACGGTAGAGGTCGCCTCACTATTGCAATAAGCATCACTTGTTATGCTAGAGGATCCTTAACAAAAACCGAGAGCCAAACTCGATGGAATGTTGATTGTCACGAGTGAACTTTCTAACGAAAAGAAGGTTACGAACTATATGAGGAAATAAGGACATCATTAAGGAAAATTTAGTGGTGGTGTATGAAGAGAGTGTGGCCGCTAGAGGTGATAGAAAGGCGAGAACCATTGCCAACAAAGTGATACCAGGGAGGGTTGGAGGACATGAGATACCTCATTGGACGCCATGTGAGATGTGGCGCCATCGTCCATGATCCGCCCGCCATGTCCTTGGACACCATCCGTTCAACATGTGATGAGGCCCCTCCGGTCCCATGTCGTTGAAGGCCGAGCCGCGCGAAGTGGCGTGGCCTGAGGCGAGCACCGAGGAGGCCGGGCAAGCGATGGCGCCACTGCTCTGCCGGAAGCCCACCGACCAAAGACCGGAGGAGACCACTGCCAAAGGAACCGGTCTCGACGACGCGCTCGCTCGAAGCCACCGCGTGGTGCCACTGTTCCGCTTGCGGCGACATGCGCCCGCCGCGACCGCGCTTGCTTGTTGGAAGCGGGAGCCTAAGGCGCGGACGCCGAGGAGCGGCAATGGACGGCCGCAGCCAAGGGACCACCGGTGGCAAGTAGGCTGCCGGTGGCATCTTCGCCATTGGCTAGGCGAGTCCCTTGAGGACAAGCATAGAACGTGGCTCGCGAAGAGGAGAACGACGCCGAGTTGGCGGCGTCGTCGGTGTTGGAGTAACGTGGATTGAGGCCACGCAGAAGTTGAGGACGATCCGTGAGTCGAGACGAGGTAGCCGACATCGCGAGGGCATCGGCGAGGGTCTTAACGCCGGCTATAGTCGGCGATGGATCGACGCTTTGCATCGCGAAATGGAATTGGTCACGAGAAGACGGCGCGAGACCTTGTTGTCGCGAAGAGTCCTCGATCGCGACCCACGATCGCGCGGCGGTCTCGCCGTCACCATCGCAGATCGAGGACGCTTCGCGACGGAGCCGTAAAGCCACCGAGGATCGCAGAGTCGGCGATGGCCCAGCGGGATCGCCCGGTGTGCAGTCGAGCCGCGATGGGGGAGAAGGTCGAACTTACGACATGGTCCAAGAACTTGGACCAACGGAGTAGTTCGCCGCTTCATGTCGAGGGCGGTCGCACGTGAGCCTTGACGACGACCATGCAAGAGGGTTCAGGACGATCGGCGGCACGGCGCAGCACGGGAGGCGCCACCGTAGGCGGCCGGCGTGTCTGTGGGCGCGGCAACATGGTAGGGGTCGACGCTGGCGCCAGAGAGGAAGGGGGGCGCGCTTGGTGGAAGGAGAAGTGTGATGGCGGCCACCGGGAAGGAGGGGTGAGTGGTCGCGCAGGCCAGGGAGGCCGAGAAGGTGGCATCCGGGAGGAGGGTGGGCCTGCCCGCTGGAGGAGGGGCGGGCGGCTGCTCGCGGGAGAGGTGGGGGGGCAGTAGTTATGCAACAGGTGTGAGGAAGAAACTGATACCATGTAGAGAAGATGGGAGCAATCACCACACTACCAAAGGTAGTGGCATTCTATTAGTAGGCCAATAGGCACAATTAGTGTGATTACAACTCAATTAGAGGAGCTATTCTAGGCTAGTGCAATAGAAGGAAAGGTACTAAAATACTATTAATTCTAATACTAACATCTAACACCCGCCTCAAATGCAAGGCGACAATAACATTGCATTTGGAAATGGTTGATACTAAAATATGGAAAATCCAAGTCCGGTCTTGATAATGTCGAGCATGCAACTCTTGGAAAATATGTCGAATATCAAAAGATCTCCCATCCGGATCGCAATGTTTCATAAAGCACAAGGTGCAAGGTGAAAAGGTCGCACTACGGCAACACGATTTAAGAAGATGATGAAACCGACATGAATAGAGAGAGCTCTCAAATCGCTTCGAATAGGAATAGGTGGAAGCATGACAAATATGATTGAAGCTCAAGATGGCGGCACAAAAAGAGCGCTGCGTTAGAAGCTCTGGACGGCGGCTAAGAAAGAGGGAGTGGCGTGTCACGCCATGCATAAGGCAATTCCTATGCTTCTATAATCGACATAATAAATTTGTGGACTCGATGACTTAGATGAACTCAAAGATTGAGTGGTACGGACTTAGATGGACGCAGTGGAAGAAAATGACACAGAAAAAAAAACGCCTAAGGATAACTAGCACAACCAGCCGTAGCGGAAGAATAGCAGCAGATACTAGCATAACTAACAGCAGATACTAGCATAACTAATGAAAGAAGAAAAGACTCGACTCCTAAGCACCACCGAATAACCCATAAAGCGTGTTTCCACTCAGCTTGAGGTTCTCGGCGAACAACGAAGATGTACATCTCGAACGCCCACTTCGCATAAGCGACGACCGACGCAGAAATGCAGGAGTGCCGCGACCAATTTGGATGGATTCGATCCGCGCAAAGACTCGACTCTCCGGCCAGTAACCCACGCCGACTAAATGGCCGCCATCTTTAAAAACTACAACTATCAAGGGCCCCTGAGCGAGATTGCTCCTCCTGGTCGGCAATGAAACAAGTCGGAGGCTAGGTTTAGAACCTTGGCACTGATACCATGTTATGAATAATGCTCGTATATTGAAGAGCCCTAATGGGCAATATATATAGGAGTACAAGAGGTGTATGCCATATACAGATAAGGTAATACAAAAGACAGAAAAGGAAATACAAGAGTCCCTATTCTAACTCCTATTCTAACTCCTAACAAGGATATCCCAATATACTTCTCCGAAAGAGATAGTAGCCCTCACGTAGAAGTGATCTCAATCCCAAGGAAGTAACAAAGAGGATCCAAATCGTACATCAAGAACTATTCACTATGACATTCCTTCATAAAGGCAATGTAATCGAGAGTCATCTCCAATAATTATATCATACACAGAGAAGGAGCGCGACCGTAGAAGACATGTGAACAAAGAGGGCGTGGTCATGATCATCGCTGAGAAGCCAACAATGACAACAGAGAGAAACGGTCAAACCATACCATCGATGAATACAGCTGTGGCTGCTGTATGTAGACCTCACACAACTCGCCATTGAAAAAATATTCTTGACATCCAATCGAGATATGGGCCATCCGAACGCAGGCCATAGCATGGAGAGTGCAAACAAGGGTTATGTGAGCAAACAGAGCGGTCTCATCGTAATCACGACCATGCTCCTATCAAAATCACGCACCACAAGACGAGCCTTGTAGCGCCAAGGGAACCATCCGAACGGGTCTAGATCTTGTACACCCACTTGCACGTGATGGGTGTGACGCGCAGGTAGGCGCACAAGATCCCAAGTGTCGCGCCCCAACGCAAAGAATCTCTCAGACATCGTGAGTCGCCACTTAGCGAGCAAAGAGCCTACCGAGATCGATGTTCGAGGAGGAGCGCCGCAGCCGAGCCAGCGCCTAACAAAGATAACGATCACGAAGATCATATCTGGGAGAAGGTGGAGCTGAACCTAGCAAGGACGGAGAAGAGGAACTCGAATGTGACCAAGTAGCAGTGGGAAACAAATTTCACCAACAAATGAGGGGGAACAGAAAACGCAAGCATGAGAGCACGAGCAGTCTCAAGCAAGTGACGATGCATACGCTCAAAGATACTGTTTTGAGCGTGAGCACCAGGACAAGAGTACTGGGGAAGAGTGTCCTCGCCAATGAAAACACAAAGCAAAGCAGAAAGATCTCACCACAGAGTTGGCACGAAACACACAAATGGCGGAATCAAACCGAGTGCAAACCATGGTGGCAAACATCTGGTAAATAGAGAGAACCTGACTGCGAGAGGACATGAAGTAGATCCAAGTATGACGAGAGTAATCATCAATAAAGATCACATAGTATCGATGACCCCCTTTCGAGATGAAGGGAGCTGGACCCTAAACATCTGAGTGAATAAGATCAAAAGAACAAGTAGAAACAAAATCACTAGAGGATAAGGAGTTGCAATGCCAAGCTTGCAACCCATGCAACAGAAAGTGTCCCAAGAAATGCACTCAAGAACACCACGACCGACAAAAGACGATAGATGCGAGCCACAGAGATGACCGAGACGATGGTGCAACTGAGAGAGGTAGTGGACGACGCAACAAGACTAAAGGTAGTGGTAGCGATCGACCGTCGCGAAGACAAATAAAGGAAGATGAAGCACCAAGCTCCCAAAGACATTGCGAATCACTAGGCCGAGGGCTGCACAAGTAGAGTCTCTACGCTGCTATCCCAACACAACAAGAGTCGACTCAAGAACAACACGATAATCGTGTTCTGATCCACCAACTGACATAAACCGCATAGTGTCGAGTGTAACATCCCAATTTTTGAGAGTTTTGAAAATTTCAAAATTTTAAAAAATAAACAATTACCTTTAATTGCCAAAAGCTTAATTGGGAATTCTGTAAGAAAAAATGTTAATATGAATTAATTAAACTTCAATTAAATTAAAGTTGGTTTAATTGAGTTTTCTAGTATTTAAAATCAAAATTTTTATTATAAGTGTTTTCTTGGATTTATTGATTTTAGAAATGGTTTTTCCTTTTCCAAAATTAAAAATTAATTTGTTTGCAAAAGAAAAGAAAATTAAAGTTAAAAGTATTTTATTAAGTCCGTAATAATTCAAGGAATTTCGTGAATTTTTCTAGAATTTTGGACTCTATTTGCTATTTTCTAAAAAGCCTTTTCATTTGTTTGTATTTCAAATTCAAAACTCAAGTAAAACTCATTTTATGCGGTAATAAACCCGCCTACTAATCGTCTCCCCTGCCACTTCGCCAACCGCACGGCCCACCTCCCGCCTCGTCTCGCGCCACCGACGATCCCCATCGCGACGGCCCGCCGCCACGCCCTCCTTCCCCATCACCCGATTTTAATCGGACGGCTCACTATTCTTCTTCCTCCCCGCAGATCGCTTTCTCTCCCACGCTGCTTCGTGAATCGCTGTCGCGACCGCCGACGCCGCCGGCCTCGGCGGCTACCGCTCGCCTGTCCCGCCTCGCCCCGCCCCTTCCTCTCTACTCCCAAGAGGCGCCGCCAAAGCCTCCGCCTGAGCCCAGGCCACTCTCTCCTCCGCCAGACTCTCCGGCCAAGGCCCGCCTCGACTCCTCCGCCTATTTAAGGAGCACACCGCCCGCCTCCTCTCTCTACCCGCTTCCTCCTCCCTTGCTCCTCGCCTCACCCAGATTTCACATTTTCTCCCTACCAGCTCGCCACACTGCTTGCCGCTACGCCTCCTCCGGCGGTGACCCCACCATCGCTATCCCCGGCTCACGACCTCAGGCGCCTTCCTTCGCCACGCCGGCTCCGGGCTTCCACCTCCGCCGCCACGCTTTTCGGCCACGCTTTTCCCCAACGGTCCGCGACCGGCCCCCGGCCTTCTACCTCTTGGCACCGCCCCGGCCAAGGCCCTCCCGCCGACGCTTGGCTCGACCGCGCCTTGCCGACGGGAGTGGCCGGGCGTGGCATCGACGGGATGCCAAACAAACTAGAGAACTCGTGTCTTGTGGGTAAAGTTGTACAACTCTATAGTATTAAAATCTATTCGAATAGCCGTGTCCCCTGCATGGACATGCCCAATTCTTTCACACAAGGTAGAATTTTCAAAACCGTGGTAATGGTTCGATGGAAAGGTTCGCTGATTGGCTGCAAAGTGAACGGAGGTTCACTATTTGTTTCAAAGAACTTGTTATTTATGTATTATTCTTTAAACTCCTCGCCCGCAATCTAATTATTGTATTTACTGTTAAACTTGCTCAGCAAATTAACTATAAAGCCATCCTTGCTTAAGCTGCATGAATACTAGGTGCATACATTTTCTACGACTTGTCGAGTACTTTATGTACTCACGCTTTATGCCCTTTGTTGATCATCCCAATGTAAGAATCAGAAATGTTGAGTTCTACGAGGAAGGCTACTTTGAAGACTTCGCTAACTAGGTCACGCCCTCCACTGATTGCCCGTGGGCATGTCGATCAGCTCCACGATTTTGGATTTCCACCGCAAGAACTCTCTTATTGCTAAGCCCGCGGAGGCGACTTTTGTAAGAACTTAACCATAAGGTCTTTGTCGTTAACTAATATTACTTTGTTCGCTTCATTAGTTCGTTGTTGAATGGTTATGATAACATCATTGTTGCAACTATGCGAAGCTAGCTCGATCATGGGACTAGCTTGGTATGCACAGAGGGTCTCGGTTGTGTGATACCCGTACGCGACACTGAGGAACATGAGAGACCGTATGAACATGAAAAGAAGTGGAAAGGTGCCTCACCAAAGAACAGGGAGAGGTACCATCTTCTGTATGAATAAAGGAAGGAAAATCTGGGAATGCACATAAGTAAGGTGGGTAGAATCTAGTGTCATGTGAAAAGAAGCACAAGAGTTCAAGATCCACGAGACAAGATACCTAACGAGGAGGAGGCGAAGGCGAAAGACTACAGAGGAGTAAGAGCTGCACGAGTAGAACCCAAGAGTCTCGAGGACGAGCCGACACCCAGGCATCAAGTAGTGAGAGGAGTCAGGTGTGGCGCCACTAGAGGAGCCCTCGCAGAGGCCACTCCCGAGAGAGGAACCTCCAGAGCCCTTCTGGGACGCCCACCCCGACGACCTAGTCCCTCCGCTTGTAGCAATCCCGAGCATCTATGGTCCGCCACTGATGGTAGGTGCAAGTGAGACCCACAAAGGAAGCAAAGAACCACCGGAGGAGCTAGGGGAGGATCACTACGCGGCCAAGAAACCGACGGCGGGCAAAGTAAGGCACAAGACAGATCCAGATCTCGAAGCCACACCACTGATTTAGTCTCCTCAAAGATGCATACCCGTGAGGGCCTCCACCAAGCTCCTAGCGCAGTGGCGAGTCAGAGCCGAGCACGCATACCAAGAAACTTGGGCCCGAGACGCCGTAAAGTCGAGAGACGATGAGTTTCAGCGAGCACGAGTCGCACACGAGCAGAGTCGTCGATGCCACTATAGGTTTTGGTGGAAGTCATCTATAGTGGCATCGAGCCAAGAGAATGCGTCTGTACACGCAGTCGATATATATAGCATCACTCATCGGGTAGTGAGCTTAGAGGCGCCCCCACACGAGCCGTGGTCGCCGATACCGCCACACCCATGTGAGATGGTCATGGGCATGCTACCCACCGATGGCGGCACACGAGCCTTGGCATCCCGCCACCGCCGTAAGCTGCAACTCGCATCGACAGCTCCAGGCCTCCTCCATTGCAAAGATTGACACCTCCCAGCCACCCGATTCGCACTTAGGGAGATCAGCAGAATCAAGTGTAGGCCAAAGTGACAGGTGCTCATCGTTAGTTGCCGGATTTCTGCTCTTGGTGATGGCAAGATCCTTACTCCTCATTGAGAGGATGACACTTGGAGACGGGCAATTTTCTAGTTTTATTTCTCACATTGCCATACCAACCTCGAGGGGTTGGGGATACAAATTTATAGGTCACAACCAAACGAGCATATGCTAAGATGCTAGTCTAAGATGTCAGGCCCTAGATGCTAGTCAAGATGTCAGCCCTAGATGCTAGTCAAGATGTCAGCCCTAGATGCTAGTCAAGATGTCATTCCAGAAGGGCAAAGAAACCACTATGCCGCAGCCCCACAAGCACCGCATAAACACGTAGAATTATCCATCACTCTCCCCTAAGTCTTGTGTGTCTCCTTGTGAGGAATCGAGCCATCCCGATCCTCGCCAAGTTCGAACTTGATCCGCCAAGAGACTTGGTCGAAGGTCGGCGAGCCGGTCTTGGGTGTTGATGTAGTTGGTTCGACACTCTTCATCCGTGCAGCCTCCGATGAAGTGATACTCACCCGATGTGCTTGTCGCGCCATGGAAGATGTGGTTCTTCGCCAAGGCCAAGGCGGACTTGCTATCCACCCCGAGCTCTACCGCCTGCTGCTGGGCTAAGGAGATCGCCTGGCACCGAGCCAACCACAGAGCCCGAGTAGGCGTAGTGGCTGCAATGTACTCGCAGCCTAGACAAAGCCACCACCCGGCCGCTGATCGATCGCCACCGACGGACACTTGCCGAGGAAGTACAGCCGCCCACCGGTGCTCTTGCTCGTGGTCGATGTCGCCGGCGTGGTCGCCGCCGGGCCAGACCGATGAAGTGCACGCGTCGGCATCTTGGTAGTGCAAGCCGAGTCCGGAGGTGCCCGCGACGAGCGGAGGATCCTTTCACGGCCACGTGCTCCGCCGTTTGGCCGCCGCATGAACCTACCGACGAGTCGACGGGAAACCAAGTCCCGCTGTGGACAAGGTAATGGCGGTCGCCATTAATGCGCCAGATCGTCAAGGCCCACCTCCTCCTCCGTGATCTCACGACTCAGCCACTCTCTCCTCCATAGGAGTTGGTCATTGGGGCCATGAGTCGCCACTCCACGATGCGCCAGGAGGGGCCCGCGAGAGAGATGCCGGTCGTTCCGCGGACCTCGATCCCGAGGTAGAGGGAGAGGCCCGAGGTCGCCATCCGAAGGTGGCCTTCATCTCCGCCTTTGAATGCCTCGATCTCCTCCTTGGTACCGGTGATCACAAGGTCGCCGACGACGCCATCGCCAGGCATTGCCTCCCTTGTTCACGGTAGACCGCTGCCTCGTGAGCGCCCGCCGAATCCCATTTGCTTGAGGCGGAGTCCACCATGCCTAAGTTACGGTGCCCGCCCGCAGCCGCAGAGGGCTTGCGCAGCGAGGACCTTGCTCTCCTTGCGGGATGATGAATCTCGACGGCCGGCGACGAGACCTCCTCCTTCAAGTCGCCGCTGAGGAAAGCGCACTTAACGCCCATCTGATGAACGCACTCGCCTCCCGGGTCGCGGGGCGGAGACGCACGGACCCATCCGCAACAAAGCGCCAAGGCATCGCCGGTCGACTCTCCTGGCCGACGGCCACGCGCCACGAGGCGCGCCTTTGTGCTTGATCACCTCTCCACCGCTTTTGAGCTTGAAGACCCACTTGAGAGATGGCGTGGCGTCGGCCGGAAGATCGCCGCCCCACGCTTTGTTTCGCCGACGCCGCCCATCTCTCTCGCACAAGGCACGCCATGCCGCTGCCTCTCTCCGCCGCCGGGAACGAGGCTCGCCGCCGCCCTGCGGCGAGGTGCGCCGAAGTCGCGCCGCGCTGCCAGGACCCCGCCGCCGAGGAGGTCGCCCACTGCATCAGAAGGCAGGCTCGCCGCCGTGGTAGGCGCCGACGCGATCCTCGCCGCTGGGACGGAGGGCGAACTCCACCGCGGCGCTCGCCGGGCCGGCCGCCGCGCCGAGCCCGGCGAGTAGGTGCCGGCAGGAGAGCGAGGCGTGGCCGCGGTGCCGGCGCTGGCTCGCCGAGCCTCGGCTTGCCGAGCCGGCGCGTGAAGGGACTCACGAGGTGGTGGCGAACGAGGCGGCTGGCAGGCAAGCTCTGGCGAAGACGAAGCCGCCGCCTCCCGCCTCGGCGGACGAGTCGACGGCGAAATCGCCGTCATCGGAGTCGAGCCGTCATCCACCATCTTGCCTCACGCCCACCGCTTCGCCGAACACGACGCCACGCTGATGCATGCGCCGTGTCGCAGGTCGAGGACGCGAGTCTTGGCGCCCGCAGATCCGGCGAAGACCCGGGCGTGTTCGCCGCCGAGCTTGCTAACGGGTTGAGCTCCTTGACGGGCCAGCACCAAGACACGGAGGTGGTTCACCGCGCCGCCGCGCTGTGCCCTCGTATGGCGCCTTGTCGCCGAGGGCCTAGCGGGGAGCATGAGCAAGTGGATCGCAGCCATTACCGCCACCCAAAGAGAATGCCCATCCTCTCTCGCTGAGGAGGGCGCGCGGCCACCACCGCCCTGCTGCGGCGCCGACGACGCTGCTCGCCAAGGTGTAATGCGCGAGAAGCGACGATGGATCTCATCGGCGAAGCACGCGGGAACTCACCGCCGTCCGCGGCAGAGGACCCGCTTGCGGTCAAGATTTCGCCTCGCAGCAGCCTTGAAGACGCTTGATGGCGCCCGCAATGCGCGCTTTGACGCCGAGCAGACACCATGTAGCGGACACGCTGCCGACGAGGAGAAGTAGCGCCGCCTGTGTGTAGCCGTGTCACGGCCACAGAGGTCACCGTGTACGAGCTCCAGCCTTCCTTGGCGCTGAAACCGCCGCGAGGGAAGGGAGCCGCCGCAGCCTGGCGAGACGAGGTGTCGCAGAATCGCCCATGTGGTCGACGTAGCGCATGCCCCGCACCATCTCCTTGTCGCCGAGCCGCTTTAGGGCCTCAAAGTTGAGGTGCCCAAACGCCAGGCTACCTCCGCGCCGCCGCCGCAAGGGCCGCAGACACAAAGGTTGCGCCACCGCTGTGAAGGACGAGGCGGTTGCTCTGCTGACTTTGACGCAGGAGCCGGGCGGGCGATAATCCCGTATGCGCAAAGACCTCGCTCGACTCCACGCTGATCCGCTCATCCACCGCCCCAAGTCGATGATGGAGTTCTCAACGCTGATGTATTAGACACCGTGAGCAATGCGCCGCGGGCCTTGGCGAAGAAGACGACGAGCTAACGCTTTTGATCTCCACGGCGAGGCGCCGCCAACTCGACGGCACTCAACGCTCGAGTCGAGCTCGAGAAGAACTCCGCCGCCTCGGCCATGCGGAGCGGTGGCGCTGTGTCGAGGCACCATCCGCCGGTCTTGTCATTGCTCGAACATTGCCGAGGAGGGTGTGTGCTGGCTCGCCAAGGCGAGGAGAGTCGCCGCGGCCGGGTGCCATGGAGGTAGTTCATGCTCGTGATGAGCAATGAACAGCCGGCCGCCTTCCACTCGCAGCGACGCTGGGCTCGTCTGCTGTATCGCTGATAACTTGGCCCAATGACCAGCTTGCCGCAGCTAGGCAAGAGCCGCCTCGCCGCTTCCGCTGCTGGCGCCGCTCGGCGCCGCATGGCCATCACCTCTAAGACGCCCTCGCTACCGTCACGTTTTATACTGCTGTCGCGCTGCCACGCTTGCGTCACCGTCGGGAAGAAGGCTCCCTCTTCCTCGCCACCTGGCCGACGGCCATCGCTCGAGCGAGGAGGAGCTTCCGCCATCGTGACGGTCCCGTAGAGGGCTCGCGGGTTCATCGGGTCATTAACAACCTTGAGGCGACCTAACGCCTCCTCGATCGCCATCGTGGAGAGGTCCGCAGAGACTGACCGAGCCAGCCATCCCCGCTTGTACCTTCGGGACGCAATGAAGAGCTTTTCCACGCCTCTCTCGAGGTGTCGGGCCGCCAACCGCACTCCATCTTCTACAATGCAGTGTTGAGACTAGAGCAAAGTGATCGCCCACCCGCTTGAAGGCCGTGTTCTCCCACTCCTTGCGTGAGTGACGAATGTAGATCATGGGCGCCGGCCGATGCGGGCCGCAATGATGGCGCCCTAAGCCTCTTTTGGCACCGCATTGTTAGTAAGCGAATCGCATCTGGCGGGATCGGCAAATGATGAGCATCCAGCCGCCGATCCTCGGGTCGTAGTCGACGCCGCATCGATCGCATCCCACATATGCCGCACCGAGCTTTACCTCATCACCGCAGCCCACTGACGAGTTGGTCCCGCAAGGGTAGGCCACTCGCCACCGGGCCGACGCCCTCGACGATACCGTACTCGTGGCGACCACGGAATCAACCGAGAGAGTCGCGTCGCTCGTGAAGGTCGCGCCTTCGCCGACCCGCACGCCGCCGGCGCGGTTTCCTCCAGAGCGCCACGGCGGGCCCGCTACCGTCTGGCTGCCGCTGGGCCGGACGGCGCTGCGCCCATCGCACGCCGCCGCCGCTGGGCCCTTCTCCAGTTGTAGTAGAATTGCGTTGGCGTCACATCGCAGATGGAGCCGCCATACGCTGCTAAGTCCTCGACTTCCGCCGCCGCCGCACGCTGGCCGTGATTCGCCGCGCTTCCACTCTCCGTCTGGTCGCCGCCACCCCGCCACTGCACTTGATGCTCCTTCCACGCAAGAAGGCTCAGGCTGGCTGCGCTGCTGCTCCTCCGCCGAAGTTCGCTTTCCCGCCGCCGCCCAAGGTTCGCAGGCGAACAAAGAGTGCCGATCGCCTCGCGACATGGCGCGCCACCGGGATCACATGGAGAGAGAGCCTGATGAATCCGCCGCTTCGCTCAACGGGGAGAGTAGGCACCGGAGCGCGTTAGTTGGGCCGCGAAGGCCGGAAGCGACGCAACCTTCTTGGAGTTCTACGATACCTTCGTGGACTGCCTCTCTCCGCCTCTTCTTTCCACGCTCCACCTCAGTGTACCTTCCAGCTTATTCGGATGTTATTTGGGCCAGCCGATCCTCTCGATCACCGGCCTATCTCCGCATCGTGTTTTTTGGTGGTTCTCGCTGTTCGGAAGATGAAGAAATGCATCGCAGTTGTCCGCTCGAGTAAAGAGAGGTCGAGTTATGAAGCTATGGCTCTCTTGACAAGCAGAGATTACTTGGCTACTGTGGTTACTTGAGGATTTTGGTGTTTTCACACTACACCGACTCTCTCTTTGTCGACAAAGACAAAGCTATCAAGATGCTCGTGATCCCGTGGAAGCATGAGCTCACCAAGCATATTGGTCTTGATGCTTCATTCATGAGGTCTTGTGTGCATGATCGTGTGATTGCTCTTCAAGATGTGCCTTCGCACCTTCGATAGCGGGTTTCTTCACAAAGGCCCGGACTCGAGCACAAAGACGGCTTTACCTTTCCAAACTCGTGTTGTTGATCCACCATGAGTTTGAGGGGGTGTTAGAGATATATATATGTGTTAGAGTAGGACTCTAGATATGATTTGGTTTCCTTATCTCAGAACTTTGTATTTGTGTATATATATTGGCCCATTGGCCTCCGATAATACAAGTTGTTATTCCTAACACTCCCAACAAGATGGCGGAGGAGTGGGATCCTCAAGAGACTCAAGCGAGTAAGGATTGTTATGAATAATGTGCGATATTGAAGAGCCTCAATGGGCAATATATATAAGAGTACAAGAGGTGTATGCCATATACAGATAAGGCAATACAAAAGATAGATAAGGAAATACAAAAGATTCCCTATTCTAACTCCTATTCTAACTGTAGAAAAGATGGGAGCAATCACCACACTACCAAAGGCAGGGGTGGCATTCTATTAGTAGGCCAATAGGCACAATTACAAGAGATTACAATCCTCAATTAGAGGAGCTATTCTAGGCTAGTGCAACAATAGTAGGAAATGTACTAAAATACTATTAATTCTAATACCACGCGTGATCAGCAACGGAGGAGTCCTGACGCAAAGACTGGACCGAAACTCCTGGAAAAGCTGAGTCAGAAGACCCTTAGTCATGATGTCCGCGAACTGGTGGGAGGATGGCAAATGCAGGACACGGACCTCACCAAGAGAGACCTTTTCGTGGACAAAGTGAATGTCGATCTCAATGTGCTTCGTCCACGGTGTTGCAATCGGATTGGTGGACATGTATATGGCGCCGATGTTGTCGCAAGATAACCACTTAAGGGTCAAACAGGGAAACATGAAGCCCTCAAGAAGATGCCGAACAACAAAGACTCACGACAAGATGAGCAACGCATCGGTGATTTAGCCTCGTGACTCGAGCGGACACCGTGAGTCTGGCGCTTGAGGACCAAGACACCAAGTTGTCACCGAGATAAACGCAGTGAGCTGACGTGGAGCGCCGAGTCCTGGATAGCGGCCCACACGCCGGAGTAGGCGGTGAGAGATGTCACCGGTGAGAGCTCGATGTGAAGACCAAGATCGAGTGCCCTTGATGTACCAGAAGATGCGCTTTGATCAACGCGAGATGGGGTTCCCGCGATCATGCATAAATAAGCAAACTCATGGATAAAGATACGCCAAAGTTAGGGACGGGTGAGCGCCGACATCAGAGAGCCCCGCAAGACTCTCAGATTCGACGATCAAGAATGGAGCTCCACAAGGCCGGAGAGCTTGGCATGTGTGTCAACCGGTGTAGCAGCTTGATGACACTCACCATGCCAAGGCCGTCAGAAGATCCACGGCAGATCGTCGCTGACAGAATAGGCCGCCGGAAGAGCGCGTGGATGTAGATGCCGAGGAAGAAATGCGATTGCACCGAGATCCGCCATGGCGAACTCCGAGCGTATTCGACCGGTGATGCTTACCGAGAAGCGCCAGAGAGGAGGCAAGTGAGGACGATGTCGCCGGGACGCACAACAATGAGATAAGCCATGCCGGGCTCTCGACGAAGGATGAACAGGACGGTCTGAGGAGGATGTGATGAAGCCGATTCGACGAATGTGGTAGAAACCGCTGCACCACGCCGGGAGCTCGTCAAGCCATAGAGTGATTTCAAGAAGACACACATGGTCGATGAGCCGGATCCACAAAGTCTCGCCTGGCGAGCCGTGGAGGAAAGCATTCTTGACGCCAAGTTGATGAATTGGCCGAGCGGGAGGCGGCGATGGAGAATAAGACGGATGGTCGCGGCTTGACCAATGGATCAAGGTCTCGCCATAGTCGACTGCGGCCGAGAAACTGCATAACTACCAAATATAGCTTTATAGCGTCGTCGCTGGGAGAAACCGCGAACTACCCAAATAGCGCTATATAAGCGAGCTACCACCGTCGGAGTGGAACTTGTGGTTGAAGATCCATTTGCCGGAGACAATATTGGTGCTCAAGCGAGGGACGCAGGCCCTGTGTTGTTGTCCATGAGAGCTTGCATCGCAAATGCCGCCAATTGGGATCCGCGAGGGCACCGCGGAGGTAGCCGACAGATACGCCTTGGTATGCCGAGCCGTCAGGGAGAAGAACTCCATGGAAGGGTCAGTAGCGGCCGGTGGTGAGATCCCGACTGATGGCGCTGCCGCATGTGGCCGTCTGGTGTAGACCGGATGCACAAAGCGCGGATCGGCAAAGAGAGCTCCAGTGGCACGGGGCACCGACGGCGAGGCGGCAATGACCGCCGACACCGGAGGTGGAGCTATCGCGGAGGAACCCGCAGGTGCTATGGTAGCATCCGGCACCCAGACGGCGAGATCATTGACTAGAACTCCAAGTCTGCCTCCTTGACGGAGAGGACCTGGCAAAATATCACCACGCATCGTAAAAGAGCTCTCATAAAAATGACATGACGAGAGATGATGACTCGTTCGTGGGGGTGGTTAAAGCAATGCAGTACCCTTTGTGCCGAGGAGGATAACCAAGAAACACACATGCCGCGACCGAGGAGCAAGTTTGCGGCAGCGAAGTATGATAGGTTAGGAAAGCAAAGACAACCGAAACCCGTGAGGTGACTGTGACTGTGGTGGCTTGTGGTGAAGAGTGGGGGAATGGTGCCGCCGAGCAGAGTAGGGGGCATCGGCTGAGGAGATAGGTGGCGAGAGCTAGAGCCTTAGCCCAAAAATGGGGGGCATATGAGCGTGGAGAAGGAGCGTATAACCACATTGTTTATTGTGCGACCATCCGCTGCCCCGCTGCTCATGTGAGAAGTGTAGGGCAAGATAGGCGAAAGTGATGCCCCGAGAAGCAAAGAAGGATGTGTTGGTGGTTCACAAACTTCGCAGCCATTGTCACCGAATGCACTTAAGAAAAGGCCGAATCAGTGCTAGCATAGGCGGCGTAGGTCTACTGTGTTGGTGGACATCGACTTCTTTTTAAGTGGAAAGGTCCAAGAAAAAATGAGTAAAATCATCAACGATAACCAAATAATATAGCGAACCAGAAATGCTAGCAACAGGGGAAGTCCACACATCACAATGAATAAGCTCAAAAGCGCGAAGGCGCGCGAACTACATGTAGCAAAAGGAAGGCGGCGCGATGTTTGCCAAGTTGACAAGACTGGCATAGCGAGCGAGCTACGTTATTACAAGAAATAAGCGAATGTTTATTCAAAGCATCTAGGGAGGCGACGCCGGGATGTCAAGACGCTGGTGCCATAACTGGGAGGAGACGGCGAGGTGGACGCCAAGCGTGGCAGTGAGGGTTGGTATCATATACGGTGTAGAGGTCGCCCTCACTATTGCAGCGAAGCATCACTTGTTGCGTTAGAGGATCCTTAACGGAAAAACCGAGAGCGTCAAACTCGATGGAACAGTGATTGTCACGAGTGAACTTTCTAACGAAAAGAAGGTTACGAACTATATGAGGAACAATAAGGACATCATTAAGGAAAATTTAGTGGTGGTAAAGTGAAGAGAGTGTGGCCGCTAGAGGTGATAGAAAGGCGAGAACCATTGCCAACAGTGACAGCCGTGTTAGGGGGAGGGTTGGAGGACATGAGTATACCGTCATTGGACGCCATGTGAGATGTGGCGCCACTGTCCATGATCCAGCCGCCATGTCCTTGGACAGCCATCCGTTCAACATGCGATGAGGCCCGCTGTCGCACATGTCGTTGAAGGCCGAGCTGCATGAAGGTGGAGGGCTCGGCGAGCACCGAGGAGGCCGGGCAAAGGGAGCGCGCCATCGCCTCCATGGAAGCCCACCGACCAAGACCGGAGGAGACCACTTCTGCTAAAGCGAACCCGTGGTCTCGACGATGGGCGCAAGGCTCGCTCGGAAGCGCCACCGTGGTGCCACTCTTTCTCGCTTGCCGCGACAGCGCCGCCGCGACCGTCGCGCTGGCTTGGAAGGAGCCAAGGCGGCGGACGTCGTGGAGGAGCGGCAAATGGGACCGGCAGCAGCCAAGGGACCACCGGCAGGCAGGGCCGCCGGCATGGCGATCTTCGCTCATTGGCTAGGCGAGTCTCCTTGAGGACAAGCATAGAACGCGTGCCTCGGGCGAAGAGGAGAACGACGCCGAGTTGGCGATGCGTCGCTCGGTGTTGGAGTAACGTGGATTGAGGCCACGCAGAAAGTTGAGGACGATCTCGAGTCGAGACGAGGTAGCCGACATCGCGAGGGCATCGGCGAGGGTCTTAACGCTACCGGGCTATAGTCGGCGATGGATCGATCGCTTTGCATCAAAGAAATGGAATTGGTCACGAGAAGACGGCGCGAGACTCCTTGTTGTCGCGAAGAGTCCTCGATCGCGACCTACGATCGCGCGTATGGTTCGTCGCCACCATCGCAGATCGAGGACGCGCTTCGGCGACGGAGCCGTAAAGCCACCGAGGATCGGCAGAGTCGGCGATGGCTCGAAGTGGATCGTCCGGGTGTGCTGTGTCGAGCTGGCTGATGTGGGAGAGAAGGCGAACTTGGCGCACATGGTCCGGAAGAACTTGGACCAATGGGAGTAGTTCGTCGCCTTCATGTCGAGGGGTGGCTCGTGACGCGAGCCTTGACGACGCACCATGCGCAGGGTTCGTGATCGATCGGCGGCACTGGGCACTTCGAGGCGCCGCCACCGTAGGCGAGCTGCGGTGTCAATGGGCGGACGGCAACATGGTAGGAGTGTCGACGCTGGCGCAGAGAGGAAGGGGCGCGGCTTGGTGGAAGGAGAAGTGGATGAAGGGCTCACCGGGAAGGAGGGTGGAGAGGTCACGCACGAGGAGGCCGAGAGAAGGTGGCATCCGCGGAGGAGGGGTGGGCTGCCCGCTGCGGAGGAGGGCGGGCGCGCAAGGCTCATGGAGAGGTGGGGGGCAGCTGAGTTATGCAAACAGGCTGTGAGGAAGAAATCTGATACCATGTAGAGAAGATGGGAGCAATCACCACACTACCAAAGGTAGGTGGCATTCTATTAGTAGGCCAATAGGCACAATTACAAAGTGATTACAATCCTCAATTAGAGGAGCTATTCTAGGCTAGTGCAATAATAGAAGGAAAGGTACTAAAAATACTATTAATTCTAATACTAACATCTAACACCCTCGCCTCAAATGCAAGGCGATACAATAACATTGCATTTGGAAATGGTTGATACTAAAATATGGAAAATCCAAGTCCGGTCTTGATAATGTCGAGCATGCAACTCTTTGGAAAATATGTCGAATATCAAAAGATCTCCCATCCGGATCGCAATGTACTCATAAAGCACAAGGTGCAAATTTGAAAAGGTCTAATTCACAGCAACACGACGAAGAAGATGATGAAACCGACATGAATAGAGAGAGTCTCAAATCGCTTCTAATAGGAATAGGTGGAAGCATGACAAACATGATTGAAGCTCAAGATGGCGGCGCGCCGAAAGAGCGCATGCCTGTGGCTTCTGGACGGCGGCTAAGAAAGAGGGAGTATCATTGGCCGCCATGCATAAGGCAATTCCTATGCTTCTATAACGATAATAAATTTGTGGACTCGCATGACTTAGATGAACTCAAAGATTGAGTGGTATGGACTTAGATGGACGCAAGGAAGAAAATGACACGTAAAAAAACGCCTAAGGATAACTAGCACAACCACAGAAGGAAGAATAGCAGCAGATACTAGCATAACTAACAATACAGATACTAGCATAACTAATAAAGCAAGAAAAGACTCGCACTCCTAAGCACCAAATTTAACAACCCATAAAGCGTGTTTCCACTGTGCTTGAGGTTCTCATCGAACAACGAAGATGTACATCTCGAACGCCCACTTCGGGCATAAGCGACGACCGACGCAGAGCCGCAGGAGTGCCGACCAATTTGATGGATTCGATCCGCGCAAAGACTGACTCTCCCGTCTCGTAACCCACGCCGACTAAATGCGCCGCCACTTCTCCCTAAAAACTACAACTAATGTGGGCCCCTGAGCGAGATTGCTCCTCCCGGGGTCGGGCAATAAAAAAGTCGGAGGCTAGGTTTAGAACCTTGGCACTGATACCATGTTATGAATAATGCTCGTATATTGAAGAGCCCTAATGGGCAATATATATAGGAGTACAAGAGGTGTATGCCATATACAGATAAGGTAATACAAAAGACAGAAAAGGAAATACAAGAGTCCCTATTCTAACTCCTATTCTAACTCCTAACAAGGATATCCTGAATATACTTCTCCTGAAAAGAGATAGTAGCCCCGTCACGAAGTGATCTCAATCCCAAGGAAGTAACAAAGAGGATCCAAATCAGACATCAAGAACTATTCACTATGACATTCCTTCATAAAGGCAATGTACTGAGAGTCATCTCCGGTAATAATTATATCATACACATAGAGAAGGAGCGTTCGACCCCGAGAAGACATGTGAACAAAGAGGGCAGGGTCATGATCACTGGCGGAGAAGCCGACAACAATGACAACAGAGGAGAAACGGTCAAACCATACCATCAGGGACAGAATAGCCAGGGGGCGGTTGTATGTAGACCTCACACAACTCGCCATTGAAAAAAATATTCTTGACATCCAACTGAGATATGGGCCACTGTCGAACAGAGGCCATAGCATGGAGAGTGCAAACAGTGGTTATGTGAGCAACAGGAGCGAAGGTCTCATCGTAATCACGACCATGCTCCTACTGAAAATCACGCACCACAAGACGAGCCTTGTAGCGCTCAAGGGAACCATCCGAGCGGGTCTAGATCTTGTACACCCACTTGCACGTGATGGGTGTGACGCGCAGGTAGGCGCACAAGATCCCAAGTGTCGTTGGCGCCCAACGCAAAGAATCTCTCAGACATCGCGGAGTCGCCACTTAGGGCGAGCAAAGAAATTTACCAGAGATCGTGATGTTCAAAGCGATGAGCCGCCGCAGCCGTAGCGCCAGCGGCCTAACAAAGATAACGATCACGAAGATCATATCTGGGAGAAGGTGGAGCTGAACCTAGCAAGGACGGAGAAGAGGAATCGAACAGACCAAGCGAGCGTGGGAAACAACCTTTACCAACAAATGAGGGGGAACAGAAAACGCAAGCATGAGAGCACGAGCAGTCTCAAGCAAGTGACGATGCATACGCTCAAAGATACTGTTTTGAGCGTGAGCACCAGGACAAGAGTACTGGGGAAGAGTGTCCTGCTCAGCGAGAAAACGACACAAAGCAGCAGAAAGATCTCACCAGCAGAGTTGGCACGAAACACACAAATGGCGGAATCAAACCGAGTGCAAACCATGGTGGCAAACATCCGTAAATAGAGAGAACTCTGATCATGAGGACATGAAGTAGATCCAAGTATGACGAGAGTAATCATCAATAAAGATCACATAGTATCGATGACCCCCTTTCGAGATGAAGGGAGCTGGACCCTAAACATCTGAGTGAATAAGATCAAAAGAACAAGTAGAAACAAAATCACTAGAGGGATAAGGGAGTTGTACTTGCTGCTGCTTGCAACCCATGCAACAGAAACAGTGTCCCAAGAAATGCACTCCAAGAACACCACGACCGACAAAAGACGATAGATGCGAGCCACAGAGATGACCGAGACGATGGTGCAACTGAGAGGAGGTAGTGGACGATGCAACAAGACTAAAGGTAGTGGTAGCGACTGACTGGCTGGTGAAGACAGCGAAAGGAAGATGAAGCCAGTCAAGCTCCCAAAGACATTGCGAATCACTTCGCACGAGGGCCATGCACTAAGTAGAGTCCTCTACGCGGCTATCCCGAACACAACAAGAGTCAGACTCAAGAACAACACGACAATCGTGTTCGGTGATCCGACCAACGGACATAAACTGCATAGTAAGCTGAGTGTAACATCCCAATTTTTGAGAGTTTTTGAAAAATTTCAAAATTTTAAAAAATAACCAATTACCTTTAATTGCCAAAAGCTTAATTGGGAATTTCAGAAGAAAAAAATGTTAATATGAATTAATTAAACTTCAATTAAATTAAAGTTGGTTTAATTGAGTTTTCTAGTATTTAAAATCAAAATTTTTATTATAAGTGTTTTCTTGGATTTATTGAATTTTAGAAATGGTTTTTCCTTTTTCCAGAAATTAAAAATTAATTTGTTTGCAAAAGAAAAAGAAAAATTAAAGTTAAAAGTATTTCTATTAAGTCCAGAATAATTCAAGGAATTTCTGTGAATTTTTCTAGAATTTTTGGACTCTATTTGCTATTTTCTAAAAAGCCTTTTCATTTGTTTGTATTTCTGAAATTCAAAACTCAAGTAAAACTCATTTTATCGTGTGGGGCGAATCCTTCTACCACCATCGTTTCCTGCCAGCCTCGCAAACCGCTACGGCCAGCTCCTCCCGCTTCGCCTCGCGCCACCGTGACGATCCCTATCGCGACGGCCTGCCACACGCCCTCCTTCTCATCACCGATTTTAATTGACGGGCGCCACTATTCTTCTTCCTCCCCTCAGATCGCTTTTCTCCGCACGCTGCCGCTACCAGGAATCGCTGCCGCGATCTTCGCTGACGCCGCCTCGGCCCCGGCCGGCGCTTGCCCGCCTCCCGCCTCGCCCCGCTTCCCCTCCTTCTACTCCCAAGAGGCGCCGCCAAAGCTCTCGCTCGAGCCCACAAGGCCACCTCTCTCCTCCGCTCAGACCTCCCGGCCAAGCGCCGCCCGTGACCTCCGCCTATTTAAGGAGCACACCGGCCCGCCTCCCTCTCCTCTACCCGCTTTCCTCCTCCTTGCTCCTCGCGCCTCCCACCAGATTTCACATTTTCTCCCCTTCGGCCGAGCTCGCCATCATTGCTTATGCTGGCCCTCCTCCGGGCCGGTGACCCCACCATCGCATCCCCGGCCTCCACGACCACAGGCGCCTCCTTCGCCACGCTCGCCTCGGAAGCCGCTTCTTCACCTCCGCCACCACCGCCGCTTTTCTCACGGCCGCCACGGGCCGCTTTCCCAACGGTCCGCACCGGCCCCTCGGCCTCTCTACCTCTGCACCGCCGCCCGGCCACGCGCCCTCCCGCTGACGCCTTGGCTCCCGCGACCTCCGCCGCTCTCCTTGTCGACGTGGCCGGGCGTGGCATCGACGGATGCCAAACAAACTAGAGAACTCGTGTCTTGTGGGTAAAGTTGTACAACCTCTCGTAGAGTATTAAAATCTATTCGAATAGCCGTGTCCTGCTATGGACATGCCCGAATTCTTTCACACAAGGTAGAATTTTCAAAATGTGGTAATGGTTCGATGGAAAGGTCTTGTTGATTGGTTGCAAAGTGAACGGGAGGTTCACTATTTGTTTCAAAGAACTTTGTTATTTATGTATTATTCTTTTAAACTCCTGCTCTGCAATCTAATTATTGTATTTACTGTTAAACTTGCTTTCTGCAAATTAACTATAAAGCCATCCTTGCTTGCCGTTGCATGAATACTAGGTGCATACATTTCACGACTTGTCGAGTACTTTATGTACTCACCGCTTTATGCCCTTTGTTGATCGGGCCCCAATGTAAGAATCAGAAATGTTGAGTTCTACGAGGAAGGCTACTTTGAAGACTTCGCGAACTAGGTCACGCCCTCCACTGACTGCTCGTGGGCATGTCGATTGAGCTCCACGATTTTGGATTTCCACCGCAAGAACTCTCTTATTGCTAAGCCCCGTGAGGCGACTTTGTAAGAACTTAACCATAAGGTCTTTTGTCCGCTAACTAATATTACTTTGTCCGCTTCATTAGTTCGTTGTTGAATGGTTATGATAACATCATTGTTGCAACTATGCGAGACTAGCTAACGATCATGGGACTAGCTTGGTATGCACAGGGGTCTCGGTTGTGTGATACCCGTACTACGACATCGAGGAACATGAGAGACCGCATGAACATGAAAAGAAGTGGAAAGGGTGCCTCACCAAGAACAGGAGAGAGGTACCATCTTCTGTGATGAACAAGGAAGGAAAATCTGTGGAATGCACATAAGTAAGGTGGGTAGAATCTAGTGTCATGTGAAAAGAAGCACAAGAGTTCAAGATCCACGAGACAAGATACCTACCCAGGAGGAGGCGAAGGAGAAAGACTACAGAGGAGTAAGAGCTGCACGAGTAGAACCCAAGAGTCTCGAGGACGAGCCGACACCAAGGCATCAAGTAGTGAGAGGAGCTCAGGGTGGCGCCACTAGAGGAGCCCGCGCAGAGGCCGCCCCGAGAGAGAGGAACCTCCAGAGCTCTTCTGGGGACGCCCACCCCGACGCACCCTAGTCCCTCCGCGCTGTAGCAATCCCGAGCATCTATGGTCCGCCACGGCGATGGTAGGTGCAGTGGAGACCCACAGTGGAAGCAGCAACCACCGGAGGAGCTAGGGGAGGGATCACTACGCGGCCAAGAAACCGACGGCGGCAAAGGCAAAGGCATAAGACAGATCGTGATCTCGAGCCACACCACGGTGACGAGTCTCCTCAGCATGCATACCCGTGAGGGCCTCCACCAAGCTCGGGCGCAGGTGGCGAGTCAGGAGCTGAGCACGCACAGTCAAGAAACTTGGGCCCGAGACGCGTCAGAAAGTCGTAGAGACGATGAGTTTCCTAGTGAGCACGGAGTCGCACACAGCAGAGAGTCAAGCTGATGCCACGCCTCATAGGTTTTGGTGGAAGTCATCTATAGTGGCATCGAGCCGCTGAAGAGAATGCGTCTGGTACACGAGTCAGATATATATAGCATCACTCATCGGTTGGTAGTGAGCTTAGAGGCGCTCCCACACGAGCCGTGGTCGCCGATACCGACCACACCCATAGAGATGGTCATGGGCATGCTACCTACCTGGATGGCGGTACCACGAGCCTTGGCATCCTGCCACCGCTCGTAAGCGTGCAACTCAGACTGATAGAGCTCCAGGGCCTCCTCCATTGCAGCATTGACAGCCTCCTGAGCCACCTGATTCGCACCGCGTAGGGGAGATCGAGCAGAAGCGCGGTGTAGGGCGCGACAGACAGAGGTGCTCATCTTTGATTGCCGGATTCTTGCTCTTGGTGATGGCAAGATCCTTACTCTCATTGAGAGGATGACACTTGGAGATGGGGCAATTTTCTAGTTTTATTTCTCACACATTGCCATACCAACCTGAGGGGTTGGGGATACAAATTTATAGGTCACAACCAGTAGAGCATATGCTAAGATGCTAGTCTAAGATCTTGTCCCTAGATGCTAGTCAAGATGTCAGCCCTAGATGCTAGTCAAGATCTTTGTCCTAGATGCTAGTCAAGATCTCAGTCCTAGAAGGCGTAAGAAACCACTATGTGCCGGTTGCCCACAAGCACCGGACAAACCTGAGAATTATCCATCACTCTCCCCTAAGTCTTGTGTGTCTCCTTGTGAGGAATCGAGCCATCCCGATCTGGCAGCGAAGTTCTCGAACTTGATCCGCCCAAGAGACTTGGTCGGAAGGTCGGTGAGCCGGTCTTGGGTGTTGATGTAGTTGGTCTCGACACTCCCTTCATCGGTGCACTGATGAAGTGATACCTCACCCGGATGTGCTTGTCGCTCCATGGAAGACGAGGTTCTTCGCCAAGGCCAAGGCGGACTTGCTATCCACCTGAGCTCCATCGCCTCAGCGTTTACGCTAGGAGATCGCTGCAAACGAGCCAACCACAGAGCCCGAGTAGGCGGTAGTAGGCTGCAATGTACTCTGCCTCGCGACTAGACAAAGCCACCACTGCCGCTTGATCGATCGCCACCGGTGGACACTTGACGCTGAAATCTGCCGTCCATGGTGCTCTTGCTCGTGGTCGATGTCGCCGGCGTGGTCGCCGTCGGTATGCCGATGAAGTCGCGCCGTCGGGCATCTTGGGTAGTGCAACCGTGGTCGGAGGTGCCGCGCGACGTGGCGGAGGATCCTTTTCGCGACTCGCCGGTGCTCGCGGCCGTCGGTCATTGCATGAGCCGGTGGCGTGGCCGACCAGCCGAAAACCAAGTCCGGCGGCGTGTGGACAAGGTAGCGAAGGTGCCCGCAATGCGCCCGATCTTTGCGTCGCGTCCGCCTCCTCCGCCGGTACTCTCACGACTCGGCCACCTCTCCTCCATAGGAGTGTGGGTGGGTTGCGATCCATGAGGCCGCCCGACTCCACGATGCGCTTGGCGTGGCGATCTGGCGAAGAGAGATCCGGTCGCCCTGGTGGACCTCGATCCGAGGTAGAGGAGAGGGGGCCGGGTCGCTCATCCGAAGGTGGCCTTCATCTCCGCCTTGAATGCCTCGATCTCCTCCTCCTTGGTACCGGTGATCACAAGGTCGTCGGCGTGGCGCCTATCGGGAGGCATTGCCTCCTTGCTCATGCGGTGAGACCGCTGCCTCGTGGCGCTCTGTTTGGAATCCCATTTGCTTGAGGTGGAGTCGGCTTGGCGTTCCAAGCTCGCGGCGCTGCCCGCAAGCCGTGGGGGCCTTGCGCAGCGGAGGACCTTGCTCTCCTTGCCGGATGATGAATCCACGGCGGCCCGGGGACGTAGACCTCCTCCTTCAAGTCGCCGCTTGAGGAAAGCGGACTTAGCGTCCATCGATGAACGCACCACCCTCACGAGGCTGCGAGGGAAGGAGGCGCACGGACTCCATCCGTGCAACGGTAGCGAGGCATCGTCGAAAGTCGACTCTCCTGGCGGGCGAAGCCACGTGCCACGAGGCGCCTTGTGCTTGATCACCTCTCGGCCTCGTTTTCTTGAGCTTGAAGACCAGCAGAGAGATGGCGTGGTGGCCGTTTGGAAGATCGGCCGGCTCCCACGTTTTGTTTCGCTCGGCGTCGTCCATCTCCTCTGCGGTAGCGCACGCATCATGCCGCGCCTCTCTCCGCCTCGAAGGAGCGAGGCTCGCCGTAAATCCGTCGGTGAGGCCTCGCCTCCAGTCGTCGCTGCGCGATTCGAGCCATTTGCGCTGCGAGAAGGTCGATCCACGCATCAGAAGCGCAGAGGCTCGCCGCCGTGGTAGGCGTCGATCACGATCTCGTCGTTGGACAGCGGAGTGGCGAACTCCACCGTCTTATTTGCTCGTTGTGGGCCGGCTGCCGGTCGAGCACTGAAGGAGTAGGTGCGGTGTAGGAGGCGGCGTGGCGTGGTCTTTGGCGGTGGGCTCGCCAGAGCACGTGGGCTTGCGGGTGGCGGTGGTGAAGGACTCGCCGGAGGTGGTGGCGAACGAGGCGGCGGGGTAGGCAAGCTCGCGGCGAAGGCTGCCGCCAGCCTCCTCGAAGTGGGCGTAATCGACGATGAAATCGGCGGTCATCGGTCGAGCCGTCATCCACCATCTTGCCCGCGTCGCCCTGCGCCGTCGAACCACGGCGTCACTGCGTGATCGCATGCGCCGATGTCGCAAAAGGTCGAGGACGCGTAGAGGCCTTAGCGCCCTCGCGTGTCCGATGAAGACTCTGGCGTGCTCGGTCGTCGAGCTTGCCAGCGTGGTTGAGCTCCTTGACGAAGGCCCGCAGCGGTAGAAGACCGCGGAGGTGGTTCACCGCGGGCTTGCGCGCGTGCGGGCCTCGTATGGCGCCTTGTCGTCGAGGGCCTAGGTAGGAGCGGTTGAGCAAGTGGGCGCGGTCATTACCGCCTCGCCCGATGGGAATGCCGGCATCCTCTCGCTGAGGAGGCGCGGCGGGCCCACCGTGCGGTTGCGGCGTTCGGCGGCGCCGCCTGCTGCACGCGGGTAACGCGCGGAGAAGTGACGATGGATCCCCTCGCCAGCGCGACGCCGTGAACTCCGCCGCCGTTGTCCGTGCGTAGGACCCGCTGCGGCCGCGCTCGCCTCTGCGGCGGCAGAAGGCGCTTGATGGCGTCGCGGCCGCCGCCTTGGCGTCGGCGGGGCAGTCCACATGTAGCGGGACACGTCGTCGGCGAGGAGGAAGTAGCGCCGGCCTCACGTGTGGCCGTGTCACGGCCACAGAGGTCACCGTGTCTGAGCTCCGGCTTCTCCTTGGCGCGAAGCTTCGCTGGCGAGAAGGGGCCGCCGCGGCTTAGTGAGGGGCGTAGGTGTCGCGAAGCGCTCCATGTGGTCGGCGTGCGGCATGCCCCGCACCATCTCGCTTCTTTGTAGGAGCCGCTTTAGGGCCTCAAAGTTGAGGTGCCCAAAGCGCTTTCGTGCCACCTCAAGCGTCGTCGTCGCGGCCGAACAAGACACAAAGGTTGCGCCACTGCGCGTGAAGGGCGTAGGGCGGTTGCTCCTGCTGACCTTGACGAGGCCGCGGCGATAATCGAATCTGCGCACCACGTGCTCGATCTCCACGCGCGATCCGTTCTCATCCGGTGTCCCAAGGCGATGATGGAGTTCCTCAGCGGGGATGTAATAGACACCGGTGAAGCGGCCGGTGCTCGCCCGATCTTAGCGAAGAAGACAGCGAGCCAACGCTTTTGATCTCCAGGCGGGCGTCGCCCGGCTTGACGGTGCCTCGAGCGCTGAGTCGAGCTCGGAGAAGAACTCCCGCCGCCCGGTCATGTGGTGGGTGGCGCGGTGTCGAGCACCATCCGTCCGGTCTTGTCATTGCGGAGCGATCCGCCGAGGAGGGTGTGTGCTGGCTCGTCAAGGTGGAGGAGAGTCGGCTGCGGCCGGTGCGGCTGGAGGTGGTTCGATGCTCGCATGAGCAATGAACGAGCCGTTGCTCCTCCACTGCGCGGCGTGAGCTGTCTGCGTCGTGGGCATCGACAATCCTTGGCCCCAATGACCGGGCTTGCGCGATTGTAGCAAGAGCCGTCTCGTCGGCCGCTTGCCGTGGCCGCTCGGCGGCGCTTCGCCATCACCTCGGCGCGTCCTCGCGCCGCCTGGCGTCTTTGCGGCTGCCGCGCTTGCCACGCTGCGGCCGCTGTCGTGGAAAGAGGCTCCTTCTTCCTGTCACCTTGGCCGAAGCGCCCATCGGCTCGTTCCGAGGAGGAGCTTCCGCCAATGGTGGCGGGTCGGAGAGCGGCTGGCTCATCGGCATCCAACAACCTTGAGGCGACCGCGCCTCCTCGATCGTCATCGTGGAGAGGTCCAGCAGAGACTTCGATCGAGCCGAGCCATCTGCTTGTACCTTTCGGGGCGCAATGGAAGAGCTTTTCCACGCCTCTCTCTCGCCGTAGGTGTCGCCGCCGAATCGCACCATCTTCTACAGAGTGTTGAGACGGAGAGCAAAGTCATCAACGTCCTCGCCGCTTGAAGGCGAGTTCTCCCAGCTCTCTTGCGTAGTAGTGTAATGTAGATTTGCGGGCGCGATCGGCCGCCCGTGCGTCTTTGCGGCGATGGCGTCCTAAGCCTCTTTGGCGATCCGCTTGTTAGTAAGCGAGAATCGCATCTCGGGCGGGGTCGCAGCTGATGAGAGCATCCAGCGCCCGTCGATCCCGGTCGAGTCGGCGTCCGCCCGTCGGACCGGTCCCACATATGCCGCGACTGGAGCTTTACCTCATCACCGCAGACCAGCTCGACGAGTTGGTCCCGTAAGGGTAGGCCACCCGCCGGGGCCGGCGTCCCTCGGCGACACCGTACTCGTGGCGACCACGGTATCGAACCGGAGAGAGTCGCGTCGCTGTGAAGGCCGCGCCTCTGTCGACCCGACGCCGCTGCCGTCGCGTGCCTCCTCCAGAGCGCCCGGCCGGTGCGTCGCGCTGTCAAGCCGCCGCCAGGCGCTGGCGGCGCGCCGCCATCACGCCCGCGCCCTACGCTTCCTCCTTCTCCAGCAGCTCAAGGTCTCGCGCGCGCTGGCATCGCGCAGAGATGGAGCCTTTATTGTTGCCGCCGCCATGAACCTCGACCTCATTAGCTGCCGCGCGCCGTGATTCGCCGCCGCCGCGCTTCCACCTCGCTCTGGGCTGCCGCCTCCGCGCGCCACCGGCCTTGATGCCCTTCTCGCCGCCGCAGCCTTTGTGCCGCCCTTCGCTCGCGTTCCTCGCCCGCAGCGAGTTCGGCTTCCTGCCGCCGCCGTGCTCGAAGCGGCCGAAAGTCGCGAGGCATCTGCGGACATGGCGCGCCACCGGGGGCTAACTGCGTGGAGAGAGAGCGCCTCGATGAACTGCTTTGCTACGTCGACGGGGAAGAGCGAGGCCGGGGCTGCTTCTTCTGCTAGTTGGGGCCTGCGAGGCCGGCGGCGACGCAGAGAAGGGATTGAGCGAGAGATGCTCGAAGGCTACGAGGATAGTGTAGCTCGATACCAATTGTTAGTTGCTGGATTCTTGCTCTTGGTGATGGCAAGATCCTTACTCATTGAGAGGATGACACTTGGAGATGGGGCAATTTTCTAGTTTTATTTCTCACACATTGCCATACCAACCTGAGGGGTTGGAGATACAAATTATAGGTCATCAACCGTAGAGCATATGCTAAGATGCTAGTCTAAGATCTTTGTCCTAGATGCTAGTCAAGATGTTGTCCTATATGCTAGTCAAGATGCTGTCCTAGAAGGGCAGCAAAAACCACCATGTGCTGCAGCCCCACAAGCACCAGACAAACACAGAGACTTATCCATCACTCACTAGTGAGATGACCCCAGAGACGCTGGCTGTTGAGGTGAATCCTCAGGTGAACAACCCACTCCCGGAAGTTCATCCCGTCGAACTGAATTGAGGGGAGGGGATGGCGAGGAGCCTCCTGCGGAAGCCATCAGAGAAGACGGGAAGAGAAGCCAGAGTCAGGAGGCAAAGTTAGAGCCGCTCCACCAAAGTAAAACCCAAAACAGAGCAACGCTCCACCGAAGCAAAGCAAACAAAGCAGAGCTCTGTGTGCTTGATGAAACACGCAGTAGCAAACTGCATTAGAAAGCGATGACGTCGTTGGTGGAGCAGGGGGGTGGTGGTCTGCGACCAGCAGTAGCTAGGCCCGCACGTAGAGCCGCACGGAGTGGAAACTACTCGGCCAAGCCGCGGCGAAGAAGCGAGGAAGCGATGGTGGCGCTGAGTGCGGGCCGTGGAGGAGCTCCGGTGGCGGGGATGGCAAGCGCTAGCGACGGTGATCTAACGTGGGGGCGCAGAGGCCAGCTTGGGTCCAGATCAAACGAGGGAGGCAGGATTCAGCGCGAGGAGGCAGGATCCGACGCGAGGGATCAAGATCCAGCGTGGGAGAGCAAGATCCGGCGCGGGGAGGCCGACGGCCCGAAGCACTTGCCTCGGGCGGAAAACAGACTGAGGAAGAGCTTCCTATGTTTTGCATGAGGAAGGCAAAGGACACGGGGAGGGTGGCGGCGACGGTGGCGGTGGTAAAACCCTAACCCTAGCCTTACTCTGATACCATGTTGGAATAAGGCTTGTATCCATTCCAATGGGCCAAGAGGCCAATATATAATATGTACAGGATTTACAAGTATGCAAAGAACACCCTACACTATCTACATATCTAACACTAGCAATCGTATCGAGTAGCCATTTGTTGTGGGAGGCTTTGGCCCCAGCTTCCAGCGAGGAGCCGTGACTTAGATGGGGACTAGGGCACACGATGACAACAGCGCTGCAGGGGTTAGGGCGCCTGAAGGATCGGCCTGAGAGGAGAATAACAGCGGCTCCTTATAAAGATGGAGTGGCCCCTAGCATATGGTAACTAATCGTAACTTACTATATCTCTTAATGGCTTAAGGCCCAAGCAAAGCAAACGAGTTACAACTCTACCTCTTAATAAAGAAACTTATCACTTTCCTAATTTGAAATAACCACAATATCTGATGTTGCTACTGCAACCTTGTCCTTGGGCCGCCGACTATAGGTACGTCCCCACATGACATCTCTCCCTTCCTTTTCGAATAGCTCGTCCGCAAGCTTAAATGACGGATAACCATTGCGAAACTCATCCAACGGCTCCCAAGATGCTTCAGTTGCTAGAAGACCTTCCCATTGCATCAAGACCTGCCACTTGCCGCAGCTAATATGTGCACGAACCATTGAAGATGGGCAGGGACAAACACGGCCATGTTGTATCTCTGGAAGTTCGGGTGGATTCACGGATGGGTCGCCACAGAAAGGCTTGAGTTAACTGACGTGAAAGACATCATGAAGACAAGACCGCAGAGGAAGCTCCAGGCGATATGCCATGGTGCCGACACGGGTCAACACTTTATATGGCCAATAAAATCGAGGTGCCAACTTATTGTTTAGGCGAACCACCATGGATGCCGCATGGCGATGTAAAAACCGAAGCCACTCACAGTCTCCCACCTAGAACTCCAACTCGCGGTGTTTCTCATCGTAGTATTTCTTGTAGAGTTAGTGTGCCTGGGGAAGACGATCATGTATGTGTCCGCGAGAAGTTCATCGCGAGCGGAAAGCATCTGGTATACCGCTGCTACCTTACTGCTGCCATGGTCAAAAGACTGCAGAGATGGCGTGTCTCTCCCATATACCTTGAACATCGTGACCTTAACCGAAATGTGGAAGGAAGTATTGCAACAAAAACTCGGTCCAAGGCAGCCAGTGAAGCCACCGACGAGGCCGGTCACCGGTGAGACATCATACAAACATAGCGATTACTTTATTGACTGCCTCTGTTTGGCCATCCGATTGAGGATGAAAGGCCAAATTCATATGAAGGCTCATGCCTACCATGCGAAACATTTCTTGCCAAAAAAGTGCTCGTGAAAATAGGATCTCTATCACTGACAATGAACGTCAGTACACCGGGTAGGCGACAGTACACCGGGTAGGCGAACTGTCTCATGAAAGAAAGCATGAGCCACTGATCCGGCTGTGTACGAATGTCCCAAAGAATAAAATGAGCATAGTTGGGAAAACGGTTGGCAATGGAAGGAATTACCGATTTGTCGTGCAACTTGGGCAGTCCGTCCACAAAATCCATGGATACGCCAGCCCAAACTTGACAGGGTACTTCGAATGGTTGCAAGAGACCAGCTGGATGGAGTTGTTCTGTTTTGTTTCACTGGTACACCTCACATGCCCGCACAAATTGCTTAACCACCGTGCGCATGCCTGGAATATAAAAATCAGCTCTCAGCCGATGGAGTCTTTTGAACCCCTTCACGACCAGTTGTATGTGCTGCATTCTATCTCCAATAGGTGTGAAGAAGATGGAAGGCACATAGACCCGGCCCTCATAGAGTAGGAGCCCATCCAGCCAGCTCCATGGACCTTCCAAAGTTCCGGTGTCCAACTAGTCTTTGAGTGCCACCAAAGACGGGTTTGTAACCCCATCTTGCTTGAGATCTTCGAATAAGGAAAATGTTGGCATGGTGAGGGTTAACAGAGCTTCAATTTCTGCATCTCGTCAAGATAGTGCATCGACAATGATATTTTGTCGTCCCGGCTTGTATTCCACTTGAAAATCGAAGCCGAGGAGCTTACAAACCCAAGCATGTTGCGAAATGGTGGATAGATGCTGATCTAGTAGAAATTTCAAACTGTAATAATCTATACGCACCAGGAAAAGACATCCCCATAAATATGGCCTCCAATGACGGTTAGCTTGTACAAGTCCAACGAGTTCACATTTGTATGCCGCAAGCTTAGCATGCCATGGAGCAATCGGCTTGCTTAGAAAACCTAATGGGACGGCACCTTGATGGAGGACAGCACCAAACCCTAAGTTGGATGCGTCGCATTCAACCACAAAGTCTTGAACAAAATTTGAAAGTTGTAGAACGGGTGTTGATGTAATTGCTTGTTGTAGTGTGCGGAAAGCATGTTCAGCGTCAGCGCACCATCGAAATGATTCTCGCTTAAGGAAGCGAGTGAGTGGGGTGGCAAGCACACCATAGCCACTAATGAAACAACGATAGTAGCCAGCTAGTCCCAAGAACCTGTGCAAGGCACGCACAGTTTTGGGGATAGGCCAGTCCAACACCGCCTAGAGTTTGTCTATCCATGGCCACGTCGTCCTCGGATATGACATGGCCCAAGTACACCATTGACGTGACGCCGAAAAAACACTTCCTTCGCTTGAGGAAAAAATGGTGTTGTTGAAGGAGTGAATACGGTGCGTGCGCACTTCACGTAGATGATCAACCCAAGATGATCTATAAATCAAAATGTCATAAAAAATACTTGCACGAAACGGCGGAGGAACGGTTGAAGTACTCCATTCATAAGAGCCTATAATGTCGCCAGGGCGTTGGTCAGACCAAAAGGCATCACTAGAAATTCAAACAAACCCTGATGTGTACAAAACGCCACCTTTTCCACATCTGACGGATGCATCCTTACTTGATGATAGCCCGACCGAAGGTCTAGTTTTGTAAAAAAAACATGCAACCTCGTAGCTCATCAAGCCCGACTGAAGGTCTAGTTTTGTAAAAAAAACATGCAACCTCGTAGCTCATCAAGTAACTCGTCTACGACGGGAATCAGAAATTTATCTTTCACTGTCTTCGTGTTCAATGCCCGATAATCCACACAAAACCTCCACGATCCATCGTGCTTCTTGACCAAAAGCATTAGGGCCGAAAAGGTAGTAGAGTTGCGGCGAATAATGCCCTGGCCGAGCATGTCATCGCATTGACATTGAAGCTCGCCTTTTTTATGCTACGCATAACGATAAGGAAGAACTGCAACTGGTTCGGTGGCTGGAAGGAGGTGAATGCGGTGGTTGTGGACATAGGCGGGAGAAAGGTCGCGCAGTTCGACAAAAATATTGTCGAACTTGGTAAGGAGCTCGATCATCACCTCCTGGCCGGTACAACCCAGTGAGCATTCCGTCGGATGCCGTGCCGCCAAACCATGCCAAGTGGCTTGCCGGCTTTCACGCATGAACCTCTCGAGGTGCTCGAAGTCCCAAAAAATTGTCCCCAATGTAAGTAGCCACTTGACGCCGAGTACGATGTTGAACCAATCCAAAGGAATTGCGTGGCAGTCGAAGTACTCATCTCCGATGCGAAGAGGTAGAGCTGGGCACCTACCGCTACTCGTGATGCAATCCCCGTTGGCCACCAGCACACTTATGCCCATAAGCGGTTGCAGTGCGACGCCCGCCTTGGCCGTCGTGTAACACCCTGACCCAAAATCGCCTCAATGCCCAGCCCACCGTGGGGCGGACCCGCGCACACATAGCACCTCACTTACACTTTCGTCCTCGCCGTGTAAAGGGTTAACACGGAGGTGCTACGTTTGGATCAACAGGCATTATATACCGCTACAACTCACTTGAGACAAGCAATGTGGGACTAATCCCACCACACAACTACTCATGGGCCACATGGGCCACGCTTCTGGCGGTAGGGTATTACATTCACCCCTTAAGGGTTGGCGCCCTCGGCGACATACATCTGCGGCAAATGCCCGAACCACCCCTCGGTACACGTCCGTGCGTCCAGTGCCGGTACATATGCCATGACATGTGTCCACTCTGGGCCCACATGTGCCATGCACCATATGCCCGCGCCCCTGTCCCGCACGCGCCCATGCATCGAAGGTTGATGCTCTGATACCATCTATAACACCCTGACCCAAAATCATCTCAATGCCCAGCCCACCGTGGGGCGGACCCGCGCACACATAGCACCTCACTTACACTTTCGTCCTTGCTTCGTGTAAAAGGGTTAACCCGGAGGTGCTACGTTTGGATCCAACAGGCATTATATACCACTACAACTCATTTGAGACAAGCAATGTGGGACTAATCCCACCACACAACTCCTCATAGGCCACATGGGCCACGCTACGAGCAGGCCGGGGTATTACACGTCGCTTCCTCGGCAATGAAATTCTGGGTCGAGCCGCTGTCCAGGAGGGCGGTGAGCTTGGCATCTCCCACCTTCACCGTCAATTGCATCATGTCACTTGTACGTGGACGTACGCCAACCAGCGCATAAAGTGAAATTTCCGGGTCAGCGATTTCTGTGTATGGTACTGCGTAGTCGTCATTGTCTGTTGATTGAGCCCAAAGATAAAACAATCGCTTGCACCTATGTTGTGGCAAAAAAATTCGTCATAATTATAGCACAATCCGACTTCTCGACGTGCTCGCATCTCCTCTAAGATAAGAGGGCTGTCGATTGATAAGAAATGTAGCGGTAGAGACAGCTTCAACCCAAAAATGAGGTGGGACATGAGAAGTAAGCATGAGAGCATGAGCTGTCTCAAGAAGATGATGGTGCTTGCGCTCAGGGACACCATTCTGAGCATGAGCACCAGGACAAGAATACTGAGGGAGAATGCCCTGCTCAGCAAGAAAAAGACGAAGTGAAGTGGAGAGATATTCACAAGCAGAATCTGCATGGAAAATACGAATGGTCGACTCAAACTAAGTGCGAACCATTGTGGTAAATTGCTGGTAAATAGAAATAACCTGACTGCGAGAAGACATAAGACAGAGCCAAGTGTATCTGGAATACTCATCAATAAAGATCACATAATAGGTATGACCCCCTTTCAGGGTGAAGGAGCCGGTCCCTAGACATCAGAGTGAATCAAATCAAAAGGACGGTGTGACTCAGAATCGCTAGAGGGATATGGGAGTTGCAGCTGCTTGCCAAGCTTGCAACCCGTATAATGTAAAGTAGTGTCACCAGAAACAGAACCTAGAACACCACTCCCTACTAGAGATGAAAGACGAGAACCACCAATATGACCTAACCGATGGTTCCACTGGACAAAAGTTGTGATGGAAGAAACAAGCAAGCCGTCTGCGTGGTATTGACAGATCGGGTGGTGGAAGCGTGAAGGAAGATCTGACCGATCGAGCTCCCAAAGACGTTGAAAATCATAGCACCTAGGACCAATCCCAACCATTTTCCTCGTACGACGATCTTGAACACAACAAGAGTCAGAATGAAGTATGATATGACAGCCATGATCAGTGATCTGACCAAACATAAGCTGCATAATAAGACGGGGATCATGAGATACAGTTGGAAAGACGAGGAGGAAATAGTGCCTCTTCACCGCAATGAAGAGGTGTGCCATCCATGATCTGAGCGTGAGGCGAAGATCGGTGATCTCACGAAGTAAGATGGGTGGTCCGGTGTCATGTGGAAAGAGGAACCGGAATTCAGAATCCAAGGAAATGATGTACCTGAAAGAGGACGTGGTGGCGCAGGACCAGAAGACCTAGCAGCAAAACCTAGTGCTAGGGCAGAAGAAACAAGTTGTCAAAGCAGCGTGAGAATCTCCTGGTGCGTCTGCTCCAAGGAACTCTAGCGTGAACCAAACTGGGAGGATCCAGCTACCCACCTCGAAGTGCGGGCACTCCGATGAGCCTTACCTTACGCAACAAGATCTTGGGCGGTGTGCCCAGGCGGTCCACGATGGTCGCGATGAATGCCGGCGTGAGCAACATGGCGCCACGGGGGAGGAGGCGTAGGTACCAGTGTTGGGGTGTGAACATCAAAGACTGAAGAGGGCTGCTGTAGAATCCCTGTCGCGCGAAGACGAGCCTCCTCAACCCAAATAACAGCGAGAGCCTCCAATATGACGGGAAGGGGTTGTCTCATCAGCAACTGAGAGCAAGCCACCTCATACTGCGGATGAAGGCGGGTGAGGAACTTGTGGAGACGACGAGTCTCCAAGTGAGGCCCAGCATCGTCATCGGGAGAGCGAGGGAGACCAGCGGCAGATCGGCGGGAGAGCCTGCCGTCGGGCGAGCTTGGGTGGTAAGCGGCGAGGAGACCAAGGCGTCGGGCGTGGCATGGATCCGAGTCAGGGTGACCGGATCCGAGGCAACCGGCATCGGCTTCAGCCCGAGTAGGGGAAAGGTCGGGAGGCACCGGGATGGGCATGCGAGGCGCGGATGGATAAACTGGTGCCGACGAAAGGGATTTGCGCCACTGCAAGTGGCAACCACAGTGACGTGGCCGGCGGGGTGGTGGCAGTGGATTTAGGAGTTAGGTAGGGGGGAGAAACCCTAACCCTAAACTGCCTGATACCATGTTATGAATGGGCTTCTTGTATTGCAAAAGGGACAATGGACCAATATATAAATAAATATCTAACAGGTGTCTCTTGGACATAACTTCTTCCTACCAAAGTAAGAATATTGAAGTGTCGTCATCTGTCATCTTCCTTCCCTCTCTCCCCCTCTAGGGTAGATCTATCTCTCATGTGCAACCTATCACCCACAAGCCTTGTTACAGTTGATCTACATAACTGTTGTAGCTAGCCAAAGTAAAAGTTTGACTTCTTTAAACAATAACCTTTTTCTACGGAGACAAGGGCGTGGTGAAGTTGCACATAGACAAAGGCACTGACTTGGATCTTACCAATGGTCTCCTTGTTAAAGCTTCCTCAAGTTATGATGGCTTGTTGTGGTCACCATTCGTCCATAGCCAAATTCCGCACAGAAAAATGTTGTCATCTTTCTCTCATAAGAATTTATATTATTTGTCTCACACTGCTCTTCCATTCTTGATCTACGAATATGCTACCTCCCCTATCACGGAATACACCATCTAGTTTTTCCCACCCTCAAATGATATTTGATTTAACTCGATTGTTTAAAAAAATGGTTTAACCCTATTACAAAGTATTTCCCCAAATGAGCAGCACATATATTAGGCATTTAACTAAATTTCCCCCAGCAAGCCGCCAATATGACCATACAAAGTGGAAAACGCAAGGGTGATGTTGACACTACCCAGTCGACGCCATAGTCTCCATTCTATCCCATACACATAGCAATGACCACGAGTCAACTCCGTTTCTCATTATATATATATAAAAAGGGGAAATGCATGAACCAATAGAAAAGCTACCTTTTCTTTTCCGGTGCGACTTTAGTGGAAAATGGGAACTGACAACCAACTTTAGTAGATTCTATACGTCAAATATATCCAAGTAAAAGCACTAATCTTTTTAGCCATTTTCTAGTCAGAGCGACACATTAAACATATACAAAATTCCTATTTGTGGAGACAAACCCACGTTTTTCCCCATCAGATCACTAAGACCTGAACAGCTGAGTAACTAACCAATCAAAGCAGCGGAACAAGAATGAGGCAACGAGGCAGAGCTCACCTGGGCCTCAGCGTAGCTGCCCTGAGCGCGAACGGCGCCGTCGCGGCCGATGACGAGAGAGGGGAACGGTTCACCGGGGGGTCTGCCCTCGCGCGCCGCCATGGCCACCCGCGCTCGCTTCTGCATGCCGACAAGCACGTTGTGCCACGTGCTGGCCCGCGACCGCACGCCCGCGGCCACCCCGAGCGGCACGAGGTCGGCGGGGTCCACGTCGAGCACCTCCTCCGGGGGGGCGCCGTCGAGCGCGGAGACGAGGCAGGCGCAGTACCCGCGCGAGAGCTCCGAGTCTGAGTCGGCCACGAACCGCATGCACCCCGCGCCGTCGCAATGGCCCACGAGCCACACCTGTGCGACGCAGCCCATGACGCGGTTGGCCGAGACACGGTCCGCCTTGGGCAGCCGCGGGAGCGCGGCGGCGTAGGCGAGCAGGCGGCGCGCGCGGTCGGCGTCCGGGAGCGCGCGGAACTCGTCGGCGAGCCGGCTGAGGCGGAGGCGCGGAGGACCGATCCGCTCCCCCACCTCCTCGTCGGAGGCGGCGCGCGGGAAGGGCGAGGGTGGAGGAGGCGCACGGGAGTGGGCGCATCGGACGGCCAGGGAACCCCGGGGGCGTGGAGGGAGGCCGCGGGAAGGGTGGGGAGAGAGGGCGAGATGGGGCTTCGGGGCGGGGCCGACGAGTGAAGCGGCGGCGGCGGCGAGGGTGGAGGCGTCCATGGCGGTGGTGTGGTGCGGAGACTTGGAAATGTGGAAAAGGGGGTGGGGGCGTTATATTGGAAGTTGGTGGAGGCTCAGGGTTAGGACCGTTGGATGCGGGCATTGCCGCGTCGGGACGCCTTCTTTTTGTGGGGGATTCGAGGTGGGGTTGAGACTCGGAAGTTGGAATGGGTACGGGTCAGGGGCAAGTTGCGCGCTGGCGCCTGCTAAAAAGCGAACGCGAGAAACTTCGAGCGGAGCTCGTTCGTTCTTGGCGTGCGAAATCGAAAGACTTTGCTCTGTAGTTGTCGATTTCGTTCCGAAGTCTATTATGTTTGCCTTATACGGTCCATTCTAGCGAGCCGTTCTGAATTTTAATATAATATATATATTTATTTATTTACAAATATATATGTAATTATAGGTATCTCACTTTAAATACATAATTATAGAATAACAATGACATATAGTTCAACAAATTCGCAAATACAAATGTTATCCGTAGTTAAGTAATACAATATGAAATCATAATTTCATATATTTTACTATATTCTAGTATATTAATTTAGTATAATTTCATCAATTGAATAGGTAGTATTGGATTGGGCCTTTGGGCCTGATTCAAAGGAGAGGTTGCTTTAATTATGTTTGGTATCAGAATTGCCGGAATGGGTTGAAATGACCAGTATTGATTAATATTGTGGCTGGTACGGGATTAAACCTATTGTGTGCCGTTTTAAATGCCGATATGATATGTTTCGTCCATTCCGGTCGGTAAATTGATAAGCTTGCTTTGCTATGTCGTTCATTTGTCCAGTTTTACTCCAAAGGAGGCAGACTCGATCTCATGAGCGGGACGTCTATACTATGGATATTTGCCGAATAAACAAGCCGGTGAACACCACGGATCGGCCGCCTGATTTATTTGTCACTGTCGTCTCCACCACCACTATCTCAAATGGGTTCGACTCATCGGTCGTCACCGAACACCATCTAGCTCCCACTGCCGGTCCGCCCAACACATGGGATTCTAAGCTCATGAGGCCCAATGAACGTCGACAACATCCTAATTAAATCGACAATGGTCAACCCTTACCAGTAGCAGGGGCGGAGGCAGGGTGAACCCCAATTTTTTGGGATGGGTGCTTGAGATTAACATAATATCATTCAATGAAAAAAGTAGAGGTCCACACAAGCAAAAATCAAAGTGCAAATTATTCATACTAGAGACAACATAATTTGGGACTTGGGAACTAGGGAATGGGGATGCACTTTTGTTGGCTTGTGGACTCGCGCACCAATACCGTGTGATGGCCAGGGAGAGAGGGGAGGAGTGTAACATCCTAAATTTGGGTTTATATTTCAAATATATAAAAATGTAAAGAATTTAAAACTTTTGATACATCATGTTGTCATTTGAATTCTATGGATTTTATTCAAAGGTTTTGTACAATTTGAAACCCTAAAGCATTAATTCATATAAATAATAACCCTAATGGATGCACAACATAAATCTTGTGAACAATCCCTAAAAATATTTTTCCTAGATTCTAGAAGATCTAAGTGACTCACCTCAAAATGTTTATAATTTATAAAATTTATTTACTATTTTAAAACGGCCACTCAAATTTGTGTTTTGAAAATCAAACCTTTCAAACAGAGACTTAAAATAATTTTATAGAAAAATTCCTTGAATGAAAAACCTTAGAAAAATTACACATGGTTATACAAAGAGACAGTAACCTCCCATAAAAATTTCTTGATTCGTGGAGTTGTACAACTCTGTCTAAAAATTCCTAGAAGTCTCAGCCCTTTTGAAATCAAACCAGTCAACACTGTGTTGACTCGGTCCGACCGGACCCAACCGCGACCAGACCCAACTAGCCCGAGCCAACCGACTGCACCACCTTATCTCCTGTCGCTGACCGGTGGACCTCGCTTGCCAGCGCCCCCGCACCAGCTCACCCATGCGCATCGTCGCCTCACTCGTACCCGCGTTAGCCCCAACAGCTCTGCCCCCTATTTGCGACGAGCACCCATAGTCTCGCCGAGCCTCAGCTGCATCTCCTGCACTCGCCCATGCTCCCATCATCTCCCTGTCACTCGCTACCAGTGCATCGTGCACCGAGCTCATTGTCGACGCGGCCTCCTCGCTTTTCTCCGCCCTAGCGTCTATAAAAGCTCACCATCAACTTCCTCTTCCTCCTTTCGACACCACCAAGCAATCCCCAACCTCCTTATCCCTTCTCCTCAGAGCCGAGAGAGAGATAGTAAGCACCGAGCTTCATCCGATACGTCACTGTCGTCTCCCCACTGTTCCGACCGACACAATGGTTCATTTCCCATTCTACCTGTGTCATCTTGTGTTCCAGGACGCAAGGAATTTATCCCTTAACCGAATTTGGTTTTGGTCCTCAGGAGCTATCAAATTTGAGATTTATCTTCATCTCCGTCGAAAGGGGCATTTCCACTACCACATTACCTCCGATGAGATATTTCCAAATTACTTCCCCTCTGAGCATCTCAGACTCTCACTGGTGTTTCCCCGACCTTCCATTATCTCTCTTTTCTCTCAGGCTATTTTCTCCACGTTGAAGCGCCACCGCCGCCTCGGGTTCACGCCGCCGGACCTTCTTCGATGAGCTCCTTGACCCCTCTCCTCTCTGGTATGTTCCTTGGCCTCCCCTGGTACTCATTCGCGCGTCGTTTGAGCAAGGGTGTTAACGGGACACTGAAGTCACTAGAGGCAGTAACATCACCTCCGCTCCACGACGTCACGCCGCCGCGTCTGGCCATCCCAACCATCACCGTCGGCACCGTCGGGTGCGCAATAGCATGTATGTTCTGTTTTAGCACTTGACCGGAGCCGCCATGGCCTCCCTCGTAGGTGAAACGCCAGGCGAGCTCGCTAGCTATGGTGTCCGAAGCTGACCGCTCCTTTAGCATCATCATTAGTAGCTGTTTGTCCTAAGCACTAGTTACTGTGTAGATCCAGTTTTAATTGTCATTCGGTTTCACTAACGTTTGGACTCGGGCGCTTTAATTCCACAATAAACATCACCTTGGTCTGTGGACCTGTGAAATGGGCTTGTGGACTTTGGTCCATGCACTATTTGTGTAGACATTGTCTCTGACACGTGGGTCCAACCAGTAAGAAATAGTTTTCCTTTAAGATTTTAATTGAAAAAGAAAATAAATGCATAGGGCCCACTGGTCAATGACCGTGGCTAGGTTAACTCGGGTATAAAAAGTACTTAATCCTTTTGGAATTTTCGAAAAGAATTATTGTTGCAATGGAAATATCTTAAACTTCAAAAATTCATAAGTAATTCATTTTAACTCCTATTTGAGTGAAATAATTTTTTAGGTTGCATTTTTATTGAAATTTATTATAGTATAGTTTTGAAACTTGTTACTGTCCCAAAAAAATTTGTTAGTCGAATTGTTTTCCAGGGAGCATTATTTTTGCACAGAAAATTCATTTAACTTCAAAAATGCATAAGTATTCCTTTGTAACTCCAAATTAAGTGAAATCAATTTTTATGCTTCACACTTTTAGTATACTTTTAATGTGGAATAGGTATGAAGTATGTTACTATCACTAAAAATCTTGTTGATGAGGATATTCCGACTACTTATGAGGCTGTTTATGAAGCAAGTGCTACACTTCTCAAACAACATGTGCAATTGTTTCTTAACAAGTTTCTTTGTGTTTTTCGTGAGAATTGGACACTACGTAAAAGCAATACTTTGTGCATTCTCAGGTTCGACAAGCTTAAAGTCTTTGGAACCGAGAGGGAGTCTAGAGCCAAAGCAATAGAGGAGCACAAGGAGGAGGGTAACCATATTTGTTGCCTAGTGATGAAGAACAAAAAGGTCAAAGCGGTTGGGAAGGAGAAAGTCAAGCAGCCCATGCGGCTGATCAAGGAGGAAAGAATCCCGTGTGATGGGAGAGCAAAAGGGGAAGAAGCCCAAGAGCTTAAAGCTCAAGTTTTGGATAAGATTTTCAAGCCCAATTCAGATCTCCCACAACCCCAACAGAAATCAAATTCGGAATCAACTCAGAATCAAATTCGGATTCGGAATCAGCAGGACAGTCCAGTAAAGCGGTCATAACTTTCTAAGCGAGTCCGATTTGGGTGTTCTTGGGCTTGTTGGAGAGATAACTTTAAGCCCGATCCAACGGATCCTCCCTCACTTCGAAATTCCTCATGAGTCAAAATATATGACTGAAACAATATGACAGTTGTAAAATTGGAGTTTCCTTTTTGTTTTAGATTGAGTCGGAATTGGAGTAGGAGTTCTAATTCCGAATTAGAGTAGGAGTAGGGCCTCTTGGCCAGCCATAAGGTAGAGAAGGACACTATATATTGAGGGGTAGACCCCCATTGTAACCTCAGACCACGATTAAAGATTTTGATTGTTTTTTGCATCAACGCTGATTCTTCCAAGAAGTTTGGTGAATGCCAACAACTTGAAGGGGAATAGAGTGTTTTCTTCCAAAGACCGTTCTGTCTTTCTGTTGGGAATTGAGGGATCGGTAAAACTCCACTTGGCGGTCGGGTGGAGTACACGTGAGATTAGGCGAATTAAAGAGTTACAAGTTCATGCAATGGCATCGGGTGGGCAACTACGATTTGTCAAGTCAACCATGCAAGTTATCTTCGATTCTACGTTGAGAAGATCGGGCACCCCGTATCATCTTGGTATCAGAGCTCCATTGACTCGTTAGGATCTTTATCCAGTTATCTAATTTTTTTTCCTATACACGAAAAAGTCATACAAAAAAATTCTTTCAGCTATAGTATTTAATTTTTATTCTAGTGAGTTTTGTTAAGTTTTTATCCATTAGAATCAAGTTTAGTTTGCCGATCTTGAATTCTTTTGCGTTGCTTTTTATTTGAGCCTAGTTTGATTTTTTTAGTCGTATTTATAAAAAAAACACAAAAAGAAGTGAGACACCAATTTATCCTTTGTGAACCTTTCAATCCTTTTGCGAATACTTTGAACCTATTTAAGACTAGCTAAATCGTTGCTTCGGGCTGCATATTAATGTTCGTGTTCTTGCAATTGTTCAAAGATCAAAAGGTGGGAAATAATTTTTGCTCATTTTGGTAGAACAAGAATTTTGTCCATAGTTAAAAAAAAGGAAGGAAAAAAAGAGACGAAAAAAAAGAAGAAGAGAAAAAGATAGGAGGAAAAGAGAAAAGGAAAAAGAAAGCGCAAAGCCGAACCAAAAACTTGAGCAAAAAAAATCTTCACTCATTCTTGATTCAATTGTCAGAATATCAATATTTTGTGCAATCTTGTGCCCTAGTTTCATTATTTGCAACTAGCTAGCGTCTTTCTATAACTTGTGCAATACGAGCTATTTTGTTCTTCACTTATATCTTACATAGCTCATTCTTTGATTGCACTAAGTTCCAATATCTTTGCGTGTGAGTTGGTTTGATTTTCACTTATATGTTTGTGATCGGCAACTAGGCATTGAATTCTAGTTTGGATATTTACTTAGCTTTACAATATCTAGAATTTTCAGATTAAGTAGGTATCCATACCAAGCTCCACATAACATCTGTTGTCGTGCTTTGATTTGCTCTTGAAATTCGCTCATTTCTCACGTTGTTTTAACCTGTAATATCAAGTGGGAGTTTGTCACCACAATTCACTTCGGAAAGGTAAGAATGTAATTTGGTAAGACAAGTGAGTTTGAGAGATACACATACAACTACATACATATTCTTTGCTTTGCTAGTAACAATGGCAGATCGCGAGTATACGTATCTTCCATTTTATGGTAGTAATGATCCAGAGGAGTATCTTGAGTGGGTACAAAACATGGAGTTCGAGCTTGAATCCCAAAAGTTCGAATCAGAAGCCAAGGAAGTGAGAGTGGTCACTATGTTTTTTACGGACTATGCCTCTAATTGGTGGCAACAACTAAGTGAAAAACGATTAATTACATCTTGGGTCTATTTAAAAAGGGTCATGAGAAGAGAATTTGTTCCATCCTATTATGAGCGGGAACTACCACGCTACGTGGAGAGCATTACACAAGGATGCAAAGTTGTCCAAGATTACTATATTGAGTTGAATCATGCAATGCGTCGTGCCAATATCACTAGTGCATATCAAGAAAAGATATACTTCAAAGCAGGGTTGAATTATCAGATCGTTGCTGCACTTCAAGATTAATATTTTCGTAGTCTGCAAGATCTGGTGAAATATGCTATGAAGGTGGAAAAGAGTCTTAAAGATATGCAAGCACATCAATTAAATCTGCGTCGGCTCTTTAGTTCTTATTCATCCACTGGTGTGTCACCTGAGAAGAAGATCGAGCATGAAATTTTTTCTTCGATCGAGGTGATGAGTAGTGCTGCCCCTTCACAACCCGCAACACGTGAGGAGGTCGTGGTTGGTGGTAGTTGTGCCATTGCTGTCCCACGGTCTTACAAGGATGAGATGTATCAAAATCCATGTGAGAATGTGAGCCACATAGCCAAATTGAGTGAGAGTGATAAAAAGAGTGAGTTGTGTGATTCCACCATATGCGAGGTTGAGAGCATCCCAATTGAGAGTGTGAGAGATGCACCAAAAGAAAAGAGAGAGATAGATTCCAAGTAAGAATATTTTTGAACCTAACAACTTACCCTCTTTTTCTAGTGTTGTATCTCACATTGTGCAGGTTGACCAAGCAAATAAGGAGTTGAACATTCAAAAGCCATCACCATTGGAAGAGAAAGAAGAAGAGATAACCATGGTTGGAGGGGGAATGCCTGCTACCCCATGGTTACATAATGATATTGTGATACCCGCAACACCTACATCAAATGAGGAGGACGATCAAGGTAACATTATTGGTACTAAATCGATAGTTCATCAAGACAAGGTGAGTAAAACTAAGAACTTCATTATTCCTTGGATGATTCCAAGTTCTAAATTTGATATGCTTAATATGGAATTGATTACTCATACAGATGTTTTGACTAGAATATCGCTTAATGATTCTTTGTGTTATATCATATTCGATAAACCTAAAGAGCTATCTAGTTTTATTAAGAAGGTTCTTGAAATTTCATACTTAAGATCACTAGTAAATAGCTATATACACACATATAAATTCAATTTGATTGGAGATGTTGTTGTAGACAACATGTTTCAACTTTATCGAATATGTATTACATGTGATAATCTTGCTGATTTAACATTGCATGTTTTGCGCAAACCATCTATTGAGCAATGTCATGGTCACTTTGAGATGGAGTTGAATACAAGTACCTATTGTTTAGAACAAAACATGATGCCAACTTGTTTATCCTGTACCAGTAAACAGAGTAGTGTAGTTGAAGCATGAAAGGCACTAAGAATTTTCTCCCCCAAATTTGAACAACTTGATCTAGCTCGTACCTTTTATATTTTGTCCATGTGTTTAGAAAAGTCGAATATGACTTTTTCTCATGGGAGGGAGAATGACGTAAATGAAGGTACCGCAATGTATATATCAAATACATCATACGGTTGCAGTTGTGTTACTTATTTTGTGCAAAACAACGCGAATGGCACAACAATTGACTCATACATATATCACGTATATACGTTGTTCTCTTTGTTTAGTACATGTTCAGCAAATCATCATGTGCTACACAGAAGTTGTTTGGATGATAAATACATATACCATGCATATACGTTTTTTTCTTTGTGTAGCACATTTACATGCTATCAAAAGCCGAAGACGGCTTTTTTTGAAGAAAGGGAGGATAATGAGGATATCCCGACTACTTATGAGGCTGTTTATGAAGCAAGTGCTACACTTCTTAAACAACAGGTGCAATTGTTTCTTAACAAGTTTCTTTGTATTTTCTGTGAGAATTGGACACTACGTAAAAGCGCATTCTCAGGTTCGACAAGCTTAAAGTCTTTGGAATCGAGAGGGAGTCCGGAGCCAAAGCAATAGAGGAGCACAAGGAGGAGGGTAACTGATGAGGATATCCCGACTACTTATGAGGTTGTTTATGAAACAAGAGCTACACTTCTCAAACAACAGGTGCAATTATTTCATAACAAGTTTCTTTGTATTTTCCGTGAGAATTGGATACTACGTAAAAGCAATACTTTGTGCATTCTCAGGTTTGACAAGTTTAAAGTCTTTGGAACCGAGAGGGAGGCCGAAGCCAAAGTAATAGAGGAGCACAAGGAGGAGGGTACCCGTATTTGTTGCCTAGTGATAAAGAACAAAAAGGTCAAAGCGGTTGGGAAGGAAAAAGTCAAGCAACCCAAGCGGTTGATCAAGGAGGAAGGAAGCCGTGTGATGGGAGAGCAAAAGGGGAGGAAGCCCAAGAACTTAAAGCTCAAGTTTTGGATAAGATTTTCAAGCCCAAATCAGATCTCCCATAACCCCAACCGAAATCAAATTCGGAATCAACTCAGAATCAAATTCGGATTCGGAATCAGCATCAAATTCGGATTCGGAATCAGCAGGACAGTCCGGATGAAAACGGTCATAACTTTCACAAACGGAGTCCGATTCGAGTGTTCTTGGGCTTGTTGGAAAGATAACTTCAAGCCCAATCCAACAGATGCTCCTCGTGTGTCAAAAGATATGACTAAAACAATATAATGGCTGTAAAATTAGAGTTTTCTTTTTGTTTTAGATTGAGTCAGAATTGGAGTAGGAGTTCTAATTCCGAATTAGAATAGGAGTAGGGCCTCTTGGCCAGCCATGAGGAGGAGAAGTGATGAACCCTAAGGTTTGATTTGTTGGCCCGATCTTTCGATGAGAACGATAAGTCCGGTAGGCGTCGCTCAACTCTGACGATCCTGGCTATGAACACGCAAGGCTCGAAACCACGCAATCGCTGAACTGATCGACAAGTCGTTATCAACCATTGACGAATACCCGGTTGACCTGACCACGAAGGTCGATTCCTGCATACACCGAAGAAGCACGCAAGAACAAGATAAAGCAATCTGAAATTGCAAATAAAGATTGAAATATTAAAATTGGGATTTAAAAGCGGTATTATGGTTGGTCTAGTCGACACAAGCCAATACGAAGTTGCAACAAGGCTAACTTTTAACTAAACAAAATCAAAGGAAACTAGAGTGCGTCCTCCTTAAATAGGGATGAGGAGCCACAAATCTAAAAGAAATAGAGGGTGGGACTAAAGACACGAATTACTGTTCACATGAACAGTAATCACACCCAGTGGGCGGCATATGGGCCAATTCGATGCGATTACAAGGCCCAAATCGCCCAAATTAGTGACATAGCACCTTCTTTTGACGATTTCGAAGTCTACAGAAGGAATTTGGAGGTGAGGCTGGATCCGTTGGAAAGATATCGTTGTTAGCTTTCCAACAAGCCCAAGAACACCGAATCGGACTCTGTTTGCAAAAGTTATATCTGTTTTAAGTTGGTGTTGTCGGGCTGATTCCGAACTGATCGACCAAAATGTATCCACTTGAACTCTGCTTGGCACATGTAGTAGCACCATGGCATGTACACATAGTACCATGGTATGTAGGCGTAGCACCATGGCATGTAGGCGTAGCTCGATCTAATTGGGTAATATGGCATTGCATTAGCGAAAGTCAATTGGAGAAGATGTTGATGAAGTAAAGGAAGTAGAGGATGCGGTCTGAGAGTTGAAGCGATGGTTGTATCCTTAGGGTCGATGTCCTCATCATCCTCCCTTTATTGAATTTGAGTCGTCCTCGACTCATTTGTTTTCTCAAGTCATCACTCTCTGCAAAGGTTAGTAGCAACAGGAGGCAAAGAAACATGCACTTCTTCTAATGGACACGGAGTTTCTTTACAAATCATAGTATGACATTTAGATTCATGTTTTTCCATATCAATGGAATCAATTTTTGTAGCTAACATAACAGGACCTTTCAATTTAGTTTCACTTGGAGCTATAATCTTTTGATCAACTTGTGTCTTCTCCTTACTTGTTCTCGCAGTTCTTTCTAATTCATCCTTTAATATAGCGAGAGGAGACATTGGAAGCGAGTGATTTTCTTTTCTTTATATGTGAAAGTATAATGATTAGATCTACCATGATGTTGAAGATATCTATCATATTGCCATGGTCTACCTAATAATAATGAGCATGCTTGCATAGGTACGACATCACAATCAACATAATCATGATATGATCAAATAGAAAAGTGTACGCGCACAAGCTTAGTTACCTTCAACTTACCACAAGAATTCAGCCATTGGATGTAGTAAATATGAGGGTGTTGTGTTGTGGTCAAGCTAAGCTTCTCGACCATGTCTATGCTAGCAAGGTTGTTGCAACTCCGCCATCAATGATGACTCTACATGAGCGTTCCTTGATGGCGAACTTGGATTGAAACAAAATGTGGCGTTGATTTTGTTCAGCAAGTTCCATTTGAGCACTTAGCACACGCTGAACAACTAGGCTTTGGTACATGTCAGACGCCTCATGGTTTATATGTTCTTCCTCAGTTTCATCACCAGCATTGTTAGTTGCAACCAACACATGTTCTTCCTCAATATCGCTAGCTGAAGTGTACTCACCATTGTCCTTGATAAGCAAAGCTCACGACTTGGGCAATCGCGCATCAAGTGCCCAAATCCTTTGCAGCGGTGACATTGCACATCTCTAGATCATACTGTAGAAACAAGAAGAAGTACTTTTGTAAGGGCTTGTACTTTTGCGGTTTGCTTGCATCGAGGATATGTATAGGAGTTGAAGCGGCGGGGGGTGCAGTCGAAGTGGAGGAGGATGCCATGTGATGTTCTTTGCCTTGGCCGACTGCAAAAGTTCCTCAATATTGCCCTGAGGCGAGATTATCGACCACTGCACTTCTCTCTCGGCTTTGCAAGCAATATGGAATAAGCGGTTGATAGAATCATATTCTTTATAGTCTAAAATGTCACGAATTTCACGGTTTAACCCTCCCAAAAATCTAGCCATCTTAGCATCCTCGGTTTCTTCTAAACCACAGCGCAACAAACCAGTTTGCAATTCTTGATAATAGTCTTCTCGTAACTACTACCTGTCTTAAGCGTTGTAATTTATTAAGCAAATCACGTGAATAATATTAAGGTACAAACCTCGTCTCATTGCTCTTTTCAAAGCATTCCATGTTCTAGGTATGTCCTGATGAGTACGACCATATTCACTCCACCAAATAGATGCAAAATCTGTGAACTCACTAGTAGCAGCCCTAACCTTTTTATTGTTAGGAAATTCATGGCATGCAAATTTTGGTCCACAACTAACTCCCATGTGAGATAAGCATCGGGATCATATTTACCAGCAAAAGGAGGTATAGTGAATTTAATTTTACCAAGTGAATCATTATGGTCACGTACCTCACGTGGTGGCTCTCTTCGCATACCTTGTCGATTGAAGCGTTGTTGTCGGTGATCACGATCATTAATGGGATTGAAATCACCATCGGACCCCGTATCAGCAACATATGGGTTCGCTTCATCTTCTACCTCATCGGCCCATGAGCGAGCAACGGATGGGTTACTGGCGCGATCGTGCAATGCCGATGATGGCGAAGCGACAATGAAGGTGGAGCTCTCTCATTCGCTCCACGTGTAGCCAGCGCAACAAGTTAAATCGATGGTGCGATCTAGAATCAACTCCATACGCCACGAATGTTGATCCAAAGACGCGAGAAAAGCGCGCATGATTTCTTTTGTCGAGGAGGTGGCGGTGCATCTTCCTCATTGTTGTGCTGCTATGCTCCCCTTGTGACGATGAACCTGCCATTGTTAGTATCAAAGCAAAGAACAAATCACAGTGTATATGTCCCTATCAACTACAAGGTTCTGGAGGCTCAATCAAGTCACTCACACTCAAGCTTATACCTAGTTCTTACAAGTTCTTACCAATGCAGCAAGGAAGTGGTACAACCGGTGGCTGGTTCGTGATACTCTCACTTGCGATCAGCCCAACGATTACGAGGAACGACACCTGCTGAGTTAGTAGAAGTGGAGCTCGGAAGGCTAGTATGTAGCAAAGGAATAGCAATTATTCAATTCAGTATGAAAAATTGAAAAGCAGTTCAAAGTACTAGTCACAAGTGCTGATTCTAGTCTAATCAAAGTTTAGCTAATCAAAGCCCCACGAAAAGATGTGTATGTACGCACGCGCAAAGATAAATGTGACTTGATGTAAGCAATGGAAACCCTCACAACAAGTGCTGGGAGAGACGCTAACCAACTACTCAAACTTCTTTGTAGGGCACAAGATGGTTCACACGATGTAGAGCACAAAAAGCAGAATAACGTCTGCGTAAACAACCCTATAGTTTAAGCGAGAAAACAATAGTTAGTCTCAAGAGATGAAAAAGCAAAGTTTTATATGGCTTATATATACTCGTTTGAAAGGTTTCGATGAGATCTACAACTTTAAAGTTGAGACGGACCCCAAATTCTAATGGGAAGACTAAAAGAAACGGCAAAAACCGAAACAAAAAACTTGTGACGCGAATTCAGAGCCGAAAATGACCGATTTTGGGTTCTCTGGAGGGAGACTTGTGCATTAAGTGGAAAGTATACGACTCGTTGTTAGCTTTCCAACGAGTCCAAGAACGTCCAAATCGGACACCATATGCAAAAGTTATGCCCGTTTCTTGAAGGTCTCTGGAAGCGGAATCGTACTCGGACTGGAAACCGACTCGGTTTCAATCTTTAAATTGCTATATCTTTTGATTCCGAGGGCTAATCTTGCTGAAATATTTTGTGCAAGTTTGTGGCTATATGTAGAAGGGCTCCACCAGTTTTCACTGATTTTGGTGTAAGATTGTTTTTTTTTCTTTTTCTTTTTTTTTTCTACCATGGCTTTTGTTTTATGTGGCGGCCTCTTTCTCCTTCTATTTTTTTTTGCCGGCTCTAGGGTTTTCCACAAGTCAGGAATATAGCAAAGTATTCTCTCTTTTTTTTGTGCAGATTAGAGGAGTTCTAACCCACGAATTTTCTGTTTTAGATGCAAAAACTAAGAACCCTAAAAGAACGATTAAGCGACGCAAAGGAAAAACACGAGAAGCAATCTAGACAACGACCAACTAGACAATAACTAGAACTAAAGATCAGCAACTAGACACGACAATGTAACTAAATATTCAACAAGCAAACTGAAAAAAAATTGCAAAGGCTCAAAGGGCTTGGTATGGATGATAGATGCGATTTTTTTTTCTTTTAGCAATTTTCTGGACTCTAGGTATGAAAAATGAATCTACTACTAGAAAGCAGAAACTCTCACCAAGAAGCTGTAGCTCGATACCACTTGATGAACCCTAAGGTTTGATTTGTTGGCCCGATCTTTCGATGAGAACGATAAGTCCGGTGGCGTCGCTCAACTCGGCGATCACGGCTATGAACACGCAAGGCTTGAAACCACGCAATCGCTGAGCGATCGACAAGTCGTTATCAACCATTGCGAATACCGGTTGACGACCACGAAGGTCGATTCACGCATACAGAAGAAGCACGCAAGAACAAGATAAAGCAATCTGAAATTGCAAATAAAGATTGAAATATTAAAATTGGGATTTGAAAAGCGGTATTATGGTTGGTCTAGTCGACACAAGCCAATACGAAGTTGCAACAAGGCTAACTTTTAACTAAACAAAATCCAAGGAAACTAGAGGGGGTGCGTCCTCCTTAAATAGGGGATGAGGAGCCACAAATCTAAAAGAAATAGAGGGGTGGGACTAAAGGCATGAATTACTGTTCACATGAACAGTAATCACACCCAGTGGGCGTGCATATGGGCCAATTCCGGTACGATTACAAGGCCCAAATCGGCCCAAATTAGTGACATAGTACCTTCTTTTGACGATTTCGAAGTCTACAGAAGGAATTTGGAGGTGAGGCTGGATCCGTTGGAAAGATATCGTCGTTAGCTTTCCAACAAGCCCAAGAACACCCGAATCGGACTCTGTTTACAAAAGTTATATCTGTTTTAGGTTGGTGCTGTCAGGCTGATTCCGAACTGATCTGACCAAAATGTATCCAGCTTGAACTCCTGCTTGGCACATGTAGTAGCACCATGGCATGTACACATAGTACCATGGTATGTAGACGTAGCACTATGACATGTAGACGTAGCTCGATCTAATTGGGTAATATGGCATTGCATTAGCCGAAAGTCCAATTGGAGAAGATGTTGGTGAAGTAAAGGAAGTAGAGGATGCAGTGCAGCAGGTTGAAGCAGTGGTTGTATCCTTAGGGTCGATGTCCTCATCAAGAAGGGGCACTATATATAGAGGGGTAGACCCCATTGTAACCTCAGACCATGTTTAATATATTTTCAAAGCTTTTGCTTGATTCTCCTGTTGTGCTTATAGCCAAAACAGAGGGTATTGGGCGTTGAGAACAAGGGGTCGTTCTTGCTTTCCCGCTGGGAATTGAGGTTTCGACGATCTTCGCTTGTGGTTAGCGAGGATCCAGTCAAGTGTGTGTTTGGGCGAATTTTTCATAGAGTTGCAAGTCCGTGCATTGGCGCGGGGGATCAGTTGGTGGTTCGTCAGGATACACAAGTTATCGAGAGGTTCTACGTCGAGAAGATCGGGCACCCCGCATCACGTGGTATCAGAGCTCCGTTGACTCGGTAGGATCTTTATCCAGTTATCTAATTTTTTTTCCTATACACGAAAAAGCCATACAAAAAAATTCTTTCATCCGTAGTATTTAATTTGTTATTCTAGTGAGTTTTGTTAAGTTTTTGTCCATTAGAATCAAGTTTAGTTTGCTGATCTTGAATTCTTTTGCGTTGCTTTTATTTGAGCCTAGTTTGATTATTTTTTTAGTCGTGTTTATAAAAAAACACAAAAAAAGTGAGAAACAAATTTATCCTTTGTGAACCTTTCAATCCTTTTGCGAATACTTTGAACCTATTTAAGACTAGCTAAATTGCTGCTTAAGGCTGCATATTAATATTTGTGTTCTTACAATTGTTCAAAGATCAAAAGGTGGGAAAGAATTTTTGCTCATTTTGGTAGAACAAGAATTTTGGATATAGTTCAAAAAAAGGAAGGAAAAAGTGAAGAGAAAAAAAGCAGAGAAAGAGAAAGAAAAAAGAAGAGAAAAAGAAAAAAGAAAAGAAAAAAGAAAGTGCAAAGCCGAACCATAAACTTGAGCGAAAATCCCTACTCATTCTTGATTCAATTGTTAGAATATCAATATTTTGTGCAATGTTGTGCCCTAGTTTCATTATTTGCAACTAGCTAGAGTCTTTCTATCACTTGTGCAATACGAGCTATTTTGTTCTTCACTTATATCTTACATAGCTCATTCCTTGATTGCACTAAGTTCCAATATCTTTGCGTGTGAGTTGCTTTGATTTTCACTTATATCTTTGTGATTGGCAACTAGGCATTGAATTCTAGTTTGGATATTTACTTAGCCTTACAATACCTATAATTTTCAAATTAAGTAGGTATACATACCAAGCTCCACAAAACACCCGTTGTCGTGCTTTGACTCGCTCTTGAAATTCGCTCATTTCTCACGTTGTTTTAACCTGTAATATCAAGTGTGAATTTGTCACCTCAATTCACTTCGGAAAGTTAAGAATGTAATTCGATAAGACAAGTGAGTTTAAGAGATACACATACGCCTACATACATATTCTTTGCTTTGCTGCTAAAAATGGCAGATCGCGAGTATACGTATCTTTTCTTCTATGGTAGTAATGATCCAGAGGAGTATCTTGAGTGGGTACAAAACATGGATTTCGAGCTTCAATCCCATAAGTTCGAATCAGAAGCCAAGGAAGTGAGAGTGGCTACTTTGTTTTTTTACGGACTATGCCTCTAGTTGGTGGCAACAACTAAGTGGAAAACGATTAATTACATCTTGGGTCTATTTAAAAAGAGTCATGAGAAGAGAATTTATTCCATCCTATTATGAGCGGGAACTACCACGCTACGTGGAGAGCATTACACAAGGATGCAAAGTTGTCCAAGATTACTATATTGAGTTGAATCATGCAATGCGCCGTGCCAATATCACTAGTGCATATCAAGGAAAGACATACGTCAAAGCAGGCTTGAATTATCAGATCGTTGCTGCACTTCAAGATGAATATTTTCGTAGTCTGCAAGATCTGGTGAAATATGCTATGAAGGCAGAAAAGAGACTTAAACACATGCAAGCACATCAATTAAATCTGCGCCGGTTCTTTAGTGCTTATTCATCCACTGGTGTGTCACTTGAGAAGAAGATCGAGCATGAGAATTTTTCTTTGACCGAGGTGATGAGTAGTGCTGCCCTGTCACAACCCGCAACACGTGAGGAGGTCGTGGTTGGTGGTAGTTGTGCCCTTGCTGGCCCACGGTCTTACAAGGATGAGATGTATCAAAACCCATGTGAGAATGAGAGCCACATAGCCAAATTGAGTAAGAGTGATAAAAAGAGTGAGCTGTGTGATTCCACCATATGCGAGGTTGAGAGCATCCCAATTGAGAGTGTGAGAGATACACCAAAAGAAAAGAGAGATAGTTGATAGGACAAGTAAGACTATTTTTGAACCTAACAACTTACCCTTTATTTCTAGTGTTGTATCACACATTGTGCAGGTGGACCAAGCAAATAAGGAGTTGGACATTCAAGAGCCCTCACCATTGGAAGAGAAAGATGAAGATATAACCATGGTTGGAGAGGGAATACATGATACCCCGTGGTTACATGATGACATTACGATACCCGCGGCACCTACATCAACTAAGGAGGACGATCAAGGTAACACTATTGGTACTAAATTGATAGATCATCAAGACAAGGTGCGTAAAACTGAGAACTCCATTATTCCTTTGATGATTCCAAGTTCTAAATTTGATATGCTTAATTTGTATAATATGGAATTGATTACTCATACAGAAGTTCTTACTAGAATATCCCTTAATGATTCTTTGTGTCATATCATATTCGATAAACCAAAAGAGGTAATTAGAATTATTAAGAAGGTTATTGAAATTTCACATTTAAGATCACTAGTAAATAGCTACATACACACATATAAATTCAATTTGATCGGAGATTTTGGTGTAGACAACAACATGTTTCAAGTTTATCGAATATGCATTACCTGTGATAATCTTGTTGATTTAAAATTACATGTTTTGCGCAAACCATCTATCGAGCAATGTCACGATCTCTTTAAGATGGGTTTAAATACAAGTGTCTATTGTTTAGAACGCAACATGATGCCTACTTGTTTATCTCTTAAATGTATAACTAATCAGAGTAGCGCGGTTGAAGTATAGAATGGTATCAATTGGTTTTCACCCACTTTACTTGACTTTGATGTTGGGAAGGTGAAATTTTATCATATGAGTCAGTTGTGCAATTTGAAATGTGATTTCGAGCTATCGATTGTGCAAAACAACAAGAATAACACAACAATTGATTCATACATATATCATGTATATACGTTGTTCTCTTTGTTTAATACATGTTGGGCAAATCATCATGCGCTACATGGAACTTGTTTGGATGATAAATATATATACCATGCATATACGTTGTTTTATTTGTGTAGCACATTTTCAGGCTATCAAAAGCCGAGGACGGCTTTTTTTGAAGAAAGCGAGGGTGATGAGGATATCCCGACTACTTATGAGGCCGTTTATGAAACAAGAGCTACACTTCTCAAACAACAGGTGCAATTGTTTCTTAACAAGTTTCTTTGTGTTTTCCGTGAGAATTGGATACTACGTAAAAGCAATACTTTGTGCATTATCAGGTTTGATAAGTTTAAAGTCTTTGGAACCGAGAAGGAGGCCGGAGCCAAAGCAATAGAGGAGCACAAGGAGGAGGGTACCCGTATTTGTTGCCTGGTGATAAAGAACAAGAAGGTCAAAGCGGTTGGGAAGGAAAAAGTCAAGCAGCCCATGCGGTTGATCAAGGAGAAAGGAAGCCGTGTGATGGGAGAGAAAAAGGGGAGGAAGCCCAAGAACTTAAAGCTCAAGTTTTGGATAAGATTTTCAAGCCCAAATCATATCCCCCATAACCCCAACCGAAATCAAATTCGGAATCAACTCAGAATCAAATTCGGATTCGGAATCAGCAGGATAGTCCAGATTAAAACGGTCATAACTTTCACAAACGGAGTCCGATTCGAGTGTTCTTGGGCTTGTTGGAAAGATAACTTCAAGACCAATCCAACGGATCCTCCCTCACTCCACAATTCCTCCTGTGTCAAAAGATATGAGCGAAACAATATAACAGTTGTAAAATTAGAGTTACCTTTTTGTTTTAGATTGAGTCGAATTGGAGTAGGAGTTTTAATTCCGAATTAAAATAGGAGTAGGGCCTCTTGGCCAGCAATGAGGAGGAGAAGAGGCAATATATATTGAGTGGTAGACCCCATTGTAACCTCAGACCACATTTAATATATTTTTAAAGCTTTTGCTTGATTCTCCTGTTGTGCTTATAGCCAAAAACAGAGGGTATTAGGCGTTGAGAATAAGGGGTCGTTTTTCCTTTTCCACTGAGAATTGAGGATTCGTGTGTGTTTGGGTGAATTTTTCGATCTTCACTTGTGGTCGTCAGATACACAAGAGGATCTACAATCAAGTGTGTGTTTGGGAAATTCACCACAATCAGTAATTTTTCATAGAGTTGCAAGTCCGTGCATTGGCGCCATGGGCTTATTACAATTCAACACAAGTTAATCAAAAGTAAGTTCTCAGTGGTTCGTCGTGATACACAAGTTATCGAGAGGTTCTACTTGTCGAGAACCATATACATTATCACGATTGAACACTCATTGGAAACAGAATCACCCGTCGGTGTTCACTTAAAGTAATCGTATGAAGAACGTTTCATACGACCGTCCAACGTGGCCCACATTGGAATGGTGGACTCACGTAACGTGGCCCACATTGGAATGGTGGACTCACGTACCCATCTTGGAATTGATGGGATTTCAAGTGCCCATACTGGAATTGATGGGTCTTACAAAAGTAATGAATGCATGTCATGATGTGATCCCATGTCAATATTGAATTGTACTCATAAAAGAAAAGAACACATGGCGTTCATCTACAAATACTAGCAAATGTAATCCTTCATTCACACATCATACATGGCATCAATCAAAGAATACAATTTACTTGCAGTATATCAACATCATGAACAAGGCACAAAACATTCATGTAAACAACATCTCATTATGCATACAGTACTTGCCTTTTGCGTAGTGACTCGTTAGCAGGCAACGGAGGTGTTCCCACACGGGATGTCTCACCGCCTACACAAGCATGTTCCCAAAATAAGAACAACTATATAACACTGCTACCGATGTTCTACAATAACCCCTGACTATTCAATATACCGCATAGACCCAAATTGAAAATAAACTATACTGCTAGATTTCAGCCCTTATGAGCAGCGGTACGAGAAAAAACATATTTAATTATCTGGAACTCGAAACAACACGAAACCAGTGCCCAGATTTTCTTAACGTAACAGGCTACGAAACTCTAGTTGATGGTAAACTCTAATTCGGCCAAAACAGAGGTCTAACCCTCCAATGAAAAACTATAACTGCAGTCTGTCCAGAATTCAGAACAGCCCTAAAGAAAAGGCTCTAACTTTTAAACCACTGATCCAAATAAAGTGATCTTTATCAGCCTGGAAAGATGGTGAAATTATCTTCATAAACCTAGTTGGGTGGCCGACCTGATTCTGACTCTAACTAGATCAAAACCTAGGTGCAACCGACTATAACCAATATTTCTGACAGACAGATCAGCACGTAGTAAAATAGTCATAACTTTTAATCTACTGGGTGAAAATTCGTGATCCAGGTGCCAAAAGAAAGCTAATGAGACCAGGATCATATCTCCAGAAGACATCGACCTGAGATTCGGCCTCTAAAGGCCTTCAATTTGCCGTGCAACCTACTGCTCTAAACTGGACAGATCTGGATTCGCAGACTAAACCGAATCAAACGAACAAAAGAGCAACAAAACTAATACAAACAGCGAATCGGAACCTTCGTTACCCTTGAAGACCCGTAGAACGACTATGATCCGCTGCACACGGCCTTCCTCCCTTCCCCTCTCTTCCTTCTCTTAGGGCCGGCCACCGGGAGACGACGAACGGCGTCGACGGCGGCGGGGAACGGCGATGTTGGAGGGGACCTTGAGGAGGAGCGCCGGGGATCACCAGAGATAGCACCACCACCGCGAGGAGGCGCCATGGAGCAGCAAGGAGGCCGGCTTGGGGGAGGGAGGAGGCGGCCAAGGGGGAGGGGAGGAGTTAGGGGCGGCTAGGGTTGGGGGAAGTGGTGCCCCTTTGGTCGCCCTACATGGGCCTACTGCCCTCTTGGGCCACTGGCCGCGACATGCCCAAAGTTGACGACAAATACACCATGCCCAAAGTTGACGTACAAATACACATACCCCCCCGCTATTTGGAAAATCCGTTGAAAGATGTTTCTTTTACTCCCTCCGACTTCTTTCTTTTTACCGAATCGATTCCAGAAAAGTTGTAAATCTCGTTTTCGAATAAAATTCCCAGATAATTGAAACGATACAACCTAGCTGGATAAATGAGGTATTACACTCTATCCCCCTTAGAAAAGATTCGACCTCGAATCTACGCACCAATCTACTCGAAAGGAAACTGCGTCTGGAATGAAACAACGATAAATCAAGCTTGGAATTGCTCAGATACTCGCTTAACACTCGTGCACACCGCATTTACGCGCACTCGATAAGGATCCGGGACGATCAACGCGATAAGCCAACGTCCTAATTCTTACAATTTTCAAAAACGAAGAGAATCCAACTAGAAATAGAGAGTCCTCATCGCATCCACGTAATGCTAACTCTCACCAAAAGGTTAGATTCCAAATTTGACAATTCATCTCGAAAACAAATCCATTTTACAACCAAAGGAGAAATTACTGGAACGCCCAAACCAAACACTTGCGCTTGTCCAATTGGAAAGAATCTACTTGCCCACACAGCCTTCAACTCAAATTGCAGAAAACACCGGTCAACAACAACAACTCAAACGAGAATCAAGAAAACACTTCATTATCCGATGAACATACCTTTCCACAGCTTCTCTCCTCCAGGAATAAAATTTCTCTAATTTGAATTCATCGCATACCACATGAGATTAAACCTCTTAATTGAACATTATCAAATTATGATCAAACTGAAGGACATCATCCACTCAATTGTGGAGAGGCTAAATTGAATCCACCGAATACTCTAGACAATTCATTCTACTAACCAAAATCGATTTAATAGAAGGCGTTCAAGGCACCACAGAAAAAAACTCCATACCATCACATTACCTCCAATTTCCAAGAACAACAACTCAGAATCCTTAACCCGCACAATCATGTACTACATCAAAAGGGTTCTATCAATTATCATTTTACTGATCAGGAAACTCCATTATTCCACTTTCTCTACATATAATCATTGAGTGACCCAAGGTCTAACATAACAATGCAAACCCAAATTTAACTTCCAAAACCTCTACAACAGATTGCTCTTATAACTGATAGTGAAATCATCGAATTAAATCTCCAATAGCACCACCATTCTAACATACTCACTCAATGACAACATCAGAAATCACCCACACCATCTCGCAACGCTATCCAATTGCGTTACTCTAAAAAAATTCAATGAAGGTTTCCATACCTCCGATAATCACTAACTATTCAATCCTGAATTGAAGTTCTAGAATTTCACTATACCGGGTGTTATTCAGCCGTAACACTATTCAGACTTACTTCGAAGTCAAACATTTCAGGTGAATCAATTTCCCTCCAAGGGATACAGTTCAAAACCATTTCACATTCTACTACTCCTCCGATAACTTGGTAGCAAAATATCATCGCTACGATTACTCATCCACCACTAAACAATTGCCAAACTTATCCTTTGCAAACACTTTGCAACCCAAAACTGTGATCCTTTCTCAAATGGAAGAGGCGAACAAAGATAAGTTTATTCACACAGAAAGACGTTGCTCATCACGGCGAGCAGGAAACCAAAAGAAATATTCTGATAAAGGTGATCTTGGAAAACGAAAGCTGAATTCATAATTGGAGACACACATCCCTCAAAAGAGAATAGCAAATAACAGTCGACACGAAAGAAAGATTTTATGTTTGAAATTCGCCATCTCTTGAGCGGAAAGAGCAACAAATTTAGGAACAATGCAAATAATCACAAGTTACTGAAACTTGACTCAAATTATCAAATACTCTATCGCACTCTTTCCTTTAACACAACAATTAGGTCTTGAACTAATAACACTCGCCACATGAACAAAGTAAGTTCTTTAGTTCAACCCACTTAACTACTTAAGAACAAATAAAATTTTTCAACACGCCAAATTTGTTCAAAATAGTTCATCTACTCATGAAACATGTAATCCAAATGACCTCACCACAAAACAAGCATTTTCCTTTACAGACTTCACTAAAGCAAACGAATTCTCAACGAAAGCGGCGAAAATTTCCTTTGATTGCAACCTCACTTTGCGAACTCAAACCAAGGAACCTTTAGGACTAAATCACACAAAACTCTTAAGAAGCAATAGGATATCTCCATGCACCATTTTACTTAAAACAATTTCGCTACTGTAATATTCACGATCTCCAAAAGGTTACGGAAACTAGACTTGAAGTATTCTCATTTAGGCGGTATCACGAGGTGATTATTTTACTACAAGTTTCAACATCAATCTCACAACGTCAATTAGAAAACACCTCGAAAGACTCATGTGAAAAGAATGGGTCGAATATTTCAAAAGAAGAGGCACATGACAATGATTCTCACCAACTAGAAAATCATTTACCACTCGCCACAAACACCGGACCAAGGAGAAAACCAATTAAGCAATGAACTCATTGAACATAAGGGGAGTCCACAGTTGAATGCATAAGCCTCAAAAGAAGAAAATGTCTGACCTCAGCAGATAAGAACATCGAGCATTCAATATCAAAGCGCTGATCATCAAGAACCATTATAACTCGCAACAAATCGCTTTACGTGGCAAACTTCGCTTATCATAATTAATCGACCTCCAATAGGTCATGAACACAAAACTCAAATTGGATCATTTTGGAAACTTCAAGAAAGGTGGTCAAACTTCTTTCTCTATAAAAGAATCAACCTTACTCTCACATTACTGATCGTGTCAATAAACCTTCTAAAGGGAACATGACAAATCGGATCATAAAAATTTTCAAAGATCAAATGGAATTGTAATAACAACTTATTCTAGAAAAGAATTCGTACAAAAACCATAAAGTTGAACCAACGTCACACCCAAAGACTACAAAACTCTAGAGAAAGGGGTTTCACACTTTTCTTTTCAAGGAGGTTCTAAACTCCAACACTCCAAATATTCCAAAGAAATGAACATAGTCGAAATTTTCTTCAATGAACTTTGTGAAAGGAAATTTTCATTCTCCGAACTGTCAAACGGATAACCGAGCTGCCCTTATCAACAAGAGAGATAGGGCTAACATAAAGAGAACGATCTTGTCAAGAATAACGCTCACAAACAAAGAATGAGAGCTCCGCAAATGTAAAGGTAAGAAACTATTTTGAAAAACAAATAGGGTCTAATAGAAACCCGTAGCCCACGATCTTGGTTTGGGTGCAACCCCCGACTTAAGCATAACCAAGCACTCCAAAAAGGTTTTAACGCTTTTCTTCATAAAAGAGATGCATCAAGTTTCAACAAGCAGAGGGTTTCAAAAGGAATACGTTGAGCCAATGCTTTCTGTTGGACCGTAAAGGCGACTAGAGGGGGTGAATAGAGCACGCCACTTTTTCACAAATTATGAACTCAATACAATTTAACTCCAAAGAGCTATTAGAAAGCTATGAAGATCAATGTACCAAGACAATGAAGACTAGTATTGAATCCAATTAAACCCTAAGCAATATAACAAAATCAACTAAGATTACTAAGACTCACAAAGACGGCGGTCGACCGTTATACTCAACCGGTCGGACCGATTGCGGGCGGTCGGACCGGCGTTGTCAAGGCGGTCGACCGCTCAAAATCGGCCGACCGGATGATGACGGGCGGCCGACCCCGACTCGAACCGATCTGCATAAGAAATCACCGATGACGAACTTGCAATTAGGTGAAACTTTTGATTCTCAACTCTAATCTTTATGAAACTTTGCACACACCTTCTATATGCTATTGAGGACCTATTCCAATTGAATATTATGATAATTCTTGGAACGATCTTGAGCAATTGCCAATTGATTAACGAAGGTCTAAAACCGCAAGAACGAAAACTTGATCCTAAAGCTTGTTCGTGAGAGATTGATGATCAAGATGATGCTAGATAGATTCACACATATCACAGCAAGCTAATTCACGGAAAGAATCAATCACAAACTCGCGGATCAAGGAAAGCCCTAAAATCACCAAATTGAAAGCAAGAACGAAAAGAGACTTGTCTCAAGCAAACCTTGCATAGATTGATTTCGTGATTGAAGCTGGATTACATCCACACCATCATGGATCAAGAGACAATCAAGGATCACGAAATTCACCACAAACCATCAAGAGCCCTAGCCTCCACCTCAACTCCCTAAAGAGAATTAGGTTTTGAAACATAAAAAGCGAGAGAGAGAGAGGTGCAGCCACCATCTCCTCCTATTTATAGTGGAGGCCTAAAACTCTTAGGGTTTGACTTAATTGGGCTCCGTTAAGGCCCACTAACAAACGGGTCACATACGCACGCTTCGGCGCCGTCTTTAACCTTTTGACCTAAACCGCTTCACCATGCGTCATGGATTTGCCAATAGGTCACCATTGTCCATCTTGTGTCACGCTTGAGTCGTTGACCCACCCGCATCGCCGATCGCTCGACCTCAACTCTTCAAGTCTAGTCCCGATTCTCCTCGCCGCTGACCGTCGCTGACCACCAAGCCACCGCAACCACGCATAAGAAAACACGATTCGGGAACAAGTTCTTCACAACTTGACCCATGTTAGTCAAAACATGCATCATGCAAATCATATGCCATGAAACCAATGACTTTGACCTAACAAAACAACATCGCCACGGTTGGCCGACGCTCAAGTAATTCGGCCCGACCGCTCCAGTGAGCCGGTCGATCGCCCCATGGCGGTCGGACCGCTCCTCGTGAGCGGCGGACCGCCTTAGGACTTAGTGAAATTCAAGCTCCCAAAACCAAACCTTCGAAACTTAAACCAATAGAACTTCATCGAGACTCCAAAATTATGAGACCAAGTGCATTGCGATCCCCTTACTTGTCTACAACACCTATTTTTGGCCCACTCGATTTGAACACTTTTGGTCATCGCCGTCCGATCCGCTTCAGATGGCCGGTCCGACCGATATGGGACCGGTCGGACCGCCGTCAAGGATCGGTCGGACCGCCCCGAGCAAGAAGCTCAGAACTTTGTCGAAAACGCGTGAAACGACAAACCGTAAACGCCATTGCCAATTGTCACATCATCCTAAGATCCGGAGCATATCCCCATGAAATCCACAATCTCCCCTTGATGAACACATTGGCAATTATCCGAAAATGGAAGTAAGAGGTTTGAAAACGAGTTTACTCAGCTTTCGACAAAAGCACAACTTGGTCCATAAGCAAGAAAAAGCAATGAAAATGACCAAGCCGCATCGTAATAGTATAGGCATGTGAGACAAAGCAAAATAAGCATAAAACTTTAATTTCGAAACGGGTCAAAATTCTCACATGAGGTCCATATCAATAAACAATTGTTCAATTGACCTATGATCATTGTGAGTATAAAAGAATGCAACTCAAGAACTCCCCCTCACTATGATCATCAAATTTCAAATTTTCGTTTCTCCCTTTGTATAAACTTCTCCCCAATCTTCTCATTAACACATCTTCTCCAAATAAGAGTAGCAAAGAAATATTACACATCATCTCCCAAAGAAATATCTTTTCATTTAACACATCTTCTCCCCCTTTGACAATGGATTCATCAAGGAATCACGCCTTCCTCTCATCCAGGGATAACAAATAAAGAATAAAGAAGGAAGCAGAAACAAAAGAAGCATAAAGAGGAATATGCATGAAGTGCAATGGAGTGGCTTCAATTTTGTATTTTTCAATTTATTGATTACAAGAAGCTTTGGAGATTACCCAAAAGAACAAGCTAGTATCTCTAATATTGCACAAACAAAGATATCAAGCCCGACAAATATTTAGCAAGATCATGGTAAGACATATATATCAAAGCTAAGCACAAAGGCTCAAAAGTAAAGCAAGAGATTTGATCAATTTAAGCAACGCTTCAAATTCAAAGAAGTTCATCAACAGGATCCTAAAGTGAAATTGGCCATGTCAAATGTCAAAGTGAGATCAAAATCTAACAAAGACCACAAGAAGAGTCAATCAAGTCCCGTATTGAATCATTTTGCTCAAAATTTTGTAAACGCCCATTTGTCAACATTTTTCTCATTTGCATTGAATATTGAAGTTGACTAATGATCTAACTTAGTGACAAGATCCTGGACTAGGAGCCATCCACAAACTCATCCTAAGCTTCACCAAAAGTTGTTTAAAGGTATATCTTAGTAAAGAAGATCCCGGACTAGGAGCCATCCACAAACTCTTTCTAAGCTTCTACCGGCGACAAATCTTGAGGTTCATGTCATTTCGACAAGCATTCCCATGAGATCGTCTGTTCATCAAACTATCACCAAGTTCATGTCATTTGACAAGCGCCTCGTAAGAATAGTTTGGCACAATTTAAGCATAAGACAATCTTGATTTTCATTTTTCACAAGAGCGCTTTTAGAATCTCAAGAACACAAAAGCTCAAGTAATGGTCAATTTTAGATCAAAGAGCTAACAAAGCAATTACGACAGGCCAATGTCACAAGAGGAGCACTAATTACGCAACTCGCTAAAACATCCACAAATTGCAATTTCTTAGTTTGAGTTGTTTAAAAGATTCTAGCTCATATAGCAAAGACTTAGCTACACATGTAAAAGCATGATAATTCTAGCAAGTCAAAGAACTAGACATGACATTGAGCAAGAATTGAAATACAACAGCTCAAAAGGGTAATAGGCAAAGCTTCATCAATTTTAAAAGATAAGCTGAAAATCTTATATTACAATGCATCTTTTTGGATTTTTCATACCATTTGTTGTAACCACTTGATGGAGTTTCTATATGAATGCAATATGACACAATGAGATGCAATTAAAAAGCCTAAAGAACTAAAAAATTCGAAAAGATCACTAAGTTCAGAAAAAGAACAATAAAAGATCAAAAGAACAAGGAAAGATCAGAAAAGATCAAACTCCCCCTCAAACCAACCCATAAGGATAAATAACCCCTAACTCGCTTCTCAAGGTGGCAAACCTAGTTGGGTCTAAAGATTTAGTGAGGATAAAAACAAGAGACAAGATAAGTGACTAGTGGGTGACAAGCGCTACCGAGGTACTCTTCCTATCTAGCCGACAAATTTCGCACAATTAGGATAAGAAAAACCCCGAATGGACAAAGATAAAGAACAGAATATCAAATGCCATACAAAGAGAGTAGAGTGTAAGTACTGAATAAGAGCTTAACGGCTGGCGATGGGAAGTTCTCGGAGATGCTTGAGACCCGTCGATCGCGTGAAGGAGGTGAACCATCTTGAGTCTCCTAAATATGATGTGAACAATCGAGTCGACAAAGCACGTGCCCTTCCTCTTTCGCGGCAATCTCGAAAAATCAAGGCATGAAGAACGATGTGTCTCGACATCAAGTTAGTTAAACAAGACTTGGGAACCCGATCTTCGAGACACACGTCTGCGAGAAGTATGCAAAGCAGAAGTGTTATCCTTGACTTCATCTAAAATTCTGTTATGAGCAATGTTTAAGTTAACATGGGAATTAAATCGTCAGGCTGGCTCGACCGGCGTTGTCTTGTGGTCGGGATCGGTGACCAAATCGGTCGACCGGTGACCACCAATGATCGACCTGCAACTCAAGAACATGAGAATTAGGATATGTAGAAGCATGATGATTATCATGTGAGAAAAATCCTAATCCAGGTTTATTCCTTTCAGTGTTACCATGTCTCATAAAAGCTCTAGGTTGCCTGAATGAAATTCTATCAAGATTTTTCCTATCATTTTTCAACCTACGCCAATGAGATTCAATTAAATGCCCACCTTTCTTGCAATAAGTGCAATGGTACTTGGTACCACTAGAAGAAGCACCATTCGAATTAATACAAGGTTGGGCAAAACCGCAGATTTAAAAGATGTTTTTGCGGGTTGGGTTTTGAATTCAATTAAACCTTTTCCAAGACTTGAATGACTTTTGGGTTTGAATTGTCTTGAAAAGAATTGAATCCTAAACCTTGCTTCTTATAAGGAGTTTTAGACTTGTCAAGAATCATGTTTAATTGTTTCTTACCTTTAGAAAATTTCTCTAATGTATCATGAAGGTAAGCATTTTCTTTCTCAAGTTAACACAAGCATCACAAGTTTTATCCATTGATTTCTCCTTATACAAAGCAATTTCAAGCTTAAGAGTGGAACATGAAGCACAAGTAGTATTTTTAATATTGTCCTTAAGCTTAGCATATTTGACTCTAGCGACTTCTAAGATATCTTTGATTTCACGTTCCTTTTCTAAGCATGAAGTGCAAGGGCTAGAATCAATCACATCAGAAGCAATCAACTTGCTAGACTCTAAGCATTTTTCACAAGGAGCAGATTTAATTTCAATTAGCTCGGTTCTAGCATTTTCAAGTTGTTGTAAAGCAATATTATGAGCAGATTGTAAATTGGTAATTTCTGAATGCATAGCATGACAAGATACACATTCATCAGGTTCAAGAGTCTTAACATTTGCAAGTTCTAGTTTCAGTTTACCAATTTTTGACTCTAGTTTCTTATTTTTAGTCATGACAAATTCTAGCGCTTCATCTTGACTAAGCACTTGCTCAACTATAGAATCATATTTAGCGTAAAGCTCATCATAAGAAAAAGATACCTCATCATTATCAATGTCGCTTGTCGACCATGAAGCACATGCCTGAAGTCCTTGGCCTTCCCTTTCTTATCCTCTTCGCTCCGGAGTCCACATCGCTAACTGAGTGCTCTCCAAAAGCGGCAAGGACCCGGTGAGCGGCCTTTATGAGCTTGACAAAGATCATACTCGAGTTGTTCTCATGAGGCTTCTTCCAAGTCGTCTTCTCCTCCTCAGCTTACCCTTACCTTTTAGCTTGGGGCAATTGGCCGGATGTGGTAAAGCTCTCCACACTCATAGCAAGTAACAGACCACCTCTTTTTATTTCTCACATTGTTGTAAGCCCGTGTGAATTTTTTAGCTAAAAGGGCTAACTCTGTCTCAGGAATATTTTCAAGCTCCTCCTCAGAAATCGCAGATAAGCAAGCAAATGAAAATCCAGAAGAAGATTCAAAAGAGTCATCAAAAGCCTTTTTGTGAGGATCTGCTACCAAAGCTAAATTATCTTTCTTGGGATGATCAACTCTTTTAATTTCATGAGTCTTGAGTTTACTATAAAGCAATTCTAAAGTAAGACTCGAAAGATCAACATTCTCTTCTATAGCAGTAGCCTTCATCTCCCACTCCTTGGTGTTGATTGCAGCCAAGAGGTGGGTGGCATTTTCAGATTGAGACTATTCAATATCAACAGCTTTCATTTGATTAATCACTTTATTAAAACGACTGAAAATGTCATCGATGCTCTCTCAGGGCGATCTCAAATTTGTTATAATCACGCTTGTAGATTGTTTGGCGACTTTCTTAATTTGGGACGAACCCTCATGATATGTTTCGAGAGTGCTCCAAATCTCGTGCGCAGTCGCAAAATTGCAAATCCTATCATATTCTTGTCTACCAAGCGCACCATATAAAAGATTCTTGGCCTTGTTGTTGTTAGCCAAAAGAACCACGTAAGCGGGAGTTTCAACCTCGGGAATAATGAGCGGGATCGAACAACGTCCCATATAGCTTGTCCTCGCTCAAGGAATACTCGCATACGATTCTTCCAATAGGCATAGTCTTGTCCATTGAACATATGCGGTTTTGTAGTGAATCTATCCATCGCCAAAGTTCGGTGACCGGTTAAGATCAAGAGTGAACTAACCGGCTCGATACCACTTGTTGGGCCGTAAAGGCGACTAGAGGGGGTGAATAGGAGCACGCTCACTTTTCACAAATTATGAACTCAATACAATTTAACTCCAAAGAGCTATTAGAAAGCTATGAAGATCAATGTACCAAGACAAATGGAAGACTAGTATTGAATCCAATTAAACCCCTAAGCAATATAACAAAATCAACTAAGATTACTAAGACTCACAAAGACGGGCGGTCGATCAGTTATACTCAACCGGTCGGACCGATTGCCGGCGGTCGACCGGCGTTGTCTTGGCGGTCGGACCGCTCAAAATCGGTCGACCGGTGATGACGGGCGGTCTGACCGGCCGACTCCAGAACCGATCTGCAACAGTAAAATCAGCCCGATGACGAACTTGCAATTAGGTGAAACTTTTGATTCTCAACTCTAATCTTTATGAAACTTTGCACACACCTTCTATATGCTATTGAGGACCTATTCCAATTGAATATTATGATAATTCTTCTCGTGTTAACGATCTTGCAACAAGAATTCTCATTAGGCAATCCATCAAACGAGTAAATGAGTCGCTCTTTTCCAATGAGAAAGAAAGAACAACCATGAAAATTTTCAATGTTGCCAATTTACAAAGATCATTCGTAGTAAAAACAATTCGACAATCGAAAAACAATAATGTTTTCGGAGTACCATTAAAGGTCTATTTAAACTCGTCTACCAAAACCATGAACCCAAGAGAAACTCATCAATCGCCACTGGACAAGAATTTGTCAAATTCGAAAATCAAGGAAGAGAACGACTTACTAAAGCAGCCCAAGAGAAATATGCGAGATCAATACACACTTGATAAAGAACTTGCAAAAGAAGTCTTCCAATACCGAGATTCCAAACGAACGAATGAGTTAAATTTCCCCAACAGGGGTAAAAACAAGTCTTTTGTGAAAAGAGAAATCTTGCATTTGAACTATGCTCACGTGGAGTAGAAATATCATAATAATCAAAAGGGCAATATTTGTTTTAAAGAACGAATCAGAGAACTGCTGGAGCTTGCCTTCTTCATTAAAACCCCAATTTCAAAAGAATTCACGAACTGCCAGAAACCACAACCAGGAAACCAGATATCAGTTCGAGAAAGGCAACAAGTTCATCAATGAGCTCATGCTCAATACAGAGCTTATAAAACAGAGGTAAGAAGTTCTCTAATATCATACTACAAACAGTGGTGTAGCCTGGCAAAACCCAGGACATCAACCACGAACTCAACTGATCAACGCCCACTAGCGAAACGCATAACTAATGCAATCTATTATGAATATATATATATTTATATCGGATCATCTCTTGACGATCATAAAATTAATCCATATATATATATATAGGATAACACATCATATCATAGTTTAACACATCACAGCACAAAACAACTCAACAACGACTCATTAATCGAGTCACAACAATTGAAATGCGAAAGCAATCGCTTACCCAACCCCTAATGTGCACAGTGTGTCAATTTAATATGTTTGAATGAACCACGGACCTAAAGCCCGCTCTGATACCAACTGTAACACCCTGACTATAAGGAAGTCAAGATGTCACCTACAATCACTAATCCTTAGGAAATTCACCACAATCAGTAATTCTAGAATTGACATACCGCAAGGATAAACGTGAACAGGAGATCATCAACAGATTAATCAACAGATTGGAAAAATAAACATATCATGGAGATATGGTAAAAACGACCATGTTGGCTTATTACAATTCAACACAAGTTATAAATAGAAGACAAAAGTAAGTTCTCGACTGTTTAGAATTATAATAGTGAGTGCATCGTGTTGAGCTACCCTCCATGAAACCGATCTTTCTTGTCATTTACCTAAATAAAACAACAAAGCAAGAATGAGCCAAAGACTCAGCAAGTACTTGAAAGTAACATTCACATCTATTGAACCATATACATTATCACAGATTGAACACTCATTGGAAACAATTCTTTTGAATGGATGAAATGAAATGATGCATTGAAGGAATTGGACATATTGTAGCATATACGCAGTATAGCGAGTGAATCACCCGCTCGGTGTTCACTTAAAGTAATCGTATGAAGAACGTTTCATACGATCATCCAACGTGGCCCACATTGGAATGGTGGACTCACGTAACGTGGCCCACATTGGAATGGTGGACTCACGCACCCATCTTGGAATTGATGGGATTTCAAGTGCCCATCTTGGAATTGATGGGTCTTACAAAAGTAATGAATGCATGTCATGATGTGATCCCATGTCAATATTGAATTGTACTCATAAAAGAAAAGAACACATGGCGTTCATCTACAAATACTAGCAAATGTAATCCTTCATTCACACATCATACATGGCATCAATCAAAGAATACAATTTACTTGCAGTATATCAACATCATGAACAAGGCACAAAACATTCATGTAAACAACATCTCATTATGCATACAAGATTTGCCTTTTGCGTAGTGACTCGTTAGCGAGCAACGGAGGTGTTCCCACACGGATGTCTCACCGCCTACACAAGCATGTTCCCAAAATAAGAACAACTATATAACACTGCTACCGATGTTCTACAATAACCCCTGACTATTCAATATACCGCATAGACCCAAATTGAAAATAAACTATACTGCTAGATTTCAGCCCTTATGAGCAGCGGTACGAGAAAAAACATATTTAATTATCTGGAACTCGAAACGACACGAAACCAGTGCCCAGATTTTCTTAACGTAACAGGCTACGAAACTCTAGTTGATGGTAAACTCTAATTCGGCCAAAACAGAGGTCTAACCCTCCAATGAAAAACTATAACTGCAGTCTGTCCAGAATTCAGAACAGCCCTAAAGAAAAGGCTCTAACTTTTAAACCACTGATCCAAATAAAGTGATCTTTATCAGCCTGGAAAGATGGTGAAATTATCTTCATAAACCTAGTTGGGTGGCCGACCTGATTATGACTCTAACTAGATCAAAACCTAGGTGCAACCGACTATAACCAATATTTCTGACAGACAGATCAGCACGTAGTAAAATAGTCATAACTTTTAATCTACTGGGTGAAAATTCATGATCCAGGTGCCAAAAGAAAGCTAATGAGACCAGGATCATATCTCCAGAAGACATCGACCTGAGATTCGGCCTCTAAAGGCCTTCAATTTGCCGTGCAACCTACTGCTCTAAACTGGACAGATCTGGATTCGCAGACTAAACCGAATCAAACGAACAAAAGAGCAACAAAACTAATACAAACAGCGAATCGGAACCTTCGTTACCCTTGAAGACCCGTAGAACGACTATGATCCGCTGCACACGGCCTTCCTCCCTTCCCCTCTCTTCCTTCTCTTAGGGCCGGCCACCGGGAGACGACGAACGGCGTCGACGGCGGCGGGGAACGGCGATGTTGGAGGGGACCTTGAGGAGGAGCGCCGGGGATCACCGGAGATAGCACCACCACCGCGAGGAGGCGCCATGGAGCAGCAAGGAGACCGGCTTGGGGGAGGGAGGAGGCGGCCAAGGGGGAGGGGAGGAGTTAGGGGCGGCTAGGGTTGGGGGAATGTGGTGCCCCCCCCTTTTTGGCCGGCCCCTCTTGGGCCACCTGGGCCGCGGCCTGCGGCCCAGGTTGACGTACAATTACACATACCCCCCCCGCTATTTGGAAAATCTGTTGAAAGATGTTTCTTTTACTCCCTCCGACTTCTTTCTTTTTACCGAATCGATTCCGGAAAAGTTGTAAATCTCGTTTTCGAATAAAATTCTCAGATAATTGAAACGATACAACCTAGCTGGATAAATGAGGTATTACAGGGCACCCCGCATCAGTAACCATATTTGTTGCCTAGTGATGAAGATAAGAAGGTCAAAGCGGTTGGGAAGGAGAAAGTCAAGCAGCCCATGCGGCTGATTAAGGAGTAAAGAAGCCCATGTGATGGGAGAGCAAAAGGGGGAGAAGGCCAAGAACTTAAAGCTCAAGTTTTGGATAAGATTTTCAAGCCCAATTCAGATCTCCCACAACCCCAACCGAAATCAAATTCGGATTCGGAATCAGCATCAAATTCTGATTCGGAATCAGCAGGACAGTCCGGAGTAAAACGGTCATAACTTTCACAAACGGAGTCCGATTTTGGTGTTCTTGGGCTTGTTGGAAAGATAACTTTAAGCCCGATCCAACGGATCCTCCTTCACTTCAAAATTCCTCATGAGTCAAAAGATATGACCGAAATAATATGGTAGTTGTAAAATTGGAGTTTCCTTTTTGTTTTAGATTGAGTCGGAATTGGAGTAGGAGTTCTAATTCCGAATTAGAGTAGGAGTAGAGCCTCTTGGACAGTCATGAGGTGGAGAAGGGCACTATATATTGAGGGGTAGACCCCCATTGTAACCTCAGACCACGATTAAAATTTTGATTGCTTTTTGCATCGAAGCTTGATTCTTCCAAGAAGTTTGGTGAAGGCCAACGACTGCAAGGGGAATAGGGCGTTTTCTTCCAAAGACCATTCTATCTTTCCATTGGGAATTGAGGGATCGGTAAAACTTCACTTGGTGGTCGGGGTGGAGTACACGTGAGATTAGGCGAATTAAAGAGTTGCAAGTTCATGCGATGGCATCGGGTGAGCAACTACGATTTGTCAAGTCAAGTGTGCGAGTTATCTTCGATCCTACGCCGAGAAGATCGGGCACCCCGTATCACTTGTTGTTCAATTTTTTTGCAGACTAATGACATGACTTTGAAAATACATAGAATATTCATAATAACTCCAAATGAGGTGAAGCAATTTTTGTTGTTCTTAGAATTTCATGCTCCGTCTACCACAAAATTTTCATATTGACCACCTTTCTAGAAATGTTTGTGAAAAGCTTGAATTCGGTGAACAATAACTTGTTGCATTTTTCTGGATTTTCTTTTCCGAGAGATTTTGTTTAGGGTATAACTTTTACATGCATACTCCAAATCAAATTATTTTTATTTCTAAATTAATATAAAATCATTATATACCTTCTGTGAAAATTTCATGCTTTTGGATTATATTGAATTTTTGGTTGATTTCGGCGTTGTGTGATCTTATTCGTTTTTCGTGTTTATTCAATAGATTTTGACAATTTGATTGACTTTGAGAGTGACCCTCAACGAGTGGAATATCTCCAACAAGGCAAGCAGCCCCCTTTAATCATATTGCTCATATTATGTTTGATACAATTATCTTGTTTGCAAATGTATGGATGCATGTTCTATATTGAAGTTTAATTTCTCGTTTGAGGTAGTTAATCTGAATAGATGCAGGATCTATATGTAAATATTTCTCAATGCTACTGAGCCTAAGCTATATCCTTGCTAATGATTTAGTGCCCGATGGATGGGTTCTGGTCCTATATACACTTATTCTACGAGTTGATGTCACTTAGCAATGCTTAGAATGGTAGATTGGGGATCATTGCTTCAGCGATAATCGCTATATCATGACTTTAATTACTTCGATCCGGGTACTCATGTATGTATTATAATTAGAAAACTAAAACTGAAAACAACATGATTTGGACTTGGGCATATGGTTGTTGGTGTGGTTGTATGCCTAAGTCGCCAAGGACCAAACATCTTGCGTCACTGATCCAAACACTTTTGCGTCCATACACATGAGAGGATTATAGGGCCTCTCTTGACTTAGTACTTTGGGGTGTGTTAATTAATGAGTCGTAGGTGGTAGTTATTAGGGAGAAAAATGTTCTTTTGTTGTTGGGAATGTGTGGGGTGGATCCGGGAAGGTACCCACGCCCGAGAAGTATCGGCGGTTGCAGAGGCATTATCAGTGACTCTGACACAACGTATGGGCCCTATGTGGGAGCCCTGTTTTAGGTGGTTCACAGAGGGTTAACCCCCATACATGCGACACTTAGCTAATACATGCCATTGGAAAGCGTCTCATAGGACTTAGCTCTGCCGGTATACCTTCGGAAGTGTGCTTTATCGAATGGCAAAGGAGCAGTCTGGTGTGTGGGTGTAACATCCCAATTCTAAGTCTTCGCTTCAAATGTAAGAAAATGAGTAGAAATTAAGACTTTTCTTGCATCTTGAAGTAATTGCACTATTCTGTAATTCTTGTAAAAGAATTATGGAAATCAAAAATCAAATCTCAAAATAACTCTAGTCAAAAACCTCTTTGGCAAAGATCTTGTGCCAAACCCATTTAAATATTTTTCCCGAGCTCTAGGGATGGTATGTGACACCTCTGAATTATTTCAAAAATTTTAGAAATTATTTGATAATTTTTGGAGGCAGGTCATGTAACATCCCAAAATTGGTTTGTGTTTCAAATGTAATAAAAATGAGGAGAAATTAAAACTTTTTCTCTGATCTTGATTTTTGTAATCAGTTCCATAATTTTTGTAAAGGAATTATGTGAAATCAAAAATCAAATTGCCATTTGGACACCAACACAAATCTCCTTCATGAAAATCTTGTGCCCAACCTTTGGAAATAATTTTTCTTGGGTCTAGGGTTGATGTTTAACACCTCGAAATTATTTCATAATTTTAGAAATTATTTGATAATTTTGAGGCCACCAAACCTTGGTCAAACCCTAATTCACACCTTCAAATTTCGGAGAAAATGCGATGGCATAAAAGTCTCTGAAAATTTTATGTAAGGTTCCTCCTGCTGTCATCAATCTCCAGTTAAAATTTCATAATTTTGGAGCTTGTTGCTACCTTAAATAATTCCTCAAAAATCAGTTATTCAAATTCAAACCCTAACTGGTTTTCACTGTTCCTTGGGTTCGAGTCGGACTTAGGCTCAAGCCACTTGACTCGGCCCAGTCAACTAACCGCACCGGCTCGGTCGTTTGGGCGCGGGCATTGTGCGTCGTTGGATCAGCATCGAACGGCTCACGATCGCGTGAACGTTCGGACCATCCGAGCGCGCCGATCCATGTGAACCGTTGGATTCAAATCAACGGCTCGGGCTAAAATGGGCGCTCAAACCGTTCAAATCACCCCGTTGCTTTTGGACCGTCCGATTTCAATCCGACGGTGGATGAGTCGTCTCCTTCCTCGGGTCGGAGCGCGCGTCGGAGTCAAGCAATGGCGTGAGCAGAGGAGAAGCGCTCAGTGTGCAGTCACCTCTGTGGTCACCTTTAAACGGCTAGCTCTGCCGCGCATTAAATGCACGTCGTGCTCCTCCCTCAGAAGTCCATGGTTCAACTGCTCCCGTCGCTCTCAAAGGCTCTCATGGCAGGTTTGATCCGAGAGGGTTATTGCCGTTGCTCACTGCCATTCCCCGCTATATAAGCCCCTCTGGTCCTTCCATTGAAGCCTTTCAAACACCTCGCAAGCTCCAAAGAACCTCTCTCCGTGTTTGCTAGAGCTCAAAACTTGAAACCTTCATTGCGCCATTGCCGAGCTTCAAGCTCTTGGTGAAGGCGGTACCCTTGGGCTTCATTCCTTTCGGTCTTGCTCCTCTCGATTCCTCTCACCTCGGTGATCATTAACCTCACTCAATTTGGGTTTTGGCCGCGAGGAGCGCCTTAATTTTGATTTCCCCTTTACCGAAAGCCCTATTTTTCTTCATCGAGCGACTCCAGTCCTCTCGGTGCTTTCTCCGTGCTCGTAACTCCTCTTTAGTCCCTAGTTGCTTGGCACTCGCTCAATTGGACCGCAGAGCTCATTTGCTATTTTCGCTTTTGACCATTTTCGGTCATCTCTGCCGCCTCCGCTTGCTTGGCGTTCTGAACGCCGCGGTGAAAATTTTGGTTTCTTTGGGTGCGCAAGATTGTTAGCAACCCATTTTGGGCACTTGCTCGCGCCGCCGCGTCCAGAGTCGCCGACGACGACCATCCTTTCACCGTCGTTTTGTCGGATGAAAACAGTGACGAGCGTTTGAACGACGTTCACCGTGGACCGTTGGATCCAAGATCAACGGTCCAGGTCTGAATGAACGTTCGGACCGTCCGAGCGGTTCGATCCGCGTGGACCGTTGGATCCAAGATCAACGGTCCCGATTCGAGTGAACGTTGGGACCGTCCGAAAGGTTCGATCCGTGTGGACCGTTGGATCCAAGGTCAACGGCTCCTATGCGTGTGAACGTTCGGACCGCCCGAACGTTCTGATCCACGTGAACCGTTGGATCCAGATACAACGGTGAGCGTTTAGGGTTTGTGAATCGCGCGTGCGCGCGTTATCCCATGGACTTGGACCGTTGGATCCGAGATCAACGATCCAAGTTCGTCCACGTCGATTTAATTTCTGGTTTTTCCCGAAAGGATTTATTTGTCAATCAAAAATGTAGTAACTTGTAAAATGCATAACTATTTCATTTTAATTCCTTTTGGTTGATTCAAATTTTGTTAGTTGTATTTTTAACTAAACTGTAATCTAAAAATGTTTCCAACCCCAAAGATAGCTCCGAAAATTTTGCTAATGAATAGTAGCATTTTTGATTTATAAAGCTGAGCAAAATTGATTTGCTCATATCTTTTGCATTAAGAATCCAAATCAATTGGTTCTTGTTGCATTATTTCATAAAAATCATGCTCTTCCTATTGTAAAATTTGAGAGCTTTTTGTTGAAGTTGACTGTTGGACCTTTTCGGTTTCTTTTGCCTTATTGGTTCTTTTTGGTTCTTTCGATAGGATCCGAAGAGCACATTAACACCGAGAGTGATCCCCAGCAAACAGAGCAACTTCAATCAGGCAAGCAGTTTGATCATGTTAATCCTATTATTTTTCCAGTCTACTATATTGATTTCAACTCGTATGTATGCATTGCTATTTTGTTGTCAAATTATGGTTAGTATCCTATAGTTGCATAATCTGTAGGACTTGTTTTTCCTCTACTACCATGAGCTTAGGTTAATTGCGGTGGTCGGAGTCCGATGGAGGGACTTGGATCACTTAGTAGCTTCCGATTGGGAAATGCTTAGCCATGCTTAAGTTCGGTAGCTTTGGGCGATCATCGACTTAGTCGATGGTCTTGATCACACAAAAATTATTATTCTTCCATTATGTCCAGCACTTTGTGCTTTGTTAATTTTGCAAAACAAAAACTGAAAAATGAAAACGGATTTGGACTTGGGCATAATGGCATGTTGGTGTGGTGTTTTTGGGTGTGATCGGAATGGTGCCCAAGTCATCAAGGACCGAACATCTTGTTACACTAAACCAAGCACTATTGTGTACTAACCACATGAGGGATATATGGGACCCCTCTTGACTTAGTACTTTGGCGTGTGTTATCTCCGAGTCGCAGGAGGAAAAGTTTTGCGTGTGTGGTGTGTGAAACACGCTTTGTGTTCTTGTGTTTGTGTTGGGTGTGCGGTGGTGGGGATTGCCGGGAAGGTTCTCCACCTCGGGCGTCGCTTGATTGTCAAAGGCTTTACCCGTGACGGGTAGTTGTCCGAGGTGGGCCACGACCCGACACAACGTATGGGTTTCTATCCATACAGGCGACTCGAGTTAATACATAATATTGGAAGCGTCTCAGTAGGACTTAGCCGTCTTGGCATACCAAAGGTAGTGTGCTTAATCATGTGGCAAAAGGCGGTTCGACATGTGGGTGAGTTGGTACACCTGCGCAGGATAAAACTATTCGAATAGCCTCGTCCTAGGTTATGGACACGCTTGGGGAGGTCTTCCAAGAGTTAGACTACAACATTTGTTTTTAAAATTAAAACTTGACATGGTTGGTATGAATGGGTAATTCATACTATTGTTGTGGTGACTATTGGGTTAGTCACTTCCAGGTTGTTGTTGTCTTTCTATCTACTGTTATTATTATTGTTCTCTCGGTTATTTGAACATTAAAAACAGATTTGTCAAATTGCTTTCAATCTTTTACATTATTGCAAATAGAAACTTGATTTATGCTAAAATGAACCATACAGCCTCCACTTCAATGAGCTTGCATGTAGTATAAGTACAGGTTTGTTATTCCACATGTAAGTCTTGCGAGTACATTCAAAGTACTCACCGGCTTTTGCCGGCTGCTTTTGTTTGCAGGGGAGGAAGGTGAGCCCCAAGGGCCTCACTTTTGTGAGATGTGCTGTGGATTCGACGACTAGCTTGGCGGTCCGGTCGGTTGCCTTGTGGGTTAAAGGCACACTGATTGGCTCTTTTGTTTATGGCCATCTTATGGCACTTTTGCTTCCGCTGTTAAACTTTTCTATGTATATGTCGTTTGGCCTAGTCTACCTCTCTTTTGTAATAACTATCTTTTATTTATGCTATCTTAAGGTTGTTGCTTTGCTTCGGTTCTATGTGGATGAATGGAATTGATGCATGAGCTTTGTTGAAGGACCGAAATGGCAACAGAGGGGGTGAATGGTGCAATAAAATTAAGAACTCCCTTTCTTGTATTTAAAGCAAATCTACAAAGCACTCTGGATCTCTTAAGAAGAGTGAAGCAAAAACAGAGAATCAAAATAAACTTCAGACTGTTCTATCAGAAATCGGAAGGTCCGATTCTACCGTGATAGTTCCGCACTCCGTAGTTCCGGATCAGGCGGAAGTTCCGCTGCTGATAATTCGTGTGGACAATCGGAAGTTCCGATTGTCTGACCAAGAACAACAAGCGCGGGTTTTCCCAAAAATCCAAAGTGCTAAATCTTGAATGCTCTTCTCTGGTCAAGTTTCACAGGACATCATCCTAAGCAACATCTTGACCTCATGGAGAAGAATCGCAAACAAAGATTTAACAAACAAGCCAAAATCGGATTTCTTGAAGAAGGGGCAAGAAAGACCAAAACCCGAAATAGACACGATTCTCTGATTCCTAGTTCATGAAACTTTGAGGATACATTAGCAATATCAAAGCGAATCTAGATATCAAGTTTCATGCTATTTCATAAGACGAATCAAAAGATATGCCAAAACCCTAGATATTTAACATGAGAACAGAGAGAAAGAAGAGGACATAAACAAGTAATCAAAACTCAGAGTTTCATTGATAGATAACAAATGTTTACAGATGGAAACACAGAGGAAAGATTACATAAGATTTCAGATCATACTCTCCTCTCAACAAGCTCTCAAAAGCAAAACAAAATCTTTTCTAGAGCTAACCTAATTTTCTCTCAAAAGTCTAACCCTAACTCCGGGTTCTCCCTATTTATAGCCTTGGCTAATGGGCCTCCAACCCATTAAGCCCGCTACACCGAACGGAACCGCCTCCACTTTTGCCGCTTTGCGAAAAGACCCTTCGCCCTTGCGCACCTTACCGAAGCCTCCGTACACCTTGTTGTGCACGACTCACAACCGCTTCAAGATTCACGCCGTCTTGACACATCCCGACCGTTCGACCTCAACGCCTCCTGCGCCTAGTCCGGTCCACGTGTCTCGCCACGACTCCATCTTGATGCCTGCGCAACAACACGCACAAAAACACATCACATAGCATTGCACAATAACATAGCATCAACATTTGTATAAGACTCAAACTCATACAAGATCAAAATCACAAAATTATCTTCTCTGCACAGTTCTGGACATAATCGGAAGTTCCGCACTTACCACACGGTGAAGTTCCGATTTCGAACATCCGCAAGATTTGTCGAAATATCGGAAGTTCCGCTCAACATCTGCGGTACTTCCGATATCCTGAACAACCGACTTTCCAGAAATTTAATTCCGATTTGATATCTCAGAGAACACTCAATGTCAGAATTATCGGACACTCCGCTACCCCTTGTGCGGAAGTTCCGATTCTCTTCAGCCGAAACCAAAACCCAGGTAAATCGGAAGTTCCTTTTTCAACACCGGTAGTTCCGATTAATCGGAACTTCCGCTCCATACACAGCGGTAGTTCCGATTTCCCTGACACAGCCCAGAAACAGTCCAAACTGAAAACCTCAACTCTCAATCTAATCAACACACTTGTCAAATACTCATCACTCAGAGTGGAGGACCTCTCACATGGTCTCTCAATCTCCCCCTTGATGAGTATATTGACAATTACCAAAAGCATAAGATGAGTTTGAGATTCCAACAACCAAGGTCTAAACAAGTGCAATTAAGCTCAAGACCAGGTTGACAAAAAGAGAAAGACTTGAGATGAGATGAAAGAGCAATTTTCGCACAAAACTCAAGGCTTTTCTTCAGAAGGCTTTTTCTCACAATCATTCTCCCCCTTTGGCAATAAAATCATCAATATGTAGAAAAGGGAGGAAAAGACTAGATGATGTTCATTTTAAGCATTAGGAGCCATGTAGATTATCCAAAATGACTATTAGAGTATTACACCAAGCCATAACACAGAAGAATGCTATCAAGATCATGACAATCGATGTATAGAAGAGCTAAGACAAAAGGTCCATAATCTGATTAATGATCCAATTCTTTAGCAGGTCAAATAAGTCAAGATTGAAGTCTAGCTAAAGATATCCAAAGATGATACAAGCCATGTCAAATAATCTAAGTTGAACCAAGAAGACTCATGCTTTGAACAGTTTAGAGTGCTACCAGTTGAAGGAGGACTCATTTTATCCAGAACTTGGTCTCTTTGATGATAAGCAATTTTAGCACATTTTTCTTTTTCTGAAGACTTTCTATTTTAAGGCTCTTTAAAGTTTTATCTCAGTAAAGCAAGTTCTGGACTAGGTGCCATCCACAACCGCCTCTGAGCTTCAACCAATTTTTTTTTAGCCATGTGCTACATCCCAAGCCTTATCGACCACTCCAAGCAATGACTTAAGGAGGTGATCTTAGGTCATCAAGGCTCCCCGAGTTCATGCCTAGTGCAATGGCAAGCCGTCTCATGAGAAAGATTTGGTGAGATCGGTTTTTCGCAAAAGAGATCATTTTGCTTTTGAAATTTTTAGACCAAGGATTAGAGATAAGTCATGTTTCTTAACAAACCGACATAGCTTACTCAAAAGTTCAAAAGAGATTCAGGGACTCAACTCGACCTACTTGACATGGCGAAAATCATAAAAGGATAGTTTTAACGGACTAGTCTCAAGAGCTATCATGACAAGATTTTAATTCAAGTTTAGCATTTTAAATACCTTAGCATGTCAAAGACTAAACTACACATAAAAAGTCATGATAGATCTAGCAGCTTAGCATAAATCATGGCAAGATGTAAAAAGTGAAAGCAGATCATAAGGGATAATAAACAAGGCTCCATTTGATTATTATGCAATGCTTGATGAAATACACAAGAATCGATTCCCTTGAATGAGATGCATCTTTTATTCAAGGTTGAGTTATGACACAATTAAGAATATGGAATAACCAAGAATAACTCCCCAAACCAAAGGAACAAAAGCGAGAATCGATAAGTAAACCGTAAAAGGCGCCCTTTAGAGCATAGAAAGATATAGAAAACTATCGCTCGATGATTCTTATCTACCCCATATGATTCTAGGACTATTAGTGATCTACACAAACACTAAGGAGCAAACATCGTCCCTGTCTACCCAAGGGTGGCCCGACCCTGCTAGAACCTATAAGAAGTGAGTAAGCTCTACTTAGAGAGGAAGAGACAACTAATAAGCAACATCCTAGAAGCACAAGACAAGAAGTGGCAGATAAAGCAATGTGGCAAGAGAAACACTCTAACCTATCTTTGGAAGGACTTGACCGAAATATTAAAAGAAATGAAACCAGACAGAGTAAGCGAATAATATAATATAATGTGATATAATATGATACTGATGAGTAGCACAAAGCTCCCCCACAAAGCAATCCGTAAGGACAAACCACTAAGCTCTCCCATGGAGTGGCACCGAGAGCTATCCGGAGGCTTAGTGAAGATATCACGCCAACCGGTGCTCACTCTCCACAAACCGAGCACAATATCACCCTTCTCTACATGATCTCAAGAAAGTGATATCGATATCTATATGCTTGGTCCGAGAATGTTGCACTTTGGGTTCTTGGCAATGCAAATCGCAGACGTGTTATCACGTAAGAGTGGAACGCAATCGATAGATAGCCCGAAATCCTGCAGGTCGAGACCATCAAAGCACTTGACTACAAAGAATCGGGCTGCGACAGCGTACTCGGCCTCTGCAGTGGGCTGCGCAACAGGATTGCTTCCTCGGCGACCGGAGGCGAGAGAAGTGCCAATGAATTGGCAAGTGCGAAGTGCTCTTCCTATCTATCCTACACCACCGAAAGTGCGCATCGGAGAAGGCTCTAAGAGATAGACAAGAAGAGGAAGAGTACGGATGCCATAGTCAATGGTAGCTCGAAGGTACCGAAGATGCGCTTCACCGCTTTGACGATGAGATCGCGAGGAGAAGCTCAAACCGAGCACAAAGACACACGAAAAATGTATGTCCGGTCTCGAGGTCAGAGGTACAAGAGAGAGCCAATCATGCTCTGAACTCCTTTTGGTCAGCGTGTTCGCCGTCTTCATCGGATCCGTAGCGGTTGTAGATGCCATCGGAGTTGATCTTGGCTTTCCATCATTCATGTCGAAACGCTCAGGAGGTCTCGAGTGTATTTGCCTTGATGAAGAAAGGTACCTCCCGAGTCTGTTTGATTTGGAAGCCAAGGAAGAAACTCAACTCGCCCATCATGCTCATTTCAAACTCCGAGCTCATGACATCGGAAAACTAGGAAGCGAGCACACGCGAGAGCCGCCAAAGATAATGTCATCCACATAGATCCGACGAAGCGTAAGATCGGTGCCAAGGCGGCGGATGAACAAGGTTTTGTCAATTTTACCCATCTCAAAACCATGGCTCAAACAGATAGGACTTAAGCCTTTCATACCAAGCTCGGGAGCTCGCTTGAGTCCATACAAGGCTTTGGAAAGCTCTGTAGACATGGTTAGGGTATTTGGGGTTCTCAAACCAGAGGTCATCTCACATAGACTTCTTCCTCAATAAGGCCATTGAGGAAGGCACTCTTGACATCCATCTGGTAAAGCTTGAAACCCTTAGAAGCCGCAAAGGCAAGCGTGATTCTAATGGCTTCAAGTCTAGCTACGAGGCAAAAGTCTCTTGAAATCTAGACCCTCAACTTGAGAGTACCCCGAGCTACCGGCCTAGCCTTGTTTGAATGACTAACCCATCTTCACTTTGCTTGTTCTTGAACACCCATTTGGTCCCAATGATATTGTGACCTTGAGGGGTTCAACAAGGGTCCGCACCTTGTTCCTTTCAAAGTTTTCCAATTCCTCGTGCATGGCGTTAGTCCATGACTCATCGAAAAGAGCATGACAAGCGTCTTTGGGCTCAAATGAGGCGACAAGGCGTAATGGAGACAGAAGAGAGACAAACCAGCCTTAGAGCGTGTGACACGCTCAAAGAGGTCTCCAATGATCACTTTCTCAAGGATGGTCCTTTGAATGTGTCTTGGAGGTCCAGGTGAGATGAAGAAGTGGCCTCTACCTCATTAGCGCATTTAGATAGGGACAGAGCCACTAGCTTCAGAAGAAGCAGAAGGTAAGGGCTGATCTCCTCGAGGTGCGGTGGAAGAAGGCACCTCAAGAGGAGGAGTAAGAACTGGATCAGGTATACAACCATCATCTCCGTCTTCCTCTTCGTCCACAAAGATGGACTCATCGCTCTAAAGAACACGAGATATCGTGGCCTAGTCCCTGACCGCCTCATCGAAAGTCACCTCACGGTCTCTAACAACTTACTAGACTCGCAGCCTGGACTCTATAGGCACGAGAAGAAGTCGAGTAACCCAGAAAGATCCCATCACAAGATCGTGACTCGAACTTATCTAGGTTCCCAGACTTCAGAATAAAACACTTGCAACCAAACACACGAAAATGCGAGACGCTGGGTTTTCGCCCATATCTCAACTCATAAGAAGTGCGATGCAAGAGTGCCCAAGAAAAACTCATTAGAAACATGACAAGCAAGAGCAATTGCCTCATTAAAACTTCCTAGGTGTAGAGTACTCATCAAGCATCGTCACCGCCATCTCGACCAAGGTACGCGGTTCTTCCTCTCCACAACGCCATTTTGTTGGGGGCGTATGGAGACAGGCGGTGCTCTACACTGTCTCACCACAAAACTCTCAAAGTAGGAATTCTTGAACTCGGTGCCATTATCGGTCTGGTTGCTCGTAATGCACCCGGAGCTCAACGAAAGCCTACTAAAAGACCACGAAAAGAGTAAACGTCTCATCCTTGAGGTTAAGAAAACACCCAAGAATACCTCGAGAAGTCATCGACCACGACAAGTACGTACCACTTCCCTCCTCTTGATGCACTCTAGTGGTCCCATCGTGTCCATATGGGCGATTGACACAGTGCATCTGTCATAGTCATCAGATGGCGGAGGATGTGAAGCGGCAACCATTTTGCCGTCTTTCAAGGAGCACAAACAAGATCCTTGACCATTTTGAGTTTGGCAAACCACGAATGAGATCGTGGCGCTAACTCTCGGTCGGATGATCAAATCCTATATGACCAAGTCTCCTATGCGAAAAGTCAAATCACGGGATTGAAGCAATTAAACATCGGAGAGGATCACGGAAGATCGGAAAAATCAGCACGAAAGATCCTCCCATATCGAAATCCATAAACTAAACTACAGAAGAATCAAGAATTTTGCAATTGTTTTTCTTAAAGCTCACCTCGAAACCGTCATCGGTGGTGAGAGACCAAAGCGATTATCTGCAGCTTACTTACTAAGGCAACATCTTTTAAAATAAAAGAATCATTAATGCTCACAGTACCTTTAGCGATGGCGCCCAAATGAAGCATCTCGAAGGTGATCGTCTCATCACAGGAGCGGGCTAGGAAGAAAACCAGCGAGACTCACGGTCATATGACGTGAACAACCGAGTCTACAATCCGGACTTTTCCCTTCGGCCCGGCGACCACTCGAGTCAAGCGAGTAAAGTCTCGATCTTGGGGTGAATCAACAATGATTTTGGCACCCAATCTTGAGTAACACGGCGAATGATGAAGTAGTCAAGCAAGACCGACCTCTATCTACCCTCGCTCTCTGTCACTCAACAAGTCAAAGATCTCGACTGTTCTTTGGATCCGATCGCTATGGAAGAGCGAGTCGAAGTGCGATAACATCTTGATCTCGCCATGTAGCTATCTCGAAAGGAAAACGAGATCTACCCTCGGGACGGCGGAGATTACGACCAAAGGGAGCATGAGGACAAAAATCGAAAACTCGTAAAAACCAAGTCCTCGATCTGCCCAAAATCATCGGATGGAACAAACCTAGACCTCGTGTTGGTCTTAGGTGCACTCAAGATCCGGGCTGACCACGAATGTGCCTAAGAGACTCAACACGGTCTCTACGCGATCTTGGCGCGCTGAAGCAATGATCAACTAAATGTCCATCTTTACGACGAAGGTGCAATGATACTTCGCCTTACGAGGGCGAGCCGCAGTGGAATCACCTTGTCGTCAAATCCTTTGAACAAAACCCGTGACTTAAAATTGACTTTCTCGGTCCCGGGCTTAGTTTTGATCACACACGGTGCTATGGTTTTGAGCACGACGGTGGATGCTTCCTCATATCCTCCCGGATATCATATCCTAGACCACGATTAAATCTGCAAATTTTAGATTTGTCTAGAATGAGATTGAGCTTCTTCTTGCCTCCTACAAACCTCTCGAGAGTGTTCATAAGATCTTGACACTCCGAAAGAGAGAGGTGCAAGAAGAGCGAGGGGAAGAAGGGACAGAGAAGGTAAGGTAGCGTAAGAAGAACCAACAACGGAGGAAAGATTGGCTTGTGCACGCACAAATGACTTTGAGGGGACAATCCTCACCGCTAGCATTGGTTCACGTTACTAGGCGTCTCTACCAAACCCTTAGACTTCTTCCCAAAGACACATAATACAAGCGAGATGATTGTGTCTCTAGAAGGTCCTTAGTTAGCTTCACACATTTTTCATCCAAAGCAATCAAATCACATTTTAGTTTATTACATTGCTTGCATGGTGAGCTAACAAGATCCTTAGAGGCATCTTGAGCCAATTTATTCTTGTGATCAATCATTTCTTGAAACCGCTTGAATCTGATTCTAGTTCAAAGATTAACTTAGGGCAGTTTAAACAAGAAACAATAGGCTCTAGTAGCGCGACTTGAATTGACAATTTTGTGATCTCGCCTGCTTTAGGTTCATCTTGAGATTATTACAATTTTCACAAGTTTCAGTGCAGATCAAGCAACATGGTATAAAGACCTCTAAGCGAATTGTCCTTAACCTCACATGAGGTGCAAGCGATAGCCTCAATAGTAGTGGATGAAGGAGGTGCTACCCTACTCATCTCTAATTCACAAAGAAGGCTAATGTTCTCTACCTTAATCATGTCAAGTTCGGAGGACACACTATCATGCAAGGTCCTTAGTTTTTCCATGTCATCAAGCAAAGCACGGCAAGTGTCACAATCATCACGGAGGGAGCGGATGTAAGTAAAGTCAGCTCCGTGATAGTCTAGCTACTTCCTTCTCCAACACGTAACACTTAGCCCTAGACTTAGCATGAAATCTACCTAGCTTAAGAAAAGCATCATTAAGCTGGTCATAAGTGGGACTAACCTCATCGAGTCGGAGTACTTCATTGTCGCTCGATTCGCCCGAGGGCCATGAAGCACATGCCGGAGAAGTTGCCGTCGTCCTTGGGATCATGATCGTCCTTCCCATCATCGTCCTCCACCCTCCACCTCGCTGGTGTCCGTTAAATCGAGGCGGTGAGGACGCGATGGAGCAACTTCTTAGCCTTCCCAAAGTTGCGGAACTTCTTCTTGCCTTGATCAGTCTTTGAGGGCTTCGTGTTGCGGTTCTTGTCGATGTAGTCGTTCTTGCTTGGACCGCCATAGTCACCTTTGCCCTTCCCAAGCTTGGGACGGTTTGCTCGGATGTGGTTGGGGCCACCACACTCAAACAAATCACAGGACCTCCTCTTTTACCATCCCTCCTCCTCTTGTAAGCATGGGAAAACTTCCGAGCTAGGAGGGCTAGTGCTCATCCTCAAAATCGCTCTAATCGATCATCGGTTATGTCACGAGAGCGGCTAGGGAGAACCCACGTGTCGACTCGAGAAGAAGATCCGAAGTGGGATCGATGACTAAAGCCATCATTGTGACTTCGACCTTGAGAGACAATGTCAATCTCGTGAGTCTTGAGACGCGAGTAAAGCGCATCAAGATTCGGGTCGAGAGGTCCGTGCTATCTTTGATGGTAGTCACTTTCATCTCCCAAACACGAAGATCAAGTCGCGAAAGCATCCATCGGCGTTATCCGAGTCGGGGTATGTAAGACCGACCGCTCGGAGGTTGCTCAAGATCTTGTGAAAACGCAAAAGCACTCGTCTAAAGATTCACCAAAGAAGCATTTCAAATTTCTCAGACTCACGCTTGAACCGGTCTTGTCGAACCGTCTTAATCTGAGTGGTGCCCTCATGGTATGCATCGAGGTCACCCGGATGTCGTAAGCGTAAATCAAATGAGAAATACGATCAAACTCATACGCTTAAACCACGAATGATTATGTTCCTTGCCTTAGCATTTGCCTCAACATCGACCATGTTTCCGGCATTGATGTTCTCATCGGCGAGAACAAAAATCTAACCTTCACCTTTCTCCGGATGGCATACCCACGAGCACGGATGTAAGTTTCCATTCGGCTCTTCGGAAGGGTAATCCGACCATCAAAAGCTGGAGGCTTGGTGGAATACTTGTCCGTTGCCATGGCTCAACCGACCGGTTAAGATCTATCAAGAAGAGCTAACCGCTCGATACCAATTGAAGGACCGAAATGGCAGCAGAGGGGGTGAATGGTGCAATAAAATTAAGAACTCCCTTTCTTGTATTTAAAGCAAATCTACAAAGCACTCGGATCTCTTAAGAAGAGTGAAGCAAAATCAGAGAATCAAAATAAACTTGATCGTTCACCGAAAATCGGAAGGTCCGATTCTACCCGTGATAGTTCCGCACTCCGTAGTTCCGGGATCGTGCGGAAGTTCCGCTGCGATAATTCGCCGTGGACAATCGGAAGTTCGATTGTCTGACCAAGAACAAAGCGCTCGGGTTTTCCCAAAAATCCAAAGTGCTAAATCTTGAATGCTCTTCTCGGTCAAGTTTCACAGGACATCATCCTAAGCAACATCTTGACCTCATGGAGAAGAATCGCAAACAAAGATTTAACAAACAAGCCAAAATCGGATTTCTTGAAGAAGGGGCAAGAAAGACCAAAACCGAAATAGACACGATTCTCGATTCCTAGTTCATGAAACTTTGAGGATACATTAGCAATATCAAAGCGAATCTAGATATCAAGTTTCATGCTATTTCATAAGACGAATCAAAAGATATGCCAAAACCCTAGATATTTAACATGAGAGCAGAGAGAAAGAAGAGGACATAAACAAGTAATCAAAACTCGTAGTTTCATTGATAGATAACAAATGTTTACAGATGGAAACACAGAGGAAAGATTACATAAGATTTCAGATCATACTCTCCTCTCAACAAGCTCTCAAAAAGCAAAACAAAATCTTTTCTAGAGCTAACCTAATTTTCTCTCAAAAAGTCTAACCCTAACTCGGGGTTCTCCCTATTTATAGCCTTGGCTAATAGGCCTCCAACCCATTAAGCCCGCTACACCCGAATGGAACCGCCTCCACTTTTGCCGCTTTGCGAAAAGACCCTTCGCCCCTTGCGCACCTTCGGAAGCCTCCGTACACCTTGTTGTGCACGACTCTGGCCGCTTCAAGATTCACGCCGTCTTGACACATCCCGACCGTTCGACCTCAACGCCTCCTGCGCCTAGTCCGGTCCACGTGTCTCGCCACGACTCCATCTTGATGCCTGCGCATCAACACAGACAAAAACACATCACATAGCATTGCACAATAACATAGCATCAACATTTGTATAAGACTCAAACTCATACAAGATCAAAATCACAAAATTATCTTCTCTGCACAGTTCTGGACATAATCGGAAGTTCCGCACTTACCACAGCGGAAGTTCCGATTTCCGGAACATCCGCACTTGTCAGAAATATCGGAAGTTCCGCGCTCAACACTGCGGTACTTCCGATATCCGGAACAACCGACTTTCCAGAAATTTAATTCCGATTTGATATCTCAGAGAACACTCAATGTCAGAATTATCGGACACTCCGCTACCCCTTGTGCGGAAGTTCCGATTCTCTTCAGCCGAAACCAAAACCCAGGTAAATCGGAAGTTCCTTTTTCAACACCGGTAGTTCCGATTAATCGGAACTTCCGCTCCATACACGCGTAGTTCGATTTCCTGACCTGACCGAAGCAGTCCCAAACGAAAACCTCAACTCTCAATCTAATCAACACACTTGTCAAATACTCATCACTCAGAGTGGAGGACCTCTCACATGGTCTCTCATTTGTAAAGAGGTGTGTATACTGCATTCTGGGAAGTATACATGCCTCGAGTCTCGGCTTATCTGATTTGTGATGCTAGGGCCGAATGGATGGCTAAGCATTACAAGCCCGATAAACCGGGTCTCTAAAGGTTTGAGTATCGAGCCATCTTGACCGTAGTAACCCAAGCTTGGTCGTCTTTAGGATATTTTGGAAAACCTTATTTTCAAAGTATCAAATGATTTTGAAAGCTTAAGTAAGTTCTCAGATTTTATTCCTTACCTATCTTAGCTTTCTCCTCTCATCTTACTCTAATTTGTGGTTTAGAAATTGTTTTTCTCTCCTCTCTTCCAAAATAGTTGTTAATTTGGTTTTGGGAACCACTGAGTTTGGCAAATTGGAGTGCTTAGGATTTTGAAGTTTACGGATGGAGATTTGGCTAGAGGCTTGGATGCGGAATCTGGACCGCACGCTTCAATTTCCAGACAGCGAGCTCAATGGTTTCTGATGGGACCACTGAGCTTGGCAAGTTGAAGTGTGCCAGATTTTGAAGTTTCTAGGATGGAAGACTTCGGCTGGAGCTTGGATGCAAAATCACTACAACAACTTCAATTTCCGGACAGCAAGCTCGATGGTTCCTAATAGGGTGGAAAATGAGAGGTGATTCAACTAAAACTTGTGGGGTTAAAAAGGGGTAAGATGTGATACTAGTTAGCTAAGTATCTAACACTATTTTAGTTGATGAACCTTGCTCTTTAGTGGTAATAGATCTTACCTTAATCTTACGATTTTTATCTTCTCAATCAATTACTCGTTCATTCAATACGGGCTAGTTGAATTGGGAAGTTGAGTTTTGGTTTTATGATTCCTTGCCGTTTTTGGAGTCTTTTTATAAGCAGGTTTAAGATTATACACATACTGTTTTTGGCTTTCGGTTAGGGTGATATTCCATTCCCTAGTCGTTAGCTTTTAAGCTTTCTTTGGCTTTGAATCTTTGAGTCTAGTTTTAACCAAAGTTTCTTGTAACAGATGGCGGGGCCTTTTCGTAGCGGCCAAGGCGATCACCGGTCGGACGAGGATCTTCCTCCTCCTCCGACCATGGCCGAGGTCCTTCTTGAGATCGAGCGCAACCGTCAGAGGAGGGGAGGAGGTTCTTCTCGGGCGTCATCGCGCAGAACACTTCCGCCCTTACGGTGCTTGAGGATCCGGGCAGGGAGTGGACACCGGCGCGTGGGGACTTGCGGAGTTTCTTCGCACCCAGCCTCCCACGTTCTCCAGGTCTGAGGACCCGCTTGACGTAGACGATTGGCCGTGCGGTCGGCGAACCAGATAGCGCAGTGCCAGGAGCACGAGAAGGCGCTGTTCGCATCGCACCAGCTGGAGGGTGCAGCTTTGTCTTGGTGGGAGAGCTTTCTCGCCATGCAGCCTGACGGTCACACCGTCACTTGGGAGGAGTTCCGCACTGCCTTCCGTCGGAGTCACATTCCTTCCAGCCTGATGAGGCTGAAGAAGAAGGAGTTCTTGTCGCTCAGACAAGGGCGTCTCTCAGTTACGGAGTACTTATACGAGTTCAACCATTTGGCTCGTTATGCTCCGGAAGAGGTGGCCACTGACGAGGCCAAGCAAGAGAAGTTCAAGGATGGTTTGTCTGAGGAGCTGCAGGACAAGCTATCTATCGTTGACTTCCCTGATTTCCAGACCTTGGTGGACAAGGCCATCGTCGCTGAGCACGCGGGGAGAGCACTTGTGGATTCCATAGCGCAAGTGGGAGGCCCACAAGTCGGCCGAGCCGCTCTTTCCGTCCTCGTGTTGGGCGCTCTCGGGTCCGTCTTGACCTTGGCACCCGAGGTCGTCGGCACCGCCTCGTCCTTCGCAGGCCGTGCCCCAATCACGTGCACCTGCGAGTCAGCCAGGAGGCCTCCGCACAGCTGCGGATGTCACCTGCTTCTTCTGCAACGACAAGGGGCATTATGCAAATAATTGCCCCAAGAAGACAGGAGCAGCCCCTCGTCCTAATGGAGGAGGCGGGCAAGGAGGTGGTTCTTCGCGGGACCTGAAGATAGTCCCTGCTACCAAAGGTGTGGGTAGTGGTCGCGTCAACCTCATCTCAGCAGAGGAAGCACAGAGGCACCCGATGTTGTGTTGGGTACGCTTTCTGTTAACTCCCGTTCTGCTACCGTTTTGTTTGATTCAGGAGCATCTCATTCTTTTGTTTCTGAGTCTTTTGCTGCTAGTAGTGAGCTCCTTTTTGCTCCATTGTTGGTCCCATTGCTCATTCGCTCTCCTGGGTTGGAGTTGAGAGCTGAATCTGAGTGTAGGGATGTTCCGATCGAGATCGAGGGAGTGAGATTCTTCGCGAATCTTATCCTCCTCCATTCAGCAAGTCTAGATGTAATTCTTGGCATGGATTGGCTGTCTCGGCATAAGGGACACATCGATTGTGCCAAGAAGTGCGTCTCTCTATCTAGTCTTTCCGTGAGGGGTTAAGCTTTTGCCCAAATTGCTAGGTCCGCATCTCTTGCGCCGGAAGTGAAGCCGCTCTAGATATTAGTGAGGTCCCAGCGGTTTGTGACTTCATTGATGTCTTTCACGAAGACCTTCAGGATGCCACGATTCGAGACCTAGAATTTGTCATTGAGTTGGTTCCTGTATCGCCCGATTTCAAAGAGGCACTATCGGATGCCACCTAGCGAGTTGGTGGAATTGAAGAAGCAAGCCGAGTGAGCTGCAAGAAAAAGGTTTCATTAAGCCTAAGCGCATCTCCGTGGGGTTGTCCTGCAATCTTCGTAAAGAAGAAGGACAATACTTTGTGCATGTCGTTGATTCCGTCAAGCTTAATGAGGTAGCGGTAAAGAACAAGTATCCATTGCCCGCATTGATGATCTCTTTGATCAATTAAGCGGAGCTCGAGTATTCTCCAAGATTGATTTGAGAGTGGGATATCATCAAGTTCGGATCGACCGAGGATATTCAAAGGCGGCCTTCTCTACTCGCTCACGGCTTGTATGAGTACACCGTTATGTCATTTGGCTTAACCAATGCTCCGCTTGTTCATGAACCTCATGAATTCGGTATTCATGGAGTATTTGGATAAGTTTGTCGTGGTCTTCATCGATGATATTCTTATCTATTCTAAGAGCGATGAGGAACATGATGAGCATCCGAGGCTTGTGTTAGACAAGCCGTGAGCACCACCATGCGCAAAGTTCAACAAATCGCGTTCGGTTGAAGGAAGTGGCCTTCTTAGGCCATGTCCTTTCGGCGGGAGGCATAGCCGTTGATCCTAGCAAGATCGGACGTTCTCTCATGGGTTGACCTACTTGATGGCAAAGTGCGGAGTTTTCTTGGTTTAGCGGGATATTATCGCCGTTTCATCGAAATTTCTCCAAGATCGCGGCCGATGACGGAGTTGCTCAAAAGGACAAGAAGTTCTTGTGGTCCGATGCTTGTGAGAAAGCTTCAAAATACTTAAGAAGCGTTTGACCACCGCTCCTCCTCGTTCTTCCGATGTTCATCAAAGCTTCGATATCTATTGCGATGCTTCTCGTCGAGGACTCGGTTGTGTCCTGATGCAAGAAGGCAAGGTGGTGGCCTATGCATCAAGGCAATTGAGACCTCATGAACTCAACTACCCTACCCATGACTTGGAATTCATTGCGGTGATTCATGCACTTAAGATCTGGCGACATTACCTAATCGGTGTCGTTGCGAAGTGTATTCGGATCACAAAAGCCTAAAGTATTTGTTCACCCAACGGATCTGAACCTCGGGCAAAGAGATGGTTGGAGTTAATCAAGGACTATGACATGGGTATTCACTATCATCCGGGCAAGGCTAATGTCGTTCTGCCGATCGCTCGATCATAAAGCGCATTGCAATGTCTTGTTGCTCCAGGAACGTCAACCCATCCTTCTACAGGAATTTCAGCGTCTCAACTTGGGTTTGGTTGAGCATGGTTCCCTCGCTGCCTTGGTTGTGCAACCAACCTTGGTGGATCGGATCCAGATTGCTCAGCAATCGGATGTTGGGGTAAACCGCATCAAGGAAAATGTCAAGAACGGTACAGCTAAGTGCTTCTCTGAGGATGAGCATGGTGTTGTAAGGTTGAACAACGCCTTGTGGTTCCAAAGGACATGGAGTTGCGGGATTTGATTCTCCGCGAGGCCCATGATTCGCCTTTGTCTATTCATCCCGGGGCCACAAAGATGTATCAAGATCTTCGTCAGGAATTTTGGTGGACTCGAATGAAGCGGGAAATTGCAAAGTTCGTTCTTAGAGTGCGGCGTGTGTCGTCGTGTCAAGGCCGACCATCGGCGTCAGCGGGATCGCTTGACCTTTGCCAATTCAGTGGAAGTGGGACTCGATCGGGATGGATTTTATCACGGTCTACCCGAGTCTCCCGAAGCGATGCTATTTGGGTTATCATCGATCGATTGACTAAAGTAGCTCATTTCCTTCCTATCAAGACTTCGACCAGCGTGGGTCTCTTAGCCGAAACTCTATGTCTCTAAATTGTAAGTTTGCATGGGATACCAAAGGCGATCATTTGGATCGTGGTTCTCTGTTCACTTCGATTTTGGCATAGCTTGCAGAGACTATGGGAACCCATCTTAACTTTAGCACCGCATATCATCCTCAAACCGATGGTCAAACCGAGAGGTCAACCAAGTGTTGGAAGACATGCTTCGTGCTTGTGTTCTTTCTTATGGCAAGCATTGGGAAAAATGCTTGCCATTCGCCGAAGTTTTCTTATAACAGGATTTTCAGCCGGTCTCGGCATGGCACCTTCGAGGCCTTATACGGGAGAAAGTGCGAACCCCGTTGAATTGATGCGAGGCCGCGAAGACCATTCTTTGGCGGACTCGATCAATGAGGCCGAGAGTCAAATCCGGCTTATTCGTGATAAACTTGCGCATGGCTCAATCCGACAAAGAGCTATGCGGATCGCCGTCGTCGTGAGTTGAGCTTTGAGCCTAATGACCTTGTTTATCTCAAGGTTTCTCCTTTGAAGGGCCATCAGCGTTTGGCGTCAAGGGCAAGCTAGCTCCTCGATATGTCGGTCCCTACCGCGTCGTCGAGAAGAAAGGAGTATCGCCTATAAGTTGGAATTACTGCTGCACTTGAGGGTACATGATGTGTTCCATGTGTCCCAATTAAAGAAGTGCCTCAGTGTTAAACGGAGGAAGCTCAGTTGGAAACTCTCGATGTCAAGAGGATTTGACCTACATGAGCATCCTGTTCGCATACTCGATGAGTGAGCGGAGAACAAGGAATAAAACTATCGATTCCTCAAAGTTCGATGGTCGAACCATCACGAGGATGAGGCTACTTGGGAAAGGGAAGATCGTCTCGTGCAGGACTATCCATCTTTCTTTACAAGTGAGCCAAATCTCGGGGCGAGATTTTTGTAAGGGGAGGTTTTGTAACATCCCAAAATTGGTTTTGTTTCAAATGTAATAAAAATGAGGAGAAATTAAAACTTTTTCTCGATCTTGATTTTTATGTCAGTTCCATAATTTTTGTAAAGGAATTATGTGAAATCAAAAATCAAATTGCCATTTGGACACCAACACAAATCTCCTTCATGAAAATCTTGTGCCCAACCTTTGGAAATAATTTTCTTGGGTCTAGGGTTGATGTTTAACACCTCGAAATTATTTCATAATTTTTAGAAATTATTTGATAATTTTGAGGCTAGTCAAACCTTGGTCAAACCCTAATTCACACCTTACAAATTTACGGAAAAATGCGATGCATAAAAGTCTCTGAAAATTTTATGTAAGGTTCCTCTGCTGTCGGCAATCTCGATTAAAATTTTATAATTTTGGAGCTTGTTGCTACCTTAAATAATTCCTCAAAATCAGTTATTCAAATTCAAACCCTAGCGGTTTTCTTTGTTCCTTAGGTTCGAGTCGGACTCGGGCTCAAGCCACTTGACTCGGCCCAGTCAACTAAACGCACCGGCTCGGTCGTTTGGGCGTGGGCATTGTGCGTCGTTGGATCAGCATCGAACGGCTCACGATCGCGTGAACGTTCGGACCATCCGTGCGCGCCGATCCATGTGAACCATTGGATTCTAAATCGAGGGCTCAGATTAGCGGGAACGTTCGGACCGTCCGAACGCCTCACGCAATGTGAACCGTAGGATCCAAATCAACGGCTCGGGCTAAAATGGGCGCTCAAACCGTTCAAATCACCCGTTGCTTTTGGACCGTCCGATTTCAATCCGACGGTGGATGAGTCGTCTCCTTCCTCGGGTCGGGCGGCGTCGAGTCAAGCAATGGCGTGGCGGGAGAAGCGCTCGGTGTGCGATCACCTCTGTGGTCACCTTTAAGCGGCTAGCTCTGCGGCGCATTAAATGCACGTCGTGCTCCTCCTCGAAGTCCATGGTTCAAGCTGCTCCGTCGCTCTCAAAGGCTCTCATGGCGAGTTTGAACCGAGAGGGTTATTGCCGTTGCTCACTTGCCATTCCCGCTATATAAGCCCCTCGGTCCTTCCATTGAAGCCTTTCAAACACCTCGCAAGCTCCGCAGAACCTCTCAGTGTTTGCTTGAGCTCAAAACTTGAAACCTTACATTGCGCCATTCTTGAGCTTCAAGCTCTTGGTGAAAGCGGTACCCTTGGGCTTCATTCCTTTCAGTCTTGCTCCTCTGATTCCTCTCACCTCGGTGATCATTAACCCTCACTCAATTTGGGTTTGGCGCGAGGAGCGGCTTAATTTTGGATTTCCCCTTTTGGTAAAAGCCCTATTTTTCTTCATCGAGCGGCTCCAGTTCTCTCGGTGCTTTCTCGTGCTCGGGTAACTCCTCTTTAGTCCCTAGTTGCTTGCTTTCGCTCAATTGGACCGCAGTGAGCTCATTTGCTATTTTCGTTTTGACCATTTTCGGTCATCTCTGTCGCCTCCGGACTGCGGCGTTCGAACGCCGCGGTGAAAATTTTGGTTTCTTTGGGTGCGCAAGATTGTTGCAACCCATTTTGAGCACTTGCTCGCGCCCGCGCGACCGAGTCGTGGCGGCGACCATCCTTCACCGTCGTTTTGTCGGATGAAAGCGAGGGCAGCGTTTGAGCGGCGTTCACCGTGGACCGTTGGATCCAAGATCAGCGGTCGGTGCGAATGAACGTTCGGACCGTCCGGCGGTTCGATCGCGTGGACCGTTGGATCCAAGATCAGCGGTCGATTGAGTGAGCGTTCGGACCGTCCGAAAGGTTCGATCCGTGTGGACCGTTGGATCCAAGGTCAGCGGCTCCTATGCGTGTGAGCGTTCGGACCGCCCGAGCGTCACGATCCACGTGAACCGTTGGATCCGGATCCAGCGGTGGCGTTTAGGGTTTGTGAATCGCGTGCGCGCGTTATCCGTGGACTTGGACCGTTGGATCCGAGATCAGCGATCCAAGTTAAATCCACGTCGATTTAATTTACGGTTTTTCGAAAGGATTTATTTGTCAAGCGAAAAATGTAGTAACTTGTAAAATGCATAACTATTTCATTTTAATTCCTTTTGGTTGATTCAAATTTTGTTAGTTGTATTTTTAACTAAACTGTAATCTAAAATTTTTTCCAACCCAAGTATAGCTCCAGAAAATTTTGCTAATGAATAGTAGCATTTTTGATTTATAAAGCTGAGCAAAATTGATTTGCTCATATCTTTTGCATTAAGAATCCAAATCAATTGGTTCTTGTTGCATTATTTCATAAAAATCATGCTCTTCCTATTGTAAAATTTGAGAGCTTTTTGTTGAAGTTATTTGTTGGACCTTTTAGGTTTCTTTTGCCTTATTGGTTCTTTTTGTTCTTTCGATAGGATCAGAAGAGCACATTAACACCGAGTGATCCCGACAAGCGAGCAACTTCAATCAAGGCAAGCGGTTTGATCATGTTAATCCTATTATTTTTCCAGTCTACTATATTGATTTCAACTCGTATGTATGCATTGCTATTTTGTTGTCAAATTATGGTTAGTATCCTATAGTTGCATAATCTGTAGGACTTGTTTTTCCTCTACTACCATGAGCTTAGGTTAATTGCGGTGGTGGTCCGATGGAGGACTTGGATCACTTAGTAGCTTCCGATTGGGAAATGCTTAGCCATGCTTAAGTTCGGTAGCTTTGGGCGATCATCGACTTAGTCGATGGTCTTGATCACGCAAAAATTATTATTCTTCCATTATGTCCAGCACTTTGTGCTTTGTTAATTTTGCAAAACAAAAACTGAAAAATGAAAACGGATTTGGACTTGGGCATAATGGCATGTTGGTGTGGTGTTTTTGGGTGTGATCGGAATGGTGCCCAAGTCATCAAGGACCGAACATCTTGTTACACTAAACCAAGCACTATTGCGTACTAACCACATGAGGGATATATGGGACCCCTCTTGACTTAGTACTTTGGCGTGTGTTATCTCAGTCGCGGGAGGAAAAGTTTTGCGTGTGTGGTGTGTGAAACACGCTTTGTGTTCTTGTGTTTGTGTTGGGTGTGCGGTGGTGGGGATTGCCGGGAAGGTTCTCCACCTCGAGTGGCGTCGCAGTTGTCAAAGGCTTTACCCGTGACGGGTAGTTGTCCGAGGCTGGGCCACGACCCGACACAGCGTATGGGTTTCTATCCATACAGGCGACTCGAGTTAATACATAATATTGGAAGCGTCTCGTAGGACTTAGCCGTCTTGGCATACCAAAGGTAGTGTGCTTAATCATGTGGCAAAAGGCGGTCGACATGTGGGTGAGTTGGTACACCTGCGAGGATAAAACTATTGAATAGCCTCGTCCTAGGTTATGGACACGCTTGGGGAGGTCTTCCAAGAGTTAGACTACAACATTTGTTTTAAAATTAAAACTTGACATGGTTGGTATGAATGGGTAATTCATACTATTGTTGTAGTGACTATTGGGTTAGTCACTTCCGAGTTGTTGTTGTCTTTCTATCTCTTGTTATTATTATTGTTCTCTCGGTTATTTGAACATTAAAAACAGATTTGTCAAATTGCTTTCAATCTATTACATTATTGCAAATAGAAACTTGATTTATGCTAAAATGAACCATCTGACCTCCACTTCAATGAGCTTGCATGTAGTATAAGTACATGTTTGTTATTCCACATGTAAGTCTTGCGAGTACATTCAAAGTACTCACCGGCTTTTCTTACGCTTTTGCTTTTGTTCTGAGGGAGGAAGGTGAGCCCCAAGGGCCTCATTTTTGTGAGATGTCTTTGTGGATTCGACGACTAGCTTGGCGGTCCGGTCGGTTGCCTTGTGGGTTAAAGGCACCTTGATTGGCTCTTTTGTTTATAGCCATCTTATGGCACTTTTGCTTCATTGTTAAACTTTTCTATGTATATGTCGTTTGGTAGTCGGCCTCTCTTTTGTAATAACTATCTTTTATTTATGCTATCTTACGGTTGTTGCTTTGCTTGGTTCTATGTGGATGAATGGAATTGATGCATGAGCTTTGTAAAGAGGTGTGTATCTTGCATGCAGGAAGTATACATGCCTCGAGTCTCGGCTTATCGATTTGTGATGCTAGGGCGAATGGATGGCTAAGCATTACAAGCCCGATAAGCCGGGGTCTCTGAGGTTTGGTATCGAGCCATCTTGACCGTAGTAACCCAAGCTTGGTCGTCTTTAGGATATTTTGGAAAACCTTATTTTCAAAGTATCAAATGATTTTGAAAGCTTAAGTAAGTTCTCAGATTTTATTCCTTACCTATCTTAGCTTTCTCCTCTCATCTTACTCTAATTTGTGGTTTAGAAATTGTTTTTCTCTCCTCTCTTCCAAAATAGTTGTTAATTTGGTTTTGGGAACCACTGAGTTTGGCAAATTGGAGTGCTTAGGATTTTGAAGTTTCTGGACTGGAGATTTCGGCTAGAGGCTTGGATGCGGAATCTGGACCGCACGCTTCAATTTCCAGACAGCGAGCTCAATGGTTTCTGATGGGACCACTGAGCTTGGCAAGTTGAAGTGTGCCAGATTTTGAAGTTTCTAGGATGGAAGACTTCGGCTGGAGCTTGGATGCAAAATCACTACAACAACTTCAATTTCCGGACAGCAAGCTCGATGGTTCCTAATAGGGTGGAAAATGAGAGGGTGATTCAACTAAAACTTGTGGGGTTAAAAAGGGGTAAGATGTGATACTAGTTAGCTAAGTATCTAACACTATTTTCGTTGACTGAACCTTGCTCTTTAGTGGTAATAGATCTTACCTTAATCTTCTGATTTTTATCTTCTCAATCAATTACTCGTTCATTCAATACGGGCTAGTTGAATTGGGAAGTTGAGTTTTAGTTTTATGATTCCTTGCCGTTTTGGAGTCTTTTTATAGCGAGTTTAAGATTATACACATCTTGTTTTTGGCTTTCGGTTAGGGTGATATTCCATTCCCTAGTCGTTAGCTTTTAGCTTTCTTCGGCTTTGAATCTTTGAGTCTAGTTTTAACCAAAGTTTCTTGTAACAGGATGGCGGGCCTTTTCGTGGCGGCCAAGGCGATCGGTGGTCGGACGAGGATCTTCCTCCTCCTCAGACCATGGCCGAGTCCTTCTTGAGATCGGCGCAACCATGCGAGAGGGCAGGAGGTTCTTACGGGCGTCATCGCGCGCAACACTTCCGCCCTTCACGGTGCTTGAGTCGGGCAAGGGAGTGGACACCACCGCGTGGGGACTTGCGAAGTTTCTTCGCACCCACCTCCCACGTTCTCCAGGTGCGAGGACCGCTTGACCTTGAGCGATTGGCCGTGCAGTCGGCGAAGCTCCGCATAGCGCAGATGCGAGAGCACGAGAAGGCGCTGCATCGCACCACCGAGGGTGCGACTTTGTCTTGGTGGGAGAGCATTCTCGCCATGCAGCCTGACGGTCACACCGTCACTTGGGAGGAGTTCCGCACTGCCTTTTCTTGCTTCCTCTGCTCCCTTTTTATTCACTAGAGCTTAACCCTTGCTTAATTTCACTTATCTTCCCAAGGGCTTGGCTGAATTTGGAATTCCCCCCGCACGGCCGTAAAGCTCTCTTTTCGTCTCTAGCACCGGTGAGTCCATCTCCGTCTAATTTTTCTCTCTGGGAGCACCAGTGGGGTGTATGGAATCCATTTTGTTGACCCGGCCTCACTCTTTGCAACCAGGCCGCCGTCTCCGCGTCATCGTCTCCAGCGCCGTCGCGGCACTTCGTCACCGGAGCAGCTCTTACCTCCTATGTGCCTCTCCCGTGCTCAGGTAGCTCCGCATTCATCCCTAGATGCTTGGCACTCGCTTACTTGGACCGCAGCGGATCTCCTTTGCGCTTTTCGTTTTTCGGCCGTTTGCGTCGCCGCCGTCAAATTCGACTTGCTGGCGTTCTAGACCACCTCAGCCGCAGTAAATGGTCCCGGTGAGTGCGCAAGGCTATTGCGGACCCGTTTTAGGCCTTAGCTCGTGCCGCTGTGACCAGAGTCGCCGGCGGTGAGCCTCCCTTCGCCGTCGGGTTTTGCCGGACGAGCCGTACGCGAACGTTTAAACGTAGTTCTCTGTGGATCGTCGATCTTTAGATTTACGACCCAGGCTCGCGTGAACGTTCGGACCGTTCGGAAGCTATTTCATTGTGAGCCGTCCATCATTAGATCAACGACACACATTCGTTCAAACGTTCGGCCGTCTGAACATTTCGGTCCACGTGGAGTCCACGGAACCATGCGCGCGCGCGCGGCTCACAAACACCACCGTTGGATCTAAATCCAACGGTTGTGTTTGTGAGCCGCGTGCGCGCGCATGGTTCCGTGGACTTGGGCCGTTGGATCCAAGATCAACAATCCAAGTTAGTCCACGTCATTTTAATTTTGGATTTTCCCGAGGAGGATTATTTGTTAACTGAAAAATGCAACTAACTTGTAAAATGCATAACTATTTCTCTGTAAACTATTTTTGAGTGAATTCAATTTTGTTGGATTCCTGTATTGATGAGCTTACTGTGAAAATTAGTTTTGAACATGTTAGTTTTCCCAAATAGATTACTTATGCATTTTACTTTTGCTCATTTCATGGTTTTGGAAAATTGTAGAAACTGCATCATTGCTCCAAATGAGATGAATCCAATCGGGTTGTTCATCTCATGAGGTTCTTGATCTACTGTAAATTTTTTAGCTACACCACCTTTCTAGAAAATGTTGCCAAACAATTTAATTGCAATGAATAGTAGCATTTGTGATTTCTAAGGCTGAGCAGATTTGTTTTGCCCATATCTTTTGCATTAAGAATCCAAATCAATTGGTTCTTGTTGCTAAAATCGTTATAAATCATGCTCTTTCCACTGTAAAATTTTCAAAGTATTCGGAAAAAGTTTGCTGTTGAGTCTTTTTCGTATTCGTCGTTCTTATCGATTCTTTTTCGCTCTTTCGTTAGGTTCCAACGATTGTGCTAACCACGAGAGTGACCCTCAGCAACATATTAAGCAGTAGAAACATGGCAAGCAGTTTGATCATGATTTATCCTATATTTTTAAGTCTAATATCTTGTTTGCAACTTGTATGTATGCATTGCTATGTTCTGTTAAATTATGATTAGTGGATCCTATAGTTTCATAATCTGTAGGAATTGATTATCCTCTACTACCATGAGCCTAGGTTAATTGCTGTGATTAGAGTTATTTGGATGAGCTCTTGTCACTTAGTAGTTTGCGATTCGAAATTGCTTAGAAATGCTTAGTTTCGGTAGTAATGGGCGATCATCGATTTAGTCGATGATCTTGATCACACATCTAATTATTACTCCTTTATGTCCAGCACTTGTGCTTTGTTAATTTATAAAGTCCAAATCTGAAAATAAAAAATTGATTTAGACTTGGGGCATATTGGTTGGATGGTGTGGTTGTTTGGATTGTGGTGGTATGCCTAAGTCAACAAAGACCGAATTACTTGCGCCACCGTACTGAGCAATTTGTGTGCTAACCACATGAGAGGGTTATGGGACCTCTCTTGACCTAGTACTTTGGCGTGTGTTAGCTCCGAGTCGTAGGAGGTGGGTTGTGTGTGTTGTGTGAAAAAGAAATTGTGTTATTATTGTTGAGTGTGCGGTGGTGGAGTTCCGGGTAGGTTCTCCACCTCGAGGGGAATCGTAGTTGTCCAAGGCTTTGCAGTGAGGGTAGTTGACCGAGGCTTTACGATGACTCCGACACAACGTATGGGTTTCTATCCATACGGGTGACTCGTAGTTAATACACAATATTGGAAATGTCTCGTAGGACTTAGCCGTACCGGCATACCTAAGGAAGTGTGCTTCATAGCTTGGCAAAAAGGCGGTCTGACGTGTGGGTACATTGGTACACCCCTGCAGGGTTAAAACTATTCGAATAACCTCGCCCTAGGTTATGGACACGCTCGGATACGCCCCGTAAGAATTAGACTACAACCTTTTTAATTAAAACTTAACATGGTTGGTATGAATGGGTAATTCATGCTATTGTTGTGGTGACTATTGGGTTAGTCACTTCCAGGATGTTGTTGTCATTTAAATATTGTTATATTGTTGCCATTTATTGTTATTTGAATAATAAAAACAGATTTCACACTTGCTTTAAATGTATTACAGTTTGCAAATAAATGTTGCTTTATGCTAAATTGAGCCATAAAACCTCCACTCAAATAAGCTTGCATGTAGCTATGTATAGGTCTGTTACTCTACACATAAGTCTTGCGGAGTACAATTTTTATACTCATTTGATTTGCTTAACTATTTGTTGCAGAGGAGGAAGATAAGCTCCAAGGGCCTCATTTTTGTGAAATGTGCTTTGGGTTCGACGACTAGCTTGGCGGCCCGGTTGGTTGCCTTGTGGGTTAAAGACACACTAATTGGGTTTTGTTATTACCATCTTATGGCACTTATGCTTCCGCTGTTTAATGAGTACTTATGTTGTTATTTGGGCGGTCGGCCCCTCTTTTGTAATAACTATCCTTATATTTAATTAACTTCTGGTTTGTTGCTTTTGCTTGTTCTATGTGTTTGTATGGAATTGATACATACTTGTTGTAATGAGGTGTGTGTACTGCATCTTGGGAAGTGCATACATCTCGAGTCTTGTTTTATTTGATTTGTGATGCTAGGACCAAGTGGACGGTTAAGCATTACAAGCTGATAAATCGGGGTCTCACACGAGTTGGTATCAGAGCCATATTGACCGTAGTAACCCAAGCTTGGTCGTCTTTAGGATATTTTGGAAAACTTAATTTCAAAGTATCAAAAGATTTCTGAAAGCTTAAGTAATTCTCAGATTTTACTCCTTACCTATCTTAGCTTTCTACTCTCCTCTTGCTCTAATTTGAGTTTAAAAATTATTTACCTCTCCTCCCTTCAAAGATAGTGTTATCGTTTAATTGGGTTTTGGGAACTAATGAGTTTGGCAAATTGAAGTGTTAGCTGCCCTCTACAAGGTTTTGAAGTTTCTTAAGTTGAAGAATTCGGCTTGGAAGCTTGGATGCAAAATTTGGACAACAATCATTCGATTTCCGGACAGCAAGCTCAAAAGTTCTAAATTGGGTAAAAAGTGAGGTTAATCAACTAAAACTTGTGGGAATAAAAGGGTAAGATGTGATACTAGTTAGCTAATTATCTACCACTATTTTTGCTGAGTTAACGTTGCTCTTTAGTAGTGTTAGTTCTTCTGTTACATTCTGATTTTTACCTTCCCAATCAAGTATTCATTCATTCAATACGGGTTAGTTGTATGGGAAGTTGAGCTTTAGTTTTGGGTGATTCCTTGCTGTTTTTGGAGTCTTTTTAGAAGCTTTTAAAGTTTATATACTTGCTGTTTTTGGCTTTTGATTAGGGTGATATTCCATTCCCCTAGTCGTTAGCTTTTTGTTTTCGGGTCTAGTTGCTGACTAAAGTTCCTTGTAACAGGATGGCCGGACGCACTTGCAGCTGCCAAGGCCAGTCAGCTGGTCCGGACGAGGAGCTTCCTCCTCCTTCGACCACGGCCGAGGTCCTTCTTTAGATCGAGCGCAACCGTGCGGAAGACAGTAGGGTTCTTCTAGATGTCATCACGCGCAACACCTTCGCCCTTACCGGTGCTTCAGGATCCGGGCAAGGGAGTGGACCTCAGTCTCGTGGGGGACTTGCGGAGTTTCTTCGCACGCAGCCCCCCACTTTCTCTAGATCGAGGACCGCTTGATCACGAGCGGCGGCCGTGCGGTTGGCGGAAGCCGCATATAGCGCAGTGCCAGGAGCACGAGAAGGCGATGTTTGCATCCCATCAGCTTGAGGATGCAGCATTGTCATGGTGGGAGAGCTTCCTCACCATGCAGCCCGCGAACCACTCTGTCACTTGGGAGGAGTTTCGTTCTGCCTTCCGTTGATCTCATATCCCTGCCGGCTTGATGAATATCAAGAAGCAGGAGTTTCTTGCGCTCAAGCAAGGGCGTAGCTCAGTCGTGGAGTATGTATACGAGTTCAACCATTTAGCTCGTTATGCTCCCGGGGATGTGGCCACTGATGAGGCCAAGCAAGCAAAGTTCAGGGGTGGCTTGTCTGAGGAGCTGAAGGACAAGCTATCCATTATCGACTTCTCTGATTTCCAGACTTTGGTCGACAAGGCCATCGTCTCCGAGCATGCTAGCAGGGAGCTTGTGGATTCCCGCAAGCGCAAGTGGGAGGCCCACAAGTCATCCAGGGCAAGCTATCCTCGCTTCAGTAAGTCTCAGGGGTCATATCATCAGACTTCAGCACCCCCGAGGTCGTCAGCACTCGCCCCTCGTTCATCGCAGGCCGTGCCCTAATCATGTGCACCTGCGAGACAGCAGAGTGGTCCCCGTAACCTTGCGGACATCACTTGTTTCGTCTGCAAGCAGAAGGGCCATTATGAAAATAATTGCCCTAAGAAGATAGGATTGGCCCCTCGTCCTAATGGATGACGCGGGCAAAGAGGTGGTTCTTCTCAAGACCAGAAGATCGTTCTGGCTACCCAAGGCGTGGGTAGTGGTCGCGTCAACCTCATCTCCACGGAGGAGGCTCAGGAGGCACCCGACGTTGTGCTAGGTACACTTTCTGTAAACTCTTGTCCTGCTACTATTCTGTTTAATTCAGGAGCATCTCATTCTTTTGTTTCTGAGTCTTTTGCTGCTATTAGTGAGCTCATTTTTACTCCATTGTCGGTCCCGCTACTCATTCGCTCTCCTGGATCGGAGTTGAGAGTGAATCAGAAATGCAGACGTTCCTATTGAGTACGAGGGAGTGAGATTCTTAGCGAATCTTATCCTTCTCCATTCAGCGAGTCTAGATGTTATTCTTGGCATGGATTGGTTGTCTCAGCACATAGGGCAAATCGATTGCGCCAAGAGGTGCATCTTTTTATCTAGTCCCTTCGGCGAGCAGGTTCGCTTTTCGCCAAAACTGCTAGTTCCGTATCTCTTCGCGCTTGAAGCGAAGCCCGCTCTTGATATTAGTGGAGTCCCAACAGTTTGTGACTTCGCTGATGTCTTTCCCGAAGATCTTCCAGGGATGCCACCAGTTCGAGACCTCGAGTTTGTCATTGCCGGTACAGCCCCGATTTCAAAGAGGCCTTATCGGATGCTGACGAACAACTTGGTGGAGTTGAAGAAGCAACTTAACGAGCTTCAAGAGAAGGGTTTCATCCGCCCTAGCTCATCCCCTTGGGCTGTCTTGCAATCTTCGTAAAGAAGAAGGACCATACTTTACGCATGTGCGTTGATTACCGTCCACTTAATGAGGTTACGGTAAAGAACAAGTATTCGTTGCCCCGCATCGACGATCTCTTTGATCAATTAAATGGAGCTCAAGTTTTCTCCAAAATTGATTTGAGAGTGGGATACCATCAGGTTCGGATACGACCTGAGGATATTCCTAAGATGACTTTCTCTACTCGCTACGGCTTGTATGAGTACACCGTCATACCATTTTGCTTGACCAATGCTCCTGCCTTGTTCATGAACCTCATGAATTCGGTATTTATGGAGTATTTGGATAAGTTTGTCGTGATCTTCATCGATGATATTCTTATCTATTCCAAGAACGATGAGGAACATGACGAGCATCTAAGGCTTGTGTTAGGCAAGCTACGTGAGCACCAGCTGTACGCGAAGTTCAGCAAGTGTGCATTCTGGTTGAAGGAAGTAGCCTTCTTAGGCCATGTTCTTTCAGCTCGAGGCGTAGCCGTTGATCCTAGCAAGGTCAGCAATGTTCTTTCATGGAGTCAGCCTACTTCGGTAACCAAAGTGCGGAGTTTTCTTGGTTTAGCGGGATATTATCGTCGCTTTATCGAGAACTTCTCCAAGATCGCGAAGCCAATGACGGAGTTGCTCAAAAAGGACAAGAAGTTCTTGTGGTCCGATGCGTGTGAGGAAAGCTTCCAAGTACTCAAGAAGCGTTTGACCACTGCTCCCATTCTCGTTCTTCCCGATATCCGTCGGAGCTTCGATATCTATTGCGTTGCTTCCCGTCGAGGACTCGGTTGTGTCCTTATGGAGGAAGGCAAGGTAGTGGCCTATGCATCAAGGTAGTTGAGACCTCATGAACTCAACTATCCTACCCATGACTTGGAATTAGCTGCTGTGATTCATGCACTTAAGATTTGGTGACATTACCTAATTGGTAATCGTTGTGAAGTGTATTCGGATCACAAAAGCCTCAAGTATCTGTTCACCCAACCTGACCTGAACCTCAGGTAAAGGAGATGGTTGGAGTTGATCAAGGACTATGATATTGGTATTCACTATCATCCGGGCAAGGCTAACGTCGTTGCCGATGCGCTTAGTCGCAAAGCACATTGCAATGCCTTGTTGCTCAAGAAGCTTCAGCCCACTCTTCTGGAGGAGTTCCAGCGTCTCAACTTGGGTTTGTTTGGGCATGGTTCCCTCGCTACCTTGGTTGTGCAACCAACCTTGGTGGATCGGATCAAGTCCGCTCTGCAGTCGGACGTTGGAGTGAGCTGCATCAAGGAAAAATGTCAAGAACGGAACAACCAAGTGCTTTTCTGAGAATGAGCGTGGTGTTGTGAGGTTTGGACAACGCCTTGTGGTTCCAAAGAACATGGAATTGCGGAATTTGATCCTCCGCGAAGCCCATGATTCACCTTTGTCTATTCATCCCGGGGCCACCAAGATGTATCAAGATCTCCGCCAGAGATTTTGGTGGACCCGAATGAAGAGGGAAGTTGCAAAGTTCGTTGCCGAGTGCGACGTGTGTCATCGTGTGAAAGCCAAGCATCAGCGTCCAGCAGGACTGCTTCAACCTTTGCCTATTCCCGAATGGAAGTAGGATTCCGTCGGCATGGACTTTATCACCGGTCTGCCCCGAACCCAAAAGGGGAAGGATTCCATCTGGGTTGTCATTGATCGTTTTACTAAAGTCGCACATTTCTTGCCGGTGCGGGCTAAGATTTCTGTAGGTCAGTTGACAGACCTCTATATTTCCCGCATCGTGTGCTTGCATGGTGTGCCCAAGACGATTGTCTCGGATCGTGGTTCTCTTTTCACCTCTCGCTTTTGGCATAGTTTGCAAGAGGCTATGGGAACCCGTCTTACCTTTAGCACAGCCTATCACCCCCAAACTGATGGTCAGACCGAGAGGGTCAACCAAGTTTTGGAAGACATGCTCCGTGCTTGTGTTCTTTCCTATGGGAAGAATTGGGAGAAGTGCTTGCCATTTGCCGAGTTCTCCTATAACAGCAGCTTTCAGGCCAGTCTCGGTATGGCACCTTTCGAGGCCCTATACGGAAGGAAGTGTAGAACCCCGTTGAACTGGTCTGAGACCGGTGAAAGATCTCTCTTTGTCCCGGACTCGATTAATGAGGCCGAGAGCCAAGTCCAGCTTATTCGTGATCGCTTGCGCACAGCTCAATCCAGGCAAAAGAGCTATTCGGATCGCCGTCGTTGTGAGTTGAGCTTTGAGCCTAATAACTTTATTTATCTCAAAGTCTCCCCTTTTAAGGGCCATCAACGTTTCGGCGTCAAAGGCAAGTTAGCTCCTCAATATGTCGGTCCCTACCGGATTATCAAAAAGAAGAGAGCTGTTGCCTATAAGTTCGAGTTGCCAGCTACACTTGAGGGGGTACATGATGTCTTCCATGTGTCCCTGCTAAAGAAGTGCCTCTGTGTTCCAACTGCGGAAGCTCTCGATGTTGAGGAAGATTTGACCTATCGCGAGCACCCTGTTCGCATACTCGACGAGGCTGAACGAAGAACAAGGAATAGAACCATCAGATTCCTTAAAGTTCAGTGGTCGAACCATTATGAGGACGAGGCCACTTGGGAAACGGAAAATCGTCTCCGTGCAGACTATCCATCTTTCTTTACCGAGTGAGTCATATCTCGGGACGAGATTTTTGTAAGGAGGGGAGGTTTTGTAACATCCCAATTCTAAGTCTTTGCTTCATATGTAAGAAAATGAGTAGAAATTAAAACTTTTCTTGCATCTTGAAGTAATTGCACTATTCTGTAATTCTTGTAAAAGAATTATGGAAATCAAAAATCAAATCTCAAAATAACTCTAGTCAAAAACCTCTTTGGCAAAGATCTTGTGCCAAACCCATGTAAATATTTTTCCCGAGCTCTAGGGATGGTATGTGACACCTCTGAATTATTTCAGAATTTTTAGAAATTATTTGATAATTTTTGGAGGCAGGTCAAACCCTAACTCCTTCTGGAATTTCTTGAGAAACATGCAATGCATGAAAACCCCTGAAAATTTTATGGGAGGTTAATCCTAAAGTCAGAAAGAAAGCTCCAGTTAAATTTTCATAAATTTTTCAGTTGTTTTGCTATCCAAATTAAATCCTCAAAAATCAGCTGTTTAATTCAAACCCTAGCTGGTTTTCACTGTTCCTTGGGCGCGAGTCAGACTCGGGCTCGAGCCAAGTGGCTTGGTTCGATCAACTAGCTGCACTGCCGCGGTCGATCGGGCGCGAGCACTGTGGGTCGTCGGATCGACATCTCGTGGCCCATGTTGGCGCGGAGCAACGCCGAAGCGATCGTAGGAGAGCCGTCCGATTAGGAAATCACGGCCTGGATTGAGTGGCCGATCGGACCGGCCGATCACTCATTCACTTGAACCGTCCGATTTGGAGATCAACGACTGGATTGAGTGGCTGGTCGGACCAGCCGATCACCCCATTCACTTGAACCGTCCGATTGTGATCCAACGGTGGCCGCGTCATCTCCTTCCCCGCGCTCCCTCGCTTGCATGCGCGCTGCGCCATGGACAGAGGAAGTCGTGGGCGTCGCAGTGCCCTGTCCACTCCATGTCATGGCCAACGACTCTTTGCGTTTAATGCTGGTCAGTGCACCGCCCCCGTGCGTCCTCTTCTCAACTGCTCCCATCGCCCTCGGTGCTCCCATGGCAGGATTGACCCGAGGGGGCTCCTCGCTGTTGCCCTCTGCCGTCCGAGCTACTTAAGCTCCCTTGCTTCTCTCTTGGCTTCCTTTAGCATTTCCGCAACTCTAGCTAGCACCCACGGGTTTGTTTGAGCTGCATTCACCCGAAACCATTTGGTAGCCATTGCAGGAGCTTCAAGCTCACGGTGAAGGCGGTACCATAGTGGCTCTCCCTCTCCATTTCTTGCTTCCTCTGCTCCCTTTTTATTCACTAGAGCTTAACCCTCGCTTAATTTCACTTATCTTCCCCAGGGCTTGGCTGAATTTGGAATTCCCCACTGCATAGCCGCAAAGCTCTCTTTTCGTCTCTAGCACCGGTGAGTCCATCTCCGTCTAATTTTTCTCTCTGGGAGCACCAGTGGGGTGCATGGACTCCATTTTGTTGACCCGACCTCACTCTTTGCAACTAGGCCGCCGTCTCCGCGTCATCGTCTCTAGCGCCGTCGTGGCACTTCATCGCCAGAGCAGCTCCGACCTCCTCTGTGCCTCTCCCGTGCTCAGGTAGCTCCGCATTCGTTCCTAGATGCTTGGCACTCGCTTACTTGGACCGCGGCGGAGCTCCTTTGTGCTTTTCGTTTTTCGACCGTTTGCGTCGCCGCCGTCAAATCCGACTTGCCAGCGTTCTAGACCACCTCAGCCGCAGTAAATGGTCCCGGTGAGTCCGCAAGGCTATTGCGGACCCGTTTTGGGCCTTAACTCGCGCCGCCGTGACTAGAGTCGCCGGCGGTGAGCCTCCCTTCGCCGTCGGGTTTTGCCGGATGAGCTGTACGCGAACGTTTAAATGTAGTTCTTTGTGGACCGTCGATCTTTAGATCTACGACCCAGGCTCGCGTGAACGTTCGGACCGTTCGGAAGCTATTTCAATGTGAGCCGTCCATCATTAGATCAACGACACACACTCCTTCAAACGTTCGGCCGTCCGAACGTTTCGTGTGAGCCGCGTGAGCGCGTGCGCGCGCGCATGGTCCCGTGGACTTGGGCCGTTCGATGCAAGATCAACTATCCAAGTTAGTCCACGTCGTTTTAATTTCAGATTTTCTCGAGGAGGATTATTTGTTAACTGAAAAATTTAATTAACTTGTAAAATGCATAACTATTTCTCTGTAAACTATTTTTGAGTGAATTCAATTTTGTTGGATTCCTGTATTGATGAGATTACTGTGAAAATTAGTTTTGAACATGTTACTTTTCCCAAAAAGATTACTTATGCATTTTACTTTTTCTCATTTCATAGTTTTGGAAAATTGTAGAAAGTGCATCATAGCTCTAAATGAGATGAATCCAATCGGGTTGTTCATCTCATGAGGTGTTTGATCTCCTGTAAAATTTTTAGCTACACCACCTTTCTAGAAAATGTTGCCAAACAATTTAATTGCAATGAATAGTAGCATTTGTGATTTCTAAGGCTGAGCATATTTGTTTTGCTCATATTTTTTGCATTAAGAATCCAAATCAATTGGTTCTTATTGCTAAATTCCTTATAAATCATGTTCTTGCCGCTGTAAAATTTTCAAAGCATTCGGAAAAAGTTTATTGTTGAGTCTTTTTCATATTCGTCGTTCTTATCGATTCTTTTTCGCTCTTTCGTTAGGTTCCAACGATTGTGCTAACCACGAGAGTGACCCTCAGCAACATATTGAGCAGCAGCAATAAGGCAAGCAGTTTGATCATGATTTATCCTGTATTTTCAAGTCTAATATCTTGTTTGCAACTTGTATGTATGCATTGCTATCTTGTGTTAAATTATGATTAGTGGATCCTCTAGTTGCGTAATCTGTAGGAATTGATTATCCTCTACTGCCATGAGCCTAGGTTAATTGCTGTGATTTGATTTCTTTGGATGAGCTCTTAGTACTTTAATGAGTACTTATGTTGTTATTTGGCCGGTCGGCCCCTCTTTTGTAATAACTATCCTTATATTTAATTAACTTCTGGTTTGTTGCTTTTGCTTGTTCTATGTGTTTGTATGGAATTGATACATACTTGTTGTAATGAGGTGTGTGTACTGCATCTTGGGAAGTGCATACATCTCGAGTCTTGGTTTATTTGATTTGTGATGCTAGGACCAAGTGGACTATTAAGCATTACAAGCCTGATGAATCGGGGTCTCACAGTGGGTAAAGTTTTACAGCCCTGCAAGTTTTTTAATCTATTCGAATAGCCAAGTCCTTAGTTATGGACACGCTTGGTTCGGCCATGCAAGAGTTAGACTATAGCATTTTCGATAAAACTTGAAATCGGGTGGTACGAATGAGAAATTCGTGTTGTATTATGGTGGCTATTGGGAAGCCATTTCTAGGATGTTTATTGTGCCACTAAATTTGTCTCGCTGTTATTTAAACAAATAAAGACATATTTGATCAATTGCTTTATAATCTATTACTCTATTACAAAGAAAGTTGCTTTATGCTGAAAATTACTTTGTGTAGTAGCCTTTCTTTGATACATGAATGCATCTATATATTCTGTTGTTTGTAACACTTGTGAGTACAACTCTGTACTTAACTGGATTGTTCACTTATTCAGAGGAGGTTGATCCCCAAGGGGTCAACTTGTGACACCCCAGTCCAACATGAGCCTGTAATGTTTCTAAAATCAACAAGGTAAAAATTTAAAATCTAAAAAAACAATTTTAAAACCCCAGATATTACACTAAATTTTGACATAACTGTAACACCCTGGCTATGCAGAAGCCAAGATATTACCTAAAGTCTAACACCGAGCGTTTCTATGAATGTATTTCAAGAATCTTTCAGCTAACAACATAAAAAGAGCACATGTATAAATTAAATATATGGTTGATTCGGAATTCAACAACATATCAAAATTCGAATTATCCAATCATATTGAATTATTTATGATAAAACTTTCATTAGTCTATATGAAGATTATTAAAAATTTACTAATTCAACAAATTCCATTTATTACAATCCAATATCTATCAAATGAAAGGTAATGATATATTCATATAACTAAACGAGAAGTAGGGTGAAGTGAATGAAGTGATCTGTGACTATTCCCTCCCAAGCATGCCGGCCTCAATGATTACCTAAAATAAATAAACACGGCAAGAATGAGTCCACGACTCAGCAAGTACAACAGAACAATTTGAACAAACCTGATTAAGAACATGACAGCCACAATATAGAATAGGGATGTGAAATGGCATATATCATATGAATGAATGAAATGCATGACCTTCTCTTCTGCTTATACCGGTATAGCCAGTGAACATCTGTTGATGTTCACTCATGCCCGCATTATCCAAAATGCGGGGATCCAAGACCCATTTGAAGAACATTTCATAACGGGGATCCACATTGGCCACATTGGAATGGTGAGTCTTACATGCCCATGTTGGAATTATGGGTCTTTACATCCCAGTCCCGTGGGTGAAATATGAACAATGAATGAATATATGAATGCTGAACGTAAACATATTATCAACGAATCATGGTATAACAATTATGAAGGGAAACAAGAAATGCCAGAATTATCCATTGCATATTCATCAATCAAGTGGAACAAGTAGCAATCAAGACAATTCAACTGTACTTGCCTTTCGCGCTACGACGTGTTCGGTGGCACAGATGATGCCCCTAATTCCGAAGCCTCTTCTCCTACATAATTAAATTACTAACATAAGAATGACGTGATAAGAAGACACTACTCGCACCACTTTAAACCGTCTTCCCAAAACCCAGGGTTTAAATATTGGATCTACTCAAATTACATGACAGCAAGCAGGAGGTTATATTAGATAGCGGTATTAAATCCTTCATAACTTTCGCTACGAAACTCGAAAAGGTGTGATCTTGGACTCTCTGGAAACATAATGAAATTTTCTACAATAACCAAGTTTGCAAGACATTCCAATTCGGCCAACTTCTGTGTGTAATGATCAGATGGAATTATGTAACTACAATCTATCAGAATTCGGCCAACTTCTGTGTGTAATTCCGAAGACTGCAGTAGAAGAAAATTTATAACTTTTAATTGGTTTAACCAAAATTTGAGATGCTGGCGCTGGCGGTAGAATTGGAATGTCTAGAGGGAGGAGACGGGTGGCGGCCAACAGGGGGGAGGGGCGCCCTAGGGTTTGCCCCCCTTTTGGCCGGCCACACCCTTCCACCTTTGGGCCTAGGTGCTGTGGGCTGCCCACGACCCAGGTTATCCAAAATTTACAAAAAAATCCCTCTCTAAACTTCTGTAAATTCCAATTTCTAATTAATTCTTTCCCCCGAGTTCTTTCTTCCTGCTTAAATAAATTTCAGGGTATTACACAACTATTGTGAGACAAACTACGAGCGAGACAACTAGCTCGGCGTTTTTGGTCGGTTGCCTTGTAGGTAAGGGCAGCCGATTGGCTTTTCATTGCTTCCATCTTATGGCCTGTGCTTCCACAGCGATTTTGGCATTTTTGTTGTGATATTTAGCCGATCGGCCCTTTTGTAATAACTCCCTTTTGTAATAACTCTAAACCTTGTATGTCTTTTGGTGTGGGAAACTATGTTGTTATCGGTATTGCAATAATTGTGTATGGTATTGATGCTTTAATTTTGTGAGGGTGTGTGTGTACCGCTCCTAGGAGGTACATAATACACCGAGAGCGGAAAAGTTTAATTTGTGATGCTAGGACTAATGGGAAGGTTAAGCATTATAAGTTAAATCGCCCGATGGCTCTCGCAAGGAGGGGGAGATAGGCTAGGGGCTTATGGTTTCAGGGGTAGGCGGACTTTGGATGGGCTTAAAGCTATTGGGTTGGCCGGCTAGGCTACACTAATTATGAAGGATTGAGGAAAGGGAAGTGTGAGAGTGGGTTGTAATATATTGAGGATATAAATATGAAGTATTTGGCTCAATTATTAGTGTATATATATATATATATATACTACATGCAAGATATTTTGCAAAAAAAAGGTGTTCAACTAAACACCCATGACCCCTGCTAGGACCGCCCATAGGCGGATAGAAGGGGTGCTGGCAGTGCCTGGCCCCCATGGATCAATCAAGCATATATAAGCTAGCTAGCAAGTACTAATGATTATGGGGTAGTTCACGTACTAATATGCTTATTAACATTTCTAAGCTCCTGTCAACATATTTAGTAGTTACAACCGAAATGCAATCAAACCCAAGAGACTTTGATGCCAATGCTATAACTAAACTATAGTCCTAGAAAAAACAATCTTCCATTTTTTATTTAAATTGGAGATAGAACACCTATTAAACAGAAGCACAACGTTTCAGCTACTCATATTCTTCTAAATTGTCCTCTTTCTCGCCTCTTTTAAGGAATCACAATAAATTGAACAAAGCTACTCAGAAACTAAAAGGCAATCGACATCATGTCGCTGTGGTGAAGCAATAAAGCAAAGGAGTCATTAAGAAAGAATCAAAGTACTAGTTAGTTTTGAGAAGAATTTGTGATGAAGCTCGATTATGATAAAATCATTAATTTGTATGACGGCTTAGTAGCTGTAGAGCTAAATATAAGCTAATAAATATAAGATATGCAACTTCTTTTTTATTAGCTGAACATATATGTGTTTGATTGTCTGCTTGCCCCATGTGTAATTCGCCCTGACCAGTAGCGATGATCAATACGACATGGGAGGCAAACCTAAAATAGAGCGCGCGCGGATAAGGTATTTCTAGCCTAGTGGTGGGTATTGGGCCGTGCCGTGCAGGCACGGCCTGGACCGGTCGTGCTTCGGGCAGCATCGTGCCGTGCCGGCTCGACCCGGCCACTCCGCTGTGCCGTGCCGTGCCAGCCCGCCTTGCCTCTGGTCAGGCCCAGGCACGGTCCAAAACCCACCGTGTCGGGACCGTACCGTGCCAGCCCAAGCCCAACCCTAAGTAACTCTAGACGCTTAGGAAGACGACCGTCACCGCCGTTGCCCAGGAAAAAAGACACCAGTGCTCCCCTCGCCGTAGCCTCCTCCTCCTGAACGCCGATGAAGAACTCCGCCCACCTCGGCCGTGACGCGCGCTTACGAAGGGGGTGAGAAGGATGGCGACGAAGAGGTGGTTGGAGAGAGGGTGGAGGGCGACAGCGCAGTCGGGAGGGAGAGGGAGACGGAGGGAGGGGGCAAGCGGTGCGTGGGGAGGAAGGGCGATGATCGGCAGCACGTGGAGAGGGAGGCGGTTGGAGCTGGAGGGAGGGGAATCAGCGAATGTGATTAGGGATTGAGAATTTGGGAGACGGGGCTCAGGAGAAAGGGTTGGGGATGGGGGTTGGGGAGGCCAGGAGGGATGTTGGGTCAGACCGGGTGGCAGAAGGGGCTGATTGGTTCGGCCAGGCCGATGTGGGGGAGTGATTGGGCCAGGCCGAGGGAGGGATTAAGCTATAACGGGAAGGTTGGGCCTATTTCGTGCCGTGTCGTGCCACCCAACGGGCTGAATCACAGGACCAGCCCGGCTCCTAGTTCGTGCCGTGCCAGCCCGGCCCACCACGTGACGTGACCGTGTTGTGCTTAGACCGTGTCGTGCCGTGTTGTGCTTAGACCGTGTCGTGCCGGTCGGGCTTCGGTCCGGCCCAAAAAAGCATGGCCCAAGTCCCAACTCTAGTCTAGCCTGATATGCTCATGAAGCTGACGGTGGACCGTGAACGGCTCCCTTATGGTGTTTGCCTCTCTGTATTGAAGTTGCTTCTAGCATTTTATCTCTTGCTCTGTTTCTAGCTGTCTGTAAGTGAACTGGTAGTTAAGTTGGTTGTAATATGGTGGTTGTCAACATTGGTTATCCGGTATCATGGAGATTGGAGGCCAGAGATGTATGGTTAGCCAAAAAAGACTCGCAACCTGCTGTAACATTCTTGTTTTCGAACAGTGAATAGTAATTACAATCAGTTTTCGATTTTCCTTCGTATTTTCGAATTAGCCTATAGTTCCAAATTCTTCCAGCTTCCAGCTAAGCTCGAGTTTGTGTTTTAAATCTTTTTGCAGTTCCCAAATTCAAAATTCCAATTTGAATCCCCTTTTTTAAATTTTGGCCTATTCTCAAATTTTGCCCCTCCTCTTTCCTGGGCTCAGCCCACATGCCTACTTGGACATGCCCTTTTTCCCTCCCAGCTCTCCCCCCGTCGGCCCACTTCCCACCCCAGCTCCCCTCCCCTCTTCCTCTCCCCCTTGCCTTCTCTCTTACTTGGTGCCACCTCCATCCCATGCGCCCGAGCCCATCTCATGGGTCGCATGCGTTGCTCCTCTGGCTCCGCCTGTGCCGCCACCTACTCCCGCCTACCTCCTCTGCAACTCGTGACCCCGGCGCCCTCCCCTCGTCTCGTCGCATCAAGCAGCCATGCCCGTGACGCCATGTCATCCTGGCCGCCCGGTTCATGCCCTGCGCCCACGTCACTGGCCTCCGAAGTCGTCGCTGCCATCAACCCGGTCCGCGCTCTACATGCAGTGCACGCGTGCCCCTACCATCTCACATGCTTCACCCCCTGGTCCTTACTGCGACGCCATGTCCAGCCGTGCGCTGCGCCTCGTGCACGCGCGCGCCTTACGCCCGCTGTCGCATCTTGTCGCCTTCCGGTTGACCACATGCTTCAGCCACCGAGGTCTTCGCCGCCCGCATTAGCCGCTGCCTTGTCAGCTCGCCCAACTGCTGCTTGGCGCCCAAGTCATCACCGTGACACCATCGCTTCGCCGCTCCAGCATGGCCGCCTCGGGGCCATGCGTACCTCCCCTCCAACAGCTCTTCTTCCCTTCCACCAGCTATAAATAGCCCCTATGCTCCCTAGTAAGTTCCACCAGAGTCGCCGTCGTTTGCCATTCTTCGGCCGAGCCGCTCCACTGCTGACTAGCCGCTCCGGCGATGCCATCGCCGCACCAACCTCACCACCGAGAGCCTCCAGAGCCAAGGAGTGTTTCTCCTCAAGCGGAGTTGCTCTTGGTTCACCGAAGCGCCAATCGACTATCTTCCCTGCCTTGACAACCTTCTTCTCCGCCGTCGAACTCGCTCCTCCGGCCACCTCCGTTCCCTATTGTTGACCCGGTAGGTCCGCCTCCCCGAGCTCTTTGCCGTTCTCACCTCCCCCGGCTCAGAGCACCACCATAGCTCCTCCTCCACCGCAGTCGAGCCTCTGCCACCGCTCTCCCTTCACCGCGCCGCCGCTCTGACGAACTTCCAACCGTGCCACCGCCACCATAGGGACCACCTCCATCTGGACGTTCCATTTCATCATTCCCCCGACATCGCCGTCCCTCCCTCTGCCAGGTGGTGAGTCGTGGCCGCCAGCACCCAGGAGCTCCCTGTGCTGGCACGCATTTGAACGACGACTTTTCATGCGTCATTAACCACTAATGATGGTCTTAAAATCCTAAGCATTAAATAGTGTTTAAAGATGCCTTAACCAGCTGGCTTGCTCTCACTGCCTTATGGGCCCAAGCAACAGTGAACACCGGTTAATTCCCCTCCTGTGACTGACAAGTGGGCCCCACCGTGCACTGCTCCGTGGACCGGTAGACCCGCATAGTGCGTGAGGACCTCCGGTCCATGCACTGTTCACATGGACCCAGCACTGTTCATAGGCCCCACGTGTCAGGGTCACTGTTTTCTCTCTCTCTCTCTCCTCTTTTCTTTTTTGATTTAATTCTAATTTAAACTTCGAAAGTTCCGTTCTCCTCCGTTATAGCTCCAAAAATTATGAAATTTGTCTAAATTCAAGATCTTGCTAATGGCACTGGTCTTGTTTAATTTGGAGTTCATTTATTATATACTTAGTATTTATTTGCTCTCTTTACTTGTTGTTCCTTTTTTCAATACATTCGTCCGATTAGAGTTCGAAGAAGCGGGAAATCTCTAAGTTGATCAAGCACAAGACTATCAAGATTCTCTTGCTTTTAACCAAGGTGAGTTCACACTGTAACATCCTGATTTTTAGAATCGGGGTGTAAATATTTAATTTGGCGATCTATTAAATTTTTGACTATGTTTTAAAAATTTTCTAGTGTTTAATTAAAATGTTGCTTAAAAAAACAAATTGAATTAATTAAAAGGGTTGCATTTAAGGTTAAATCAAATTGTTTGGGAGACTGCAATTAAATTAAATATTTTGTTTCTCGCTTCCGCATGCATTTCGAAAATCATGATGCATACATTAGTATCGCCGTTCTTATTTTTCAATTCGATCGACCACAGGCGAAACGACCGCGTGTCCCTTCTTCCGGTCATCTCTTCTATTTTTCGACCCTACTAAATCCTGTCACTTCTCTCCTTCAAATCTCAGATAAAAATTCAAAATCAATTCATGCATGTTATACAACCGCGATCGTCATCGCACGAGCAACCCGTTTCTATAATTTGTTTTCGCATGCATAGCAGTTTGAGTGATTTCGCAAAATGGAGAATAGAATTAGCAGATGAAATACCTGCGTGTCCATTCTTTATTTTTTTCAACTTCTCTCCTCGCAATCACAACCAAAAACTAAAAATCATGCAATGCAAGTTATGTCATCGTGATCGTTGTCTCGAGGACATTCCATTTCTATAATCGGTTTACACATGCAAGGTCGTTTGGGCGACGTAAAAGAAAAAGAGATGAAAAACTATACTGCTAATTATTTTCCACGCAAATAGTAAAGTTAAAGATTTTTAGAGAGCAGCACACTTTGGATAAATTCCTGAAAATTTTACCTGAGCATCTACATTATGTCAGGAACCTCTCCTAAAAATTTCGTAATTTTTGGAGTTACGAAACTATGTCTAAAAATTATCTAAACACCCACAACTATTTCTGAAAAACACTGTTCATCCGATTTTCGTTTTGTATCACCAATCACACAACCACTCTGCCATCTCTTCCTTGGTGAAAACATCATGTCACCCTCCTGCCATCTTACTTTCTTTTATCTCCTGCCATCTTCTATTTCCAACCAAAGCAATGAGTTGCTTTCCCATTTTGTTTCTTCCAAATAAAGCACCTCTTTGGATTTTCCCTTTCCTTGCTATTTCTTCGTCTTCCGAAGACCATTTCTTCCCACTCCACGAACACCACCAAGCACTCAAGCCTTGCACAAGTTCATCACTTCTCTCCTTCCAATCACCCCAAAACCGAAAATCAGCCAATGCATGTTATACAGGTGATCCTCATCATCTAGGATTCCATTCATCCAATTATTTTTGACATGCATGGTCATTTGTGCATTCTAGAGAAGGGGAAGGAGGAATGAATCAGAGCAAACTAGCGCTAATAGCAACACACAACAAGCGATTCAGCGGACTGGTTCTTCTTTGTCAAGCGAGAAGCGGCAGATGCGACTGCGGTGCATGGCGTGGAGTGTCGGCGAGCAATGGCTAGCAGTGCGATGGCTAGTTAGCGGCGTGGAGGACCGGGCGAGCTGCAGCGGTGTTGTGATAGCGACACGGCTTCGCCCGGCGGCGGCGAGCAAGGCCGAGCAAGCCGGCCTTGGCGATCGTTCGGCAGGGAAGCCCTAGATGGGCGGCTGGAGGGAGAGAGAGAGAAGCTAGCCGGAAGGAGAAGCGGCACAGCCGGCGGCATGGAGAAGCCGACCAAGGAGCATGGGCAAGATGTATGCATGTATACACCGCCATGCGGCGGCTCTTGCTTGCGCGACGCCTTGGACACGTGGGCTCGGGCGGCGCGCAACCCGACGGCAATGAGGCGTCGATAAATAGCGGTGCCGCTCGGCTCGGCTTCGGCTGGCGGGTTACACGGTGTGATGACACCGAGGCGCTGCAGCGATGGAGCAACGGCGCAGCGTCAAGGGCGCAGTGACCGAGGACGGTAGTGGCCGAGCCTAGGCGGAGGTCGGTGCGGAGCATGGCTGGCGTGGCACGCCGTATGCGACCGCACCAAGGCGGAAGTGGTATCGACGTGGCGGTGTGGTGCATGCGGCGGCACTAGGACGATCGATATGGACGAGGAGCAGGACGTGGACGTGGACGTGGACGTGGACGCAGACGAGATAGACGTCGACTACGGCGGACGCAGACGAGAGGCCGAACGGACGCAGGGACGGCGACGACTACGGTGGATATGGACGCGTAGCCGAGAAGAAGTCCGGTGATATTTTGCACGCCTAGTGCCGCGGTAAAAATCTTTAGTGTTTAATCACGTTTACGATATTCGTTGTGCATGTTGCATATTAGTCATGAGCATAGTATTTATTTATGCATGTTTATCTATAAAAATATTTTGGTGGCTTATGACCGGTATAATTATCCGGTTAGGTTGTATTTGTGTGTAGGCGTGTTCGTGTGATGTATATCGGTAGATACAAATAATTTTACCGTCGTAGCGGAATATGTATCTTTGATCGGTGGATGCTAGATAAAATATATGAGTCGATTAATTGATCGGACGGTGTTAATATGAAGTCGCATGGAAGTTAGTGGTGATCTTTGGATGAGACATTAATTGGAGGTTTCATGTCACACTGGATTGGTTATTTTTAGGATAGGATGTATAAAGATTTTTATAATCTATTACTTGGTGGATGGCGTATGTGTTGATGATTAATGATATACCTTTTATATATGTGTATTGTTGCTCGTTGGATGTCGGATTATGTACCTTGTTGGATTAGTTGAATCGGATGATTTAATTAAGCATGAGCAAAATTGATCGGATGTCCGAAGTAATAGCTACATGAGACATGTATGCTGGAATTTGGGAGATGGTAGAATGGATTGTTTGATTATGGATAAATAATTGGATTGTCGTGTATGTAATAGTTAAGTCCTATGTGCCGAGTTGGTAGATTTGTACCCTCAATTGGATTGGTAGATAAAAGGATTATTAGTTGATCGGAGTGACACATATATGATTGGATTGGTAGTGGTTATTCAAGACTAAGTTCGATGGTATGAATATGAGAGATCGATTTGTGAGCTATTAAGTATTGGATGTGCATTTAAATTATAAAGCTCATTAGGTGTCGGTTAGTCAATTAAACATCGGTCGGTGGAAATTTTGGATGGATACAAATATGAATTACCGATGCGATACTAGTAGAGCTAGGTAGTTAGTATTAGCGTAAATAATATATCAGAGAATGATTGATGGATTTAGGCATGGTCTTATGCCCATAAGTCGGTGGATTTTGTACAATTATCGAATATGTTGTATGGTTGGGAGAGCATTAATCAAGGCATTGTGTGGTTGGATGGCCTACTTTGATTATGACAGAGGCTAGGTTAGATTGAGTTAAAAAGTATTTTTATGTTGTAGAAATTTCAGAAAAAGAATTACTTTTACACTACAAAGTGCTTTTAACTTTGAAAATTCATAACTAATTCATTTGAACTCTAAATGTTTTGAACCAATTTATTTTGGTCTTATAATTTTATTATCTATTTATATATGTAATCATTTTCTTCACCACTGTTCTACAAATTTGTGTTAAAAATTGGATTTTGGATGAACAGTAACCGAAGCCCATTTTCAGCATTTTTCCCAAAACCAATTTTTAAACTGTCATAACTTTCACATACGAAATCCAAATGAAATAATTCTTTCACCCAAATTCATCTAAAATCATAATCTAGCTACTGTGAAAATTTCATTCATTTTGGAGAACTTTGAATTTTTCACTTTTCTCGGTGTTCATTCGGTATCGCTATTTCTATAGAGTCCAAGTTGTCGCAAATGAACGACTACGTAACCGAGAGTGAGAAAGTGAACTCCCAGCAAGGCAAGCATCATTTTAACTTTCTTTTGCATCATATTGATCCCTGTTTTCTTACATTAGTATTTGAAATGCAATGATATTGCCTGCATGCTATTTTCGGTATACTTTTATGTTTTGAGTAGATTAGTTATATCCTATGCTTGATGGTTATCCCTGATATTTCACATACACATATGCTTAAGATAGGTTTGTGAAGATATGATTGTTGTGTGTCAATTGCTTAGCCATTGCGGGTCTAGATAACGCAGTAGATCAATTGACGGGACTAGCTCGTCAATTGTGGGAGACACATAACAATTCTTATTCTTTTATTAATTTTTGTCCGGATTGTTATATCTGGTTATATTGGTTCAAAACTTGTTATTGTTAAATGGTTTTGGGTCGGACAAGTGGTTGTAGTGTGGGTCTTTGTTATGCACGAGATTCGGTTTGTGGTTGTCTTATGCGGACCATTAAGGACCGAGCCATGGACGTTACACTCCAAGTACCGAGCGTACTATCACATGCGGGATATGGGTGCCGTACGGTTAAGTAAGGGGAATGTTTTATTGGGTAAGACCGCAGGCGGTGTGAGGGCATAGAGACCGTGAAATCCTATGTTCCTTAGGAACCCAGTGTGATATATACTGTGCTTAATGAGCACGATTACCTATGTTGTGGGATGCAACATACTAACTACCTCATCTCGGCCACTCCAAAGACTAACATGTGTGCCCGCTTAGCATTTGCTATATGCTTATGTCTAAGTTGGGATTCCCACATATGGGTGGTCCATCCCAATGGAATTTTCTTGCTAAAAATGAATGTATCTCGATTCTCCCCGGCCGGCATACCTAAGGAAGTGTGCTATATTCGGAGGCATCTGGAGGCTTACGGGCTAGTCGAGTCATGTGGGTAAAGTAGTACAACTCTGCAGAGAAAATCTATTCGAATAGCCGTGTCCACGGTTATGGACAAACACTTGGTTTAAGTATGCTTCATCGTTAGTCTCAAAAGTTAAAAGTTGACATGGTTACAAATTGGTTACGACACGAATGGGATGTTCGTGTGCTTTAGTTTATCAAAGGGGACAGCCACTTTGGTATTGTTTGATTTATTACATTATCTATGTCTTGTGAAACTTTCGTTTGAATAAATGAATTATAACTTGGCTTTTGAAAACTAGATGGTTTAGGAATGTAAGATGTTGCGGTTTATGCAAAACTAGAACCTCTAATGCCATCCCTTGATTGCCCAATATGGATAACTACTTTTCTTTGTGTAAGACTTGCGAGTGCACTTGTACTCAGCCAGATGTTGGCTGGCCTTTTTGTTTTTCTTTTTCAGGTGAGGACGATTTTGAGCCCGTTGAGCTCGGCAGTGCCGATTTAGGCGACACTGACGAGTAGTGCTATCGTTTAACCCCCAGTCGGTTGCCTTGGGTTATGGGCATACCTTGCTGGACTTTTGGTTTATTTATCTTGCTTCCGCTGTTATTTATTACTCTTATTTGAATTTGGCCGGTCGGCCGTTATGTAATAGTGTAGACTTAATTATTATGTTGTATGTCTTTTGGATTGTTAATATACGTTGTTGTATGGATGTGATCAACGTTGAATGAGAGTATGAGCGTGTTGGTCGCTGATCCTGGGAGCCAACACGGCCTCATACTCGCTGTTATGAATCCCACTTTAACTTGTCTAAGTGTTGGCTTTGACCGTTTGGAGAACCGATAATCATGTAGTGCTTGCAGAGGGGCAACGCGGATGATCACCGGGGCTCTAGTTTCGGTCGGGCTCCTCACTTGGATAGAGTTAAGGTGGAATTCATTTACTTGAGGCCCAGAGTTATTTTCTTAAGACCAGGTAAACCTCGGTCTTACGGAAATAACCCGGGGGTCCTCACACACACTTTGATCATTTTGGGCCTACATTTTATGTAAATTATATTTATTTAAATTACCAAAATTGCATACTTTAAATTCTTTAATCAAATGTATGTTAAAGCTAAAGGTAGTTAAATGCTCATTTGTTGATTAATTAATTATTAAGCTATCCTTTGATAATTGAATATATTATTTCATGTCACCCTAGTAGCTATGTGGAAAATACTAGTATATGTTGTACTTAAGCAACATGCTAGTCCTGCTTAAGTACCGGGATATTAAATGTCCTAATCAACATCTTTTAAACATGAAAATGGTTTTGGGTAGTCATTGTGGTTTAATAACTGGCATGTTGAGATAATTGGTTTTTCTCCTCAAAACCCTAAACGACTTGCTATTACCATATCTCGGCGGATGGAAAGGGTGGTGGGTGCCGTCCTGCACGAGAGTGGTTGGTATGTGGTATGAACCGCCCGAATGGATTAAGGACTTAATCTTGTCATGATCTCCCGTGTAAAATACAACTTGGCTTAGTAAATTTATTAAACTCTGAACGTTATTTTGCTGGAGGGGTAACAAGATCGTGCAAGCACTAGACCTAGTCCGGCTTGAATGGGACACCAATGCTAGGCGTTGTAGGTAATCCAGCTTCGCTAGATGCTGAGGTAAACATACCGCATAACTTATTGGCGTGGCCCATATGGGTGAGATGACGGAAGGGTGAAATATTTTGAAAGGTTACTGTGATGGTTGCTCAACTACATGACTAAGTAATCATATGGGGCAACGAGCATGATTATCTCTTGTAGGTGCGATGCAGGACCTCTCTGAGTCTAAAGCATTTAAGCAAATGTTCCCTACGGTCAAAGGCGGACATGGGAACTTAGTAGAGTTAGTTCTATTTCAAAAACCTTTGTGGGTGGTATGAAAATCAGGTCAGGCTCACCTAGCCCTGAGATTGGATTTTTCCTGAGCCGTCGAGCTCAGTGATGTTAATGATTAGAGGTAGCTCCAATCAAATGAAGCATTTGTAAAGTTTTCGATGGATGAAACATCTACTGTTATTTAATATTGCAATTACTCTCTTTAATAAAATGCAATTTGATTAAAATGCTCAGTCATAGTAATTTGTAATTATGATAATTAAAAATGTTGCTTTAGCAAATAAAAGAACCCGAGCCATCCTTGTTAAGCCATGCATGTTATTATCGCATCTTATGTGTTGGCTCGCGAGCACGGAAGTTGTGCTCATTCTCGCTCTTCCCCAAACCCTCCAGATAATGTGGATCAAGGGAACTATGCATACTATGAAGACCCAGAAGTCGACGAATAAGGAAACAATGAAGAGTAATCTAGTTCTGTAGTCTAGATCCCGCCTCAGTATAGTTGACTCGTTCAGTACTTGCGTACAACCGATATTATCCAACCCCTTGGTTAATATCTGTAACAACCCAAAATTTCAATTTCAGTTAAAAATAAGACTTTATTAATTTTTGTGGATTTTCTGGAATTTTTAAAAGCTTTTCACTAAAGTATATTAAGGCTAAAAGAATTTATGTGCAAAATCTATTACCAACTAAAAGTTGGAATTATTTTATTTAAGTCCAGAATGCCTCATAGAATTTCTGTGAATTTTCTCAAAATTTTTGGACTTCATTTACTATTTTCTAAAGCTTAATTGAATTTCTGGAATTAAATCAATTGAAAAAGAATTTAAAATCTTACGCTCTGATCTTGGGCCCAAGCCCGACCTTTGTGCGTCTCGACAACTCTTCCCAAGCGAATAATGCGGGCCGTCCGATCGAAATCGGACGGCCGACAATTAATCCGCCCGCGCCCTCTCTCCGTCTCTCTCTCATGTCCGTGGGGCCTGGCCGCATGTCGTCTTCCTCGCCTCCTTCTTCCCCGCGCTGACGCCGCCATTACCGCCCTTCATTGCCGCCATCAAGTCCGTGATTCCCTCCCCCATTTCTCTCGCCATCATGCGCGTTAACGACGCCAGCTTCCACCGCGTTCATGCCCGCCATTACCCCCCCTCTTAACCCCGGTAACGCCCCCGCGCTCGTTGCCACCGCCATTAACGCCGCGCGCTAACCTCGCCTCCCGGCCTCCCCCTCTCTATAAAAGCGCCCCATTGCGCATTCTTTCCGCAACTCATTCCCGCCTCCAGTAGCCGCTCGCTCTCAATCGCAGGCATTTGGAGTTTTCCCCCTCGGTGGCCGAAGCTCCATCTTCTTGATTCGGCGACGACAAGCACTCCCGCCACCGCGACCGCACCATCGGCCAAAGTGACCTCCGGCGATCTGAGTGCGCGCCTCGTCTTCGCTAGAGATCCCCGAGCATTCTCCCGCCAACGACCGAACCTCGCCGCCGCCTCTGCCGTCGCCGACCATCTTCCGCCACTCTCCACCGCCGCCGGTAGCGCCTCGCATCGATGATCGTCTCGAGAGTATTTTGCGCACCTCACCGGAGCCCACCGCCCGCTGTTCGCGGCACCATTGGAACCCGGCGCCTCCTCTCCGGCGGGCCGCGTGGGCAGCCACCTCGGCGCCACCTCATCACTTTTGCGTGCGTGGCGATCAAGTCGGCGCCAGCGTGGCTACCAGCCTTGGCCGCGCGTGCCAAGACCTGGTAGCTCCTTCACATCAGCATTGCGTCGAGTCCACTGTGGACTCGGAAGCGCCGTGGACTCGATCCATGACTGTTTGGGCCCACATGTCGCTCTCTTTGAATAGTGTGCGCGCATGCTTATGCAATAATTAGAATTTCCTTTAGAAATTTAATTCGGAAATTCGAAATTCTGATTTTAGGATTTAATTTAGGTTTTAAACTTCCAGGAGCTCGTATTTCTTCATACAAACTCCGATTTAGGTGATTCAAATTTCTAAATTTGTATAAAATCAAGATCTAGCTAACTAAACCAAAATTATTTAATTTGGAGTTAATTTGAATTTTCATTTGAATTTATTTGTGTTCATTTGAATTATGTTTGAATTTAGAATATTTTCGCGTATAGATTTTGACGACTCCGGAGAGCTTGACCCTATTGAAGAAGTAGAATACCTGGAATTTGAGCAAGGCAAGTTACACCATTGACCATTTTGCCCCCAATATTTAAAATTATTTAAATTCTATTTTAAATTATTATTGCATGCATAATTGTATTTAATTATTTTAAATTCCTGTTTTTAAATATTTAATTATTCCAATTCCTTTGTATAGCCAAATTTGATTGTTGTATTATCAATTCCTTGTAACCCTAGTCAAATGAATTTAAAAATAGATATATGCATAGCAAATGCTTAGACCATGAAATATTTGACTTTGGGAGAATTTAGCCAAAATTTCATAAATTGATAAAAAGCCTATGACATTGCTTTGTCATGGTGGACTTTTGCAAATGTCTTTGAAAATTAAAAATAAAAGAAAATGATTTATACTTGGGCAAACATGGACCGTTGGTGGGTGCAAGTTTATGCACGGGCCTGTCTGGTTAGGACTGAGACCCAGGGTTTTTATTGAAAGTTGCCCAAGTAGATTAAGGACCGGCCTTTGAGCCGCATCTTGCAAAAGCTCCACCGTACTACCACATGTTCTGTATGGGCAGAACCAGGCTTAATAATTTGTATTACCTCAGTATTGTTTATGCCATTTTTGTTGTGTGGGTGTCGGTTAGACTTTATTCCCACTTGGCGCAAGAGGGGCTTTCCAGCAGGTGGTTAGCCTAATGGAAGTGAAACCTTAGCGGGCATATTGGTATTGAGGTAGTGCATTGGAAACGCCTTGTGATAATTGCCTAGTCACACACCTAAGGAAGTGTGTATTGGCCGACATAACGGGCAAATTATCTCGTGTGGGTAAAGTTGTACCACCTCTGCAGAGTGTAAATCTATTCGAATAGCCGTGTCCACGGTTATGGACATGCTGAGCAAAGCCACTCTAAGTTAGATTTGTTTTTGGTTTTAAAATAACTTTGGACATGATTTGAGGATGGTTAATCCTTGTGGTAAATTTGGGCGGGTAGCCTTGTGATAGGAGGGTATCCTTCACCATGTTTCATATGGAGGTTATCCACTATAAAATGATCAATTTTAAATCTGATTTTAGCTATGTAATGAAAATATGCCTTGAAACTTAGTATAACTATTTAAACCAAAAATGCTGATTTATGCAAATAAACCCTACAACCTTCCTTTGAATAACTTATGCATGCATTCTAAATTCCGTATTGGATGTAATTTACGAGCACAGTTGTAGTGCTCACTCTTGCTGAATATTATTATTCAGGAGAAGACTGCTATCCAGAAGGTGAGGAGCAGGACGATTAGGCAGCGACCTCCAGACGATTGCCTGTGGCGTATCGTGTGGCTCACCATTATATTTTGCTTCCGCTTAATGTTTTATTTGGCCTCCGGCCCCAGTTGTAATAAACTCTATGATTATTAAATATACACGCTGGATATGTTTGTGATAACATTTTTGTGACTGTGTACACTGGAAATCCTGGACTAGTGTATGAACACAGAGAATTTGGGATCCTTCGTTCCCGGGTTCGACAAAAGTGGTATCAGAGCCATATCGACTGTAGGTCGTGACCTAGAAGGAAATCAGACCCATAAGGATTTATTTTGAAAATTAAAAATAACTTGGTCTTCTGGAGTCATTTCTCAACTTTTCTCTTGAAAAATTATTTACTAACTCATCTCCTTTTCAAAAATTGTAGATGGCTGAAGTTCCGAATGCCATTTCCCATGGAGTCTTTTTGGTCATTGGGCGCCATTCTCGGAAGATGATGCAAGACTTGGACTTTGAAGAAAGACCGACGTATCAAGGATACAAGTATAAGGTGGGAAATCGAACGGTGGAGAGTAGAGGTGATCCTCTACTCCAATCTATCGCCGAACACGACTTCCACGTCTTGATGCCCCAATGCGACGAGACACCTTCGCCAAGGCATCGAGGATGCACCGGGTAAGCAACCCGCAGACTTCGCTACATCTACGATCATCGCCTCAACGGCCTTTGGTTCCACTATTACCCAATGCACATTCCAACCCTGCATGACAAGTGCTTTCCGCTCAACTAGAGATGAAGACCGCCCGATCTCACTCATCGTGGATCCGCGAGCCATGGATTATGCCTACGGAATACACTAGATGAGCCGCTCTCCCGCAAGTGAAATTACAAGATCTGCGAAGAAAAGTTGAAGATCTGAGAAAAGAACCGGCCTCCTACAAGGAAGGCGAGGCTAGTTCTAGTGAGCCAGATTATACCCCAATAACACCATAGATTTGACCTTAAATTTTTTCCTTTAGTTGCGAATTATGAGCTACCAAACCTTTGTAGTAGCCATAATGAATTAATAAAATAAAAATAAATTATTTTGCCGAAATGTTCTTGCCTTGTGTTTGTTGAATTTGGGCTATTTTAGATCTATACTCTTATAATTCCTGTCTCTCTTGTCTAATCTGTGAAGAGTTCATCAGATGGTGACCACCCGCACCGGAAGTGTCAGTGCTAGAGGGCAAGGAAATGAGAATGCCGAATATCAAGAAAACCCAGTTCAACAGCCACCACCTCCTCATCAAGCTCTGATGGCGCCAAATGATGGCCAATCGACTCATCGATTGAGTTGCTAGCCCATCCCTTCACAAAGAATCGAATACCCAGCGTCGTGACCTATCATGCTCCTCCACCTCCCGCAAGAGTAACTTTGTCGAGTTCATGAGGATCGTCCGCCAACGTTTTCTAGTAGCACGGAACCCATGGGCGCAGATGATTGGCTCGTGGTCATTGGAAAGAAGTCGGATATTGCTCAATGCACGGATCGTGAGAGAGTTTTGTTTGCCTCTCATCAATTGTTGGGTCCCGCATCGTAATGGTGGGATAATTTCAGATGTCTCATGCTAATGCCCAAGAAATCACTTGGGATGAGTTCATGCAAGCTTTCCGCCGATCTCACATTCCATCGGCATGATTACTTTGAAAAGAAGGAGTTTCGCTCGCTTCGCCAAGGAAACCGTTCGATCGGCGAGTATCCGCATAAGTTTAACCAACTTGCTCGATATGCCCCGAGGATGTAGCGAGAGACGAAGACAGCAAGAGCGATTTACGGAAGGGTTGAGCAGCGAACTCTCTGCTCGTTTGATTTCTCGAGATTTTACCGACTTTCAGGCGCTTGGTAAATAAGGCCATACGCTAGGAAGGCAAACATCGAAAATGGAGAATCGCAAGCGGAGGATGGCGGCTCGAAGTTTAACTCGGGAGGACTACCCAAGCCTCGTTTCTCGGCCTCGACCACCTCGGCGTGGGAGATTCGGACTACTACACCGAGAGTTCGGCTCGATTCGCGCCCAAATACTTCGGATTCCGTAGTAGTTCATGCGGAGGTCGGTTCAGCAGGACGCCTATTTCCACAAGCAGAATCACTTGCTTTCACCGCAACGAGTTGGGTCACTATGCCAATAAGTGTCCCAAGAAGCGACAAGCGCCACCCCGTCGAGCCAACTCCGGAGTTTCGGTCTCGGTGGTCCCTCAAGACCACCGGTCGGTTCATGAAGGGACGTGTGAATCACGTCACCGCAGAGGAAGCCTATGCGGCACGGATGTTGTTCTTGGTACGTTGCTTATCAACTCAAGTACCGGCATCGCTTTATTTGATTAGGAGCTTCGCATTCTTTTGTGTCAAATAAGTTTGTGGAAAAATATGGGTTATCTACCCCCTTAGTTAAGCCCATGTTAATCCATTCCCGGGCTCGAAATGAGAGCTAGTTTATTCTGTCCAAATCTTACCTTTGAAATCTCGGAGTAACTTTCTCGGCCAACTTAATAGTCTTGCGTTCGCAAGGATTGGGCGTAATTCTTGGAATGGACCGGCTTGCCAAAAATCGTAGCGTGATAGATTGTGCTAGTAGATCTATCAACCTCACCAATGAACAAGGGATTTGAGAGAGTTCCAACCCAAGACTTCTACGGAAAGAAGTCCTATCTTGACCGATTTAAAGGAAGTGAAATCGAAGATATACCGTGGTACAAGAATATCGGATGTTTTTCCGGAGGACTTACAGTATGCCACCGACCGGACATAATGTTCTTAATTGACTTAGTCCTGTGGATCGCTCCAATTTCGGCGACCCTACTGAATCTTGGCGATCTAGCGAGTTGAAGAAGCGATCGAAGAACTACAGAGTAAAGGTTACATTCAACCGAAGTTCATCGCCTTGGGAGCTCGGTACTATTTGTCAAAAGAAAGACAATAGTATGAGAATGTGTGTGGACTATAGATCACTCAATGAGGTAACAATCAAAAACAAGTACCGTTACCTAGGATAGATGATCTGCTTGATCAACTTAAAGGAGCCATGTTTTCTCCAAGATTGATTTGAGGTCGCTACCATCGCTTAAAAATCGACCTAAGATATTAGAAGACACCTTCACCACGGATATGGGTCAGATGAGTTCACGGTGATGTCATTTGGACTAACAAATGCCCTGCTTATTTCATGAATATGATGAACAAAGTGTTCATGGAATTCTTGGATAAGTTTGTGGTGGTATTCATAGATGATATTCTCATCTATTCAAGAGATATGGAAGAGCATGAAAACATCTCGAAATTATTTTGGGCAAACTCGAGAACACCAACTTTATGCCAAACTCGGCAAAAAGTGAATTTTGGCTCACCAAGTGGCTTTTCTTGGACACATTGTGTCGGCAGGAGGAGTTGCGATGAGACCCTCAAAGGTTGAAGTCAGAATGGATTGGAAGCAACCCAAGTCATCACGTAGTGAGAAGTTTTCTCGGATTAGTGGGTACTACCGCAGATTCATTGAAAGTTTCTCCAAGATCGCCAAACCCATGACTCAACTTCGAAGAAGGAAAAGAAATTTGAATGGACAAGTGCTTGTGAACATAGTTTTCAAGAGTGAAGAAAAGACTAGTCTCTGCACGATGCTAGTTTTACGGATATACGTAAGGATTTTGAGTTTTACGTGGCGCATCCAGGGAACTAGGATGTGTACTTGATGCAGAAGGAAAGGTCGTGGCTTATGCATCTCGTCGATTAAGGCCACATGAAGGAAATTATCCAACTCATGATTTAGAGTTAGCGGCAATTGTGCATGCTTTGAAAATCAAGCGGCATTATCTCATTGGTAACATCCGTGAGATTTTCACAGATCATAAGAGTTTGAAATATATCTTCACCCAATCGATCTTAATCTCGAGCAAAGAAGATGGTTAGAGCCGATAAAGGATTATGACCTTGGAATTCATTATCACCCGTAAAGCCAGCGTGGTAGCGGATGCTCGAGTAGGAAAGCATCTTGCAACACGGTGTTAGTTCAAGAAAATCAACGAGTTGTATGAAGAACTAAAACATCCGAATGCGAAATTGTCACCAAGGTCAGATCAACACGGTGGAAGTCAACCAACCATACAAAGTCGGATCGAGAAAAAACAAATAGAAGACGAAGACATCAAAGAAATCATGAAGAACATGAGAAGAGGCAAAGCCCGAGTGATTTTCTCGAGGCGCGAGCGGGGCAAGATGGTTTGGCAACCGATCGTGTACCTAAACATCATGAAACCGCACAAGCGATTACGAAAGAAGCTCATGAATCACCTTACTCTATTCATCCCGGAGTACCAAGATGTACCAGATCTCAAGGAAAAGTATTGGTGGGTTAGTATGAAGCGAGAGATCGCTGAGTTTGTTGCGCGTTGTGATGTATGTCGTGTTAAGGCGTAACATCGAGACCTGCTGATTATTACAACCATTACCAATTCCCGAGTGGAAATGGGAGGAGATTGGTATGGATTTTATCACGGACTTCCTAGGACCCAATCAGTTGTGATTCCATTTGGGTAATAATTGACCGATTAAAAAAGTGGCTCATTTTATTCCATCAAGACCACTTACGAAGCAATAAGTTAGCGAATTGTACATGGCGAGGATCGTCTGTCTACATGGTATACCCAAGAAAATTGTGTCCGACAGAGGTTCGCAGCTCACTTCAAAATTTTGGCGAGTCTACATGAAGCTTTAGGAACCAGACTCAACTTCAAAGACATATCATCCCCAAACAGATGGCGGATGAGCGTGTAAATCAGGTCCTAGAAGACATGCTTGAGCTTGTGCTATAGATTATGGAAGAAGGCTGGGATAAGAATTTGCCCTATCAGAATTTTCCTACAACAACGACTTTCAAGCTAGCCTACAGATGTCGCCATTTGAAGCATTATATGGTAGAAAGTGTAGAACCCTCTCCTTTGGGATAAAGTAGGAGAACACCAATTCTTGGACGGAATTGATAAAAGAAGTGAAAGTAAGGTAAAAGCAATAAGAGAACGTCTCAAAGTAGCTCAAACCCGACAAAAGAGTTATGCCGATAATCGTCGGAGAGAATTATCTTCGAGATGGGAGATTTTGTCTATCTCGGGTAACTCCACTCAGGAGTGAAGAGATTTCAGACTAAAGGAAAACTCGCACCTGCATTTGTCGGACCCTATAAGATTTTGGCAAAAGAGGTGAAGTTGCTTATCGATTGGAACTACCAAAGATCTCTGTCATTGCTTCACAATGTCTTCCATGTATCTCAGTTAAAGAAATGTCTCAGAGTACCAACAGAAGAAACACCGCTCGAGAGCATCGATCTTCAGGAAGATCTCACCTATGTGGAACAACCAATCAAGATTCTCGATGTGGCGAGCAGCGTCACCGAAGCAAAGTCATTCGTTCTTGTAAGGTTCGATGGAGCAATCATTCGAAGAAGAAGCTACAGGAGCGAGAAGAAGTGTTGAGAGCCGAGTATCCCTACCTTTTGTCGACCAAGTCCGAATCTCTGGTCGAGATTCCCTTTAAGGGGGGTAGGTTTGTAACAGCCCAAAATTTCAATTTCAGTTAAAAATAAGACTTTATTAATTTTTGTGGATTTTCTGGAATTTTTAAAAGCTTTTCACTAAAGTATATTAAGGCTAAAAGAATTTATGTGCAAAATCTATTACCAACTAAAAGTTGGAATTATTTTATTTAAGTCCAGAATGCCTCATAGAATTTCTGTGAATTTTCTCAAAATTTTTGGACTTCATTTACTATTTTCTAAAGCTTAATTGAATTTCTTGAATTAAATCAATTGAAAAAGAATTTAAAATCTTACACTTTCTGATCGGGGGCGAAGCCCAAAGACTGTGCATCTCGGCCCAACTCTTCCCGCACGCGAATAACGCGGGTCGTCCGATCGAAATCGGACGGCCGACAATTAATCCGCCCGCGCCCTCTCTCCGTCTCTCTGTCTCGCTGTCAAGTGGGGCCCGCTGCACAGCGTCGTCTTCCTCGCCTCCTTCTTCCCCGCGCGACGCCGCCATTACCGCCCTTCACTGCCGCCATCAAGTCCGTGATTCCCTCCCCCATTTCTCTCGCCATCATGCGCGTTAACGACGCCAGCTTCCACCGCGTTCATGCCCGCCATTACCCCCCCTCTTAACCCCGGTAACGCCCCCGCGCCCGTTGCCACCGCCATTAACGCCGCGCGCTAACCTCGCCTCCCGGCCTCCCCCTCTCCTATAAAAGCCGCCCCCGGCTGCGCATTCTTTCCCGCAACTCATTCCCCCGCCTCCCGTAGCTTCGCTCGCTCTCAATCGCCGGCATTTGGAGTTTTCCCCCTCGGTGGCCGAAGCTCCATCTTCTTCGATTCCGGCGACAGCAAGCACTCCGCCACCGCGATCCGCACCGCCGGCTTGGTGACCTCGGCGATCCAGTGCGCGCCTCGTCTTCGCCTAGAGATCCCCGGAGCATCCTCCCCGCCAACGACCGAACCTCGCCGCCGCCTCTCGCCGTCGCCGTCCATCTTCCGGCCACTCTCCACCGCCGCCAGGTAGCGCCCTCGCATCAGTATCGTCTCCTGAGTATTTTGCGCACCTCACCGGAGCCCACCGCGCCGCCGTTCGCCGGTACCATTGGAACCCGAAGCGCCTCCTCTCCGGCGCCGCGTGGACAGCCACCTCGGCGCCACCTCATCACTTTGCGTGCGTGGCGGCCAAGTCGGCCCCACGTGGCTGCCACAAGGCAGCCAAGACAACCGCTCTCCTTCACATCGTATTGCGTCTGCCGAGTCCACCGTGGACTCGGAAAGCGCCGTGGACTCAGTCCATGACTGTTTGGGCCCACATGTCAGTCTCTATGAACAGTGCCGCTGACGCATGCTTGCGCAATAATTAGAATTTCTTTTAGAAATTTAATTCGGGAAATTCAGAAATTCTGATTTTAGGATTTAATTTAGGTTTTAAACTTCCAGGAGCTCGTATTTCTTCATACAAACTCCGATTTAGGTGATTCAAATTTCTAAATTTGTATAAAATCAAGATCTAGCTAACTAAACCAAAATTATTGAATTTTCATTTGAATTTATTTGTGTTCATTTGAATTCTGTTTGAATTTGGAATATTTTCGCGTATAGATTTTGACGACTCCGGAGAGCTTGACCCTATTGAAGAAGTAGAATACCTGGAATTTGAGCAAGGCAAGTTACACCATTTACCATTTTGCCCCCAATATTTAAAATTATTTAAATTCTGTTTTAAATTATTATTACATGCATAATTGTATTTAATTATTTTAAAATTCCTGTTTTTAAATATTTAATTATTCCAATTCCTTTGTATAGCCAAATTTGATTGTTGTATTATCAATTCCTTGTAACCCTAGTCAAATGAATTTAAAAATAGATATATGCATAGCAAATGCTTAGACCATGAAATATTTGACTTTGGGAGAATTTAGCCAAAATTTCATAAATTGATAAAAAGCCTATGACATTGCTTTGTCATGGTGGACTTTTGCAAATATCTTTGAAAATTAAAAATAAAAGAAAATGATTTATACTTGGGCAAACATGGACCGTTGGTGGGTGCAAGTATATGCACGGGCCTGTCTGTTAGGATCGAGACCTGTGGTTTTATTGAAAGTTGCCCAAGTAGATTAAGGACCGGCCTTGAGCCGCATCTTGCAAAAGCTCCACCGTACTACCACATGTTCTGTATGGGCGTAACCAGCTTAATTATTTGTATTACCTCGTATTGTTTATGCCATTTTTGTTGTGTGGGTGTCGGTTAGACTTTATTCCCACTTGGCGCAAGAGGGGGCTTCCGGCAGGTGGTTAGCCTAATGGAAGTGAAACCTTAGCGGGCATATTGGTATTGAGGTAGTGCATTGGAAACGCCTTGTGATAATTGCCTAGTCACACACCTAAGGAAGTGTGTATTGGCGACATAACTGCAAATTATCTCGTGTGGGTAAAGTTGTACCACCTCTGCAGAGTGTAAATCTATTCAATAGCCGTGTCCACGGTTATGGACATCTTGAGCAAAGCCACTCTAAGTTAGATTTGTTTTGGTTTTAAAATAACTTTGGACATGATTTGAGGATGGTTAATCCTTGTGGTAAATTTAATGGTAGCCTTGTGATAGGAGGGTATCCTTCACCATGTTTCATATAGAGGTTATCCACTATAAAATGATCAATTTTAAATCTGATTTTAGCTATGTAATGAAAATATGCCTTGAAACTTAGTATAACTATTTAAACCAAAATGTGATTTATGCAAATAAACCCTACAACCTTCCTTTGAATAACTTATGCATGCATTCTAAATTACAGTATTGGGTGTAATTTGCGAGCACGATTGTAGTGCTCACTCTTCTTGAATATTATTATTCAGAGAAGATCGCTATCCGTAAGGTGAGGAGCGGGGCGATTAGGCGGCGACCTCCGCACGATTGCTGTGGCGTATCGTGTGGCTCACCATTATATTTTGCTTCCGCTTAATGTTTTATTTGGCCTCCGGCCCCAGTTGTAATAAACTCTATGATTATTAAATATACACGCTGGATATGTTTGTGATAACATTTTTGTGACTGTGTACACTGGAAATCCTGGACTAGTGTATGAACACAGAGAATTTGGGATCCTTCGTTCCCGGGTTCGACAATATCCGTCGTACAAGGCTATTCCACTCGCTTGCCTGTGGAGAGATGAGCTCTACCCCTTTTGTTTTCACTATAGCTTACATTGCTTTTATGTAATGTATTCAATTTGGCCTGTTTGGTCCTTTTGTAAAACTCGCCCAACGTGGCCTATGTTACTCTGAAGTTTGTAATATGTTCGAATGTCTTAATTTACACCATGTATGAGATGATTCAGCAATGTGCTTGTGAGTGCTATCTACTGATCCAGGGAATAACACAATATTTTCACAGAGGATTTGGATTTGCGAAATCCGAGTTCGACACCTGCGACGTGAGATTTCAACATGGGAAGGGATTTTAACTGTGCTTGAGATCTAATGGCTTCGTATTTGTGGTTCGCTTCATGAGAAGAAAGATAGGATACGATAAATAGAAACACATATGTGAAGGATCGGTTATGGTAACTAGAGGAGGAGGGGGGGTAAATAGGTGCAAACTAAATTTCCCCATTCAAGTATTTCTTCTATTGAACTCTAGTACCATGAGGTAGACACTAGGTTCAAGAACACCAAGAACATACCAAGAACAGAAAAATCAGAATAAGAATTTCATAAACACAGCTGTTAAGAAATCTCAAGAACTCAAGTTAAACTTAACCAAAATTGGTAAAACTTGAAACATAGCAATATAAGATCCTCACGGTTATTATTCCAAAAGTAATTGCATAATAAAGCCCAAGAGAGAGACCTATCATGCTTCAAGATCACGTTGCATCAATTCTGGAATTTCAAAAACTTGCCCACTAAGAAATCTCAAGAACTCAAGATCTACTCAACCAAAATTGATGAAACTTGAAATATAGCAAGATGAGATCCCCAGGGTTATTATTCTAAAAGGAACTATAGAATAAAGCCCAAAAGAGAGACCTATCATGCCTCAAAATCTCATTGCATCAATTCTGGAATTTCAGAAACTTGTCTGCTAAGAAATCTCAAGAACTCAAGATCTACTCAACCAAAATTGATGAAACTTAAACCATGGCTAGGAAATGATCTTGGGGCTATAAATACAAAAGGAGTTGCAAAGATATGCCCAAAGTCTCAACCTTTCATGCAAATAGTTTAACTAGTATCAAGAACAACAATTTCAGCTCAGAGCACGGTTAATGCAAACACAACTTGGATAATGAATTCTAATGGATCTTGTTGGGTTGGAACGTGTTCATGATGAACTTCTCAACCTCTTACACGTCCTACATCCAATAGAACAACAACAAGTAGAAGGAGGTGAAGAGAAGCCCAAGTTGCAACAAAGAAAAGCTAGAAATTGCAAGAAATAAAATAAACTTCAGAACATGTAAGAACTTGGAACTTTCATTGCTTCAAGAGGATGGATTACAAAGCCACACTTCATGGTGGGCAAAGCTCAAAGGAGCATAAATCCTTCTCCAAGACTTGGTGGTGGAGGCATACCTCTACCCCTCTATTTATAGACCTATGGGAGCAACCTCAACCCTTGGATCACCTCAAGTTCTAAGATAAACTCTCTCCACTCATTCATAACCACTTAGGGTTCAGCCAACTCTACCATTTGCCTAAAATATTCCTCTTGACAAGGTACAATTACATCAATACCATTATGTTGATTTTGGTCAACATAAACCACCTAGAGCTACCACGCTGCTCCTCCTTGACGGTCTTCGCTCCTCGTTGACTTGTCACCTCCCCGCCTTGTGTCTCGAGCTTCGAACACCCTCGAAACACCTCGCCGACACTTGGACGCTGCTAAGTCAACCTATGTCGTTGTACAGACTCGTCTCGTGTCATCTTCATAAAGACTCCATCTTTATGACCGGACTTGATCCCCAATAATCATCTTGACCACCATGATCGTTCTGGATGCCAAGCTCTCCATGCTTGCTCTTGATACCGCGTCGAAGATCGTCCAAGTCATCAAGTCAACCTATAGTCAACAAAGACAAATAAATTGTTTCCTTGGCACCAGCGTTATGCACTTGACCATCAGTAGTCACAACATGCATCATAACATCCCATGCAACCTAGGTGAAACTCAAAACTTGACTTCGCAAACTTTAACAATTATCGAACCTCCATCAATAAGTTCCAAATACTGTCGAATATTTATCACAACATGGAGAGGGCCTCCACATGGTCTCTTAATCTCCCCCTTGATGAATATGTTGACAAATCACATCAAAATGCAAATGGAAGGTTTTAAAAGAAAATAAGTTTGCGAAGAGACTAACTTGACCCAAAAATGAAGAAAGAAGATCATGACTAAGTTGCCAAAATAGAAGGGAGCTCAACACAAAAAAACTTTGCTCAAAAAGCTTCAAAGACGTTAAGCTAAAAAAAGAGTTAAATGAAGAAGATGATAAGCAAAAGACCTAAACTTCATTTGAAAATCAGTTTAATGCACATTTAAGCTCAATTATGGTTGAGATTAGCATTAAGACAAAACTTTTCTTTATAAAAAAAATTCATTTTCAGCCTAATCATGCATTTTTCCATTTTGCCTACATTTCTCTCCCCTTTGTCAATTTAGTCATCAAGAGACTAGTTAATACTAATGATCGCAAAAGACTAGCTACCAAGATAAGCAATTTACACAAATTAAGGCCAAATTTTGCATGATTACACAAGTAGCAAGTTCTTAGCTTAATTTTATCTAAAAATACAAAGCCATATACATGATGCAAAGAAAAACATAGAGTTCAACCTAGTCAACAAGATTATGAAAGAACCTAAAGCTCATTTTATTTCATATATTTTGTTTGTAAGGTGGGATCGAACCACATCTTTTGCAAGATGGGATTGAACCACATCTTTTGCAATTTTCAACATTTTTCATTTTTTGATGAGGTTGTCCTTACATCTTTTTAATATTCATTTTTTAATTTTTTTTTGAAGTTGGCCTCACATCTTTTCAATATTCATTTTCCATTTTTTGGTAAGGTTATCCTCACATCTTTGCAATATTCATTTTTCATTTTTTTGGTGAGGTTGACCTCATATCTTTTTCTATGAGAAAATTTACACAAGGTTCAAACATGATTCAAAATCGCGCAAGCCCAAGTTGCTCTAGGGACTCTAATAGAAATTCAGATTATCGAAAGACATGACATAAGTATTAAGAGTAAAAAAAATGTGAGAGCTACAAGTTTCATCAAGTTTTCAATAAATCTCATGTTGACATTTAAATTTTAGCAAGCATTGATAAGCTAAATGGCACATATCTAGGCATGAACAAGCTAGCAAAGTATTTCATTATGATAGCAAGGTGTGAATGACATGAAGCATGATTTCAATGTGAATAATAGACAAAGCTCCTTATCATCTAAATGAGTATATCACATATGTCTACATGATATGCATGATAAACAAAATAAAGATCCAGGCTCACCCTGAACAAGTGAATCAATTTGAGACATTTTGGTTTAGGTTGAGTTATGTCAAAATTGAGCGTAAGAAAAACTCAAATGAACTCCCTTGAACCAAATTTATAAGTAAGAGAGAAGGAGCTCGAAAACGAAGAAAAGGGGCAAACAAAAAGCATAGACATGATAGTGGAATTGCTATGGCTCAGACCCGCTCTCATCCACCCTATATGACTCTAGGACTAGCTGATCATCTAAACACAAGGGAGTAAACATGTTCCCTGTCTACCCAGGGAGGCCAACACCTGCTAGACCTATAAGAAGTGAATAAACTCAACCTAGTGAGAAGAGAGCAACTAATAAGCAGCATCCTAAAGCCACAAGATGAGAGGAAAAAGTCTAAACTACCTAGTACGCTCCTCTTTAAAGTAAGCCATAAGGACACACAACCCCAAGCTCTCCCCGCAAAGCCATGAACCTTGAGCTATCTAAAGGCTTGGTGAAAATATCAGCTATCTGGTGGTCACTCTCAACAAATTGGATCACTATGTTACCCTTCTCCACATGGTCTCTAAGAAAATGATATTGAATATCTATGTGCTTGGTCCTAGAGTGCTGCACTAGATTATTGGCAATGCTAATGGCAGAGGTGTTGTCATAGAAAAGTAGAACACTATCTAAGGCTAACCCAAAGTCCCGCAAGGTCGAAACCATCCAAAGCACCTGACTACAACAACTAATGGCTGCATCATATTCGCCTCCACAGTGGACTGTGCAACACCTGACCGATTCTTAAAAGACCATGAAACGAGAGAAGTGCCAATGAATTGGCAAGTACCAGAAGTGCTGTTCCTATCTATCCTACAGCCAGCAAAGTCTGTGTCAGAGAAGGCTTTAAGGGAAAGATAGGAAGCAGAAGAGTACCAAATACCATAGTTTAGAGTAGCTCGCGGTACCTGAAAATGCTCTTCACCGCCCAATGGTGAGAGGTGCGAGGAGAGGCCTGAAATAGAGCGCACAGTCACACAGGGAAATTGTGGATATCATGGGGATATGCTCCAGATCTTAGGATGATGTGACAATTGGCAATGGCGTTAACGGTTTGTCGTTTAACGGGTTTTCGACAAAGTTTCAGAACTGTTAAGGCATTCTGGACAGGGGCGGTCCGACCGACCATAGCATGGCGGTCCGATCGGTCCCAAATCGGTCGGACCGGCCATGTGCGTCGGTCAGACCGGCCGTGACCAAAATTGGTCAGAACAGGCTGGGCCAAAAATAGAGGGTGTAGGCAAGTGAGGGGATCCCATTGCTCTTGGTCCCTTAATTTTTGGAGTCTCCAGTCAAAAGTTCTATTGGTTTAAAGTTTCCAGTAGGTTTCGAATTTTCAGGGGTTGAAAATCGGCTAAGTCCTTTCGGGCGGTCGGACCGGCCTATGGCTGGCGGTCCGACCGACAAGTCGGCGGATCGAGCCGCCCCGAGGGGCGATCGACCGGTTGTCACTTGAACGTCGACCTTCGTGGTGGCGTTGTTCGTTGGTTAGGTCAAAGTCATGAGTATCAGTGCATATGTGTTGCATGATGCATGTTTTGACTAACGTGGGTCAAGTTGTGAGGAACTTGTTCCCGGATTCGATTTGCTTGTCTATTGTTGTGCAGGTTGCTTGGTGGTCAACGATGGTCAACGGCGAGGATGATCGGGACTAGGCTTGGAGAGCTGAGGTCCAGAACGATCGACGATGCCGGGTGAGGTCAATGAAATCAAGTATGGTGCGAGATGGACAAGGATGACCGAACGATGATTGGTCGGTCGGTTTGATCAGCGGCGTGGGAGTCGGTGCAAGTGCCATGGTGGTTTCGGTGGGAGCTGGATGGGAGAGACTTGCCGACATGGAGAGAGCCGTTGATCAACCTACACGTGGCGGAGCATGCGAAGTGCTTCGCGCAGATGGACTCGGTCTTCGGAGAAGGACCGAGAAGGGGTATTTTGGTAATCTTACAAAATACCACCCTGGTGACCTTTTGCCAACCCGCGGCGCAAGACAACGCAAAGAGGAGCGGTTTAGATCAAGACGTGTTGAAGACGGCGCTTTAAAATGCGTGCGTGTGTGACCCGTTTGTGTTGGGCCTTAACGGGAGCCCATTTAAGTTAAAGCTTCTAGAAGGTCTAAGTCTCCACTATAAATAGAGGAGGGAGGTGGCTGCACCCCCTTAACCCTTTTATTATTGTTGAAACCCTAGTTTGGCTTAGGGAGAGGATTAGTGGAGGTTAGGGTTCTAGAGAGTTTTGATTTGATTTCGTGCTCTTGGATTGAGCTTTGTCCTCCATTGATGGAGTGGCTGTAAACCCAAACCCTATCAAATCAATCCAAAGAAAGTTTGATGAAAGATGTGTCTCTTTGCCTTTCTTCTCTCTATTTGGTGATTTTGAGTCTTTCTTTGATTCAAATATTTTTGATTGATTTCTTCACGTGATCTAGCTTGCTGTGACATGTGGGAATAGATCTAGGATCATCTTGATCATCAATCACCCACGAGCAAGTTTTTGGATCTAGTTTTCATTTTGACTCGGTTTTGAACGATCCTCCTCTCAAACGAAGAAAGGTCATAACTTTTCCATGGATCTTCATGATCTTCAATTGGAATAGGTTCTTGACATCCTAGAGAAGGTGTGTTCCAAGTGTCATGAAGTTTGGAGTTGTAGATCAAAAGTTAGACCTATTTGTAACTTCATTTTTCGGGCTGATTTCACTGTTCATCAGGCTGGAGGTCAGACCGCCCCTACACAGAGGTCAGACCGCCCATGGACCGATCAGACCGCCATTAGATAGAGGTCAGATCGCCCTACACTTAGGAAATTAAGTTTTGGTTGATTTTGGTTGTTTTGCTTCGGGGTTTTGATTGGATTCAATCCTAGTCTTCCGCTGTACTAGTATATCGATCTTCATAGCTTCTACAGCTATTGGAGTGAAATTTCTATTGAATCTGATCTTGGTTGAAAAAGTGAGCGTGCTCCTATTCACCCCCCCTCTAGTCGCCTTTTCGGTCCAACAAGTGGTATCAGAGCCCGGTTAGTTCAATCTTGATCTTAACCGGTCACTGAACTTGGGGATGGATAAGTACTCCACCAAGCCGCATATCTTCGATGGGCACGACTATGCCTATTGGAAGAATCGCATGCGAGTCTTCCTTGAGAGCGAAGGACAAGCTATATGGGAGGTTGTTCGAGCCTCGCTCGTTCTTCCCGGTTGTTACTGGCGGCTTCAACAAATTCTTGGCTAACAACAATAAGGCAAGGAACCTCTTATATGGTGGGCTTGGTAGACGAGGTATGATCGAATTTGCAATCTTGAGATCGCAGACGAGATTTGGAACACCTCGAAACCTACCATGAGGGTTCGTCCCAAATCAAGAAAGTACGCGAGCATATCTATAAGCGTGAATATAACAAATTCGAGATGCGTCTGGAGAGCATCGATGACATTTTCATCGCTTTAACAAAGTGATTAATCGGATGAAAGTCGTGGAATTGAATATTCTCGATCGAAAATGCCACCCACCTCTTGGCCGCAATCAACACCAAGGAGTGGGAGATAAAGGCTACCGCCATTGAGGAGAATGTCAATCTCTCTGATCTGACTTTGGAGCTGCTCTATAGCAAGCTCAAGACTCATGAGATCAAGAGGATTGATCATCCCAAGAAGGAAAACATGGCCTTGGTAGCGTACCGCCAAGAGAGCTTCGATGGGTTATCCGAGTCTTCTTGTGGATTTTTACTTGCTGGTTTATCTGTGTGGATATCGTGAGGATATGTGCACGATCTCAGGATGATGAGTCAATTGGCAATGGCGTTGTTGGTTTGCAAAATCTCGCGTTTTGGGTTTGCTCCAATCTTTGTCGAGCCACCGGCGGTCTGACGGTTGTCTTGGGCGGTCGATCGCCCGTGGAGCGATCCGACCGCCATGGTGGCGGTCCGACCGCCAAAATGAAATTGGGTTTTGGAGCCGAGCCAAAATAGGTTGTGTAGGCAAGTGAGGGAGTCTCCGGATGTGGTCCCATCATTTTGGAGCTCCCAAAAAGTTCTATTCGCTTGAAATTTCGAAGGTTTGAATTTCGCTTGAATTTTGCTAAGTCCTTTGGACCGTCCGACCGTCGTTGTGGGAGCGGTCCGATCAAGATGAATCGGTCGGACCGGCCCCGTGAAGGCGATCGGCCGCAATCACTTGGAGTTGAGCCAAGTGTTGCATTGAGTTTGTTTTGAGTGTGTTATTATATGAACCTCAATGCGTTATTGATGTATATTGCATTGCGAACCGACGTGGGTCAAGTTGTGAAGAACTTGTTCCGGAAGCGGTTTGTTTGTCTATTGTTGTGCGGTGGCTTGCGGTCAGCGACGTCAACGGTGAGTGGATCGGGCTGCGCTTGGAGCCGAGGTCCGTAGCGATCGGGGATACCGGGTGGTCGTGTGACTCAAGCAGTGCGAAATGGACAAGACGGATCGAGCGGTGGTTCTATATACCGGTTGGATCGGCGGTGCGGATATCGGTCGCGAGTCTCTCGGAGGTTCGATGGGATTCTGACAAGAGAGGCTTGGCGGCGATGAGAACCGTGATCAACCTACACGTGGTGAAGCAGGCGATTGCTTCAAGAGTTATTTGTGTGTGGGTCCCATGTGTAAGTGACCCCAAATAGGAAACCCTAGCTCTCTAGTATAAATAGGAAGGGGGAGATGGAAAACAAGGTTAAGCATTCATTTAGCCCCCTTCTTCCTTTTTCTAGGGTTTGGATGAGAGGAGAGGAGAACTAGGGTTTGGAGTGTGCTCCTTGTTGAGCTTTTGCCCTCCTTGGTGGAGAGGCTTTGTAAGCATCTATTGTGAGTGAACAATCTTGTGATGCTTAATTGAAAGATCAATTGCTCCCTTTGTGCTCTTCTCTCTTTTGGATGTTTTTGGTGCTTCCTTGATTCAAAGGTTCATGCTTGGTCTCTTGGCCTACTTTATCTTGCTTTGATGTGTGGGATTACTCCTAGAGTCATCTAGTTCATCAAACCCCCACAAGCAAGTCTTGAATCAAGATTTTCTCATTTCTAGGGTTCGTGCACTTCTTTGGTAAAATCTCGAGAGATCGATTCTGCGAAGTGGATCTGACGGATCGTCGCTAGAAATAGGTCTCCAATATCATTAGGGAGGTGTGCTAGAAATTTGGTCAAGTTTTATTGGTTGAATCAATAGTTGGATCAAATTTCGTTTTGGATTTGGGTGGAGTTTTTCAGTACTGGACTCCACCGGTCCGACCGGCCTTTCAACGGCGGTTCGACCGCCGTGTTTTCGAACCGGTTTGCGGGTGGAACCGCTGTCCACCGGTCGACCGCTAGTTAGTTGCCGGTCAGACCCGTGGTTGACCGTCGGTCCGAACGCCCGTGGTAGCCGGTCAGACCGCCAGTACCCAGTGAAGAACAGTGAGTTCTTTTCTCCATTTGTGTCGTGTGGTTGAGGGGTTTATCAAGTCCAACACAAGGCTTCCGTTGTGTGCTTACTGATCTTCTTAGCTTTCATAGCTAAAGGAGTAAAGTTCGTGTTGGTTTTTGATTTAGGCGAAAAAGTTTTGAAAGCGCCTATTCACCCCCCCTTAGTCGCCTTTCCGGTCCTACAAGTGGTATCAGAGCCGGTTAGCTCTTCTCATAGATCTTAACCGGTCTTTGGAGCCATGGCGACTGACAAGTACTCAACCAAGCCACACATTTTCGAAGGAGTTGACTTTGCATACTGGAATGCTCGTATGCAAGCATATATCGAGGCTCAAGGGCACGCTATTTGGCTAAAGGTGAAAAATCCTTATGTCGTGCCAGCCGATGACGATACGATCACTCCAGATGTGGAGGCCAACAGCAAGGCTCGGAATTATTTGATCCAAGGCCTTAGTCGATCTGAGTTTGAGCGTGTTGCTCACTTGTGGTCTGCTCACGAGATCTGGCGGACTCTTTGTGATTATCATGAAGGGTCCACTGCGATCAAGGAAGTGAGACAGAACCAGCTCAAGAAAGTATACTCAAAGATCGAACAAAGGCCTGGTGAGTCTTTGGATGAGCTGTGGGGAAGATTCTCTAAGATTCTTCATGATCTCCGCGCTGTTGACCTGGTATTTCCTGAGTCTGAGAATGCACGCCAGCTTCTGGGTGCTCTTGATGTGAAGGTCTGGGGAATGAAGATCACTTCCATCAATGACAACATCACATGAGTGAGCTTACCATGGATAAGCTTTACTCGAGGTTGAAGACGCATGAGATTGACTTTATCTCGCGTCTCCCCAAGACAGAGTTGATGGCATTAGTGGTCGACAAATCCAAGGGTTGTTCTTCAGAGTCTCTTGATTGTAGCTCATCTGGTTTTTCATTATCTGCCTTACATTCTTTAAGTGATGAGCAACTAGAGAAACTGCCCGAGGATGACTTAGCCCTCCTTTCCACCAAATTCACAAGAGCGTATAACAAGGTGAGGAATAGGAGGAGAAGTGGACCTATCACATGCTTCGAATGTGGTGAGCCAAACCACATTCGCTCCAGGTGCCCCAAGCTAAAGGGCAAGGAGGAGAAGGAGACACGAAGACATCCCCAGGAGAGGGATGCTAAACCCAAGAAGACAAACTATCGAAAGTTTGTCAGCCGGGTCCTTGCCGCTCTTGAGAATGTAAATATGAGCGATGTGGACTCGAACGCGGACGACGAGAGTGACTCTCGTGGCAAGAAGAAGGCGCATGACTTCACCCAAGCATGTGTTTCATGGCCAAGAACGACCACGATAAATACTCCTCCAACAATGAGGATCCTTTTAGTGATCCTAATGAGGTATGCCCTTCTATTGCTGACATGAAAAGGGCGTTGGTGCTTGCTGAACAGAAATTGCACAAGCAAGTAAAAATGATTAAGAAGCACGACATTATGATTGATAATTTGAACCTAGAAGTTGTTAGGCTAAAATCTATTAATCCTGATGATTTTTGTGAATCCTGCACTAGCTTGCTTAATGACTTGACTAGCTTGAAATCTGCTCATTCCTCTGTCTCTAATCAACTTAAGGATGCTCTCGATGAACTAGAATCTCTCAAGTCTAGTTACGCTTAGATGTCATTTCACTTGATGTGACTGCCATGGAAGCTATCCCTTTAACTTGCTCAAATTGTGCTTTGCTTGAATTAAAACTGGATAGCTCCTTAAAAGAATTGCAAAAATTTGATGCTAGTCACACATGCTCTCATTGTAAGAATAATAAGATTAAGATGCAAGAGATGAAAGAAATGCTAGTTTACTCTAGAGTTGCATCTTGTGAAAATTGTCCCAAACTTACAATTGAGATTGATGCCTTAAACAAGACCCTTGAAGAAAAGGCTAAAATTGAAAGATCCATGTCTTTTACTGTGACGCCCCCGGGATTATTAAGCTTATAATGATTAGTCACCACTTGACCCTATCATCATAAGCATAATAACTCGTGACGCCGAGGAATGTATACTTCCCAGTGCATATACACCCTTCTCACAAAAGTTCATGCATCAATTCCATTCAATCACATAGAACCAAAGCACGTAACAAAATAAAGACATACATAATAATATTCAAGAGTAATTACAACAAAGAGGCCAACCGCCAATGATAAATATTACGAGCAGTGAAGCAAAAGTGCCATAAGATGGCGATAAACAAAGAGCCCAACGGTGTGCCTTTTACCCACAAGGCAACCGACCGTGCCGCATGAGCTAGCCGTCGAACCCAAAGACATCTCACGTATGAAGCCCTTGGGCTCACCTCCTTCCTCTGCAGAACAAAAGCACCCGACAAAAGGCTGGTGAGTACTTTGAATGTACTGCAAGATATATAAGAATGATAACAGATCTATACAATAACTATATGCAAGCTTATTTAAGTGGAGCAGATAGGACTCAAGTTTGTAAGCATAAAGCAAGTTTTATTTGCAATAATGTAATAGATTGAAGGCAATTTTGCAATCTGATTTTATTTGATAAAAACAGTAGTAAACAAGTATCAACAACAATAAATAGTCCCGAAGTGGCTAACCCAATAGCCACCACAATAGCATGAATTACCCACTCATGCCAACCATGTCAAGTTTTAATTTTAAAACAAAAGCAGTTGTTGAAGTCTAGATCTTGCGTGAAATCACCAAGCGTGTCCACAACCTAGGGCGAGGCTATTCGAATAGATTTATCCTGCGGTGTACCAACTTACCCACATGTCGGACCGCCTTTTGCCACATGATTAAGCACACTTCCTTAGGTATGCTGCGCACGGCTAAGTCCTACTGAGACTTTTCCAATATTATGTATTAACTCGAGTCGCCTGTATGGATAGAAACCCATACGTTGTGTCGGGTCGTGGCCCGACCTCGGACAACTACCCTCACGGGTAAAGCCTCGGACAATCTGCGACGCCCCTCGGTGGAGAGTCCATCCCGGAAACTCCACCACCGCACACCCAACACAAGAACACAATTCCTTTTTCACACAACACACACAACGCTCCTCCTGCGACTCGGAGATAACACACTCCAAAGTACTAGGTCAAGAGGGGTCCCATATAACCCTCATGTGGTTAGTACGCAAAAGTACTTGGATCAGTGGCGCAAGCAACATTTTCGGTCCTTAGGGACCTGGGCACCTTTCCTTGTCACACCCAACAATCACACCAACATGCCATTGTGCCCAAGTCAAATCATTTTGCTTCATTTTCGGTTTTTACAAAACAAAAGCATAAGGTGCTGAACCAAAAATAAACAAAATGATTTGTGTGATCAAGGTCATCGACTAAGTCGATAACCGCCCAATTCTACCGGTAGCTAAGCATTTCTAAGCATGATATCGCAAAGACAGAAAAAGAGCATAATTAAATCACCGGGCTCTAATTCACCAGCGATGATAATAGCTTATGGTTGTGGCAGGGGATAACATTTTAATGGCAACAATGCATTAGGAATAGCTACCTCTAAACAGGACAAAAATACTTGGACACAAAGGCAATGCATACATATAATTTGTAAACAAGATATTAGACTTTGAAAGTAATGGGACATTTATGATCAAATATCTTGCCTTCTTTGAAGCTCATTGTTTTGTCAGCAGAGGATCACTCTCGATAGTATCAATATGGTCGCAACCTATCGAAAGAACCAACAAGTACCAATAAGGCGAAACATCCAAAAATGCAGCAGCAAAACTCAGCAAAAGGGTCTCAAATTTTACAGAGAAAGAACATAATTTTTATGAACTAAAGCAACAAGAACCAATTGATTTGGATTCTCAATGCAAAAGTTATGGCCAAAACAATTTCAGTCGGCCAAAAAAAAATGAAAAACAGCACTATTCACCTAAGCAATGATTTTAGCGAAATTTTCTAGAATGATACAGCTACTGAAACTTTTATGATAAATCAAGCATCTTATAAGATGAACAGCCCCATCGATTCATCTCATTTGGAGCTTGCAAAAATTATTTATGAGTTTTCTAAGATTCACTATTTTTCTATTGCAAAGATAATCAGTTTAATGCTTATCTTCAAAATAAATCTTTTCTGCTACCGAGATAAATGAGCAACCTATACTGGAAATAAGTTTACTAAGAATGAAAAATAATGGCACTGGTTTTATCATTTTTGAAGCTACAGAAAAATACTTATGAATTTTGGAAGATAAAACTACTTTTCAGTTGATAAATAACTCTACCCGAGAAATATAACCCAGATAAACGACGTGGAAGATCATGGGCCGAAGATCATAGACAAAACACCACACGCGGCAGCGACAGGAGCGAACGCGCCAACCCTAAGCATCGACCGTTGGATGAAAGATGAACGAACCGGATGCCAACGATGTCCGGCGGTCCGAACATTCACACGTACGTGAACCGTTGATCTTGGATCCAACGGTCCACGCGGATCGAACCGTTCGAACGGTCCGAACGTTCATCCAGATCTGGACCGTTGATCGAAAGTCGGACGGCCACGCGCGATGACCTAGCGCGCGCGCGTCCGATCACGGCCACAAGCATCCGAGCGATCGATCTAAAATCCTACGGCTCAAACTAAACGATAACCGAAAACTCTCTGTTTTTCGTCCGACAACGATGACCAACAAAAGAACAGAGGCGATGCCGGCGATGCGCCGGCGACTCAAACAACAATAGCGAAATCTAAAGCTACTACGATGATCGCAATAGCATGGAGTACCTACTGAAGCAAGGAATTGGACAGAGATGGACTTACCGGAGCTGGAGAAGACAATAACCAATTTTTCGGCCGAAAGAGGGGAAAACCCAAATTGACAAGATTCCTGCGGGAGAAACCCAAATTGATTAAGGGTTACTGATCACCGAGGTGAGAGGAATCAGAGAGAGCAAGACTGAAAGGGATGAAGCCCAATGGTACCGCCTTCACCGAAAAGCTTGAAACTTCGGCAATGGCGGCAATGGCGATGACAAAGAACTGAGGCGATAAAGCTCAATTGGACCTCCAAGATCAGGATGCTAAAGCTCGAGGCGTTCAAAGGAGGCTAAGGGAGCAATGAAGAAGCTTATATAGGCGAGAGGGCAAAGGATGGAGCAA